>OX415245.1:10847317-12082226 GCA_948330725.1 Sherardia arvensis
CTGTAGTTATGACCAGAGGCGTTTCAGGTTATGATTTCGTTTGTATTTAAATGTAGCGGGCGAATAAGGAAGCGAATTCGTAACAGTGTCGTAGCTGGGTGTATAAAAGCTGATTTTTTGCGGGAATGAAAATAAAAGAAGTAGATAAAAGGACTCTTCTTTTGTTTTGTCTCAAGTTTTGCTCACATTTTCAGGCCTTGATTTTGCCCAAGAACACAAAGGTATGAGCTTTTGATTTTTTTGTTGATTGGTTGTGGAATGGGCAAACTTTTTTTGATTAGTGTGGGTGCTTGTTTATATGGATTTGTAGAGTTGTTAGGGTGCTAAATTTGTGGAATGTTTGAGTGATTGCAGCAAAACCGTGTTGATAGTATCTTGTTAAGCATGGGTCGTAGTGAAATCATGTTGGAGAATCAGCGTCTCTCACAAGGTTATACGGATTTGATTCAAGATTTTATTGATGTTGGTTGGAAGGATTGTGTAGAAAAGAGAATGGGTGGGCTAAGATGTCCTTGCATAAATTGCCTTAACAACGCGATTTATGAGGATGTAGACGTTGTGTGCGAACATTTGGTTTGTAGAGGTTTTGATCCTACATATACAACATGGGTTTGGCATGGAGAAGGTGCAAGTCATAATGATGCAGAGTTTGATGTTAAGCTTGGGGCAGATGGATTGCGTTATGATGGTTGTCTTGATGAAATGGTGGAAGTCGTGGCAATGGATTGGGTAGGAAAGCCGAGCATGTTAGCGGCGATGTATAATGATAAAGAGACACCATTGTACAAGGGTTGCAAACATTCCGTTCTTGGTTCTACGTTGTTGTTGATGAATTTAAAGGCGCGCCATGGAATATCTGACAAGGGGATGACTGAATTGTTAGAGTTGGTGAAAGAGTTGCTACCCACTGACAACTTGTGCCCTGATCGAGTATATGCTGCTAAAAAGATATTATGTCCTATGGGAATAGAGATGCAGAAGATTCATGCATGCCCTAACGATTGTATGTTGTACAGGGGAGATGACAAGGACAGAGATACATGCCGAGTCTGCAATGAACCTCAGTACAAGTCAAAAGTGGGGACCGTAGAGGTATGCGGCGAGAGTGTGACACCGTCTAGATGTAAAACGCCAGCTAAAGTAGTGTATTACCTTCCACTGGTTCCTCGACTGAAGAGGTTGTTTGCAAATCCTGAGGATGCAAAGTTGCTAACATGGCATGCGGATAGGGCTAGGGAGGACGATGACATTATTTCACATGCCTCAGATGGAGATCAGTGAAGAAAATGGATGAGCGGTACCCTGAATTTGCTGCTGAGCCCAGGAATGTGAGGTTAGGCTTATCCACTGATGGCATGAACCCCTTTGGTAACATGTATAGCACCCATAGTTCTTGGCCAGTTATGGTTGTGATTTACAATCTGCCATCGTGGTTGATGATGAAACGTAAGTATGTGTTATTGTCCATGATGATATATGGTCCTAAGCAACCGGGTAACGATATTGACGTGTACCTAGCGCCTTTGATCGAAGATTTGCAGAAGTTATTCGATGTGGGTGTCCGGATACCTGATGGCAGTCGAGGTGATGAGAAGTTTAAACTGCAAGGAATGTTGTTGTGGAGTATAAATGACTTTCCTGCATTAGGTAACTTGGGCGGTTATTCAGTGAAAGGTCACTTTGCATGTCCCATATGTGAGAGCAAGACTAGTTATTGTCAATTGAAACACGGTGGTAAGCCGGTGTATCTAGGGCACAGAAGATTTCTTCCGACGGGACATCCTTGGAGGCGAGCAAAGAATTGGTTCAACGGGAGAGAAGAGCATGATCCCTCCCCAATCCCTTTAACTGGAGAGGAGGTTCTATAAAAGGTTACTGGGATGGATCATGAATTTGGTAAGGGAAAGAAGAAGAAGGCGTCGAATAGCAGTTGGAAGAAGTGTTCGATCTTCTTCAAACTAGATTACTGGAAGCATTTGGACGTACGTCACTGTCTCGATGTGATGCATATTGAGAAGAACGTATGTGAAGCACTTGTAGGTACGCTGATGAATACCCCTGGAAAGACAAAGGATGGCTTAAAAGCGCGGAAAGATCTTGTACAGCTTGGTATCCGATCGTCTCTAGCCCCTGTAGAGGAAGAAGGTAAATCTTATTTACCTCCAGCTTGTTACACTATGTCGACCGAGGAGAAGAAGCGTTACTGTAATGCTTTGAAGTCTGTTAAGGTTCCAACAGGTTACTCTTCGAACATCCGTAATTGTGTTATTACCAAAGAACTGAAGTTGGCGGGATTGAAGTCACACGACTGTCATAATCTTATGCAGGAGCTGAATATAATCGCTCTACGAGGATCATTGCCTCGTCACGTGAGGAAGGAGATATCGAAGCTATGTTACTTTTTAAGTGCATATGTCGTAAGCGAGTGAGCAGGCAGAAGCTGGATGAGTTGCAGGAAATGGTGGTGGAAGTTTTGTGTAGGATGGAGATGTACTTTCCCCCGGCCTTTTTTGACATAATGATCCACGTGATTGTCCATTTGGTGAGGGAGGTAAAATTATGTGGCCCAGTTTACTTGAGCTGGATGTATCAATTTGAGCGGTACATGGCGATTTTTAAGCATTTCGTGAAGAACAGATATAGGCCTGATGCTAGTATAGTTCAACGTTATGTCGCAGAAGAGGTTATTGAGTTCTGTACCAACTATATGAAAGATGTTGCCACCGTGGGGATCCCAAATGCTAGGCACGATGGTAGAGTGGACGGGCACGGGCTCAAGCATCATAGTTTGTTTAGTCCTACCGCCGCCGACATAGATGTTGTCCATTTATATATCCTCAGAAACCACGAGGCGGTGACCCCTTATGTTGACATACACATGGATCATATTAGAGTGTCAAATGCATGGACTGTCGGTGATGTGAGGATCCTAGAAAAGCATTGTGCCAATTTTGTTCGGTGGCTGCAAGCTCACATTCAGCAAGGGGACCATCCCGATATTGTCAAGCTGTTATGTAGAAGACTCCTCGGCACTGTTTCCTCTTTTGGTGGGTACGACATAAACGGTTATACTTTTGGAACCAAATGGTCGGATGAGAGGTCAACTAACCAAAACAGTGGTGTGGTAGTACCAGGTGAGGCAGTTCATGGATGCGAAGCATACTACGGGACGGGGTGCGGAAAGAGAATTACGGCACAACCCTGGTGAATCGTAGTGTTCTTGGCTCTGAAGGTGATTCGTTTATCATGGCGTCTCAGGCGCACCAAGTGTTTTATGTGACGGATCCACAGGATAACCAGTGAGAGATTGTGGTGAATGGTAAGCAGGTGCTTCTTCACAACGACAATGACGAGGATTGCAGCTTTGGTACAGATATCGGGGACCTTCTGGGTTTAGAGCCTAACGAAACCTTAACTGAAGACGAGGCGAGTTTGAAAAGGTATTTTGCACGGAACTATCACACGGAGGGCATTTGGATCACCGATGCTGGAAAGCAAACGAAGCGAAAGAGGAATCAACCAAAGAATATGTAACCGTTAGTATGTAATGGGAAAAACCTTAAGTTTTCAGCATATACATTTGGTATGGACTGAATAGTATTCATGTATGCTTGAAACGTGTTTCACTCAAAGTACAGGCGGAAATAAAGACGAATTCTCTTGTAAAAATCGCCTGTAAGCTTTACTAGAAGCGAAATCGTATCTGTATTCGCCAACCTTGAAACTACGTCATTTTTGTAGTTTTACTTTATTCCTTGGCATTTAGGTGGTGGCGGTTCCGTAAGCCGTCTCGCCTGTTACTGGCGAGTTCGCTTCTTGGGTCGTCTGTTAAACTCTGTTGAAACAGGCGAGATTACAAGCGAACTCGCTTCAGCCAAAACACCACAAGCGAATTTGGTTGCGAGTTCGTTTCTGATTTACGACAATAGTATTTTAGTACTAGCAACACTATAAAAGACTATATCGACACTGGTTTAACACATGAACAATTGTATGTAATTTATATCAAATTTAAACAATAAGCGCATATGAACTGTAAGCACAAAGTTTTTCGATAATGCAATCAAAACGAAAACATCTTTCAATTGTAGCAATACATTTTGAAAAAACATCCCTAGACTACATCCACATGTTTAGGAAGAGTTGTCTCCGCCTGTCTGGTCTTCGTTGTTAGGAGTGGCTGCTGGAGGATTTTTTCCGGCATATGCTCTTAGAAAACTACGAAGCAAGTGGCTGTTCTTCCACCCCGTCTTGCGGAGATTAGCAAGCTCTGTCCTCATCGCGAAGTTCGACTCCTCAAGCCCCTTATAATATACTTCCGCACTCACTAGTAAATGGAGGACATTGAAAATGTTAAATTTAGATATAGAACACAATATAATGAAACTAAAATAAAATTTGTATCCCCTTACCTCCGATTTGCTCAGGTTCCGGCTCCACGGCCTTGTCTCCGTTTGGCTGCCAAGTCCCCCCAACCAATGACCACTTTTTCTTCTCAAAGTATTCCTTGGTGTAGTACTCACACGGCTTGGCGGTGTTGGAGAATTTCAACTTTGGATGCTTGGACCGGAGGAACATTGTTATGAAGTTTGCGTAGGGAAACTTCTTAGCCACCGTATTATTCTCAACCACGCTATCCTTCATGTGTTGAAACATGGTGTACCCGAGGTTTATCATCACTTCCGAGGCCAATAACTAGTAAGTCACCAAAGTGGTGAAGTTTGGCTCTTGGAGGTAACCCCCTTTGGGCACAATATTGGTAGCCACCATCTCATACAATATTCTTCGCTCGGGTGTAAGCTATCCCAGCTTGTATTCCTTTGGCCTTCCAAGCGGACCTAACTGGCGCCCGAAGTGCTCCAACCCCAACTTCTGCAAATTCGCGGCTGGAAAGATCGACTCACTAGGCCAGTCACCCCTTGTGTAAAGGTCCACTGGTTCATCATCGTCATCGTATTTGATTTTGAGGGCTGCATTGAACAGTTCAGGACTTACCCTCGAACTCCTTCTTGTTGACCTTGGTCTTCCACTTATCAGCCACCTGTCGGAAATTAGCGTAGAACTGCATTGTCTCCTCTAGATAATCCGGGTCCTTCACCTTCATCAATGTGTCCGCACTCGAATACTCTAGCAAGCCCCACACCCCTTTCAAGCCTAGCTCTTCAACCTTACTCTCATCCACCACAAGTAAGGTGTTCAACTGTGACTTAGCATCCTCAAAACTCTTATGCTTGAGGTAAGCGGATTCACTGACAAACTTAGTTTTATAAAAAACTATAACCTCGCTCGATTGTTCAACAACCTTCTTCTTTTCCCTTGGAGCCATGTTTCTAATTATCCAAAGTACATATCAAGAATACCTAACATCAATCCTATTCCTATGATTGAACCCCAGTTAAACAAAGCAAAACAACAGAAACCTAAAATACTGATAAACCTAAAAATCTGAACAAATGGCATCCAGATTAACAATGAGTAAGATGAAACGGGTCAGGAACTTACCAGATGTATGGAATATGGCGGTGGGGGAGCAAATTTCCCAGTTAACGGCGGCTGGTCGGCGGTGGGTGAGCAGAGGAAGCTGTGATTTTGCGTGAGATTGGGGGAAAAATTGGGGATCTGCGTTTTGATCGACAGGGCCCAGCAGTTGACTATTTATGTTTACTTCTGGTTGCGAGTTCGCTGGTAACTCGCCTACAGGCGATTTAAGAGGCGAGTTCGCTTGTTTGTTACTATTTCTATTTAATCTTGTTACGACATCGCTTTTAACTCGCCTACAGGCAAGTTGGCAGGCGATTTCGCTTCATTGTTAAAAAAATACAGGCCTTTGGGCTAGGGAACTGATAGATGCACTCATCACTCTAATTTGGTGCAGTATATGTATAGTATATGTATATATCAAACATGGTGTTTCATGGGCAGTTTGCGCGGGTCGGCGACTTATCGAACCTTTCAGTTTTGGTCCCATATTTATACTGATCAATTGGACGCTACTCCACCGATGTGGGAAAAATGATGTGACGTGGAGGCGAGTTCGCTTGGCCTACGCCTATAAGCGAATATGATAAGCGAGTTCGCCTGTTTCAAAAATAAACTAATTTTTGAACTATTATTGAAATTGGAGTATGAATCTTTATGTAATTTCAAATTGTTTTTTTGTACACATTTTTGTACACATTTGCGATCAACTATGAATTTGGTAGGTCGAATTCTGGATGTAGTATACCCTTGCACGTCAAATTTCTTTTAATCGCTCACGATCAATGAACATCGCTATAACGAGTGAAGCACGAACACCAACCGATTATTCGACCTCGAGCTCGGTTTGACCAAGCTAGATCTCGAGCTCGAACTCGTTCGAATATGTGGCGCAGTCGACTCTAAACTTTTAAATTTGATTTCGTTCAGCTCAACGTGCTTATTGATCAAATATATATATATATATATATATATATATAATTAGGTATATATAATTCGGTATATGGTTAATATATCAATTTCTTTGGAAATAATTACAAATATGTTTTTTTTGAAACAGGTCGATCTAGAGTTCGAGCTCTCAAAATATATAACGAGTCGAGTTTGAGCATACCCGTGTTCGGTCTCGACTCGACTCATTTACACGTGATGAGTGAAACTTTGCCTTCGTTTTCGGGTAGTTATAAAAAAAATTTGGCCTTTGGCCGATCGCACTTGGAACTCACTCATCACAATGACACGGCCTCGGTCTGGACCAGTATATGTATAGTATATGTATATATCATGCATGGTGTTTCATGGGCAGTTTGCGCAGGTCGGCAACTTATCAAACTTTTTAGTTTTGGTCACATATTTATACTGATCAATTGGTCGCTACTCCACCGATGTGGGAAAAATGATATAACGTGGTGGCGAACTCGCCTCTGTTCAACGCCTGTGTGTCCAACGGCGTTGTTATACATGTTCTGTACTTGTGTTTTTTATACATTCTTTCCAGTGGCGAACTCGCTTCTTTATCCGCCTCCATGCTTACGAGTTCGCCTATTGTCACGCTTGCTAGCTTCTGTTCTACACGGCGGAACTGCTAGCGAGTTCTTAAGATGTAAAGGTTTGTAGTCGTTTAGGCAGGCGATGTCGCTTCTGCATTCGCCCAACTATACGAGTTCGCCTGTTGGCACGCTTGTTAGCTTCTGTTCCACACGGCGGATTTGGTGGCGAGTTCGTGAGATGAAAAGGTTTGTAGGCGATGCTCCACACGAAATCGCTTCCTCCTATCGCCTTGTGAAAATATTGGAAGCGATTTCGCGTCCAGGTTCGCTTGATAATATTATGCAATATTGTTATCATATGTATATCCATGTTTTATCAAGGTTAGTTGTAATATTTGTCAAGATTGAAGTTAATTAACATGAAATATATTACATTGGCTAAAAATAAAGTTCAAAAGAATGCAACTAAACCATGTTGCGAGTTTAACTACAAAATCAACCAAAGTGTAGTTTATGATAACAAAGGAAAAAATATCCTAGGCGTCATCACTGTCGTCCTCATCACTATCACCGTCATCCTGACCACCCTCTTCTTTGCCTTCATCTTCGTCATCTTCTTCTTCCGACGACTCTTGTAATTCCTCTTCCGACGACTGTTGTACTTCCTCTTCCGACGACTCTTGCGCATCCTCATTCTGGCTTTGTTCGTTTCTGAAGACAACCTCGAACATTTCGTCATTATCTTCATCCGAAGAAAACGAGCCACCATCTCCACCAACGGGATCTTCTCCATCATTAGCACCTTCGGGCTCGTCAACCTGTTCTGGTTCCTCCTCTCCTAGATCCTCCTCTTCTGGTTCCTCTTCACTTTTAGGGTCATCCGCCTCCGCGTCCATTGGTGGCAAAGGTTGAACGGAAAAGTGTGGCATCCCTTCCTCATCGCTAAGCTCAGGTTCCAAGTCTAGCATCCTGTCAAACTCCAATATCATCTCCGTCTCCTTGGCTTGTTCCAACTTCACCTGTTCTATTTCCGCTGAAAGCTGTCCCATCATCACGACCATTCGCTCACGCCACTGAAGTTCCCGGCCTGCCAAAACACATCAAATCAATTAGAATATTGTATAGGCGCAAACGAATAAATCTAATAAAATACCAAGTTTGCTAAGGTGCGACTTACCCGGACTCAAAACACCACGGTTACTTGAACTCGAAGCACCATCCTTCTTCTTCTTTAGGACCCCATCGGCGCCAAGTGCCAATCCCTTGCTACGCAACCATTTCTTGGTGTAGTGCATAACTGGCTCTGGCCGACTAACCGGTCTAATACCCTTCTTCTTTATCATCGCCGTGATAAGATGGCCATAAGGGATCAATTCATCAGATTTGTCCTTGGCACGCTTCAGCATGTACTTCACAATCGTGTACCCTGGATTGATCTTCAATCCCTCCATGATGTAATAGAACAACATCAAATTGGCAATAGTAGGCTCGCAAGGGTGACCACCCGATGGCATGACATTCGAGCATATCAACTCGAACACCAACCTCTGCTCCTGAGTGAGAACGCCAATGTTGTACTTCTTCGGAGTACCTTCCAACTTGCTACGCGACTTAAAGTATTTTTTACGCATAGCAACGGGTTCTAGGGGGTTCAAACTAGACAAAGATGGGAAGTTTTGGGTGTGGTAACACTCGTAAGGACCGTTTGGATCTAACGGCCTTAAGTGGTCAACCGACACATACGGGCAACCTATCACCTCATTAATCAAATACTTATCAACCTTTAACGGTACTCCCCTAACCATTGTCTCCCCCTCTTCGGCGTCCTTTGCAAAATTCATATTTGCATTAAACTGTAAACACTCATCCTTATGCACCGGCTCTTTCGACATCAACATCCCTTCTAGGTGCGTCGCCTTAAAATAGTCTACAATTTTAGCAAACCCTAACGACTTTATCTCATCTTCATCAAAAACCCTAGCATTCAACAAGTTGCGACGAGCAAATTGTTCGTACCTTGTCTCGGCCTTTGTACAGATGTACAGAGAGGTCTCCTCATCTTCCTTAGTTGCAGGGTTACCCGCCACATTCTGGGGTGGCCCATCAGTTTCAGGCGGGTTCCTCGACGGACTGGGGTGGCGGTTCCTCGACGGACTGGTGGCGGGTTGGTGTTGATGGGAGCTTCCTGAACTATGCCCGCCGCCTGTAGATCCACCGGCCGGCCAATCCTGTCTCCGGCGAGGTTGAAGCTCGGCGAGGCTCTGTTCCCGCAATCCGGCCGCCTCCGCATCGGGTTCAGCAGTGGGGGTGGTCTTCTGGCGCTTGGGGGCTGGTGGGTTGAGGGTTTTATCGGCTGATTTGCTCCGGCCCATGGTGTTGCAGGCGATTTTCCGATTGGGGATTTAGGGATTTGCGGGTGGAAGTTGGGGGGTTCTGATATCGCCACCCACAAAACTTGTTTTTGTATTTTTTTTTGAAATTAATATACGCTCGCGAACTCGCCTTCTTCATTCGCCTGTAGGTGAAACGGGTTACGAAATTGTGTCAGGAACGTCGCGCGTGGATTTCACTATGAAACGACATCGCCTGTTCATTCGCCCGTAATTTCAACCAACTGGCGAACTCGCCTCAATTTGGTTTGTAGGCGAATGTACTAGCGATGTCGCTTCTGTACAATCATCAAACCCTAAACCCTGAACCCATGACCTGAACCCATGCCCGGCAACCCACACGATAAAAACCAAACCCATTTATCATCGAGATTGGGAATGACAACCTTCAATTATATTTAGAGATGCTAATCGAGCGAGTAGTGCGTAACTCGTCTAGACTCGAGAACTATATTAACCATGTTCGACTCGACTCAAGAACTAGCGAGTTAATAATACCATACTCAACTCGAACACGTTATTATTTATCGAGTATCGACACTACTTGCGAGTTCGAACTCGAATTATTTTTTTCCCTTTTTAAATAAAAATTTATAGTTTATTTTAAATTATTCCTAAAAGTAATCTTCATCCAATCCATTAATACAAAATATTTTACTACTTCTATACTATGAAAATTTTTAATTATATATATGTGCCTTTACATATACATAATAAAATTATTATTTTAAATACCAATGCAATTAATTAGTTTATTCAACATTAAGTAGTAAATGAAAACTAGCTAGATTAGATGATTGAACTAATATAGTATAACCTTATAATATTATAAACTTGCAACTGATTATACTTATCGAGTTACTCACGAGTTTTTCGAGTCGAGCTAGATCGAGTCGAGTTTTGTCCGAGTTTTGACCGAGTCGATCTCGAATTACTCGCGAGTTGACGGACTCAATTACCACCCCTATTCTCATCTAAAACTGGATACTTTTCATTCATTAGCGCCCGAGATGTGTGATCGCGAAGTCGGCTCTTTAACGGGGTAACGACGTTGCCTATATGTATAACATCATCCAAACTATGAGTAATACCACATGCATTACAGAAGAACTAAATTTCTACACTTTCAGTCAGAAGTTGTCAAATACATGTATATTCGATGGTGATCAACACGTGGCTGATGTAGAAATTCCTATTGGTCGTATCTGCACCAGTGTAACATTTGGTTAACGAACTAATGGTATTAACCTGTAGTCCCATCATATGCGTATCTAAACAGTTTATGCCTAATGCGTTACAATAAACATGGATATAGATTAGAGTAAACAATTCAGATACCTCTTCATAGGACTCTATATAACATGTCACAACAATTCTCGTTCATAACATACGTCATCGTTGCAACCAACTCAAGTAATATTATGTGCAGATAAAATCTGATTTCATTTTTAACTTTTCATATTCAATTTTAATATACATAAGCTCATGAAACACACAATGTTAATATTCATTGCATAACAAAGTAGCAAATATTCAGAAAATAATTATTATGGGTTCATCAACTTGCTAGCTAACGACACCGCAAGGGGTATTCGCCTCTAGCCGATGCAGGTTGCGGTATCGTAACTTGGTTAAACAGTAACCGACCAAATATATACTATTCAGGCATGTTATGTCCAACTCTACCATACTATATATATCTTTAATCCCGGATTTTGCTAACCTCTTCACCATTTTCACCATTCATTCCCATCTACCCCTACTTCTCTCTCACCTTATCCCCCCCTCAACTTCAATCTCAAATCCTTGCATTCCAAATCCATTCTTGCCTCATTTCTTGGTGAAATCTCATCAAAACCAACCACAAACTCACCCTCAAATCTAGCACATAGATTTTGTGTGAAGAACTAAACCCTATAAAGCTTGTAATCCACCAAAAACCCCAATATCTCCTTCAACTTTGGTTGAATATTACAAATCTTGCTACTTTGTGTGGCCAAGAGCAACAAACAACTAATATCTTCTTCTACAATTAAGGTATGAGACTCAAATTTGAAGTAGTATTCAATGCCCATCTTATTTAGTTACTTTTTGAGATATATTGCTTGAATGGCATGCTTGAGTAGACATTATCCATGCTTAGTCCCTATCCATAACATATGTGTTTCATGACTATGTTAAAATCAAATTTAGAAAGCATAGCTCCCTTTATTTGTTACTTTCATGTGGCATTTAAACATGTTAGCCTACCTTAGGTTCACTTTGGTTATACAATTCAATAAATCCATTTTTTCATTGTTTTAACTAGTCATGCTTGTGTTATTTTACTTCTACAACTCATTCAACATGGTTTTGTTGTTGTTTTACCTAGTCGTAATAGTGCTAATTAGTTAAGTTACAATTTCTATCCATCCTTAGATAGCAATGGTGACCACTTCAACCACTTCAATTGCCCAACCAAAGAAGCGAGGTAGCAACTCGAAGAAAGGCCTACAAGTCCGCTCACATTGTCGAGTTCTACAAAGAAGAATGAGAAGAGAAGAACTAACACACATAGGATTTAATGCTAACGGTGTATGCAACCGACCAAAAAAAGAACGTTCAAAATGGTCAAGTTGGTGTGGCCGAGTTGGAAGAACGTTTATTGAGATAACGGAGGATAATTGGAGAAACGTCCCACCAAAAAATAAGGAGGAAGTTTGGGTAGAATGCCAAGTAAGTAACATTTAACCTTTCAATGATCTATCTAGTCAATATTATACCTCTTCGTAATATGTAGACATAATACATCCTACATATTTTTGCGTAGTGACCTTTTGAAATGAAATCTAATGACATGGAAGTGGTGAGAAAGAAGGCATTGAACATCGTCTCCAAAGCTTTTCGCAAGCACAAGCATGCTCTAAGAAAAGACTACTTGTATGAGAAGGGAAAGAGGCTAGGTCAAGATCCAAGGGACCGATACAATCATATTACAACCGATCGTGGGAGGCCTTCAAGCAAGCATCGCTTGAAAATAAGACTTCGGTGAGTCACAATCTATAACTTCCATAACATAACCTCCTCTTATCTAATTACATTAATGATGACATGTGATACCGTATCTTCTTGTGCAAAGGGGAAATGGAACAAGAAGGTCACATCGGCGAAATCAATAACAATGCCATACACCGGTGGTAGGTCGGGGTATTTGGGTGTAGGTGAGAAGGAGGGGCTTAAGGAGATGGAGGAACTAGTGAAGGAGTTGGTATTAGGGGGGATGGACGAGGTGGAAGCTCGGTGTGTCGTAGTGGAAAAGGACGCCGAGGATTATACTAGACAAAAACTCTTCATGTTGGGTCGAATTAGAGACTCGGATGATAAGTTCACTTCGGATCATGCCGAAAAATGTGCAAAGAGGGTGGTTAGTCTATCTTACCTTATCTTACTATCTATTGTAGTCAAATTTATTTTTGTTCTTGCTTTCAAATATTTTTCACAACCACTTTCACCAACATATTTGATAATAGGAACTTCTTGAGCGCCAAAAGGAGAAGGGTACCTTTATCCCGTGTGGGAAGAAGGATGTTTTGAATGAGGCTTTTTCTCTTGGGAAGAAAAAGGAACACCCGGGAAGAGCATTAGGTGTTTGAGGTTACGCGACACAAGAAGAGGTTTTTGGGATTAAGCAAGGTTGGGGCAATCCTAAACCATCACAACTACAACGAGTTTTGAGCGAGGTGGCGGCGACAAAGGCGAAAATGAAGGATTTGAGGGAGGTGATGAAAGACATAGCACAACACACCAACTATCCCCACATCGAGAGGTTAGGAGGTACACAACCACATCTTCCACCATCATCAAAGGGTTCTCAAGCATCACATCAAATTGTGGAGGATGAAGGTGAGAATGTGGAAATGGACGAGAAACTAGTGCCTCCTACTCCACCTTCATCACCCATCAAGTTGAATGCGGCGCATTCCATTCAAGTCGATAAGGTTAGTACCAATTTTGCTAATTTAGAACATCGTTGGTTTCTAATCTCTTTCTAAAAATAGTTGGATGATGATTTGTCTTGTGCTTTCATTTATGATAGAACCCCCCTTGCAAGCTATATGTTTCGCAAGGTACCAAATCAAAACCACTCCATGTCGCCAATGGCACATGCGACCCAAGTGCGGTGAAACACAATCGTGTTGACATCCCCGCAGGATTTTTTAGTGTTCGCATTACCAGTGTTTTGATAGAACAACAATTGCTACCTGTGAAGGAGTCACCGATGGTGAGAGTTGGGGAGGCTAAAGGTTTCCTTGTTCTATGGCCAAAATGGTTGGTGCTTGATGAAAAATCCACCTCCATACCCCGTAGGAAACCACAAACTCCACAAAATCTACAAATACCTGTGCATGCCTTGCCTATAGACAAACATTAGACCCCATGCTCGTGGAGTTTATGAAAGCCCTTCCACCCTTCGTCCGAGTCTTTTATGATTTGATATCCTCGCACGACAATAATGCATGCTATGCCTTTCTCGGAAATGAAAGGTGCTTTACTATGACAAAGGACATCCACGTACCATGGGGGGATTTTGAATATTTCTGGAATTTCACTGAACTTCCCGCCACCATTCTTTTCCTCAATCAAATGTAAGCCATTTGTATGTGTTTCATGAAAATACTCAATTATCAAACCATATGATTACATCCTCGTCATGATTGTCTACTACATTCACAGGTTCTTGCATCACCATGCCTATCACCGGAGCAAGCATTTCATTGGATTTTTGCATCCAATGCATTTGCAAGCTAGTATGGAGAGCAATAGGCAAAGACTTGATTACTTGAATTCTACTCTCTCCGACAAATCAAAGAAAATATAGATCGGACCATATCTCGAGAGGTATACCTTACAATTTGCTCTATTATTCATGCTAAATATATTGTATGATTCTACATTCATTTTTTATGACCATTATGCTTTCATGTGATTCGTAGTGATCATTGGAGCTTTGTTGCAATAATACCCGCTTTAAAGCAAGTATATTGGATAGACCAACTCCACCGCCCTCCATCACGAACATTCGCCGATCTCCTTGACAATACAATTCTTCAAGTGAATGACAAAACACTCCTCGACTTCCACCTTATAAACATTCGGGTAAGATGTTGTGCTCATGCTATCACGTCCTTTCAAAAATCAATATTTGCGTTTAAAGTACCATAAGTATAGTAATGTTTTATGTATTAAACACTTTGTAGTCTAGGAAGCAATCATCGAACTATGAATGTGGCTATTACACGATGATCTTTGGTTTGATGGTGGTGGATGGTGTTCAAAAAAACATGCTAGATCTTCTAAAGGTACGCTACACGCGTCTAATCTCATTTATATTCGTCGAAATTTCCTAATAAGCGTTATTTTCAACCATAGATATTCGTGGATGATATCACTCCTTTCTCCTTGCAAGAACTTAACGACGGAAGAGACCAAATGGCTAAATATCTGGTCCACAACCGTGCGTTTACCATTGCAAGGCCACAGGTCCCTAACCTCCCTAAGGCATGAAAAAGTATTGTCTCTCTTTTTGGTAGGACTTGACATTGGTAACGCACTTGTGTGCTTAGGTTATGCATCTTTAGTATTAGTATAGGGGCGTTGGATTTGAATTTGACAGGTTTATGTTGAGTCGGGTATCCCGATTCATGTTTCGAAAGAAACGGGTCAATTTTTACAAATAATTACACCATTCTGTCTTGCAAGCAAACGACATCGCTACCTTATTCGCTTCAGGTCGAATCCAGAAGCTATATCGCTACCTGACACGCCTTCTACTATAATATAACAAGCGGCCATACACACGGCCTCGCCTATGCATTCGCCCACAAAAGCGAGATCGCCTGGCTACTCGCTTGCCAGACTCTGTTGCCCCTGGCGTGTCTCAAACAATTTCGCCTCCAATATTCACCTCAATAGACGAATTTAATAGGCGAATTCGCCAACCACATTCCCTACAACAAATATCACTACTAGAAAAAACAGGACGTTTCAGCGGTTATTTCGTGTCCTTTCAGCGGTTATTCGAAATCAAAAAACCGTTGTCTATGCTCCCGGTGAAACGTAATGGTCGTATCAGCGCTTTACCGATACTGAGACCCGTCAGTGTCATGTGGCAATGCTGAGTTGGATTGGGCCTAATTGAAGCCCATTACATTTCAACGATTAATAAAAACAGCTGAAACGTTTAAATATTACAAAATTTTTAAAAAAATTGAAATATTTGAACTTCCAAAATTCTCAATATTTTAAATTGAATAAAATAATACAAAAATGAAATTACAAAATATCAAAATTATATTAAAAATCAAGAATGTCAATCCAATGTCATAATACTAATTCATATCATTCTATACACTAATACACATGAATTGAAATATAAAGAAGCACCTGGTTACTAACAAGGTTTCTCCATTGTTCGAGATCTCGACATACAAATCTCCTTCTCAATGCTCTTCTCAGTCCAGAGGTAGATGCGGTAGCTGAGCCTCTGACGGCGTATCATAGTTGATAAATCAATATATGGAAGTTTTGGGTTAATCTTGCATTCCATAAGAATCCCACCATCATAATCCTTGATATACCTGGATAAGGAAGAAAACTTAGCAACATTGTTAGGTACAGATACTTATAAGTAAGAAGAGATGGTCAAGAAATCTATTAGAATAAAGTAGTCTGTTAGGGTTCAAAACAGTAGCTAATGCACAAAAGAAACCAAATCGTACCCAAACCACAGTTCTCTCTCCAAGTGAATCTCCTTTGTAAAGCCCTACAAATTAATCAACTAAAGTTAGCTAAAAAGCTTACAAGAGTTTAAAACAATAAAACCTTTATTCCACCAACAGCCTCTACTACATGGACATATATTGTCATTATGAAACCCCAGCTAAGGCATAACACAATTTCCAAAACTAGACAAGCGAGTGATGTGCAATACCTGTTTGGCAAAGTAACCGACGACATTATTGTCAGCATATGTTAAAAAAATGAGTAAGACCATCAGTATCACAAGCATGAATCTTCAAGTGATTCATTAGCCTGGTTCCATAGCCTTTAACTTGTTCATCTGCCGTGATTGCACAGAAAGCTATCTCACCAACTTCTGGCTACAGAATTTCAAAGATTATGTCAGAAGAGCCCATTCACCCGTCATCAGAATATGTACTTTGTCATAGAATATAACTACTTAGCCCTAAAATTGGCACAGAAAAAGAATGTAACCTTTCAAATAAAAGGAGAACTATGAAATAGTGAGGAATCATAGTGCCGTAGACAAGAAGAAGCAATAGCCAAATGGAGTTTTAAAGCTAAAACGATGTTACTTTTTGTTGCATAAAGAAAAGAACTACCACATGAAGGGTTGAAACTTAAAGGCATGATAACTAACCTGAAATAAGGGCGATAAGTTATCCCACCCACAACCTGATTACGTCTGATAACCATGACAGATTTGTGCCCTCTGCAACAATTATTTAGACAAAAGATAATTACACCATTGGAACACATGCATATTGCAAAACTCACAACAAATTGAATTAGACATATACACACTCACAACACACGGCCACAAAAATGAAAAGGCAATATTGAAACGCGATAACTTATAGCAATACATAGACTTTCATCCAAGTTTTTTTAATGGAATCCAAGGAAATGACTGCAGCGAGCTTCCATTTGAGACACACAAACTACAAGAGAGGTACCAAACTCATAATCTAGTCGCGTAGTAAAAAAACAATTATTAAATGCAGTCAAGGGCTTCCATATTCATAGAACTCTGAGTGTTTCTTCAGAAAGTCCTTGATCTTCCTTTCTTCTAGATACTCCTTCTGAAAATTTAGAAAAAACCAGATAAAAAACTAGTTGAGTACTCAATCCATATAACAGAACAATCTGAACTGTCATAAAAATCAGAGCGAAAATGAAGAACATAGATTACCTGATCTTCTTTGAGGTGTAGAGTAATCTTTGTTCCCCTGCCAAGGGGCTCACCCTCAGTGTCACGAGTGACAGTAAGGAACCACCAGCTTGAGACTCCCACACATATTGTTCATCGTCATTGTGCTTTGTGGTGATGATGACCTTCTCTGCAACTAGATAAGCTGAGCAAAACCCAACGCCGAACTGGCCTATCATGCTCACATCGGCTCCCGCTTGAAGAGCCTCCATAAACTCCTTGGTACCGGATCGTGCAATCCTTCCAAGATTGTTGACCAAATCTGCTCAAGCAACATAGAACAAAAACAATCATTACCTCAGTAATAATCACAAGCAAGACAGAATTACACTAATTCAAATAGAATCATAGATGGTTGAGTCCTTATCCTGGGATGGAATCAGGAGATCACTCACAGAAGCATTCTGCTACTACAATAGCTGGAGTCACTGCAATCTTAGCCATTTGGTAGAACCCCCACACTGACATTGTATATATGTTACTTCATTAGTAGTATTCAGAGAAACTTGTTTCAAAAATAAAAGGATTTCAGAAAAACTAATAGTGGTTATTATTAATAATAAATTACAATGAAGCTGCAAATCACCTGTTATATTTTAGGCTAACATTTACAAGGCCAGTAGACAGGGACATTACTAAACCAAGTGACAACAGTGTAAATAATTTAGCTGACCTCGTTGGAGAAGCAAGAGAAATATGGATAATTCATTTAGAATGGCCATTATCAACCAGCTACATATGCAGTGTATAATGGTCAGAGATATTGGATAATTAAAGCCAACTTTGACAAGTACCTGCATAGTTTAGGAAATTTGTATTAGATTATATATAGAGAACTACAAATTATGCAGTTTTAATAACAAGAGAGGAGGTATAACCAACCACTTTATTCATCAGAATTATACTGACAGAAACTATGAAATTGAAGGTGAGAGTAACAGAAGGCCCAAGATAAGGTTGCTGCTGATGCTTTGCTCCACCCAACAATTGGAATTTTCTAAATAAAGATGCCCGCGCTTCCTCCAAAGCCCTTCCTACAGGGTGAATCAAATAAATCGCAAGAGTAAATTCAGATTCTGCCCGAAAGTATCAATAGACGAAAATCATCAATATGAAACATAAGGACCAAAAGCAGATGAGTCACACTGTAAATTGACAATAATAAAATTCCTACCAGGAGTAAAGATGCTTACTTTAGGGCGTTCAGGAGATTAAGATGCTTAAAATTCCTCTTGAACAGTAAAATTCCTCAACCACCGCCACGTCGCTGCTGTCCGCCGCCTCAAGAGCCTCTCCTATGGTGACCTGGCTATCACCGAGAGCAGCAACGGATTGAAACTACAGATATTTGTTTTCCGGCTGTTCACCGGCTCCTTCACCACGGAGACCCTTAAATTCCGGCGGTCCACCGGCTCCTTCACCGCGATGGCTCTGGTTTTCCGGCTGTCCAACGGCTCGTGAACTATGGAGATGACCACCACCATCGACATATCCACCGACGATCTATTTTCAGTAAGCAAAGATTTTGGGGATGAAGGAGAGGACGAGAGGCATGGATCTGCTTTGAGAAAGATGTGCGATGAATGATGATTCAAGATTTAGAGGATAAGGTTCATTATATAATTATAGCATCAACGGTTCAGATTAGATTACATAAATTTAATTGATGGATTAGATTCATGGAAAATATACTTAAGAAAAGGCTATAAGCAATTCAGATTAATATTTCATTCTAAATTATATTTATGAAAACATACAGCCTTTACATGTTCCTTCCTCAGCAACATACAAATTTTAATAATTGCATATTAATCATCAATTTTAGTATAATTTTAATAATATATTAAATATTTTTTTAAATATTCAATTTCAGCACAAATTATTAATTTTTAACATTGATATAAATTTTAGACTTCGAATAATACAATTCTTGCAGAAAATAGTGAAAACACTGGTAAAGAAAGCTCTAAGTTGAAATTTTTATAGATTTTAAATTCACCCTGTAAAAAAATTTATTCATTTTAAGATGATATCGTGCACATTACACGCTTTATGAATATGATTAACACAAATACTTCATTTTAGTGCATTATAAATGGAGTATTAGCAGGGAAAAATATAAAATGTAACTATGACACTTGATAATGAATGTTCGAACATTCTTATCAATGTTATTTCATAAACTTTCTGTTATAATGTCTCAACATCAGTCAAATATACATAATTTCATTTACTAATTGAAATAATTGATCACCGCATGATGGAAATATGACTCCAAAGTATATCTACTTAACTACAAGTTATAGTCTTAGTAGTGTTTCTCAGATTCTTGCTACTAAAGTTGTCACTACACGTACCTTTCATCGAGTCAATACCAAAGCAGATTCACATCAAAATTATATTATACATTATAAAATTAACATAATCATAAAAAATCATTATTAAAAGTAAAACATTTGATGTTTTGTGACATTTTCAAATTCTTACTCAATTGAACATTTGTATCAGTGATATATCATGGACTTTATGTTGTAATGGTATAGAAACACTCAAAATATACTTAATTTCATTTAGTATTTGAAACAATTTGATCACAACTATGGGGAAATATGACTGCAAAGTATATATACTTAACTAAGTTGTAATCCCAGTAGTACTTCTTAGGTTCTTGCTTCTAAAGTTCTCACTAAACGTACCAAACATCGAGTCAATACCAAAGAAAATTTACATTAAAAGTGTTTTATACATTATAAATTACCATAATCATTAAAAAATTCGAGTTTAAAAGTCAAAATTTGATATTTTATGACATTTTTCAATTTTATATACCAAGAGCAGCAGTTAGTTGTTGCTATGCATACGTAGAGCAACCATTAGTTGTTGCTATACATACCAAGAGCAACAGTTAATTGTTGCTATGTGTACCCAGAGCATAATTTTTATATGAATTTGGTCCACCAAGTCAATATTTCAAATTCATTTGTCGTTAATCACGCCAAGAAACTATCATATACATAATAAAATTATCATAGTTATAAAAGAACTAGTTTAAAAGACAACATTTGATGTTTTATGACATTTTTATGACAATATTTGATGTTTTATGACTAGTTTTCATTACACATATCATTTATTGAACTAATAACAACGTAAATATACATTAAAAGTGTCATATGCATAATAAAATTAACAAACTTATCAAAAATTTTAGGTATATAAGTAAAAAATTGTTTGTTTATGACATTTTTTTCAAATTTTTATTCAACGTGACAGTCTATCAATGCTATTTCATGGATTTTATGTAATAATGTCTAAAAAACACTCAAATTTACTTAATTTCATTTAGTAATGGAAATAAATGGGTCAACTATGGTGGAAATAAGACTCCAAAGTATATACTTAAGTACCAAGTAGTAGTCTTAGTATTGTTTTTCAAGTTCTTGATACTAATGTTTTCACTACACGTAACTTTCAATGAGTTAATATCAAAGCAAATTTATACGAAAAGTGTCACATACATACTAAAAGTATAATAATCATTAAAATTTTTGGTTTAGAAGTAATAAATTGATATTAAATGATTTTTTTCAAATTTCATACATTTCATACATACGTGTACACATTTTACAATTGGGTTATGGGTGAATTTGCAAACACCGCTGAAACGGCTCCGTGTTTTTCTAGTAGTGTATGTGCACGACGTCGCCTAACAATCGCCTCTTCTGGCGGTCTCGTATCCCACTCCGCATGTGTCCCTCTGGTCTGCCTACATTTTCAGCTGGCGAGTTCGCTATACATTTTCGCCACCCCAAGAGAGCGATGTCGCTTTTCCTTTTCGACCACAAGCGACATACTACACGAGACCGTAAGTCCATAGCCATTTCCACATTTTTCAAATTTAATATTCCCATTTCTTCCAGCGAATACGCCAGCGGTGTCGCCTCCATCATCCTAGCGAGTCTTTTTATGAGTTCGCTTCTTCATTATAAGAAACAAGCGACCGACAGAAGCGATTTCGCCTCTGGAGGCGAAAAGTGGAGGCGATTTCGTAGCACTCACATTTAAAGAAACAAGCGACCTGAGGTGGCGAACTCGTAACAATAATACAGGACGTTTTTTAACAGCTGCACACTGCGTTTTGAACCGCCGTGCGCAGCGTTCGTTTTTAAGGCGTTTTTGAACCGCCGAGAAAAAGTACCATTTTACGGCACGACCCGTTACGACATTTCCAAAATGCCGTGAAATGAATGACTGAACCGCCGAGAAGTCTAGGGCAGTCCACTAGTGGGATAAGAACTGTGGAGTAGCACGTAGCAGAGAAACCCTAGCCAGTATAATATTGCAACCCCCAAATAAGGTAGGTACATTCCCACCGGCCAATACACACTTTGTTTATCTAAGGATAGCTCCTCGACTTGAGCGTCGAAGAGGAAAACGGCGAGAATCCTCATGGTATATATATTCATCATATTTAAGAAGAACTTTGAAAGACATGAAAGGCGTACCATTCATGGAATTATCTCAATGTAGTAACAATTTTGATCTGAATGAAGAGGTTCTAACAGTTTAATAAGCATATATCGTAAAGCCGATATGTCTTAATAGCGACATTGAACTATTTTGTATAGAATGAAAAGATGCAGAACAAATTAGGAGTATTTAAAATGGAAAAAATAGGTTGATAGTTACCGTGTGTAGTTATATGAATTTATGTTTACAAAATAAAATATGCAACTGATTTTTTTATGAATTATTTCATTGTTATATTAAAGATTAATTTGGATTGTACATATCAAAAATAAATCTTTTATTACATATTTATAAAACTATTATATATGTATAATAATAAAAAATAAAAAATTATAAAGATATTTGTACATCAGCACTTGTATTATACTAGTTTAAATATAAAATATTTCAACTAGTGTATGTTTAGTTGAATATAGATTGATGTATCCCAAAGAGAGAGTAGGCAGTTAAATTAAAGCTAAAAACTATATGACTTTAATCAAGGTACAATAATCATATAATTTGACTTGTAGCTCTCACTTCTACTATATATATATATACATCCCATCTAATTGCAATGTTTGCTTGCAAGGCAAAGCTCGAGAAAAAGAGCCAACTAGCCACATGCTGTAGCAAACTTAATTACTAATTGAATATAAACCTAAGAATTTTTTCCTATTATCAATTTATAAATACATAATATACTTGCAGTATAATATGATTAATTTAAGCAGCTAGTAGGTGCAACTAGACCGTACGATGATCCACCAGCATGAACGCAGGAAGACATGGCAGGTCGATTTCTGAAGCTGAGATTCACATTCTGAAGTGAAATTCCGGTGCATGGGTACTTCTTGCTGCAGTCAAATGTCACTGCCACTTCCGATGCCGATGTTCCACGCACATCTTGGTATCTCACGTTACTGATCTTCACTCCTGAGGCCTGAAAAAACACAGCATTTTATTTGGATATCAATTGATCGTAAATGAGAGGAATTGATCATGAAATTTTGTGCTATATAATATAGTATATATTTGTACCTGGCCGGTAGCACATCTTCCATTAGGGCAGTAGTTTTGATCGATGAGGACGGGATTTTGAACGTTAACCATCGTTATCTGTTGAAACAAAACTCCTCGAACGAATCCGGTGCTTGGTTTCGCCCATGTTTTGATTCTCACGCCATTTGTTGTTCCTCTAAACGTGACAGATTTAACCGTCACGTTTTGGACTCCAGGTTCTTGCAAGTTTGCCCCTAAACTCCCGATGCTGAACATATTATAATAAAACAATGTTAAGACTAGATATCTTATAAAATGATTGAGGAAAATGAAAAGTTGGTAGTACCTTATACCATGGCCAGGGCCGCAGTTGATGCCCTGAATCCACAGGTTAGAGGTTCCGGGACCGATGGAGATGCAATCGTCACCGGTGGAAATTTGGGAGTTGATTATCGTGACGCCGGAGGAGTACTGGACATTTATTCCGTCAGTATTGGGGCTGTTTCCGGGAGCTGAAACGGTTACTCCTTGTAGCTTCACGTTTTGGCTACCGTAAACGATCATGTGAAATAGCTGACTGTTCAACGACCTTAATCCATTCACTACCACGTTGCTGCCATGGTATATTCCAAGAGACTGCATAGATAGAAAAACGAATGAGTTAGCTAATTATATCAGTTGGAAATAAATAAATGATATCAATTAATCAAACACAAGTAGAATATTTCTTTGTCAAGGCACATGCAAATTAATCATTCGGTCCGACTATTTTGATAAACATAAATCTCAATATACTTACAGTTGCTCCGGTGGGACAATTGCCGCCATATTTCTTGCAGTTCCAAAGACCAGCGCCTTGGCCGTCTAGGGTTCCACCGTTGATCGTGAGACCAGTGACTCGATAAAACTTGACCCAATTTTCAGTGGAGCGAAGAGCTTTGTAATTGGACGGTGCAACTAGGGTTCCGTCCATTCGGAGTGTAATCCGTCTGTTTTTGCAGGTTATTCCAGAAAATGTTACAGCACCGATCAGAAACCGACCTGGCGGAACGTAAATTGTGGAAGGCTGAATTGAGGCACAGGCAGCAGCCCAGGCACTGAGGAAAGCTCGAGTGCAATCACTTCTGCCATCTGATTTTGCCCCAAAGCTTTGCACATTATACGTTGGAACTCCTCCTTTGGCTACTGATAAACATTGAGACAGTAACAAGAGAAATGGGATTGCAGAAATGCTCAATTTCGTTGCCATGTTTTTTGCTTTTCTCAACTGTTGGAGAGGATTGATTAAGATTTACTTGAAATGGAGAAATCAGCAGTATATATAGGTGTACATACGTACATGTCTTTGGCAGGTAAGTCTGTATGTATGACAAAAATATGGTCTAATGATTACTGAGTACCAACTAGACAAATAATTTTTAATCGATTGGCGGGGATCTATGCAGGTCAATGCCCAATGTGCACTTTCCTTCAATTTAAAGAAAATTACTTAACCTTATTATTAGAAACTTGACGGGTCAGTAAATTATGAGGTTGAAATGTACATATGCCTAATGTGTGTCCAGAACATAAATCTAGTGAGATTTTATTTTAAAACCAACTAAAAATATGTGAAGTAACTCACCAAACATGTATATTGAACATCACTCACTTCATCTTTGAATGTGGGATTTACTATAACATCATTTTTCGGTGTAAAATTTACGATAATATTCTTGCACATGAATTATAGGTTCAGACCGAAAACACCTGTAATTTAAATCGTATAAAATAATATAAAACTTAAACTTATAATAATAATTGTATAAGGCCCAACAAAGTCAATAATACTACATGTGGTTTAATGAGTTGCCATTGACCCCTACCAGCTCTTGATTGGCCAGAATGTAGCTTTGAAATAGATCACATTCATAGCACAGACCAAAAATTAAGAATTTATTAATTAAATTGGAAAAGACAAAACCTCCAATCAAAACGATAAGTCTGAGGGTTTATGGATTTGTATAATTGATGCCACAATTCACCAACTTGAGAGTGTATAGTATTATTGCTTATCAATACATGCATGATCAGCTTATCACAAGAATGCCCTCTTCTTTTTTTTCTTTTTTTTTTATCTTTAGTATTAAGCCAGGTTTATAACACAAAATAAACCTCCAAAAATACAAAAAATAGCAATCCATATTATAAATCATCTGTCTCGGCCTCTGTAAGAGAGAGAAACTGAGCTGATTTAAGTACAGTAAAATTAATAAATATAAACTAACTGTAAAAATTTTGGTTATAAAAGTTTTTAATTAGTACTGATTATTTTTGTTAAAAATTAATTAAGAATTGGTCTCTGGAGTGACCGTCTATATTATAACTATAATATAGACCAAAGACTACATTACAATATGGAAGGAAGGAGATCCTTATTTGTGAAATTTGGGAAAAGTACTATTCACGGCACTGTTCACGTAAAGAATATGTACTCAAATCAGCTAATATAATTTCTGTATTTTATACACTTGTAAACACAAAAGAATTAAGGTTAGAAAGACAAGTTTCCATTTTATAAACATCAGATTTTAGGTACATAAAAATTAGGGTGTTTAGGTTAAATAATGTTGTGTTAAGTTTAGTCAAGTTTCACCAAAGTTCTCAGCCTAAAAATTCATATTTCACAATCATCACAGTTTTCAACCTAAACAATCAAGTTTCACAAAAACGACAGTTTTCAGCCTAAAAAATCAAGTTTCTACAATCACTCTAATTTTCAGCCTAAATAATTAAGTTTTCACAATATTCACAGTATTCACAATAAATAATCAATTTTCGCAAACACCAAAATTTTCAACCTAAACAATCAAGTTTTTCACAATAAAAACAGTTTTCAACCTAAACAATCAAGTTTTACAAACACCACAGTTTTCAGCCTTAAAAATATAATTTCTACAATAACTGTAGTTTTCAACCTTAATAACCAAGTTTTCACAATCACAATTTTCACATTAAAAAATCAAATTTTACAAACACCACAGTTTTCACAATAAATAATCAAGTTTCAACACAAATCAAGAAGCCTAGTTTTCAAGTTAAACACATAAAATTTCATATGCAGACAGAAACCACATTAAGCAGTCTAGTTTTCAAGCTAAACACATAAAATTTCATAACAAGACAGAATCCACATTAAAAATCTCAGTTTCCAAGATAAACACATAAAATTTTATAAGCAGAAAGATATCACATTAAACATTCTAGTTTTCATAGTAAAACACATAAATTTTCAAACTAAATAATCAAGTTTCCACAACACTTTTCAGATTAGAACCCACCGACGACGATCCAGCTCTGCATCGGCCACCACTGCCTCATCTTCAAGCTCTCCCACGCGCCACGCGTGCCGGATTCGCTCCACCGGTTTCTATCCGACCCGGATATCACCTTCGTCGGAGTGAATAACCATCGCGATAACGACCTTCTGATGAACTACTCCTTGGTCAATCTCCGCAAACGCATTCCAAATATGATAGATCTGGTCGACGTGGCGGTGGAATCGAGGGGTATAACAGGGTGATCTCAATGGAGACGCTGGCGGGTCTGGAGCTCCAGATTCGGGTCAGCGAGGACCCGGAAGTTGGCCGGAGCAGTTGGAACGATTACTATCTCAGCAACGAGCAGGTGAAGTACGCCTGCGTCGATGCTTACGTGGCGTTCCGGCTGGGGAAGTGTTTCGGTGCTTGGAACTGGAACGTGAGTCCGGTGACCTCTCCAACGGCGAAATGGAGCGAGGCGTTGAAGATGTCATCGGGTCGGGTGAATTCGAGCACGGCGATGGAGCCCCGGCAGGAGTCGGGGTGGCGCGTGGAGGAGCAGAAGGCGCGTACAGTGTCGCTCTGCTGCTCTGCTTTGCGCTTCTGCTGCGAGACATTGTACTTCTGGACCTGGTTGATGATGATTGCGCCAGTGAGGAGCGCGAGGAGGATGATCAGAGAGATGAAGACCTTGATCTAGATTTGGTTCTTTCCGATTGTCGACGAATGATGCTGCTGCGATGCAGATTGGATGAGAATGAATTGGGGAAATTTTTGAGAGCCGATTGGGATTGGGATTCTGGAATGAAGTGGCCAAAAAATAAAAGAAAATAGCTAAATATATTTGTGAGGTGAGTTTTGTAATTTACAGAAAAAGGACCCGCTCAAATGTAAATTGCAAATAAGGAGCCGTGTCCAGTTTTAATTGCAAAAAGAGACCGTGTATATCAATAACATAGACGGTCTATTCCAATACTAATATAATTACATATACAACGAACAATGATTGCGAAAAAAAATCGAAAAATGATTGCGACAAAAACAAATTCTAACTCATGGTATCAAGATTGAAGTTCCGGTGGTTTTTATAACTTAATTTCCATCATTAGCGGCGCGTAGCTACAGTCAACTCTATATACTTTCCGTTTATCTATATTAACAAAGACTAGAGTACGTAGTTACGTACGTACGTATTATGCATATGATCATTAAATGAATGATACAAATGTCAATAATCATTGGCGAATAATGTGATAGTATAATATTCGATCTGATAAAGACTTTATGTACAATTAAGAATATTGACGAAGATATTTGATAAAGAAGACATTTTATATGATCAGTTTCAAGTCACAATGATCGCAACTATATGTATATTTTGTTTTCTATTGGATTCCTTCTAGTAGGCTTATAGATAAAATAAGGCTGTTGATCAAATATTGTTGACATATTTTGTTATGTTTATGTGACGTGTTTTATTTCCAATAGGCTTATAGGTAAAATAAGGCTTATACGACAAAACAAAATAACTATTTTTTAAAAACTAAATACTCCATTCAACGTACTTCAGGGTTCTGGAAATTGTCCAGAAACGAATGACAAGAAGTTTGGGGGAGAAACTCAAACATTAAACAGTAACGTACTAATATTAGCAAATTCTGCTATAAAGTGACCTACGATATTCTCTGCCTATACGAGATACCCAAAAAGAACCTTTACATTCTACACCCTCCAACATACTTCTAAGTCTTGTTATCGTTTCAAGGCAGTTCACCGTGCATTCCACCGCGCTCTGTACCATTTGAATGACCTGAAGAGCATCTCCTACCAGACTGATCAGCTGCGGAAGTTCAGGAATCATGAGGATTGCCTCCTCCATCGCCAGACACTCTGCGAGCATAGGATCCGACACATTCAACGTTCTCCTTGATGCTGCCCGAATGAATCTGCCCGCTTGGTCCATTGCCACAACCCCCGCTGTAGCGTCCCCGCGAAAGATGCTTGCATCAAAATACAGTCGTGCTCCGTCATCAGGAGGTCGTAACAACGGTGGCATCAGTGACTCTGATTGGATCCTTCTCTCATTCTGCGCCTCATTGTAGGTCCTTAGATTAGCAATTACTCCCGCCGCCATGGTATCGGCGGTGGTATGATAGTCCTCAAATATCTGCATGTTTGTTTGGTACCATATGCCGCCGCATAGCATGATAACCGTCACACAGAAGTCCTCGTCATCTTCCTTCAGCAACTCACAGAACCAATAATCGCTTCTAGCTTGGATCTTCTGAGCAACTCTATCCCAAAGACTCACCGTCCTCCATACTTTCCGAGCATACTCACACGTGAAAAATAGATGACTAGTTGAATCTGCATCTTCCGGGCAGAATGGGCACGTCGATGCGACCTCCTCTCCATACCTTCTCAGGTTAGCCACAGTGAGTTGAGAGTCCTTACAAAGTCTCCAAGCGAAGTGAGGCGCACGCTTCGGGGTTCTGAACTTCCACAGTCGATTCCAGAATTGCGCACTCTCTCCCCGTCAACCTGTTGCAAATTATGATGCAACGATGACTGAGAATTGTCAATTTCCACATGGTACGCCGAATGGGCCTTGTAGCTTCCAGATTTCGTATAGTGCCAAATCCACTTATCTGCCGAATCCAAGTTCCTAAGGGGGATTTCCTTTATCTTAACCGCATCCTCCAGAGTGAAGTGCTCCTCCAATACGTCCACTTTCCACCACCTCGAATCACGCTCAATCAAGTCTGCCACCGTACTCAGTCTTCCCGGAATACTCCGCGGATCCTAAACTCTGAAATTGCCATCGCGCGGCAATCATGGGTCATGGAAAATTGATGTGGACCTTCCATTACCCGTCGAACGTCTGCCTCCAATACGGACAAGCTCCAGAACTCCATGAATGTTGCGCCAAACCCATGAGGGACGAGGACCGAGTCTAAAGGATAAGATATCTCCATCCCGGTAATATTTTGCTTTGAGTACCTTCGCAAGCAGCAAGTGAGGCTGAGTCATCAGCCTCCAAGCCTTTTTACCCAAGAGTGCAACATTAAACGCTCCAAGATCCCTAAAGCCAATGCCACCAGCCCGCTTTGATCTTGACATTTTATTCCATGCAACCCAATGAATCTTCCTTTCGGATGACTTTCCGCCCCACCAAAAGTTACTCAATAAGCCATGGATTTCCTCCACTAGATAGTCCTGTAGTCTGAAGCACCTCATTGTGTAACTAGGAATTTCATGCAGGACCGACTTGATAAGTATCTCCTTTCCCGCCTTCGATAGATTCTGCTCACTCCAACCATCAATCTTCTCGCAAACCCGGTCCTTCAGAGACTGGAAAATTTCTCCTTTCTTCCTTCCTATTACTGTAGGTAGACCAAAATATTTCCCATGCCCTTCCACTTCCGGAATTCTTAGAATATCACATATATGTGGTCTCAACTCCGTAGCCGTGTTAGGACTGAACAACACACCCGACTTGTCCACGTTGATTTTGTCCTAAAATTGATCCGTAGAGAGACAAGGCCCACTGGATTCTGGTTGCTTCCTCCATTGACGCCTCTCCAAAGAGTATGGTAACATCTGCAAAGAAGAGGTGTGAGATTTTTGGTCCTAATGGCGAAAAACTCACTCCTTTGATACAACCTGCACTCACTAAGTCCGTAAGAAGCATCGAAAGCACCTCCGAACAGATAATAAACAAGTATGGAGATAGTGGATCGCCTTGCCTGATCCCTCTCCACGGTGATAATTGACCAAACTCTTCTCCATTCAGAATGAATGAAAATTGCACCGTTGACAAGCACTGCTGAATTAGTGCTACAAAGTTTGAAGGAAATCCCAGCTTCGTCAACGTTCGCAGCACAAAAACCCATTCGATTATGTCAAAAGCCTTACTCATACTCAGTTTGATGCTCATCTCTCCTTGCTTTCCCTTCTTTTGAGCCTTCATGGTATGATGAATCTCACGAGCCACCAGAACATTATCTGTAATGAGCTGGAGAGATAATACTGTCGATGATCGGTCTAATCATGTTCGCGACCACCTTCAAAGCCAGTCAATACACCAAGCTCACCGGTCTAAACTGCGTAATCAACTCCGTATGTGCTACTTTCGGCAGAAGCACTATGTGAGTATAGGTTGCTCTTGGGCAGAGATTACTAGAGTTTAGGAACTCAAGAACAAACTTGACAACATCCTTCTTCACCACATGCCTGAACTTCTGAAAAAAATTGGACTCATCCCATCTGGACCAGGCGCTTTCAGTGGGTGCATCTGTTTTACCGCTTTCGTAACCTCTGCTTCCACATACGGACGCGCTATGTGTGTTGCTGCTTCGTCCGTGATCCTTATCAGCATCTTTTCTAAGCACTTGAGCAATCTTCGTCTTGTCTGGATTCGATGATGAGAATATGCTGCCGAAATAATCCACCATAATCTTCTCCATACTTTCAACATCCGATCGGAGGACACGTGCCTCATCCTTCAGCCCCACAATGTGATTCCTAGACCTCCTATTGGATGCAAACCAATGAAAGAAGTGCGTATTCCTATCTCCCTCTTTATATCAGTGATTTTTTATCGTTGTCTCCATCGAATACCCTCCGCATCCTGCTGAAAATTTTATTCTTGCCTCAACTTGAATATATCATTCATCGTTTCATCTGAGGAACTGTCATTCTCTAGCTCATGGATTTCTTTCTGAATCTGCTCAATCCTCTTGGCATTCGCTGGGAACCTTCTCTTAGACTGCACATTGCTTGAGTTTAGCCTGCAGGTCAACGTTATCATCCCCCCAAGACTCCTTCACCGTATCCTCACAATCATCTGCCTTTACCCAGAAAAGCTTCAAATCGGTATCTCCTCTTCCTTCTCTTCTGAGTTGTCAGAGGGTCTCGTTCTCGAAGTTGAACAAGCAGTGCCATGTGGTCCGAAGACGGCATCGACAAAATCGAGCTAGAAGACCATGGGAATGCCTCCAGCAGCGTCTGGTTTCTGGCTGCTCTGTCCAAGCGACCTTTCTGAGTTGGTAACCTCTCCGAATCCCAAACCATGTAAACTTGGAGCCCTCGAATCCCTCACATTAAACGTCACATAGCCCACAATGACGTAACGCGTCTCTGAAGCATTTTATTTGTCATTGTGCCCTTGGAGCTGAACCTTCAAACTCATCATGTGCTAGAACCTCGTTTAAATCGCCCAGACATAGCCATGGGATGTCCCGCGGTTTTGCCAAGCTCTTGAAATCTATCCATGCTTTACGTCACAGGGCTACATTCGGCTCGCCATAAACTCTAGTGACGTGTATCTCCTTGACAAAAATTGTTGTTGTAATCTCAATAAAACTATTAGAAAAAGATTTCAAATCTACTGCTATCTGTCTACTCCAAAATATAGCAATGCCACCGCATTGACCATGGGCATCCACACCAAAACAATCATAATTCAAACTATCTCTTAATTTATTAATAACGGAGGCAGAACATTTTATTTCACAAAGGAAAATAACAAGTGGTGACTTTAAGCGCACAAGCGTGCGTTGTTCAGGAACTGTCCGAGAGTCTTTGGGACCGTTCCTTAAACCTCCCCGACAGTTCCAACTGATGATACTCATAGCGCTTGGCGGGACTGAACTTCATTGTCAGTCTCCGCCTGAGAGTAGGAAGACACAACATACAAAGAAGCTAATCCGCTAACTTTCGTTTTCTTACTTTCCATCTTTCTCGACCTTTCTCTTCCATGAACTATCCCTATCAGAATATATCGTATTTGCCTCATCCTCCGGAAGCAACTCCCTCGCGACTGCCTTCCGACTCCGTCCTCCACTCTTAGCTGCCCCTCTCCATCGGTCCCAGAATCTCCGTCTTTTCGATTCGTTTCTTCTGTTCACTTAGCTTTCTAGCAGGAATATCCAACGCTATTGGTACCGGGACCATAAACAGGCTCAGTGGGTCCATCTGTGCTATGCCGATCCTGACAGGAGATGCTGCCAACGCTGGGGCCAAGAATAGCATAAAATCGGTTTGGTTCCCTTCAACAACTACTGAAAGTTAAGTTTCTGATGCTGCCTCAAGTATGTGAACGGTCCCTAACATTTACATTTGGCTAGCTGGTCCACGGTGCTGACCCTAGCGTGTGGTCCCATAAGTGAGAGGGGATGGTGGTTTGCCTTTGGTCCAATGAGTGAAGGGGGCCTTTGGATCCCATTAATCTCACGTGGTGTGCTAGGACCACCTACTCCATGCAACTCCTTCCCATGCAATTCCTTCTTGGCCCGCGTCCAATATCAAAGGATTGAGAGCTACGCCACTCCCCACCTTATACCCTAGCTTCCGGTTCAAGGTTGGTACCATCATGATTTCCCAAAAGTCAAAGTGGGCCTACTAGAGCCATTAAAGACCTCCCCATTCACCTCATGCCTGGGACGCTATGTATTCTCCATCATAACAATTTCATTTTCGACTGTTTTTGTCGTCCTCCTCTTCCAGACTGCTTTCCCACAGAAAGTCCGACGAGCTGCTGCAATCCCCTCTTGGTTTGATCACACAGGATCGGGGATGTGGTTCGGTATGCCCAAGCCCATCAATGGATCATCCAAAATACGTGCCTATGGCATCTTGACAATGCTTGACTCTACATTAACGGTGTTCTTCACCTGATCGGACTGGGCAGCCCCCTCCTCGACCAGAGCAGTTACCATATTCAGCGGCTCATTATCAGTAGAACTCTCCAATCCGCGCTGTCCATATGTTCATATAGCCTTATAATCACATATGCGGCGTCTTCCTTAATATCCCTGTCAATCGACCCCCTTTCATATGTGCGCTTAAGCTCTCTCAACAGATATTTGTCTCTATTAGATAGTCCCAGCTCGTCAGCAAACCGGATTAACGCGTCTGAGTTCTACGGTGCCAACATCACCTCACAAATCCTCATGACATACTCATCCTCCTCACTTAGCACAACTTTCTCCATCCGATGTTCCCGTGGCTGTTCCGTAGATTCTTCAACCATCTCATTCTGAACCACAATGGCCGCACGTGTATGAGCCTCATTCATCTTCTTGTCACGACCTTGAGTCGGCAAGAAATCCTATTCTCAGGGCGTTGCCCCTTCCATATGAACCCCCTCCTGTGTGCAGTGGTGATTCCCGAGGAAAGGGGGAAGTGTTCGGCCGGACATACAAGTTCTCCGGGCAGTTGACCGCCGTCTTCTCTTCCGGTGAAGCAGCCAAAATGTTTTTTTGCAACTCCCACGTATGTGGCCTAATATCAAACAACAATACCCACAATAACTAGGCAAATTTTCATACTTCATGTTTAGCATTATGACGATACCCAAATCCTTAATCGGAATCTGCGTCCTTAACGGTTTACCCACATCCATCTCCACTCTAACACGTAAGAACTCACATTTCAATTTCCCATCCTTGTCTTTCTCCACCTCCATGAAGCGCACTATCTTATTCCCCGACACCATAGCCATTTGTTCACACATTAGATCATGAGGTTGTCCCAAAAGGTGCACCCAAAACGGGGCCTTATCAAAGACCGTGTTACTCGTGACCATCCCCGGAACCGGCTCACGTAACATGAACAACCAGTCATCAAATATCCAGGGATGGTTCAAAAGATTCCCTGCCTTATCCACCTCGTCAGGAAACGAGATTGAAAACACATTAAACCTGGTATGGAATATTCCGAACCTTTTTAATCTCCAGGTTTGGAATATTCCATACCTTTGAAAACACATATTGCCATTGTTGATGCGGAACACTCCTTGGTGCTATTAATTTGCCGATCAACAGATTGTCTGCCACCTCCGTCTCCATCCTAATCTCATCCGTTGAGATCAAGTCCGCCTCCTCCTCCGCCGTGAGGGTCAAATTCCCGGTTAACGAAACAATATCGTTCTTGATTCTTGCCATCGTAGTGATGAATACACAGATCAACACAGATTGTTGATGATTATGGATGAAAGTACCAAACTTGCAGCGATAATCACAGCAAGACAAAACTTTTCTCTTAAATCCTAGAAGTCTCCAGATAGAAAGAGAAAAGATGTATGAAATTGCTTCATTTATTTAAATAAAATGACTCTTGGAAGAAGGGTTGGATTTATTGGGGCTCATTGAGTTATTACCCAATTTATTTTTATTTTAAAAAAAGGTTAATATGCAGTGACGGTACCAGGGAAATTTCTGATGGATGACGACATATAATAATAATAATAATTCTTCAATCAACACAAACAAGTAGATACGATCATTATATTACAAAATTATTATATATTAACCTATTCATAAAAAAATGGGAATGGGTATTAAACTATTAATGTTGGACTAAGTTTAATTTTGAGCCTGTACAACCCTTTGGGCTTATTTTTCAAAAAAACCCCAAATTATAAACAATCAAACCCACTTCTTCTTCTTCTTCTTCATCGATATCTTTCCTTCTCTTTCTCCATTTTCTGAAATTTCCGGCCATTAGCGTCCGGCAGCACCGCGGCGGCGTCGAGAGCTGAGATAGTTATTCGTTTAGAGTTCGTTCAGTGTCGGGCGGAATCTATCTCTAACTATCTTATAGGGGGCATTTAGAAGGAATTATGAACAGTAAATGCTTGGTCGTCGAATTTTAGAAGGGCGGCCGACCTCTCTCGTCCTCCCCTGTTCCGTCACTGCTTATACGTATTTTGTGTTCATTTTCATTTTCTATGGGAAGATGGAGATGTAAGTAATAAAATTTTATATCTAGCTAGGTATTTAACTGTTGACATGATATTATATTTTTCTATTCGATATTGATTAAATTTTGTATACGCAAATCACAATACTTGATATGATTTTCACGTTATATGTTTTTCCCAACTTAATTTTATTTATACATACCGTGTTTTGTACTTGAAACTGTTTCTTTCAAACTGAGTAGTCTTGAAAACATACCTCATACTAGCAGGCTCGACTCAGCAGGTAAGTGAGTTACTACACCGCTTCAAGCCCCCAAATTTTGGGTCGAAAATAGGCCCCATTTTTAAAATTTTGTGTGCATTTAATATGTATTTAAACTATAGAAAAATCATAATTGTACATTATAAGTCAGAAAATGACGAATAAATGGGGCTCATTTTTTAAAATCAACCCAAAATATAGATCTTTTATTATTTTTGCTTCGGACCCCTAAAATCCTTGGGCCGGCACTGCATACTAGATCAAGTAATATTATCCCCAAGTCAGGGATTGAGGTTTCATGATGTGCTCTTTTAATTATTTTTATAGTGAGGAGTCATGAATATCTTCTCCTTTAAACTAGGTTGGTTGGACCGCACGTTGTGCGGTATATTTGAATGTAATTAAATACAAACCCTACTTAAAAGTGTAAGCACAACCCATAATATATATAAAATGAATGGGGATAATAGTTTAAATATCTGAAACTTCAAGACAAAAGTGCAATTTGTAAATATTTCGGTAGGTGTCGGGTTAATTTAATTGCATCTTGATTTATGGTAACATAAGACTACAAAATTTACTGTCATGAAATAGCCCAACACGAACCTTGACGGTTCTTAATATTTTTGGCAGATGCACTCAACATTATTTAGGTGAGGAAATCAGAAACTCATCCTCAATAGCAGCGCCATGCTAGATTGCGACGGTTTTAAACCCCTCTAGTTCTTCTGAAAATCAACCTTATCGAGGTTCCCTGAAATTTAAATAATAAGTCTGATTATAAATAAATTGTAACTATTTTGCAATATTAATAAAACATGACAATATATATTAAATATAGTTTGATGATATACCTCTTCGTCTTCAAAGATGTATTTCTATGTTTTTGAAGATGGATTGATTTTTCTGGAAATAGGTGCATGCGTATTTCTCCTTCAATGTTATTGTTCGAACCCAAGGTCTGTCTGCATTGGATAAATCATGGATTTTCCTCTCAATGCTGAAACAAAATATGCAGAAAGGTGAATTGATCATCATCATCGCAAAAAGGTATATAATATGTGTGTTGTGGGAATAATGGATTTGTGGTTTATTGTGATTTGATATGTGAAAGTGTTAATGAAACTATTAATATTAATACTATGAGAATGCATGTGTTGTTATTTAGATGCATTAATATATGCTGTGAATATTTTTGAAAATTGTTACATATACTAATTATCGGTTAATTTTTTTATAATGGAGTATATGATGAGAAATATTAGGATGTTAAATATTCGAGTGTTATTATTGACCAAAAATAATTATGTTTTATATATGTATTCATTTTTAACTAATAAGAAATATATAAAAATTGTAGGCGCCGGAATATGGTGATCTTGTGGTGGTTGTGTGGTGGTTTTAATCAAAACTATATAGTTTTATACTTTTTAATTCTTTTTATTAATTTATATATTGAACGGAGTAATAACTCTTCTAGTTCCATTTAGCATTAAAAGAAAAGGGTAGAAAATAGTATTATTTGGATTAGTAAATTAGATAAATTGGCTAATAGAAAATATGTCTTGCTGCTTTTTTTATCACCTTGCCTCTCATTATAAGGTAATTTTAATTTTTCTAACCCTCTCAAAACCTTTATAAAAAATATCTCCGCAAACGAGTCAAAACAGCATATAACGTCATGTTCAGTTGATATATTTGAACTACTTGCTAATTCCTAGAACTATTTTAACTTCTTGAACTGTTTGAAACTGTTTGGATTATTTTATTATTTATGGATGAATATTAGTATGTGATTTAAATGAAATTAGACAAGTTAAAATAAATAATATTTCATTGACAACCATTAAAATAACCTTTTAAATTAGTACCTAAATTTCAAAATATTTTATTTGTTTTCAAAAAAAATAAAAGTCGAATGAAGTCAATTGCTAAAACTGCTTGAGTTGCATGAATTGTTTAGAGCAGCTAGCTGGATAAAACTGAATTAAGCTGAACTGGACAGGTCCTAAAACTACCCAAAAGATAAATGTGAAAACAATGCATATATATATATATATATATATATATATATATATATATATATTGAATTAAAGCCACTTTAAAAGTGTTGGGAAATATTATAAGGCTCCCAAAATATGAGAAAAAGCCTACAAGAGGCATTGTATATTTACAATTACCTTATAAAGGTAATTTCAAAAATGGGAGCATAGTGCCCCTGGGGTTTAACAACCTCCAAAAGAATAAATAATGAAGTTACAACTTGGTGAACGTAGGGAAGTTGTAACTTCCAATTTGGTGAACGTCGTTTCACTCACACAAATAATTCTTGCAATACACTAAACTTAGCACAGTGTTAAGCAAGGTGGAATCCACAGAGAACGCTGTAAAACTATTGATTAGCCTACTAATTAAGTTTGGTTTAGCAACTACGCCTTAGATTGTGAGTTGTTTAATTAAAACTACTGAAAATAAAATAATAAGAAACACAAATCCAATGCAAAGAAGACAAAATATATATGATGGAAGAGGTCGGTTTAGACTAACTTGTTGGTTCATTCATTGATCATTGGCTAAAGATGAGTTATTTCTGCAAATCAATTAATTATATAGAGGCAAGTATTCGCTAAACCCCTAAAATCCCCTCTTATTACCCATTAGCAAGCAAGTATTTGCTGAACTTGCTAAATTATAATATCAAAGCAAAGAGGACCTAATTCACATAACCATTCAAGTATTCGCAAATAATGGTTATCTAATTTGTTGATTACTCCCTTGTTATTACAGTCTGTATCAGTTATCTGTTTTTCACAAGGAAATTGCTACTCAAATTAGCCATAGCTTAGCATGAATCAAGGTGATCAAACTTAACCCGTAAAGCATAGATTCATGCAATAATCAACAGAGAATTCACAGAATATAACTATAAACCCATTAATCCTCACAAATTCATGAACCAACTTCGTTAATCCAAGCCGAACAATTAATTTAGCTACTCATGATATAATCAAAACAACAAGAAATATAGGACATAACCACACTTTTATTATGGGAAATTATCTGGCCGAGAATACAAGAGAGAGAAGGAATTGGAAGCTTGGTGTCTGTGTCCTCTCCTACAGAAGGGACTTCCCTTTTTATACTAAGAAGCATTTTTCGTTTCACTTCACATGCACATTTTCACATACGTTTCTTTCCATCAAAGCATAGTGAAACACTCTTCACTTATAAGGATTAAATATAAACATAATGAAACAAATCCTAATTAATAAGGATAAAGAAACTTCATCTTCTGTAAGTTTCAACTTTCGTAAGTTTCAACTTCCAAATCAGTCGACTTTAGATTTCTTTCTCATTCAATTCAGTCCGTCTTTCTCTTTCTTCTTTTAACTGAGCAATAATTCAGCCCAATACTGGCTCATTAAAAAACCATGTGTGGAGTGGGAAAAAGAGTGCAATAATTATTCTTCCATGTAAAATTATTCATCAGTTTCACCTCAGTCCGGGTCATCTTCACCGAACAATTTAGTGATCGTTACACGAAGCACAACTCTGTCAAGTGAAGAAATTCCAGAATAAGGATCAACTGGAGTAGTATCCTCTTTAAGCTCCAAAACAGCTCTAAATTGCTCTAAAAACATATCCAATTGCAACTCAGTGTTCTTTATTGTCATCTCCCAGTATATATGTGTCTAAGTTGATATTAATTAGCTCAAAAATATTCTTATAATCAATATAATATCAACACATCAAGGAGTTTCCTCTCTAAGCTACATCTAACTACCAGCTCAACCTAGTGCTTTGAAACCTATTAGAGAATTATATAGTAAAACTCAGAGCGGTACCAAAGCCATGGAAGAAACTAAGTGGTGATAGGAGCAAAAATATATCAGTAATAAGGAAGCATTGACAGATCATTAATGCAGAGTTGTATCCCAATGTCTGGATTTGCTTCAGTTGATGTTCCATAGAGCAATCTGTAACAGTGACAGTGAAAAGAAAGAATGAGTAGCACCCAAACTAAGAGATCCTTAGGGTGGGAGTTCCAATTTTATCCAACAGAAGCAAACCTTGTATAAAAGGAGGGAGCTGTTGGAAGTGCAGAGGCTCAGATATTTTATGTTTATAAGCATGCTTTGCCAATGAATCAGCTGGAATATTGCCTTGTCTTTTAATGTGGGAAATGTGATCAGCATCTCTCATAGAAAAAGCAAGCTCAAAAAGGTTCCAAGGAGCTGAGTATGGCTGCTGAATTGCCTTGATTGCCACCAGACAGTCAGATTCCAGTGTGTGTGGTGTCTGCAGTGGAGATGCCACCTCCAATCCTTTTTGGATAGCTAGGAGCTCTGCATGTAGTGGAGAGGTTGCTGGAGTATAAAAGCAGTTGGAGAAGATAAGGTCTCCAGATTGATTTCTGATTATCACTCCAATACCTGCAAAATTAGAAGCATGCCAGGATGCATCTACACTAATTTTTATACCACTTATAGGGGGTGACCATGCAATACTTGTAATGGTTGGCTGTGGGGGTCTGGAATGCAATGGTAGGAAACCTAGATTTACTAGTTCCTTATCAAATTCAGAGATAGCAGAAATAGGCCTAGCTGTGTAAATGGCAAAAACATGATCCTTAATAGCTTTTTTGAGGCAGTCTGGATTAGGGATGATGTTTTCATAGATGTAGCTATTTCTGGCCTTCCAGATGAACCAAACAATGACTGATGGGAAAAATCTGAACATATCAGATTGCAGTTTACTAGATCCAATAAAAGACCGGTAAAAAGATAATCTGTCCCACAGATTGTCAAAGTGTATGTCAGAAATACCAACCAAATAGTGTAAAAATACCACAAATTTAAGGCCAAATTACATTCACTAAAACAATGTTCTAGTGTGTCACAGTGGTTGCAAAAGGGCCATTTAGATGGTAAGTTAAAACCCATTCTAACCAGGACATCAGCAAATGGTAGGAAACTATTAATAAGTTTCCATGTGAATATACTTATCTTTTTCTGAAGCCTGGAGTTCCATATTCTTGCCAGTGAAGCTGAAACTTGTCTTGAGTGCTTCAGAGCATTATAAGCTGATTTGAAGGAAAAATCCCCATTTGTGCCTGGCTTCCATATCAACCTGTCATCCCTGTCATTACAACAAACTAGATTCTGCACAGCTCTGAGAATATCAGTAGGCCAAGAGGAGATATACTGAAATAATTGGGCTTTATTATCATGAAATTCCTTCACAATAAAGCTAAGAGGGAGTTCAGGGAGGCCATTAGGAGCTAAGTCAATTAGACACCCTAGGCATGTCCAGTTAGAGCTCCAGAAGTTGCAACTTCCTCTCCCTACAATAACCTTTGTGAAATTCTCAGCATAATGGTTAACAGAAATAATTCTCTTCCAGGTGGGAGAGTTTTTATATGATGGAGGCAGTAACCATAAAAACTGTGACCATAATGTTAAACCTAGTTGGAATTTCCACCACAATTTGATTAAACATGCTTTAATAATGGTGTGGATGGATCTAATTCCTAGGCCATTCTCATTCATAGGGTAACATAAGTCCCTCCATTTCCTCCAGACCTTTTTGGGTCTCAGTTCAGTTTCTCCCTAGAAAAAGAGAGATAGCATTTTTTCAATTATGTTTATAACTGCAATGGGAGGTTTTACAACAGACCAAAGGTGTTGAGGGACTGAAAATATACAAGATTTAATAAGTGTAATCTTACCACCTGTTGACAGCCATTTGTTTTTCCGGTTGGAAAGTCTGTTCTGTATCCTTTGCATCAGTGGTTGAAAATGTGCTATGAGTGCTCTACCTGTAAAAATGGGTACACCTAAATACACAAAAGGCATAGAACCCTGTCTCATTCCCAGAGTATCCTTCACTTGTCTCAATTTGAAATTGGAAGCATTTTTACCCAGAAAAAATTTAGATTTCTCAAAATTAATTTTATGTCCAGTAGTCTGTTCAAAAACAACAAGAAATGCTTTGATTATTTTCAGGCTTGTATTAGTAGTTTTGAGAAAAATGATAGTGTCATCAGCATAGCTCGGGTGGGAGAATGGTGAAGGACCTCTGGGAATATCAAAGTAGTCTATTTTACCTATAGAATACACATATGTTAAACTCCTAGTAAAGCATTCAGAAAAAATATTGAATAGGAAGGGGGACGGGGGTCTCCCTGTTTTATACCCCTACTAGGAGAGAAGAAGCCATTGGACTTGCCATTTATCAAAACTGAAATATGAGCATCTCTCAGATTTTTCATGACATTGTACACAAACTGGCCATGAAAACCAAAGTGCATAAGGACTGTGTTTAAATAGCCCCAACTGACTCTATCAAAGGCCTTCATAAGGTCCAGTTTAATAATGCCATTAGGAGTCCTAGACTTCCTATCTAAGAACCTAACCAATTCTTTAAGGTACAGTACATTATCAGAAATGTCCTTGTTTTGTAAAAAGGCAGATTGGTTAGGAGAGATGATTTTATGCATAAAAGACTTTAGTCTTTCCATTAGAATTTTTGAGAAAATTTTGTTTATGCAATTAGAAAGACTTATAGGCCTAAAATCAGAAAAGGAGGTTATGACATCTTTCTTGGGTATCAATGTGATCCAGGTGGCTGCAATTCCAGCTGGGATCTTAGAGGGACTCATAAAATCAGTAACAACAAGTAATAGATCCTCCTTAATGATATCCCAAGACTTGGTGAATATTTGAAGAATATCCATCTGGACCAGGGCTACTGTTTTTATTTAAATTAAAAACAGTAGCCTTTAGTTCTTTCATTGTTACTGGCTTGATAAGCTGAGCATTATCATCATCAGTGATTAATTTAGGAATTTGGGTGAGGAAATGGTCATGGAAAAGGCCATTGAGATTATTCTCAGGTTCAGATAACAGATCAGTATAGTACTGAACAACTTTTGATTCAATTTCTGAGATATTATCCATCCAAATTCCATTGGAGTTCTGAATTTTTGTGATATTAAGACCACTCCTTTTTTCTTTCACACTGTTGTGAAAAATTTTGTATTTTCATCTCCCTCTTTAAGCCATTTAATTCTGGATTTTTGTTTCCGGAATTTTTTTTGCTCTTTGAGAGATCTGAGGTACAATGCTTTTAATCTGTTGAGTTTAATGATCTCATCAGTTGAGCCATTAACATCATAGATTATTTCTTGTTGTCTTAAGGCTTCAGCAGATTCAGACACATTAGTTTCAATGTTGCCAAAAACTTGCTTATTCCAGCACTTAATTGTTATTTTGAGTCTTTTCAGTTTGAGAAAAAATTGCAGCATCCCAGACTCATTCAGAGGAAGGTTCCAGTCATTATGAATTAATGCTAGGAATTCTTCTCTGTTGAACCATGCATCTAGGAGCCTAAATGACCTAGGTGAGGATGGTATGTTACTGCCTATTGTGAGTAGTAAAGGTGAGTGGTCTGAAGTGCCTCTATTTAAAACCTGGATAGATGAAGATGGGTACTTCACCAACCAGTTTTGAATGGCCAAACCTCTATCTAATTTTTCTGTTGTGGCATGCATAGACCTATTGTTAGACCATGTATAAATATTACCTACAGTATTAATTTCTAATAGTGCAGATGTGGAGATAAAATTGTTGAAATCAGTCATGCTCCTAATGCAAGGTCTGGAAGGACCATTATATTCATGCATGGATGTAATAGCATTGAAATCTCCTATAAAAAAACATTCATCCAAATTTTTTTCAGATAATTCATCCCACAGGAATTGCCTTCCAGGGACAGTTCTCAATCCATACACAAAAAAAGCTTTCATGGAAGAGTTTAAAGTGTGGCTAAAAATATTAACTGAAAAAAATTGAAGATGATCTTGGATAAGTGTGACGTTAATATGATTATTCCACATTAACCAAATCTTTTCACTGTGAGAGTAGATTGAGTTAGAAAAATGTAACTTTCTTCTGTAAATGTCACATTTATGGTTTTTATGCATAGGTTCAATGATGCAAAATAAATCAGGTTTATTTTCATGCACCAAGTCAAACAATGTGTCTAATGAGGTCCTCATCCCTCTAATGTTCCAAACCAAAAATTTAATTTTTAAAGTTGTATCAGCCATAAAAAACTATTTTTTGAACTTTTTGATCTAGTGAGGACCTTGTTAGGTGATGGAATTTTTTGTATTTTTTTGGGGGTAAATTTCATGTTGATTTGGGTGATAAAAGTGGCTATTTTGGATTTATCAGCAACAGGGGTTGAAGAAATCTCTAAATGTAACTTTTTTTCACTAGCATCAACATGGATGGGGTTAGGGTTGGAAGAGTTCACCTGAGCAGATATATCCTTCAAATTGTCATCTTCTGAAGATTCAGTGGAGATGTCATAGTCAGAGGGATTGTCCTTATCCAGATTTTTTGTGTCCATAAGGGGCAGAAACATGTTTCCTTGTTGACCATGGGAAAAGGAGGGCTTGTTAGGTGATAAATAGTATTCAAAAAGGGAAATTTTTTTACATGTACCAACAGCAATGTCATCTTGTGCATAGTTGGAAGGGGCTTTTTGTTTAGGTGCAAGAGAGTGGATGGAGGAAGATGGTGTGTCTGTCATAAAGGTAGGTCTTTTCAGGATGGTAACAGATGGTGAAGGGATAGAGATAGAGGGGGCAGTAGTGATTTTTGAGGGATCCCTAGTGGGGGATTTGGGAGGAGATTGGGGTTTCTTTTTGTTGTTGCTGAGCAAGGAGGGGTGAATCAGATTGGAGGGGTTAGCTGCTTCCCTATCCTTGGTGACAGGGGAGTAACCTGAGGGACCTACCATGGTCTGAGGTTGGATCTGTTTAGGTTGGGGCTGAGGGAAAGTTGTTGGAGTGGTGGTGGAGGGATTGTCAATAGCAGTGGTAGGCCTGAGAGGTTCTTCACTATTTGTAGGCTCTGCATTGACTTTGATAGGCTGTTTTCCTTCCTTTATAAGAGCATTAGGCCTAAGAGGTTGAGGCTTGCGCAGTTCAGGGTGAAAAATGCCACAGATTTCATCATGATGACCTATCATACAACAGTGTTGGCAGTAGGTTGGAACATCCTCATATTCAATGGGGAATCTGGCAACATTGTCATCAATACCTAGCTTGATATGTGTCTGTAACTTCTTTCTCAAATCCACTTCTACACATATTTTCAATACATTTGGCGGAGTGAAAAAAGTGGTGGCCGCATCCATTTTGATAAATGTGCCTATTTCATCTCCAATGGACTTGATCATGGTATCATTGAAGTAGAAAAAGGGTACCTTTTTTATTGTTATCCAAACTGGTACAATGGATGATTCGGCATCTGGGGAAAAATCGATGGTCCACTTCAGGACCTTTATCTTAGAGCCTCCAAAAGTCCAGTAGCCCTTCAACCAGCAACGACGGTAATCTTCGGGATCCTCAAAGCGCATCAAAATGTGTCGGAAATCGATGGCTCCGATCTGGTATTTGCCCTTGAAATCAGCCTTTGAGAAAGCTTCGTTTAGGCGTTCCATGGCCGGCTTGCCGCGGGAGAATTTGCCGATTAGGGCGTTGATGTAATGAGAACCGAGTGTTTCTGCTTGCTGTCTAGTAACTATACAAGCTATCTCGCTCCTATGGGAGGTGGTGGGAACAATTTCTGAATTAGCAGGGAGTGTTGAAGAGAGGGGTGGAGGTCTGTTGGAGAGAGCTTGTGAGAAACTCTTTCCGGGCACAAAATCACCTCGCGGAGGCGGTGGCGCTGCCATGGTGACGGTGGTTTGTAGCCGTTAAATAGCCGTTATGAGTGACAGTGTCTCACAACGGGAAGAAAAGTAACTGTTTAATTTGCTTGGTTTTCCGGTGAGGAATTGGGAAAAAAGAGAAGAGAAGTCAAAACATTTGTGGAGGAGAGAGAAAACGCTCTAATTAAATCATGAAAAAAAACAATCCATATACCATAAGTCTAAGCACCATATATTAATGAGGTCGTAACAAGCATTTTGCCTAATCTAGATCTAATTCTAGTAGCTTATTGCATTTCTTAGAATTCTTGATCTGGTGCTCAACGTATATGATTGATGATAATCAAATGATTGTCGAAGAGGTTATTGTTGACTCTGTCGATTAATTTGATCAAATAAATAGTTCCACTGGAATTCAGTTAATTCTTTTTAGATGGAATATTGATGGAAATGAGATTACGATAAATATAAAAATAAAAAGATAAGCTAAAGTCAATCAAACTGCAAATAAATGAAATAATCAGTAGTTGGTTACATTCCATACGTACAAAGAATATCATTACATTAATAGAAGTCAATATGATAAAATTATAAATTCAAAATTCAAAAACAGTGTGGCATGTGCAAGTAACATGCATGACCTTAACTCAAAGCTTTTGTAAAGAGTTAATATTTTATTAGGAATTGTATATAATTAATTTCTATTGAATAAAGTTTATGTATATGATATTTTTCAGCTATGAAGTCCCGGAGCGATTAAAATTATACCGGTTTAGTATTTGGTGGATGATGAACGAATATCATTTCTAGTGTTCTCACATTTCTTTGGTCCAATGATCAATGGAAAAGTTCTCTGACTTTAATTTGTGCACTTGCCATACCTACACTTCCTGGCTACGGTGACGGGGTCAGTGCCGGCCCTAACTATTTTAGGGGACGTGGCGATTGAACAAAATAGGGCCCCCAATATTAAAATATATAATTAATTTTATTACTGTTTTTAAAAAATATAATATTTCAAAATATAATATAATATTTTAATTAAATAGTTCAACTCTACATGTTTTCTTAGAAGCAAATTCAATAATCAAATTTTTATAATCAAGTTTTGTCACTAATTCATGTTCAATAGAAAATGTAGCTAATCCAATCAATATATCAAATCCGACAAACAAATATAGTATAAGCATTCAAAAATTGTCTAATAGCACATATGATATATCTCCTATCATTTTTATTCTTTAGTCTCTAAAACAAAACATCATATATGCTAATGCATAATGTATATATTAAAGTAATAAAACACAAATTTTGCACATCAAATCACACACATACACCGCACACACATGACACATACACAATTTTTTACATATATAATATTTATACTCAAGTTCAATACCAATTAAAATTATTCAATCAAATCAAGATTAACAAAAAACACATTAGCACAATTGCACAAAAGTAAAAAATGTTTGCCCATTTCATAATTGATCTTACATATATTACATATATTGAAATTGAGATTTTTGGTGTTTACCTCAATAAAAGAATAAAGATAATCTGAGCACGATTTAGACCGAAAAGTAAAGAATAAAAATGTTCTCCATCCAGACTTCGAAAAATGAAGCCTTCTGCGTGAGTGAATAATTTTTTTTCCTTTCTTAATATTTTTAAATATTAAATTTGTTTTTTTATAAAAAAGGTTTTGAAATGCTGTTTTTTGTTTTAAAATGGGCCCAAATAGGGTTTGGATTTTAATTAAAAACAAGCCCAAAATACTGATTTTTTTAATATATAATCAATTATAATTTTTAAAAAATTTAGATTAAAAAAGGTATTTACTAAATGCAGGTCCAGTTTACTTCTGCAGGTCCAATAAAAGTGGAAAAATACCATAATTACCCTTCATTTCATATTAATTTTTACAAATATATTTCTAAAACCCTAACTTTGAATGCATAAACCCGTCTATGTAATGATTTAACGCGTGTCCAAATTATAAATTATTTTTTCGTGAATTATAATACATATTTAAGAGGGATATTATTGTCATTTCAAATTTAATTTGGACCTGCAGAAGTAAAGTGGATCTGCATTTAGAACCACCCATTAAAAAATTAGTTGAATTTTCGGGGTTGAGACACAGGCCTAATTGACTTCACCATTGGGCCGGCTGGAGATAGAGGTTGCAGATCTAGGGTTTCTCAACTGGGATTTTCGATTTAGGGATGAATTCTGAAATTTGTGCGAGAAAAGGATGGTTAGCGGGGAGAGCCATATATTTACAATAGGTTGAATTTTGATCCTTTTGTCGGGATCAATGAGGAGCGTTGGATCGAAAATTATGAACGGCTGAGATTTGAAATTAGTTTTGGATGCTGATGGTTTACCCAAGTGGAAAATAGCAAATTTAAAAATCTAAAGCACAAATTAAAATATGAAATAGAATATATTGTAATTATGTATTACGTCATTGCTTACGTATATACATGTTAAAATATTCACCGATTTATTGTCTATCGGTAAAATATATTACGTCATTGCATACGTATATACACGTCTACTAAAATATTTTGGTAACACCGTCCATCGATTTACTGTCTACCGATAAACGTTGACAGTTATTAATAACCATTTCTAGTACTTCTCTTACCAACCAAATTATTTTATTAATAAATATAATTTATAGTTTCATCGTTGCTATCAACCATGTTGTATAAATATCAACCCTCTCTAACAATCTTATACACACCACTTATTTCATTCTTCATATCTAGCCCCTATCTTCTCCTCCCTGCGCACCAAACTTCATCCCTTCCAACCTTCCTCCAACACTAGAGATCCAATTCATCCCCTCCAACCTTCCTTCACGATTCATCCATCCCTCCAACAACAATAGAGATTACCAATCCTCTCTCATACAGCAAATTTTCAAATCTTTTCCCGGATCTCATCCTTTCTAATATCCAACATCCTTTTGAGTCCGACACAATATAGATTTATTCCTTCTCTTCCCTTGACCTCCGATGTAACTGCTCATACGGTATAGATTTATCCTTTCCCTTCCCCATAACCTTTTCATCGTTTAGATATATAGATTTTATCCCTACCTCATCTCTTCCTATACAATGATTAAGGTTTGCCATTTTTTCCTAATCAAAATTATACTGATCCGTTTTTCTCACTATTGATCTAATCATATGTTGAAGGGTGTATATATAGCGACATCGATGGGCAAGCACTCGAGTTTACCCGTTTCAAATTCTGAAAGGTATTTTGGTTGGAATGTTCATATATCAATTTTTAAAATACATTTGTTAAAGTGACATTTGAAAAATTAATATCAGATTCCGTCATTGGATCGAAGGATATATAGATTTACATCGGAGATTATTGATTTGGAGTGCGGCGCGACGGTTTGTATAAAGATTTCACAATATCAGGTATATCCACTATTCACATGTTCGAAAATTCGTATATCCCAATTTTAAGATCCGGTACGGTCGTTGTGCTTGATTTACATTTAATAACGGTTCCGGTCATCCCTTCCTCAAAATTTGACTCGACTCCATAGGTTGCTGTTGGAGAGTTTGATCACTATCCATTCCACATTCTACCTACCGGAACAGATGAAGATTTATCAACAAGGTAAGCTAATTATTCCATGCCCTTATTCCTGACAGAAAGAGGAAGCCGGAGACAGCAGATGGCTGTGGTGGTGTTAAAGAGCATCAGGTACCTTTCTTGAAATAGGTATGAGTGATGATTCCATTTATGGCATTGTTTTATCTCATAAGCAATGTATTTTTCTGAACTGATTTTTGGCAGTTTACGCTGTCTGGACCGCTCAACTTCATTGATGCGCTGTCTGGACTGCTCAACTTCATTGATGGCCTGTGGTCAAGCTGTGGAGATGAGAGGATCATCATATTCACCACCAACAACAGGGAGAGGAGGGAGAGGCTTGATCCAGCATTGCTTCGTCCAGGGAGAATGGACCTGCACATTGAGATGTCCTCCCTTACTAGCGACGGGTTTAGGACACTGGCCTCGAACTACCTGGACATCGACAACCCTCCACACAGGCGATTTGGGGAGATCGAGGAGATGACTGGGAGCATGAACATCACTCCAGCTGAGGTTGCTGTTGGAGAGTTTGATCACTATTCTACCTACCGGCAAAGATGAAGGTTGATCAACAGGGTAAGCTAGTACTTATTCCATGCCCTTATTCTGCTATGACACCAGATTCTCTTATTCATGTGAATTAATCTGGCAAAAGAGATTGACTGTTTGTGAGTGCGATGATGCAGCAACTGGGAACTTGTTCGAACACTAATATGTCCGAGGCTGGTATAACTACTGAACATAAAAGAGACAAGTCTATGAAAGTCCAAATCAGAAGTGGACATAGTAATGTCGTATGTGTTGCAAGTTTTCAAGTAAAAGCTGATCCAGCTTTTTGAAAACACTGAGCCAGACTCATTCTAGCTGGATTTTTGGTGCAATTGCAGAGTTAGTTGACAATTCAAGAGTAGCCTAAGCAACCAAGTAGCCGGAAAAATTTCATGGATTTAAAGCCGGAAGATTCTCTATTTACAACAGTTTAGACGTCGGTTTGCATAAAGATTTCACGCGTGTTCATGTTTTTACAATTCGAAAAATGTTCACTATTCCAATATTACAATACTAGATAATACCGGCCATATATGCCCGTTCTTGAAGAAACGTTAAATTAAGAATATAAAGAAATTAGAGGTATAATGTTTAAATTTTATTTATATTAATAGTTTCATATTTAGTTTTATTTTATGTTAAATTAGTTTCAGATGGAAAACTTGCTCTATATAAAACATTTACGTTTTAAGAATTAAATATCCAAAATTTTTATTGATCAAATAAAATATAATTGCTATTCTACATACTTTTTATTGTAATTCTGACTAATTATTAATGTCAAAATTATCTAAAATACAATATTTTGTTGTTTGAACATTTTGTGTGCCTTACCAATATCCATTCATATTCGTAATTTTCCTATTTTAAAATTTTGCCAATTCTTATACATTGGCGACTGCTTGCAATTGTCAAAAATATCAATCAATTGTAATATATCTTACTTACCCCACTGAAATGAATTTGACAACCAACAATTCCTCACATAAGGGAAAGAAATCGAAACAAAAAAGATTTATATGAAACACTTTTAACATTTAGAAAGCCAATCCTAAAAGAAGTACTGCCAAAGTTTGGGATCCCTTGTCTAAAGAAAAAGAACCAAAGTCCTTTAGAATTGTTACATGGATCCCACATGCTTTGGGCTTGAAAATCTGTACTGATGCATCATTCAGTCAGGATCAGCGTGGAATAGGTGTTGTGGTGAGAGACCGTTTATGATCTGTTATAGCTATGCATATGAAAAGTTTCTCCACTAACTTCATACTTAGGGCTGAAATAATGACAATTCAATTGGGATTTGAAATTGGATCACAACTTTATAGCCTTTTGTTTTAGAGACAGATAGCCTCTTAGAAGTCAAAGGGATTACACACCCTTTTTCTTCAAGTTGGGAAAATCTAGGTCTATTATATGACTTGCATACACTTAGATTAGATCTCTGCACAACTCATATCCTCAAGGAGGCAAACTCTGTAGCAGATTACCTATCAAAAAGGTTCTCCTCCCTAGGACTGTCTGGGGAACTCAGCCTTGCTGATGCTCCAGCACCATTACTTGGTTTAATTGCAGTAGACTCATTAGAAATTTCCAGCCTAACATTGCATTGAACTGCTTACTGCTTCTTCCTTATGATGCTGGCTCAGAAGATCCATGGCTCAGGTGGAGCTATGGATGAATCATTCATGGAAGCATCTGAAAAGGAGGGCAACACCACTACTTTCTGGCATAAGCATTGCAGCACCAACAGGACTCCTTGTCAGGATGATCCAATAATGATGTAACATTCATGTACTTTTATGAGTAGACTGTGATACAAAGTCTTGACTAACTTCTTCTAATTGGCTAAGTTGTATTTCGTTTAGACGATTCGCTAAATTGCTCGTTGGTTCGCAAGTAGTCAAGACTATTCTTTTTTTTTTTTGATGAACCAAATTTCCATTAAAATCACCAAAACCATTACATATTTAGGCCTTCTCTCCAAGTCTTGAAACCAAAACAAAAAAAACTGAAAAACAAATCTATCTAGTAGACCAAAATTACAAGAACAACTTTAGCAAGGCCTATGTAACAAAATTTCCTTGCATCCAGCTGTATTCTACATCTATTCTTCTTCCCACCACTGCTGCTGATGTCAGTTTGTGTTGGAAAATCTGTTGTTTCTTTCTTCCCAGATGTGATATAGTGTTGAGACACTGAGGACCAATTTCTTTGTCTGCCCAGTGACTTTCCAATACATAAGTCTCTTTCTCATGCCTCTCGGTGAGGGTACAACTGGAAGTCCATTAGACCTGAGTACCTCCTGTCCATAAGGGCGTGTACCAAACAGATGAGCTGTTGTTTCATCAGCCAGTCCACACAAGCAGCAAGGTGGTTGCTGCTTCATAATGTTGAATTTTGGAGCCTGTCTACAGTTGCCAATCTACTCTTTAACAGCATCCAGAGGATAAACTTGTGTTTTGGCAAGAATTTGGTGTACCAGACCAATTTTGCCCAAGTATCCTCATGGTTAGCCCCTTTCAGAAAATTGTAAGCAGCGGTAACAGAGAATTTACCTTTGCTATTCACACAGTCCAGAAGCTTATCTGAGATTCTTTCTTTGAGCCTCATAAGTAGTTTCCAAATCCAACTATAATTCCCCTTTGCTTTATGGATGTCCCAATCTTGCAGCTTCAGGTAGTAGGCATGTATCCATCTGATCCATAGAGCATCCTTTTTCATTTGGATTTCCCATAGGTGCTTGCATAGTGAGGCCGAATTCCAGATTGAAGGGTCCTTGAGACCAGCACCTCCCATCTTCTTGGATCTGCTCAGTGTGTCACATGCAGCTGGTGTGAAGTACTTGCTTGTTGCATCCTTGCCCCATAGGAATGCTCTGCACAGCTTCTCCACTTCATCATGGATCTCCTCTGGTAATTTGAAGATCCTAGACCAATAACTGGTGAAACTAAGCAGCACTGTATTAATCGGGTGAATCTTCCCAGCATATGACATGTGCTTGTTGTGCCAGGATGCCAGTTGTTCTCTAAGCTTGTCCATCAAGAGAGAGCAAACTTCTTTATCCCACCTGCAAGTAGTAAGAGGAAGTCCTAAATATTTCATAGGGAACTGCCCTCTAGTAACATTAAGTATTGCAGAGAGGATATCCTTCTCATGTTCCTCCATAGCAGAAAAGAAAACCATGGATTTGTTATCATTGATGGCCAATCCTGTGGTGTGTAGGAATTCCTCCAGACAGGCCTTTACCCCTCTCACTAACTTTGCATTTGCCCCACAGAAGATAAGCAGGTTATCTGCAAACATGAGGCTGTGGACTCCAATTCTACCACTCCTCTGATGGAAATCTATCAATTTAGCAACGAATTTTGCCTCCAGCATCCTTGTTAAGTATTCCATTCCCAACACAAATAATAGTGGAGAGAGGGGGTCACCTTGCTTTACTTCTTTCCCACCCTTAAATGATGTTGTATAACTACCATTCAGGGATATACAGAAACTGGAACTCATAACACACTTCCTTAGCCATAAGAAGAATTTACCTGGGAATTTCAGTTCAATCAACCAGTCAAATAGGAAGCTCCAACTAAGGTTATCAAAAGCTTTCCTGATGTCCACCTGTATGACATAGCTTGGCTTCATATTCCAGTTTGCATATTTATGTATTAGCTCTTAAGTGAGGAGCACATTATGAGCTATGTTCCTTTCTTTCACAAACGCCCCTTGGTTTAAGTTAATCAGATATGGCATTGCTACCCCCAGCCTGGTGCACATTACCTTTGCTACCACCTTATATATGACTGAACAGCATGCAATAGGTCTCAGGTCTGCATCTGTCTGTGGGAGGGAGCATTTGGGTTGCCCATGGCCAGTACTACTTTACTGAAGTCTGGTGGTGGCTCATCTTCATTGAAGAATCTTTGCACTGCCCTAATGATACTAGGACCAGTGATGTCCCATGTTTCCTTAAAGAAGTGGCTAGTGTACCCATCCTGGCCCGGGCTCTTCCCTGAGCCAATGCTTTTTAGTGCTGTGTGAATCTCTTCTGATGTGACCTGCTTGATCAGGGCTGCCTGTTGTGATGCTGCAAGAGTATTCCCCATACTTGTGTATTCAGTATTCAGTTTCTTACTTGAATCTTGTACTTCACCTAGCTGCTTCTGAAAGAACTTCACCAGGTATGCCTCAATTTCTTCTTTTCCTTCCAGTAGCTTTAGACCATCAGATAAGTATTGGATGTGATTCTGGTACTGTCTGGTTTTTAGAATGGAATAGAACAATTTTATAGGCCCGTCCCCTTCTTTGATCCAGTCTATCTTAACCCTTTGTTGCGGGAACTTATACTCTGCTTCTGAGTAGAATTGTGCCTCCAGTCTGCTGTCCCTCTCTATTTGTTGTTTCTCCTCTGAGTGTATATCTTGAGTTAAATCATAAACTGCTGCTTCCCATCTCTCCTTTGCAAGTGCTGATCTTTTCTCTATATCTGAGAAATTCTTTTTGTTAAGGGCAAGTAAAGGAGATTGCAGTACCTTCAGTTGCTGGAATAGGTCAGATAAGGAATAAATGGCAGAGTCATTCCATATGGTCTTTACAAGTTCTTTGAACAGTGGTGTGGAGATCCACATGTTAAAGAATTTGAAAGGCTTTGCTGCTTTCCTCTTCCTGAGATGCACCATCAATGGGAAGTGATCAGAAATATCATTTGGGGTGATCAAGCACACTGATTCTGGAAACTTGTCAATCCAGGTATGGTTAACTACGGCCCTATCAATCCTGCTGAATACCCTCTCTCCCACATTCCTTCTGTTTTCCCAAGTGTAGCTAGGACCAAAATATTTGAGTTCTAGTAGGCCCAAATTTTGGACTAGCTGCTGAAAATCAATCACCTCCTTTGTTTGGACAGGAGCTCCTCCTTGTTTGTCATCCAGATGGAGGGGTGCATTGAAATCTCCTATCAACAACCAAGGATCTGTGTCACCATGATCCAGCCTTGCTAGGCTAGACCAGAAAGTAGCTCTCTCTTCAATGATATTGAAACCATATATAAGTGTGACATAGCATTCCTGATTTTCCTCCTTTGCAAAACAATGAACATCCAACCATTGATCACCTTTTACAGTACTGATTATATCAAAATGGTTAGGCCTCCAGCCCAGCCAAATCCTCCCTTGATCTACCACATCACTGTTTGTCACTCAGGACCATCCCAGATTCAGATTGTCCCACACTTCCACCTCTTTTTGTTTTTTCACCTTGGTTTCAAATAAGCAAGCTAATCCAACTCTACTATCTGTACAAAGCTTTCTAACTTTCACCTGTTTGTCTTTTCTATTTACACCTCTGACGGTCATGATACAGCTACTCATTTGGAGAGACAGTTAGAACATGAAACCTTCCCCTTGTGTGACCTTCCTCTTCCTCATTTCTGTCAATCATTGGCTTCTTTCCATCCTTCCTTCTTGAACTGCTGCAAACCATCTCAAATCCTTCATCATCCACCTTTTTTCCTATCTCCCTTTCTTGTGTGACCACTTGATTGGCTGGTACCCAGTCAGTGATTTTCAGGGCAGATTCATTTATATGTTTAAGGCTCTTTGGGGCAGTCTTTTCCTCCACCATTGGGGCAGGCCTTTCCTCCATCCTTGGGGCTTTCTTGGCAACAGGGATCCATCTTCTTGCTGGTCTTGAGGGCATTGTTGGGGCTGTTTCAGAAGATTTTTTGCACTGAGTCATTGTGTGTCCATACTTCCTACACTGATTACATTGCACCGGAGCCCATTCAAAAAGAATAGGTTGGTGTTGTATCACGTCATTTTCATCCAGATAAGCCAAGGAATTAGGTACTGAGTCCCTAATTTCCATTTCAACCTAGATTCTTGCAAAGGAGAGTCTATCCAAATTCAGAGTATATTCATCTAGTTTAATATGATTGCCTAAGGGGTTAACTATCCTACTTAAGATCGATGATTTCTAGTAAGGGAGTGGGAGCTGTGGCAACTGTACTCAAACTGGCACTCTTGCAGTTTCAAATGACATCCAATTTTTCGACCATGGTTGGATTAGCACAGGTTTATGGTCAAAAAGGAACATACCTTCAGCAAGCACTTCATCCCGGTGCTACTTCTGGGCAAATTTTATCATGAAAATACCGTCCATCATTCTCCAAATTTTCTGGATTGGCTTGTTGCTCCAGATTTTGTTGAAGAACCCTTCCATGACTCTCTGTGGTGGAAAAATTCCAATCACCTTGCACACAACAGTAGTATCCCACCTCTTCAAACTGTCATCCACCTCCGATTTTGGGATTTTCGCCATCTCAATGCCTTCTAGAGTGATAGGCATGAAGAATTTTACCTCCTAGTGTGATTGTTCTGCAAAGAGATGCTTCTTCCATGTGACATCTTCTGGTTCGGTACCCTCCTCCACACGTTCACCCCATCGCGCTGATCCGGGTATGGCCCCTTTCGAATTCAAAGTCAGATCTGTGGCTTCCCCTTTTTTGGCTGCGACAGCTGCCAGAGTTTGTACTACCCGGAGCGTCTCTTGGGTCGACTCTAATTGCTCCTCTCGGACTGAAACTTGTGCCCGCTCCAAATCGGCGATCAAATTGTTCATACTTTGCAGTGACGACTGCCCCTTTGCTAGAGTAAAATCCCCATGACGTTGCAGTATCAACTTGTTTCGATTCCTCTTCTTAAGGCTCCCAGACGACCCGGTGGGTGGCATGATGACCGTGTCTGGGTGGGATAATCAGAGATCACCGAAATCTGCAAAAACACACAGTCAAGGTGAATTCGCATATAGTAGCGCTCTGCAAAAATTTTCTTTTGGTATCACGCTCTCACATTTTCACTTCCTTCTAAGAAACAGTTATTAGGTTCATATATTTGTAACTATACAATTATCCTTTTGGATCCTTTTAGGGTGTGGCGAGCCTAATATAAATCTCTCCACCATGGTGTGGTTTCAATTTATTTTAAAACAATAATAATAAGAGCAAGTCCAACAGTTTTGCTATAATGACAATTTTACTTAAACATGAGGAATTTGGGCCTTTTTTGAATTCCAACGGTTTCTCTAGCCTTCACTGTGGAGGTGGCATCGGTGGACGGGGTGGAAATTCCACGGCAGCGACTATCAAGGGCATTCATGGAGGACCTAGCAGAGTTGGCAGCGAGAATTAAAGGCAAAACCCAAATTAGTGGACCGACCAACTACTCTCGACGGAAAGGAGGCGTTACTCCCTGACAGACAAGACCGCTACTGTCACCAATTCAGGAAAACTAGGGAACGGAATACGAGGAAAGCCAATGCAGCAGGGGTCATGAAGAGCACCTAATCTGGCTACACAGTATGGGGAAGGGGAAAAGACTGGCGAGAAACATGACAACTAAGAGGAAAATAGCAAAAAGTACGGAGAAATTAGCTGACCTTGCATCAATTACGGATGGGGAGTCAGTAGGATTTGATGAGGGAGAGGAAGCTAGGCCGGGATTAGCGGGTGGGATAGGCGTTGACATCTGCCAGACTAGGGAGTGCGTAGAAGGCATAAATAGCGGTGATCAGAAGTCCCACGCCCAGACTAGGAGTGGAAGTGGGCTTTCTTTTGACCCACTCAATTTAGTAGAGCCTCGGTTGACCAGGAAAGACAAATCTCGGTTTGGGCCTCACGAGCCCAACACTCCAAAGGAGCTCTTGCCAAGAGATGAAGGGTCAAAAAGACAGCAGGCCCAGTGGACGGCCCCAAGCCCAGGTGTGGGGAGTCCAGGACAAGGCGAGCTGATTGACCGATTGACCTTTGACTCGTTGACTGTTGACCCATTGACCGCTGACTCGTTGACCATTGACCCGTTGATTGGAGCTTGAGCCTCGGTCTTACTGGGCCATGACCTTAGCCCACCTCACCCTTCTGGCAGTTTCCAACATGAAAGGCCCAAGAGGTACAAAAACCTTCCTGGCCTTACGCACGCCGGAAGCAACACCACAGGTTCAGGGGCCGGCGGCCAGAGACAAACCCGAGGGGGCAATTCTGCGGCCAATTCCGGCTAAATGGTCCGACGCAGAGAGGTGGTTACATGCCGCCAGGGCGGATTTGGACACCGCGGACGAGGACTCCTCGCCAGTACCAGGATACTCAGCCCACGGGGCGGAACTTGGGGCAACGATCGAGCAAGCACGGGCCCCACCGACGGGGTCTCCGAGCAAGGTCCATCATGACCACGGCGGGGCTACATCGGAGGCTCGTCCACCTGGGAATTCGGGGTCGTCGCCGTCGTTGAGATGCAGATAGGTAGCCGACGAGGTCTGCCGGAGAACTCTAACCCTCCAGATCCGGCCGAACAAACTATGGCCAAGCCAGAAATTCCAGGAGTGTGTGGGGACGGGGGTTCCACAATCCATGGGAGATAATGGGCCAGAAGAGCTGATGGCGGTGACCCTGGATCAATCTGGCCACGCCGAGATCTCATTGGGGGGGTCGCCGGAAAATCACCTAGAGGCAAGCATCAATATGGGAGAAAGGAGTCTGGCACAGGCTGGTCCTTTTAATTCCAGGGGAACAACAAGGGGAAATGACACTATTACCCCCCAGAAGGAGATGCATCATTAGGTATACACCGTGCAAGTCCACCCTCCCTTCTAGAAGATTAATTGAAGTATCCCCACATGTGAATCTGTTCCCTAGTGCATTGGGAAATATTAGGGACATACATTTTTCATCTATCAGCAGAGAGAGGGTAGCAAGGAACAGTTGAGAACCCACAGAGAGCCAACAACGTGGGATGCGTTGGGCTATGGAGCAGCTGATGCCAGCTGCCAATGTACTCTCGAGGAAGAGGAAGGGTGATTTAGTGCACATTTTGTATGAAGTGGCGTTCCACAAGAAAAGATGCGCCAGAGGAGACGAGGCGTAGGAAGTGGGACGGATCATCAAGTACTTCCCCGAAGTGGAAAGGGTGGCAGGGGCAGAACAAGGGGAGCTAACAGTTGCAGGGGCTAGAATCTTCTCGATCACAATCGATATTTTTATGCAGGCCAAAGATGTGGAGTGTAACGATTCGGCGTCAACGTTAGAACTGTGTGGTACTTCGGTGGTTGGTCAAGAATAACCACCAAGAGGTACATGAATCTACTCTCTTGGAACTGCAGAGGGCAGGCGCATCCTCTGACAGTAGTTGCACTAAATTCCCTAGTTAAGCAGTATAATCCAAATGTGTTATTTTTGATGGAGACTAAGTGTAATCGTAGTAGGCTAGTCAAGTGGCTAGATAAGTCTTGTTTCACTAGTTGGGATGTAGTAGACTCTGTTGGTTCTCGTGGTGGTCTGTGTGTTTCCTGGACACAAGACATTCACCTTGTAGTAGTTTAAAAGTGTATTAACTATTTTATTTGTAATGTAACCTTACTAAGGGGTGAGGAATGGAAACTCATTTTTCTTTATGGCCATCCGGACAAACCCCTCCGGAAAGGGTATGGGACAACTTAATGGCGCATGTGGCCACAATAGTAGAGCCAATGGCAATAGTTGGGGATTTCAACCAGGTTATCGGTAATGAGGATAAACAAGGAGACTCCTTAGTGAATGATCAGGACACCAAGGATATTCGGAATTTGATTTGGCTACTAGGCCTCAAGGAAATAGACAACCACGGCCATTGGTTCACATGGTCGAATGAAAGGTCATATGGGCAGCATATTATTGAGAGGCTGGATAGGGGGTTCGCAAACCAAGCCTGGTCTAGTCTGTTCCCGAAGAATAGACTCACAAATCTGACAATCACGAGGTCAGACCATGAACCTCTAGTCCTGGAGACTCATTTTTCCATACCAATTAGGAGACCACGGGGCCGGCCAAATTCGAGAATTTTTGGTCAAAACTACCAGAAGTTAGGCGCATTGTCAAGGAGTCAGCCGTCAGATGAAGGGCGGGCGCTGAAGGATGGAGATCGGGCCAACATCAAAGGCACCAAACTTCCACCGAGGAGAGGAGGACACTGGATATCAGACTGAGGGCTACCATGCAGAGTCTGAAGAATTGGAGCTATGACAACATAGCTTGCCTAGACAAGGAAATCAGAAATAAGGAAGCAGAAATCGATCATTGCCAGTCATCTGGAATGTTCCAGGCAGCAAAGGAGAGGAAGGGAAAACTTGATGGCCTTCTGGACCTGCAAAATTTCCACTGGAAGCAGAGGGCTAAGGTGACGTGGTTCAAGGACGGGAACATGTACACAAGGTTCTGCAATAGCTGGGTGAAGAAGAAGAGGAAGCGTAACAGGATTCTCCAATTAAGGAATGCGCAAGGGAGTGGGTGACGGAACCAGCAGCTCTGCAGGAGCTTGTGGTAAACCACATTAGTACGGTTCTCACAAAAGAGTCGATAATGCCACCTGATGCATTCAGGCAGTCTACAGTGGAGGATGTCTTGTCTATGATTAAGCCCGCAGTCACGAGCCTTTAACAGTCTCGTCTGTCGGCTCAGGTCTCAGATGTGGAAGTAAAGAAGGCGGTGTTTCAGATGGGGAAGTGGAAGGCGCCAGGGCCGGATGGGATACTACCAGGATTCTACCAGATATACTAGGATGAGGTGGGAGGTGACCTAGTAAAGGCGGTGCATGAATTTTTTGAAACTGGAAGGATGCTAGAGGAGTGGAATTAGACGTACTTCATTCTAATCCCCAAAACTAAGGTACCTAAATCTGCCTCTGACTTACGCCCGATTAGCCTGTGTAATGTTACATACAAAGTTGTGGCCAAAGTATTGGCCAACAGGTTTAGGAGCATTATGGGTTATCTGATTTCGGCCAACCAGGCTGCCTTCGTCAGTGGTAGATCAATTGTAGAAAACTCGTTAATTGTGCATGAGATGATAGAAGGGATTAGAAAAAGGATGGTTGGGAGAAAGTCTAGGAGGTGCTGAAAATAGATATGAGTAAGGCTTACGACAGAGTGTCGTGGGGTTTCCTCAAGAGGGTGCTAGAAAGATTGGGGTTTCCCTGCAAGTGGGTAGAATGGGTTACGGAGTGTGTATTGACGGTTTCATACTCCATCAAGGTGAATGGGGCGTGCTCGGACTTGTTCAAACCGATACAGAGTCTGAAGCAGAGGGGGCCCGCTATCACCGTTCCTCTTTATCATATGCCAGGAAGCTTTCTCTTCGATGCTCATGTCGGAAGAGTTTCAGAGGGTGTGTGCTGGAATTCAACTAGGGAGGGTAGTCGAGTCTCCCACCTAATGTTTGCGGATGATTGTATCATATTTCTAGAAGTAACAGAGAGGGGGGTGCGGAAGCTGGCTTCAACCATCAACCTGTTTGTGGCATACTCGAGTTAGAGAATTAACTTTGATAAATCGTCATACCTGGTTAGCCCCAATGCACAGGGGTACCTGGCGGACATCTTGAAGATGACCTTTCATGTCATGCCAAATCTGCTGCAATCAAATATCTGGGTCATAATATGGATTTCAAGGGGTCGAAAATAGCACTGTTCAAGGAACTGCAACAAAAAGTGATAGCAAAAACTGCTACTTGGAGGAAGAGCGATATTTCAGTCATGGGAAGGGTGTCACTGTGTCGGCATGTACTAACTAGCCTAGCCCAGTATACTATTGATACCTTTAGAGTACCAGAGACAGTTGCTAAGGAGGTGGACAGCCAGATGACAAGATTTATCTGGGTAGGTGACCCCGAAGGAAGAAAGATGCATTGGAAGGTGTGGCCTGCATTGTGCAGATCTAAGGGTTTAGGGGGTTTAGGCATGAGGTCGGCGACGTAGATGAATCAGGCAATGCTCAAAAAGCAGGCTTGGTCATTAATTACAAACAAGGAGTCATTCTTTGCCAAGTTCTTTCTGGTAAAATATTGCTCTAGGAAAGGATTCCTACAAACGAAACCCAAGGTCGGGGACTCATGGGGCTGGAGGGGGATCCTCTAGGGAGTGGAACTGTTGAAACCACACCTGAAGTGGAAGATAGTAACGGGAAAGGAGGTGGACATGCATGCGACTTGGATCCCAAATAGGAGGAATCCCATCAGGTACAATACAGGAATTGCCCAACTGTTAAACTTCAAGGTTTCTGACGCCATGGATGAACAAAGGAGGTGGAGACTTCCTCTCCTTAGAATGTTCTTCGAAGATGATGTTATCCAGGAGATCACAAAGATCCACGTGGCTCGGCACATGCTAGGAGGGTCAGACTTCAGAGTATGGGACAAGGAGATACTTGGAAGATTCACGGTTAGATCCGGGTACCACATGGCTGTAGAGATGAAACGTAGCTCGACACCATCTGGATCGGGGTCGAGAAGAGTGCTGGGGTGGGATGTGGAAACAACTATGGTACAGTGGAGTGCCGGAGAACATCAAATTCCTCATTTGGAGGATGATACAAGGGGCTTGCCCCACAAACCCAAACTTGAGGAAACGAGGCAATCTAATTCCCCAATGTGCGATATGTATCACTGCCATGAGGAATCCGTGGAACACATGGTCTTTGGTTGTCAGGTGTCAAAAAGGATCTGGAGGAGATGCAGGCTTGGCCTAGATTTTGGTTCGGTAATCCCGGCATCGCTAAGGGAGTGGTTGCCTATGTGGTTCGAGAAGGCACCCGAAAAAGAGGATAAAGAGCTGGCATGTTTAGTCATCTGGATAATCTGGTACACAAGGAATTCGGCTACGTTTGAGAGTCAGGCAGTGAACTTGGAGGGAGCGCAGGTGATCATCGATCAGTTGGTGGAATTTCAGGTCAAGGCAGATATGACTAACAGAAGCATCAACGGTGACACAATTGGGATATTAGGAGGACGACGGGAAGGAATGGACGAGGAGCCTATCATCAAGTTGTCAAGGGAGGTCGGAGATATACAGTTGTTCTGGCTACGGAAGGGAGCAGATGTTAGTGAAACGTCCATACCAGAGGTACAGATTGCCACAGATACGGCCTTTCTGACAAAAACAGGTGGTGGAACGGTGGCTTGGTGTGCGGGAGGTATGGGAATGGAGTACAACTGGAAGGGAGTGGCACCACTACGGGCCTCATCTGCGGTGCAAGCCAAATTACTAGCCATATTATGGGCCATGCAGCAAGCAAACAGGAGGAAGTGCCAACAGATTGCGATCTCGAGGGATTGTCATAATGCGACACTCTACATCAGCAACTTCCTGAATGTCTCACCGAATGTACGTCAGATAATTACTGAAATCAGGTTGATATCGATGGGTTTTACCCAATGTTCGATAATCAAGGTTGATAGGGTTTTCGTTAACGAAGCGCATTTTTTAGCGCAATCTTTTAATAATTGTAATCAGATCTCTATTTACCCTGTCAGGAACTAATGGAAATGTCTTGCTTTTCAAAAAAAAATTTGGAGAAGGAGAAAAGAATTTGGAGAACTAACATTTAATGCTACTTGAAATGTTTTTTATTATTTCATTCATCAATTGTTTCTCTTCAATAATTTTAAATGATTTACTATCTTAAAATAATTACAATAATTTTTTATCAAAAATACATATTCTAAAAATATGTAAAAAACGATTGTAATAACATCTCATATGACTATTTTTACATGTACAAATCTATTGTTATTTTAATAATCAAATATAATTTATTTTAAATATAAATTTATTAAATTTTAGGGAAAATATGGATTAGGGGAAGTGGAACTTTGTTTATTTATAAAGAGGGTGTAATTCTTACCTAATTTCTAAGAAGAGAAGTGGTTTAATTAAAACAAATCATGAAAATATATTAAAAAGGGAGATTACAATAATATCCTCGCCTTTACACCAATGACCAAACCATCTCTTTTTTCAAAAAAAAAATGATCTTGGAGATTTTGTAATGCTTAGTTCTGCTGATCCCGACTTAATCACACAAACTGGCCATCAGGTATGCAGAAACAAATATCACTTTTACAGAAAATTTTCACTTGTCTCTACTAGCCAAGTGATGGATGTCTACGACCCGCACTTGATCACGAATCCTTCTCACAAACTGATCTGCAAAATAAAGCCCCGGGTGTCCCGAGGGTAGACACTCTGACGCTCAAGTCAGTATATTTGCTTAAGGCGTAATGTATGTAGTATGAGATAGAGAGGTCTACCAAACCTTTGGGTATTTATATGGCTACAATCCGTAGATCACCAAGATATGTATTTATTGTAGTAATACAACTCTTATGGGAATTGTAGTTGTATTACCATGTATAGAAGAAGTGTATTTCGGTCATGGTTGTATTACCATGTTTAGAATGGCTGCATTACCATCTTTGAGAGGATGTATATTCCTTGTAGAACATTCAAATATACGCATTCCTTGTAAGGATTAGGATTGATGGACCTGTAGATCCATCCTCCGCGTATCTCGAGCCCATGACCCTTCTCGGACCCTGGTCCGAGTATGAATGAGGTCCGAATACGAACCATGGACTTATCAGTAGCCCCAAGGTAGATCTTCAGAATATAGAGTGCTCCATCTCAAAGGTTGAAGGAGAGACCTGCTTCTCGAGGGAAGACCAATAACTTCGATGGAGAATAACTCGGGGTGTCCTCTCGGGCTTGCCTTTCTGAATATCTAGCTTAAAGTTCTTTCGTATTCCATCAAGAGACGTGGACGGTTGGATCTGGACCTACCTTCTTGAATTCTGAAGAGACTGACACGTGGCCATTGTTCATTGTATTTTCTAGCGGTGAGGAGGACCAACCTTCCAATTGCCTGTATCGTTTCCGAGTCGAGGTAATTACTCCACTTAAATGCGTGCTAATTACTGGTTATATAACCAAGTAACTTTTCTTTGTGTTCATCATCAATCTTTATCCAAGCAATTTTAATCTTTTCCATCTCTGCAAAGATTCTCTTCAAAACTCTTGTCATTATTCATCTTCCTCTTCTCATAACCTTTTTCCCCTCATTCTCTGTATTGCCATGTCGTCAACAAACTCCAGTATTCCTTCTGGCAATGGAGAGAATGTTTCCAACGAACGAGTTCCCATGGCTCGTGACTTGCGCACTCTATTCCTGGAGGTTGAGTCTGGGGAATTAATGGAGGTAACTATGGCGACGCCGCTGCAGGCTGTGACTACGGTGGTGGACGACGGTGCCTCTGGGTCAAATCTGGACCCAAATATGGAGCCCCAAGTTGAAAAACGGGTTCCATCTTCTGGTGATGCGTGAAGCGTCACTAAGGTGGTCGATGAAAAGACGCTACAATATCTGCGATCATGCAGGCTGTAATATCCTCTTGATGCTGGCTTGAAGCTCGAGGATGAAGAAGTCCCAACTGAAAGTCTGGTGAGCCCCACTCGAGGGGTACTTTATGGGAGTTTTTTGCAGCAGGGGATAAGTTTCCTTTCCCCCCTTCATTTCATGAGTTCCTGCAGCATCATCAACTGCATCCGAGCCAAATTCACTCCAATGTGGTGGTGTGAATCATGGCTGTGATATCCTGGTGTGCCCGGAAGAATTATGAACCGAGCCTGGATCTATTTAAGAGTTTGTACAAGTTATTCTCTTTCGAGAAGTACGAGTATATTACCCTTACTCCGAGGAAGACCAAGCCCATCGTGTTCCCTGACAACAGTGGTGTATGGGAGGCTGGCCGCTTCACTTTTGACCAAAGTAAGTACGAGGTCCCTGATTTACATCCCAAGCTGCAGGACACTATAGCTCGTGATAGGAGTTTTACCATTCCTGATCACTTAAAGGGCATCATCGGAGCTCCTAAAGGAGGACATTAAACTCCAAAGAGGGGAATTTGTTCTGGGCGCACACGGTTCTGTTTGGCAGTGGCCCGGCATTACTTACTCGTACCCGTTGGACGTTCCTCGGTCGAAATCCACCTCCAGTTTCTTGTAGCCTGATCGGAATTGGGCCCTCCCTGATAAAATCCAGGGAAGAAAGAAGAAGGCCAGGAAAGGAGGTCCGAGAAAATCTCCTCGGAATCAGGGTGAATCCTCTTCTAGTCGGTCTTCTTCAGGTAGCTCTTTAGTTCCCATACTGTGATTATGTAACATGTTTTTTTTGTGTCATATACTGAGGTTTATCTTTATTTATAGTGTCTCCCCCAAAGAAAAAGATCAAGAAGGGGAAGGCCAATCTCCAGGCCATAGATGAGGAAGCGGATGAGTCCGATGAAGTACGGTCTGAGGAGATGGAACCGGAGATTTGGGAGTCCTCACATGATGATGAATCTGACCTTGAGCTAGTGGTATCTGAAGATGCTTCTCTGAAGAAGTTGAAGTATTATCTGAACTGCCCAAAGGAAGAGGATGGTCAGGCTTCTCGGAGGTCTTCTAAGAAATATCCCTTCGTCTCTGAGGTAATTATCTTTCCCTTCATGTTGTACGGGTTTTTCAGGTATCAGGTTTTTATGTGTCTTCCACCTTACAGCTGATGGCGGATCTATCCATGCTGGGGTGTCGAGCTAATGATGTGATCCGTCACTTGTCTGATTCTGTGATGAAATTACATGTTAAGTGACGGGCCTTAAAATCAAAGAAGGAGGAGATGGAAGCTGGCTTCTTGACTATGACACCTACGTCCATCGCGCCTACTCCTCCTGTTCAGGCTCCAATGGATGTGACTCAGCTGGAGGCTAGGGTGAAGCAGCTAGAGGCCGAAAATAAGGACATGCTGTTGGCGAGGAAGTCTCAGGAGAAAGAGCTGGAGGTTTATCGGGACATAGCAGAGGAGCTGGCGCAAAATCAAGCCGCGGAGAAGGACCCGGAGGAGCCCAAACAACTCCTGAAGCTCTGGAGTGCCTTCATTGCTTGTAGCCCCGAGCTTCAGATCCATAGAGAGGAGTATGGGGATTTATTCCATTCCTCTGAGCAGCACGAGATCTTGGATGACGTCCTGCAACTATGTCAATCTGAGAAGGAGGTGAAGGTGATGGAGGAAATCTTCTCTCATCCGGACGCTGCTGATAAGCTCTCTACTCTGACTGCTAAACGCTGGATCCCTGGGGCCGAGTTTCTGGATGGATTGGGTCCCTCCGAGAAGATAGTAACGTCAGGAGATTTATTGAGGCTCATTAAAGCCAAGTATCCTGACTTGTCTTCTCTTGAAGAGGTGCTTAATCCTTCTACTGACAAGGTTGATTAATCCCAGCAGGTTTGCTACCTTACTTGCTGGCATCTTCTCGTCAGCCTCGGTCTCATGGTTTACTTGAAAGGAGCTCTAGCCTTAGATATTAAGTTCTCGCAATTATCCATGATGAACACTCTGCAAGCTTAATGTTGTTTGGCTTCTTCCTTGGGTGTCCTTTGACAAGGCCTTTGATGTCACAGCGTGCAGAAAAGTTGACAATAGCCTATCTCTCAAGTGTCACTTTTGGTGAAGTCCTAGGAAACCTTATTGGGCATATTTAGAAGTATCATATTCTGATGTAATGTATCAAAAATCGAGGTTTTTCCTCTATGTGCCCTTTTGAGGGTCTTCTTTTAGAAGTATCATATTCTGATGTAATAACACCTTTGATATGACCTTTTTAGGTTCGAGTTTGGCCTCTTATGTGCCCTTTTGAGGGTCTTCTTTTTTAGAAGTATCATATTCTGATGTAATAACACCTTTTGATATGAGTTTATCTTCTGTTGTATGAGGTTTTTCCTCTTTGTTTATTGAGATGATTGATATTTGAACACGTCTGTCCTTTTGGTCTATAGACCTCAATCAAGCACTTTGTGTAGTACTATTTATCTCAGACCTATCTCATTCCTTCAAAACGATTAGTAGTTGAATATTGGATCCAAGCAACTTATAAGTTGACCAATCATATACTTTATAAAATATATTGTTTTGAATAGCAATCAATGTTATACTTAAGACACAATCCTCTTTTTAGGAAAGGAATTTTAGATTGCTTGTTATGATGATAGGTATATAAATAATCATGACTTCAATTTAAGTTTATAACTTTAAAAATAGAAGTAAAGTATATAGTGGGTGTGAGTTTGGGTACCCGTTTGTGCTAGAGAAGGCTTGTCTCGGACCTTGATGAGGCTCTCGGACATTCTTGATAATCTCGAACCTTTGTAAGGCTCTTCCCTTGAGTTTTTATCTTCCGTAATACTTTCGTAAGTTAATCACATTCCATCTTCGTGGTATAGGTTCCCCCTTCATGGTCTCCAAGAGGTAGCTTCCCCCAGGATGGGATTCTAGGACTCGATATGGACCTTCCCAATTCGGGGCTAGCTTCCCTTCCACTTCTTTCTTGCTTTTCTCATTTAATCTCATTACCATGTCTCCTTTGACAAAGGTGGCCAGGCGGACTCTTCTGTCGTGATATCGCTTGCCTCTTTCCTTCACCTTGGCCTCATAGATAGTAGCATTTGCTCTCTTCTCCTCTAAGAGGTCAAGGTCGAGACAGAGGTTTTCCTCGTTGGCAGTGCCGTCTTTGTCGTCTGGTTGAGAAGTACGGGCAGAGGGGACTCCAATCTCCATGGGGATGACCGCCTCGGACCCATAGACTAAGCTGTAAGGAGTCTCTCCAGTTGCTACGGCTGGTGTGGTTCTATGGGTCTAGATCACACTTGGTAGTTCTTTTTGATCCAGTTTCCTTTAGCTCCTTCGAGGCGCTTCTTGATTCCATTTACCAAGGTTCGGTTCGTAACTTCTACTTGGCCATTAGCTTCTGGATGATATACCGAGGTGAGATTCTGATGTATGTCGTACTCCTTACACCATTTCTTGAGGGATCATTAGCAAATTGTGCTCCATTATCGGTCACTATGTATCTCGGGATGCCGTAGCGACACACAATATTCTTCCAGCAGATGTTAATAACTGTCTTGCTAGTTATGTTGGTCAAGGTTTCGGCTTCCACCCACTTCGAGAAGTAATCGATGGCCACAATGAGGTATCTGAAGTTACTAAGGGCCGTAGGAAAGGGTCCGACGATATCTATACCCCATCGGACAAATGGTCATGATTCTTGGATGGTAATCATATTCTCCTGTGGCACATGTACCATCTTAGCAAATCTCTGACACTGGTGACAAGAATCAATATATCTTTTGGCGTCTTGTAGCATCTTAGGCCAGAAATAACCCATCTGTAGGAGCTTTCGGGTAACGGTGCGGGGACCTTGATGGCTACCACAAACTCCTTCATGTGCTTCTTGTACTAAGTGTTCAGCGTCGGAAGGCCCAACACACTTGAGTAAAGGTTGGAGGTACCCTTTCTTACATAAGATGCCATCATGGATGATATATTTGGGAGCTTTAACTCGGACCTTCCGTGCCAGGTGCTTGTCCTCGGGAAGGGTTCCCGTTTGGATGTATTCAATGTAGGGATTCATCCATGTGTCTGAGATGTCAACAGCCATGATGCTACTCTCTTCATAACTCCTCTTTGCCAGAGTTTCCATAAGCAATTCTTGAGAAGATCTTATGTTGAGGTCCGAGGAGGCAAGTTTGCTAAGTGCATCAGCCTTATGATTGCCTTCTCGGGGGATATGATTCAGCTCGTAATGTCGGAATTGATTTAGAAGAGACTTAACTATCTCGAGGTATTTTTGGAGACTGTACTCTCGAGTTTCGTTTTCGCCTTTAACGTGTTGAACCACGATATGTGAGTCACTAAAGATCTCGAGGTCCTTAACCTCAAGTTCCTTTGCTAACTTTAGCCCCGTAATGAGTGCTTCATATTCTGCTTCATTATTAGTGGCTCGAAAATCAAAATGGAGAACGTAAGGGTGGTCCTTTCCCTTAGGGCTGGTGAGTAAGAATCCAGCACCGCTTCCCCCCGAGTTGGAGGATCCATCCACGTATAGTCGCCATTTTCCAGAGTCCGGAGCTGGGTCTGGTTTGTCGATCTCCACTGGTTCAACAGACTCCATTATGAAATCAGATAAGGCCTGGCCTTTGATGGCTGTCCGAGGTTTGTATTGTATGTCATGTTCTCCCAACTCGATGGCCCACTTCATCATCCGTCCCTAGGCGTCCGACTTCTGGAGGATTTGCATGATCGGGTAGTTGGTCACTAGGACTATCGTATGTGCTTGGAAGTATGGTCTCAACCGTCGAGAAGCATGCACGAGGGCTAATATCAAGCGCTCGAGAGGGGTATATCTGGTCTCAGGCCCCTGCAAGGCCCTGCTTACATAGTATATGGGATGTTGTGATCCTTCCTTTTCCTTGACCAATACAGCGCTAATGGCTAGCTGGGACGCAGATATGTATAAATAAAGAGTCTCCCCTTTATCTGGCTTTGACAGTGTCGGAAGCTGTCGAAGGTGGTTTTTAAGTGCTTGGAAAGCTTCCCCACATTCATGTGACCACTCAAACTGGTTTTCCTTCTTAAGGATATTGAAGAAGGGTAGATGTTTTTCCGCTCCTTTGGAGAGGAACCAGCTAAGGGCTACAAGGGATCCTGTCAGGTTCTGCACATCCTTGACGGTCTTCGGAGGTTGCATATTTTGCAAAGCTTCTATCTTCTCGGGGTTTACTTCAATTCCTCGATTAGATACCATGTATCCTAGGAATTTTCCCGCTCCAACGCCTATGGTACATTTAGCGGGGTTCAGCTTTAGGTTGGAGGCCCGCAATGTATTAAAGGTTTCTTTTAAGTCTTCAAAGAAAGTATCATAACTGCGGCTTTTCACCACCATGTCATCCACGTAAATCTCAAGGTTGCGTCCTATCTGAGATTTGAATAATTTTTCCACCAATCTCTGGTAGGTAGCCCCGGCATTCTTCAATACGAAAGGCATCATCTTGTAGCAGATGATGCCTTTTTTCTTTATCATGTCGATTATAAAGGAGGTTTTTTCTTTATCTTGCTCTGTCATAGGGATCTGATGATATCCCTTAAAGGCATCAAAGAAGGCTAGTACTTGGTATCCAGCGATCGCTTCAACTAACCGGTCAATCGAGGGTAACAGATAGCTATCTTTGGGACAACAATCGTTCAGGTTGGTGAAGTCAATGCACATTCTCCACTTCCCGTCTGGCTTCTTGACCATTACTGGATTGGCTATCCATTCTGGATATTGCACTTCTTCAATTATGTGGGCTTTAAGTAGCTTGTCCACCTCGTCTCCAATAGTTTCAACTCGATCTAATGCAAAGATTCGCTGTTTCTGCTTTATGGGCTTTTGCGAGGGGTTGATATTTAGGTAATGTTCTGCCAGGCGAGGGGATACTCCCACCAAGTCGTTAGTGTCCCAAGAAAAGACATCTATGTACTGGTTGAAAAGATCTCGAAGTTTGGTCTTTATCTCGGGGGGTAGGAGAGTTCCAACCTCGACGGTTCCTGATTCTCCGAGTTGCATTGGCTCGGATTCGGAGTACTTGGCTGGTTCAAGATCCTCCTTTTCTATTTCTCGGATAGCTTGAATCGTGCAAACTCGAGCTAATTGTTGATCACCTCGGACTGTGGCGACTCTTTTGTTGGTAGGGAACTTCATCACCAAATGGTAAGGAGACCAAATGGCCTTTGCCTGGTAAATCCAAGGTCTTCCAAGGATTATGTTGTATGGTGCTCTGGAGTCAATAATTGCGAAGGTGCAACAGAGGGTTATACTCCGAGAACCGTCTCTCACTCGTACTGGTATAATAGTTTCTCCCATAGGAGTAACAGGATTCCCAGCAAATCCTGAGATAGGGTTTGTAGGCACGAGATTACCTTTGTCCAATCCCAGCTGTTCATAAAAACTGAGAAACATGACTTCTACTTCGCTTCCCCCATCCACCAGAACTCTTTTGATCACGTTATGGTTTATATCAACCGTGATCACTAGGGGATCTGAATGAGGAAATTAATTAGGAACCGCATCTTCAGATGAAAGAGTAACGGTTCCATCTAAGCGAGATCTTTTGCTCTCCCACTCCCAGGGAGAGGCTTCTTCGGGCGATCGGTGTACACCGTTGATGCTTCTTCCTGCTTCCTGGTTGTTGGTGTGGCTCGTCTCATCGTGGTTGATGCTTCTTACTCCTGTCGGGCCGAGAAACGGATTCGTGTACTCCCACGAAGGTTTTCAGCCGGATCAGCCATGAGTTTGAAGGTTGTATAGATCAAGATTAGCAAGCGGGTCCCACTGGGCATGCCAAATTGATAGATGTCTACGACCCGCACTTAATCACGAACCCTTCTCACGAACTGATCTGCAAAACAAAGCCCCGGGTGTCCCGAGGGTAGACACTCCAACGCTCAACTTAGTACAATGTGTAAGGCGTATTGTATGTAGTATGAGATAGAGAGGTCTACCAAACCTTCAAGGTATTTATATGGCTATAATCCGTAGATCACCAAGATATGTATTTATGGTAGTAATACAACTCTTATGGGAATAGTAGTTGTATTACCATGTATAGAAGAAGTGTATTTCGGTCATGGTTGTATTACCATGTTTAGAATGGCTGCATTACCATCTTTGAGAGGATGTATATTCCTTGTTTAACATTCATAATATACGCATTCCTTGTAAGGATTAGGATTGATGGACCTGTAGATCCATCCTCCGCGTATCTCGAGCCCATGACCCTTCTCGGGCCCTTGTCCGAGTATGAATGAGGTTCGAATACGAACCATGGACTTATCACCAAGGTGTGATTTTCCTATCGACTTCAGCGAGATCTTTTTCTAGCCATTTGTACTGATCAGCTGCAAACACAACAACTTAAGAATCAAAGATATTTATAGCAACAAATCGGCAAATTAGTAACATTTTAAGGTTGCATTATTTACCTGATTTGTCATAAGCAATGTAAGATCCAAGCATTATGAAATGTATGCCTCCGGCATTGAAGGAATAGTAGAATGTAGATGAAGAGGCGCTTTCTTCAGAAGGAAATGCAACCCGCGAATTATATGATGCAAATGTCTGTTTCCCTACTTGTTCTTCGATTTCATGGTTTCCTTCTATCAACATCAATGGCACTTTTGACACCAATGGCTCCATATACCTGAAAATATCAATAATCATTAGGCCTTACACTGATGCTTTCTTGATGCCATGAAACTAAAGTATAATCAAAAGCAAAAGCAATAGCAAACCTTCCCCAATAGTCCCATCCCATCGAGACTGATAAGTCTCGTGGATTGGTGTATTGGCAAAGGTACAGGAGCAGAAATCAGTTCCAGATCCGTTTGTGAGATTCATTGGTGTAAAACTGAGGGTATTATTGTAATCTCTCTTTTAAATATGTTTTAATAATCTTTTTTAATTAAACCACTTCCCTTCTTAGAGATTAGGTAAGAATTACACCCTCTTTATAAATAAACAAAGTTCCACTTCCGCTAATCCACATTTTCCCTAAATTTTAATATCATAACTTTATTTTGACGTTTGTTTATAAGTAATAACGTCTAAACTAAATTATTTTTAGTTTGAAACAATGAGAGAGAATGAGAGAAGCAATGAGAGAGAATCAGGCATCCTCATATTAGAGTCGGGTTCAACGAGTAGAGGTGCTACATCCAAACCACTAAAATACTTAAAGTGAGGAGCAATGCATCACTCAAATAAGTTGCACTTGTGAGAAGTTAGAGAACATGAGTGTTCTAGAAGCAAATACTAGGGAGATTCGCTCTTTCGAAGACTTTGCTTGTTCTTTGTTTAATAAAATGTTGCTTATAGTTGGTTATTCATCATCAAAGTTTGGCATTTTTGGTTTATGTCTACCTTCCTTGACATAATGTGTATTAATAAAAAAAATTGACGATACCCTTTTATCTCCACGTGGAGCTTGCTGGCTATTTGTTTAGTTTTTCAGTTACAAATTAAACCATTAATTCACCATATATTACCCAAAATCATAGCCAAAATCTAAGTTCAACATTGGACTCGACATTGGTCACTGTAAAACGAATTATAGCCAAAATGTTTGAAATTGATGTGTCTTTCACCATAGTTAAACAATCCAAAAAAAAATCAAACAAGGGGCAAGTGGAAGTGGGGGAGATCACTACTAATGTATTCTAGACTGAAAATGCTCAATGGTATGATGGTAGGTAGATAAAAATGATAGTGTCATGATGATGTTAACATCAATCTTTAAGGGTTACAAATACTAGAACGTCTGTGGTATATGGCGTCATAAAATGCGATAGAGAATAAGGTATATGGGTCCAAATACTTTCATAGTGTTATGTTAACCATTGTTTTAAAGTTACGTTGTCCAAAATTTTGACATTTTTGTTAATTTATAGGCAAAAAACTTCTGGTGCCAAATAATATTAATCCATTTTTATTTAAGTGAATTATCTTTCATAGATTTTGATATTTGTTAAAATAATCATATATTTATAATATAACATGTAAATAATATTATTCGAATTGTTGTAAAAGTAACAAAATTATAATAATAAGTTAATAACTGATGATTTTAAACAGAAAATAAGCTTCTAGTCTAGCTACCTACTCTATTTAATTGGCAAGATGATTGTCGGTGTAACTGATTCTGGTGCAACCGCTTGGTCAACGATCACCGTTTAGACAGTTAGCTCAGACACGGTCTTAACTCCTTATTAGCTGGAATTGCACTTTAAGTCCTTGTCTTCACCTTTTATTATATTTCTAGCCCAAGTACTGACATTCCATCACTCTTAAACTCAAGCTTGACCTCAAGCTTTAAAATATGGGAACTGAGTGGAAATGAATGACTGATCCTCCCGGGAAGCATCCTCTATTGGAGCATCTTTCCATTCCACTAACCATTGTAACACAACTTGCTTTCCTCTATTCACCAATCTTCTCTTGTAGCACATGTTTTGGCATCAATACTGGGAGATCTTGTGCTTCTTCTAGTGGTAAAGTAATCTCCTGCTGAGGTGGTGCTCCAATGTGCTTTTTAAGTAATGACACATGTAACACAGGATGGATTCTACTCTGAATTGGTAGCTACAATTTATAAGCTACTTCCCCCACTTTCTTCAGTACTTTAAAAGGTCCATAAAACTTGGGAGCTAGTTTCATGCTCTCTCTACTGATAAGTGAACTTTGTTAGTACTTCTGTAATTTTAAGTACACCCAATCCCCTTCAGCTAAGCTCCTCTCAATTCTCTTCAAATATGCAAATTGTTTCATTCTCTCTTGAGCCACTTTCAGATGCTTTTGAAGCAACTGATTCACTTGATCTTTCTGTTGCAGAGAATCTTGTGCTGCTGGTATAATGGAGTCAGTCATCAAACCTAATCGTAAAAAGAGATTGGTTTCACCCATACAAAGCTTCATTAGGAGACATATTAATACAAGAATGATGGGTAGTATTATACCAATACTTAGCAGAACCTAGCCAATCACTCCAAGTAGTAGGCTTGTCTCCACAAAAGCATCTCCGAATTGTTCCAAAACTTGATTGACTCTTTCTGTTTGTCCATCAGTTTGGGGATGGTAAGTTGTACTGAGCTGCAACTGTACATTCAATTGAGACATTAACTCCTTCCAAAAATGGCTTGTGAACAGCCTATCTCTATTAGTAGTTATAGTGGCTGGAAGACCATGCAATCTGCAAATTTCCTTCATAAACACTTTGGCTACTTGCACTGCTGTGAAAGGATGGCTGAGACCAACAAAATGGTTGTACTTAGTGAGTCTATCAACTACTACTAAGACAGTGTCAAAACCATTAGAGACAGGCAATTTTTCCACAAAATCCATAGTTACTTGAGTCCAAGCATAAGATGAAATTGGCAAAGGTTGTAACAGTCCAGGGCTATGGCAATGCTCCACTTTATTTCTTTGACATATTTCACATTTTCTTGTAAAATCAATCACTTGTTCCCTCATTTGTGGCCAGAAGAAAAGAGATAAAACTCTCTTGATGGTTGCAGATTGTCCTGAGTGGCCCCCCACAGCAGAATCATGCATGGAGTTCACAATATTCTGTCTTGCATCTCCAGTAGAGACCATCGCCACTTTATGCCCTTTCTTAAATAGGCTTTGTGTATAACTAAAGTCCTGATTAGTGGTAGGTATAGTGGGGGTGGTTGTGACCACTAGGCTGTTAATAAGCTCTTGGCAGTAGCTGTCACCTTCACAGCTAGCTTCAATCTGTAATAACCACATATGCACCACGGATGAGCTGTAACTAATCTTTGAGCACTCCTCCATCTCCACCTCTGAGCAATTGTTATTTGTTAAGCATTTTTCTGAAGCCTCACCTGAACATTTATCTTTCTCAGAATTGACAAGTAAGTGTAATAAATCCATGGCCTCCTCATCTGCAATCCTCTCTTGTTCCCCATCTTCTTTATCCCATTGTATTGATCCCCCTTCCACTTCTTCTTGAGTGAGGACTGCAACACTTTGCTGGTAATGTAAAGGCTGTCTTGACAAAGCATCTGCAACAGCATTGCTTTTTCTAGCTTTATACAGAATCTCAAAACTGAGGCCTAAGAGCTTGGTGATCCATTTATGCTGCAAAGCATTAGTAAGTTTTTGCTCAATCAGATACTTTAGACTCTAATGATCTGTTCTAATAATGAAGTGATGGCCAACAAGGTAATGCTTCCATTTGTCAACTGCCATAACCAAAGCCGTTAACTCCTTTTCATAGGTGGAAAGACCCTTATTCTTCTGACAAAAACTTTTGCTTAAGTAAGCAATTGGTCTTTGATCCTGCATGAGCACTGCTCCCATGCCAACATCAGAAGCATCAGTCTCAATTATAAAGTGTTTATCAAGTTCTGGCATCTTCAAAATGGGAGTTGTAGTCATTACTTTTTTGAGAGTATTAAAAGCAATTGTAGCAGCCTCATCCCACTTGAAGTTATTTTTTCTGAGCAAATTATGGAGTGGCTTACAAATGATCCCATGGTTAGAGATAAATCTTCTGTAATATCCTGTCAACCCCAGAAAGCCCCTAAGTTCCTTGATATTTGAAGGTAAAGGCCACTTCTGAATACACTCTATTTTCTGATCATCCACTGCTACACCTTGACCAGAAAGAATGTGGCCTAAGTAATCCACACTAGGCTTGGAAAAAGAACACTTAGACAACTTAGCAGACAATGTATGTTTCTGTAACACAGATAACACCAGTTCCAAATGCTCCAAGTGTTGTTTCATATTACTGCTATATATTAATATGTCATCAAAGAATACCAACACAAACTTTCTCAGATATGGCTCAAAAATCACATTCATTAAAGCCTGAAAAGTAGCAGGAGCATTGGTCAAGCCAAAAGGCATTACAACAAACTCATAATGGCCACTATGAGTTTGAAAAACAGTTTTCTCTATATCACTTTGTCTAACTCTGATATGGTGGTAACCACTTCTAAGATCTAGTTTAGTGAAACAGCTAGCTCCATGTAACTCATCTAAAAGCTCATCTATCATAGGAATAGGAAATTTGTCTTTTATTGTGGCACTGTTAAATCTTCTATAGTCAATGCACATCCTCCGGTTTGAATCCTTTTTCTTTACTAAAATGACTGCTGAAGCAAATGGGTTGTTGCTTGGTTGAATGACTCCAGTCTTCATCATCTCAGCAACTTGCTTCTCAATCTCATCCTTGTGACAGTGAGGATACCTATATGGTTTAATTTTAAAAGGTTGAGAATATGGCTTCAAATTAATCTTGTGATCAATATTCCTTACTGGTGGTAAATTAGTAGAATAGAGAAAACAGAAAAATGAGATAACAACACCTATTTGAGAGGGACAGGAAACTGAAGTGCTTCAATTTCTTGCTCCATTTGTAATTTCTTCTTGGGAGGGCTTGATTTGTCCTTAGCAGTACACAGTTCCTCCCCATTACCTTCCAACCCTTGCACAAAGTTCCTTGCAGAATTAAGCTCTACATCTTCCAATTCCATAACTTGTGCTTTCCTTTTGTACTCCTCTTCACCATTGATCTTGCATCTTCTGCCATCAGTTTTGCCAGTTAAAGTCCAGAATTTCCCTTGGCTGTACAATGACACTTGATGTTTCCTTCACTGAAAAATGATAGGATCAAACCTTGAGAGCCAGTCCACTCCACAGATCATGTTAGTGCTGCCTAAATTCATAACTTTGAAGTCAAATATGAATTTATGATCCTTCAATTCCCAAATAACTCTAGGACACATAGTCTCCCCTTTGATGATAGTTCCATTAGCGATTCTGACAGCAAAAGTCTCCACTTGCATGGTTCCTAATCCAACTTTCTTGATGACCCTGGGATCTATGAAGCTTGCAGAAGCCCCAGTGTCAAGAAGTATACTAATAACATCACCATATAAGTTTCCATGAAAGACAAGATTGTTAGGCTGTCTCTGCTCCATAGGGCTTCCTACTGAGTTCAAGACAATTAATTCTTCTTCCTCACTTTCAACTAACATTTCCAACATTTCATCATCAGCCTCCACCACCATAATCGAACCTTGATCTCCTTGCTCTTCAGAACAGATGTGATGTACTTCCACCATCTTGCACTTATGTCCCACACTGAACTTGTCACCACATTTAAAGCATAGTCCATTCTCCCTTTTGTGCTTTAGTAACTGAGGTTATAACTTGGTAAAGTTACTGCTCTTATTGAATTTATTTCCCACCTCCTTACTGTTTGCTTTCCAATTCAACTTATCAGCTCCAGTCTTGAAATTGTTAGTAGGCACTTCATGGTAGCTTGAAGTATTTCTTCTCTTACTTGCTACCTCCAATTTTCTTTCTTGCCATAAGGCCAGCGGTACTGACTTGTGGAGGGTCATTGGACTCAACATCATGACTCCTAGTTGCAGCTCCTCCTTCGATCCACTGATGAAACTGGATATAAAGTATTGTTCAGTTGGTTGTAAGTTCCTATCAGACAATAAAGTCCTCAGTTTATCAAACTCCTCTTGATAGGCTCTCACAGTTGTTTTCTGTTGAAATTTGTTGAACTCGGCAACTTCATCCCTCAAAGTAAGAGGTGTGAACCTTTATAGCAACATATTACTGAAATCACTCCAAGAAAACTCCCAGTTCCCTGCAATATTCAACTGATACCAAACCCTAGCTTTGCCAGTCATGTATATTTCTACAGCCTGTGCTCTATAGTGATCTGCAATTTGATAATAGTTGAAAAAGGTCTGACAACTTCTAATCCACTCCCTAGCATCATCCCCATTGAAAGGAGATAACACTATCCTAGCTTGTTGATCCTTAGATCATCTCCCCAACCTATATCTCCAATCTTCATTCACAGTTCCCTCCATATTTATATCATAATTCTTCTGCACATCTATATTCCATTCAGGCATGCCAATACAATTTGCAGTTCTATCTTTAGGATTATCATACCCCTTAACAACTTTACAGCTCGTTTTCTCACCCACAGAGTTCCAATTCATAGTTTTAACATAATCCGTTGGCACTATCTTAGGATTCAGAATCACATTTCCTCTAACAGGCACAGTATTGTCATCTACATCAATGATAGGAGTTTCAGGCATACCTAACAGAGATGAATGAACGGTTTTCGAGCTACTAGCCCTCTTCCCGGCGCCGCCTGCCTGTTATGAACGAGGATTCATCAGTGCAACCAAGAACTCAAAGTTCGGCTGTGCCTTGGCCATGTCTGCCTCTCGATCTGCGATGCGATCGGTCTCCGTCTTCTCAAACTTGCGATGGTTCTCCTCCACCATCTGTTTCACCGCTAGATTAGCGTCAATGATCTGCCGGATCTCCTGATTGATCCCTGCCAGTCTACTGTCGAAGCTTGCTTCCAGCGCTCGGTCAAGCTGCACCTCCCAATCCTTTGGTGGTCTGGTTCCGCCCGCCATCACAGTCGGTGGAACGCTGCTATGATACCAATTGTCGTGAACGGAGCCCAGCCGGAAACTTGGCCAGGAAGTACTTATATTGATCAGAAAGAATAAAGGGAAAAGAAGAGAAAGTTCTGCTCAAAGAGTTTACACAATTGATCAACTAAACAGAAGATAAATTTCTAGACTAGCTACCTGCTCTATATAATTGGCAAGATGATCAACGGTGTAACTGATTCTGGTGCAACCGCTTGGTCAACGATCACCGTTGAGACAGTTAGCTCAGTCACGGTCTTAGCTCTTGGTTAGCTGGAATTGCACTTTTAATCCTTGTCGTCACCTTTTAAAATATTTCTAGCCCAAGTGCTGACAATAAAATACAATTAAAGAAGGAAAATATTCAAAACCAAATTAAAGAAACGGGCTTTATTATTGGGCTTTACATAGAACAAAAAAAAAAGGAGCTCTCAGTAAGGTTTGTCAAGCGACTCGTGGACAGGGTTTAAGGTTTTACCTATGCAGCGGCAGAACTGTGGGAAATTTCGAGCTCCGGTAAACTTTAAGGTTACCTGCAGGTTTCCGGGCAACTCCGATCTCTAGTAATCCTTAAATTCAAAAGGGGGCCGGAATCCGTCGCTTTAACAGGTTAGATTGAAATGTGGTCCTTTTGAAAGTTTGAGTTTATTAGATAACTATTATGCTTAAGAAGGTTTTGATGTTGTTATGATGCCATTTGAAGTTAATCAGAAGTTTCTGGCTTGTAAATCTGAATATTTTAGTTGAGTTGTATAGCTGACTTGTTAGTTAACAGGATAGAGGAATCTCATTAATTATTTTTGGCAATTTGTTTGCCCATTAAAAAAACTAAGTTTTTGGGAGTTCAGAATATTGGAGTGAATGTTGTTAATATCATGTTTTGAATGGCTGGAAAAAAAATAGCATTTTTAAGACATAAGATGATATGAAGAGCAGTTATGTAGCATAGTTGATTCTAAGCAGTTCTGATGAATGAGTCACGTTGTTCTGCCATACTTGTACTTCACATATGGAAAGTTAATTCCTCGCAAGCGGCCTTTTGAATCAAAGCTGTTATCTTTTCAATGCCTGGTTTGCTTGTTTAAGCCTTTGATTATACCTTAACTAATTAATAGTGCATATGTAAGCCTATAAAGCTTTGCAGTAAGAAGAACTCCATGTGTTGTTACTATATCTGAATGCTATTTAGTGAGATAGCCTTGTTGTTTGATTGTAAGTTAGACGACGAGGCATGTTCTTCCCTGTCAACCTGTGATATCTACACTTGAAATTTTTAATATGGTTGAATTTTCCTGCAAACTATGAGTATTCTGTCATTGATGGCTGGATACATCTTTGCTTTCTTGATGGAAATAACAAGAAACTTATTTGTTTGTGCTAATTTATGTAGCATGTGTTGGTTACAGATAACTGCTACTCATATTTGATAATTCTATGGTTCATTGTGAAATTATTGCTAAGTTAAACTCCTGTATTTGATAATGTTAGACACTAACACACTTTATTTGAGCAAGGGGATTGAGTTTCTGAGTGTTTTTGCTTGTTCCAAAGTCACAGTTTTTAGTTAGAAAATGCGGAGACTGGAATAGAAATTGGTAGTTCGTGCTTGAATTCTAAGATTAGGATCGAAGCCTCAGTAGCAATAAATAACGTCTCTTCTTGACATGTCATCTCTATGTCTGAGCTCTACCTTGTACTACCATTGCTACTAGCTACCTTTGATGTATAAATAGTTCATGTGGTTGACCAATTTGACCTTTCTTTTCTCAGGAATATGGTTAAATTAAAGGATAGAAAGAAAAAGTTGAAAGTTTTGTCCAGTGAGAAAAAGAAGGGAGATGAGACTCGTGAAGTTAATCAGTCAGATATCAGAGGTAGGATATATTGATTAAGTGGGCATTTGTATATTCATGACTTGTGGATTTCAATAGTGAATTGGTTTGCTCTTGCAAGGTTTCTGGTTATAATGCATTTTTTGTTGGTAATTGACAGACAAATCACGAAAGAATAAAGAGTATCAGGAGAAAAAGAAGTTGACCAAAAAGAAAAGAAAGATATCTCAGAGTGTGGTTGATGGTTTTGTTGAAGACATTGGAAAAGTTGATGAAGTGGTAGAAAGCCCCAAAATAATACCAAAGAAAAGAAGAAGAAAGGAGAAAAAATCTTTAGCGGGCGAAGCTGGTACTGAGGCAGAAACTAAGCCCAAGCACGGAAATGTATTGACTAAAGGTGGTTCTTATTTCTATGTTCTTGTCTGCGAGTCTTGTTGGTCCATGTTTTTTGCTTGTTTTCACATGTCGTAGGTTTTTGGTGAGAGTGTAGACGTATTTTCTATCCAAATATTAGATATTACGTATTAGATATTATTTCTATGTTCTTGTCTGTGAGTCTTGTTTGTCCATGTTTTTAGCTTGTTTTCCCATATGGCGTAGGTTTATGGTGAGAGTGTAGACGTATTTTCTATCCAAATATTAGATGTTACATCAAAACACTGTTCTATTGTGCATATCTATTGCTGAACACTGTCGTAAATTCATTAACACTAGATACATTTAAAACTAGTGCAGGCCTTGAAGGGCTTTCAGAATATATAATTTTTTCCCCCATGTTGTGCATTCTGTCTGTATAGTTCTTTATACCTTTTAGTTTTGAAGTCCGGGAATGGCCTGCTATTGCCTTTACTCTTTCTCGCAAATTGCTTCTGTAAATTCTAAGCTTTACGAATGTCAGATTTATCTTTTTGTGGCTTCTGGTTACCTAGATTTTTGCATGAAAGCAGATAAGTGTCGTCTCTTACTAGTTAACTGATCCGTTGCCTCCAAAAGTTCTTTGAGCTACTATAGTGTTTGCTTTCTTTATCTTCTCCTTATCTGTTGTAGGTAAGTCCAAAAAATCAAAGCGAAAGAAGAGTAATCACTTACCAACAGAAGCAAACATATTGACAAAGACAGATAGTCGAGAAGATGATGTTCATCAGATTTCTTCTGGGGATGAAGACTGCTCAAAAGGAATGAAAAGTATGAGTTATATATTATTATTGTGAGGATAAACTTGCTATATTCTTTCATACTTAAAAGCTGACTGATCCTGTATTTTCTTATGAGCAGAATGGATCATGGAATACCATCAACAGAGACCTGGGTTGAATGAACTGCAAGAAAGAATTGACGACTTCATCACTGCTCACGAGGAGAAGGAGGAACAGGTACTTACCATTTTTTTCACCACAGCTTATTGTTGAAAAATATAGAGTACCTAAGAAGGTCCAAAATTTTAACTTGACGGTGCTTGAGTACACTGCACAACAATTGCTTGTGTCAATCTCTGAGCTTGTTTGTTGCATGACCTTTACAGGAGAAACAAGAAAGAGAAGCTCGTGTTGCTGACGATGGATGGACTGTTGTTACTCATCACAAAGGTCGGAAGAAAACAACAGATGCTGAAAGTGGAGTTTCCGTTGGTTCTGTTACCCAAGCTGCAGTCCATGATAAGCTGGCCAAAAAGAAGAATAAAGATGTTGCCCTAGAATTCTACCGGTTTCAGAAGAGAGAAGCTCATAAAAATGGTACGTGTGGTCTTTTCAGCACTCTGCTTCCACTGCTTTATGTTTGTTACACCTCAAGAAAAGCCATATTTCAGAAGTCCTTATATGCTGAAAGGAAAACTTAATGCTGTTGGATAAACTAATACCCTTTTATCTATGTCTAAATTTCCATTGAGGATTCAAGCATATATGTGTACCTGAAGAATAATAACAGTCTTAGGTTGTTTGAAGTATAAAAGCAGAGAAAAACTATTCTGTTTCAAGATCAAATTGAATGCTGCAAGTAGTAAGATTAACAATATTGCATTTTTTGTGCCATCCTCTTTTGTTTTTGGTACTTGTGTGTGCAATTCTGTGTCTAAACATAATATTGCATGATATTATTGAATGTTTTTTACTTGTGTATAAACATATGATTTTGGGAATATGCAGAGATTTTGATGCTACAGAGCAAGTTTGAGCAGGATAAAAAGCGAATCCAGCAATTGAGAGCAGCAAGAAAATTCCAACCGTACTGATAATGCAAACGACATCATAAGCCGTACGACTGAATGGTTCTTTTGGGTTTTAGCCCTCAAGTCCTTTGGCAATGTTTGGCCGAGGTATTGTGTAATGTGTTGCTTCCGCTGTGGATTTCTTATATGCTTTCTTGTACTGTAACTTATCTCCTGATGTTGTTTTTCTGGTTTACATTCAAATCACTGAACTGTTAGAAAAGTCGAATGGATATTGGCAGCAGTGTATTTTTGCTGGTGTTACTAACTGCTAAGTAATTGTGATCATTGTTCTGAAATTTAAAACGTCAAATCTATGTTTCACAATGGAAAAAAATACTACACATTGCAAAACGGGGCTGTACATCCGGGCACCTGGCCTGGCCTGGTCTGGAATGTCCAAAAATCATGGACCAAGACCGGAAATACATGTTTATGACCGGGATCGAGACTGGAATTATTCCTGGTTTGATCCGGCCCGCTCCGATTTACCCGGAAATAAAACTAATTAATTTAATAAAAATAATAATAAATTTAATTTATTCCCGCACAAAAATTGCAAATCATACAATACATACATAACAATTTATATTTAACAATGTAACATAGAATAAAAATATCAAAAATAGTAAACGAAATCAAATGATTAATTCAAGTTTACAACTTTAAAATTTATTTCAACACAATCAAGCGTGAAATTTTAATCCATAGGAAGTATAATAGAAGAAAATTCAAAATCTAGTCTATCATTTAGATTTATTAAACGAAAAAATAAAACTCAACATCTTAAAAATATGACCTTAAAAATATGACCGAATGAAATTGAAATCGAAAAGAAATCGTATATGATTATTACTTTAGGAAAAAGAAAAAATTGACATTAATAAGAAATTAAATATAAATTAGTTATAATCAATCACTCTCAATGATTGTAATCAATAATTTATCTAATTAATTAATAAAGTAATCAGTACCTTAATCAAAGAATATAATAAGCACATATAAAATTTCAAACTAATTGGGTTGGCCTGAAAAATTTCGGTTTTGACCTGGATTGACCCAGAATCCGAAATGGCCAAAAACAGTGACCCGGGGCGTGGCCCGTAATGTAAAAAATCCGGATCCGAATGATCACATCCAGGCCCTGACCGGGTCATTTTTCCGGATTGTCCCTAATTGCAAATGCAATCCTATTTGTTTGTTTCGTGCGAGTTTGGTGCTTATAATCTTATCTTATTTCCCAAACTGAAATTACAAGAAAAATCATAAGGGATTAACAATGCAGATAGTCTGTTTTAACAATGACGTCAAATAAAGTAATGCAAAATTCATGTAAAATTAGTTCGAGTTTGGTGCAAACAATTTTATTTCTTCGAAACAATTCTTTAAGGTGTCTTTTTTTTGCGGGACTCAGTGAGTACACTGATAAGTGATAACCCATATAAAATTCTTTAACTGTTTATTTATGATGTGTGTATCTGGTTCAAATTTATACGTCAGCGAAGAATTCTGAATATGCTGATTACCAAAATATATACATATTTCATTTATTCTTCCACATTTTGCTTACGTTTTACAAAACTAATCTTCTTAAGGAATGTTTAGAGGATGTATGATTGGAACTAAAATATGTATAAATTTGAAAATCTCAAAAATTTAATTTTTATTAGTTTTTTTGTTGACAAAAATTAAGGGATTTTAAACTCCCTAGAAATTTGATTATCACAAAATAAAGGAATTTACTTCCCTAGCTACCCTAAGTAACTAAAAATTTGATATGAATTTGTTTTTCGGACACCCAACCAAACTACATTATCAACTCCTATGAAATTAGAATGATATAGGAATTCAGCATTTCTATGTAATTAAATATGTGCGTGCACCTAAACGATCTCTTATAATAAAGTTGGCAAACCCCGTAATGATTTTAAGTTATATTTTGAATATAATAAAATTATAAACTCGAGTGTTTCAGAACATTTTAATGTTTGAATTATTAACTCAAACTTAAATTAAGGAGTGCACACGCATTTTATCAAAACTCACACGTATACGAGCACGTGCAAAAATCTCTAGGTACTAAATATAATTTTTTTGCGAACCCATTTAACCTAACGAATTTCAAACCCTTTAACTTTTACCATCTTCACTTCATATTCACCTCTCAATTCCTCTTTACATCACTATAATATTTTCTTAAACCCAAAGTACAGTAAGACCATATTATTTTTGTTTGATTGATATTGATATTATTATTTTATACATCATAATTTGTTTAAGATAAATAAATGGGATGTGTACCGGCCGGTGAGGTATACTCCCAATAAATTAAGGACAAGTCAAACCCCAACACTCATTGCAGGGCAGATAAGGTGATTGAGAAGGTGGCGGTTAACAGAGAAGAGTGGCGGAAGATTTGAATATCCTTATCTAAAGAGGAAATAGAGGATGACGTTTATGCTATGACTGGAGCTCGCCCGAGGAAGCTCACAAGGAGAGTCCAGAAGCTGGGATGACTGCCGAGGAATCCCTGGTATGTGTTTTTCTATGCAGCGTCTGATGTACGTTTTGGATGATTATGAATGAATGCATGTGTTGATTGATCGATGAATTCAACTGTGGTGTCGGGTTATTGAAAAGGTACGACGATTCAGAATATTGTGTTTGTGAACTGGTTGATGAATCATGAATCATATTTGTTGCAGATGTTTATGAATTATGATGTTGATTGTTGGAAAAAGTTGGGAATTTTGAAGTGTCAATGATGTTAATTGAGGTATAACGATCTGAATAGTTTAGATGACGGTTTCCACTTGAATTTAAGTGGTATTGTGATGTGTTGTGCAATTCTGACGAGTGTTGTGCGGTGCGGTGCGGTGCTGAAAAAATACTAATTTTGTGTTGAAAAGAGTTGAATAGTATGAAAGTTCATATGAGTTGAGAATTGATGAGATTAGTTGAAAAGTGATGAATTAAATACACTTACATGAAGTCAACTGAACTAGATTAGATGAGTATTTTTGTTAAAATTTCACTTATTTTTAGTTTATTACACACAATCTGCATTCAAATTATGTTCAATTTCTTCATTTTATTAAATATAATGCTAACTTTACTATAAAAACGATATTTTTTTGTCAATAAATATTTCTTTTGTTTTTCAACTTAACTAAATTGAAAAGTACCGCTTAAAATTGAAACATACTGAAATGTTCTGTGCTAAAAGATGTTGTAGTATTGATTAGTGTTGTGTTGTACTGATCTGTATTGACAAACTGATGTGTTATATTAACCAGTGTTGTATTGTGTTGAAATGTATTGAAATAAGTTGAATTATTTTTTGACAAGATCACTTAAACTAGGAAAAAAATGTATTAGGTTTCACAAACCTATAAAAAACCTGCAATGAACAATAAATTTTATGGTCCAAATCCTAAGAGGTTGGTTTTTGAGTCTTACCTCAAAAAGCATAATAATGCTTTTGCAAAAGTATAGTGATAATTTGCAAAAGAATAATTAAGACATAGGTAATTTATATAAAAGAATGTTAGGTATGATATTTCAATCTCAAAACTTGTTAGAGTATTGCAAAGTAAAACTCAAAGTGATGCTAGGATTGAACATCAACCTAAAACTTTGTAAATATAAGTTTTTTTTTTTTGATTACATTACAACGGCCTAATCGAGTACATACATGGATCCTAACTAAACCTAATCTAGCCTATTCTACTGATCCGTACGTCGAGTGGCCTGAGGTCCTCACCAATGCTTTGAGTGGGGTGAAGATCCCACTTACACCGTCTGATGCACTTCGCCGCTTCGCACTTCATGCGCCAGTTGATGTAGCTCCGGTAACTCCGAACTGCTTTAAACCTAATCTAGCCTATTCTACTGATCCGTACGTCGAGTGGCCTGAGGTCCTCACTAATGCTTTGAGTGGGGTGAAGATCCCACTTACACCGTCTGATGCACTTCGCCGCTTCGCACTTCATGCGCCAGTTGATGTAGCTCCGGTAACTCCGAACTGTTTTGAGTTGAGCACGCTATTGGAGACTTTTGGAGATTGGGAGAAGCCACGGGGGACTTGTTGGAGGGGGGAATCAAACCCTGGACCTCTCTCCAGCCAAGACTCTTAACAAGATGCTTTTGGCCAAGTGGGCTAGCCCACTTGGTTGTAAATATAAGTTATTGTGCCGTCCCGAGACTTTACTTTACTTTTCCTGCGATGTGCGAAGAATAAATTGAATTTGATAGGGCATGTGTTGTCTCTAATTAGAAATCTTTTTATTTTATGTGGGATGTATGTTTGGAAACTTTTCATGTGTTTGGATCATTAATTAAATCTGTTAGATTAGATCACGAGTTATTTATTTTAATGTTTATGGATAAGAGACTAAGAGTATATATAGTTCAACTTATTAAATATATTTTAATTCAATTCAGTTTAGTTTAGTATATTTTTAATTTTTTTATTGTAGTTTAATTCAGTATTTTTCAGTTATGTTCAACTATTCAGTGCATTATGCTTTTTAATTTTTTACAAAAATTATATCTTAATAATCTAATCAATCAAATTCAAGACAAAGAAAATGAAATTCATGAATTTAATTTATTTCAGTGAAAATATAATTTAATTATTTTTAGTTTATATTGAAACTACAGTTCACTTCATTTCACTATTATTTTTAGACATGCGGGTTTATTAATTACATCAATAAGTGCATGAATTTTCCATTATTTCAGTCACATTCTGTTTGATTCGATTCAGTTCAGTTTAGGTTAGCAACAAAATAAATCTGAGAGAACATGTCCGAGGCGTAGTGATATAAAGTAGACAACTTTTTCTCAAAATGTGAAATACAGTAATCGAAATACAATACCATCACTAACTATTTTTTATCCTTGATTTTTCAGTTTTTCTAAAATTAGGTAGGGACTGTCCAGTTTAGTATATTTTAGCTTAATTTTATTTATTAAACAATTGAATCAGTTAATTAGGCGTAGTAATCAGTTTACTTGTGCTATCCATTTCCAACTGAACCTGTTTTTTGTTTGAAAAGAAAATCCATCTCAATTAAGCCTAGACAAGTCAAAGGTAACAAAAAAAAGACCTTAATAAAGGAGAAGACGTGTAGTAAGGGCAGGTACACGAAGAGTAAATTGATAGATTTGTCATGAATATCAAAAGAACGGCATTATTAGCAAATAAGAAAAAACCGCAACATATATAGTTTAAATTTTATTTAAATCCTCATTTTTATGTATGTAATGATTAGCAAATTGATTACATGTGTACATTTGTTGTTATTTAAAATTAAGTTCACTTTTAGTTTTGATACTTTTGTTTGTTATTTAAAATTTATTTACTTGAATGAATGTTGTAATTTTCTTTAAAGAACTTCAAGCTATATAACAATTTGAAACGCAACATGATATGTATAATTTCCCACAAATCATTAGCACAAATGATGAAGTCGATGAGATTGAGAAGAAACACATTTCATTTCTTATAAAAGAAAGAATAGCAAGTCACAAAAAGGTGACCTCAACATTTAAAAAGATTGACATAATTGCCATCCCAATATCCCTCTCTCCACGTACTAATCTGTTGCTTGCAGGGCCAGGCTCAAGACCAAAAGTGTCAACCCAAGCCTCATGCTAAGCACTACTCTCCAATCACTAAACTAAATTAATTAATAAAGTCTACATATGCAAATGATTATTAATTTTGATAAAATAAAGCTGTTATCATTTATAAACAGCTAGTCGGCGCAATGAAACCAAGTGCAGATCCACCGGCATTGACGCAGGAAGACATGGAGTTCTGATCTCTGTACTTGAGGTTCACATTTCGAAGCGATAAACCGCTGCAACGGTACTTTTTGCTGCAGTCAAAATTTACCGCCACTTCAGATGCTGATGTTCCGTGTATATCATCGTATGTTACATCACTAATCCTAACTCCCGAAGCCTGAAATTGCAACAGTTTCAGTCAATAATTGTTTAAGAAACGATAGATATGATTCATATGATATATATGCCTGATTACCTGGCCAGTCGAACATCTTCCATTGGGGCAGTAGTTTTGGTCGATGAGGATTGGATTTTGGACGTTGACCATTGTAATATGTTGATACAGAACTCCTTGGACAAAACCAGTGCTAGGTTTCGCCCACGTTTTGATCCTCACGCCATTCGTTGTTCCCCTGAATACAACGTTTCTAACCGTCACGTTTTGAACTCCGGGTTCTTGAGCCTGTGACCCCAAACTCCCAATGCTGGATAAAACAAAAACCCAAAATGTCAAAAATAATATCTTGTACTGTTTGCTGAGCTGAACTGAATTAGTACTGAAAGTGAAAAGCTCAGAGAACGGGATTGTTACCTTATGCCATGGCCGGGACCGCAGTTGATGCCCTGGATATATACATTGGAAGATCCGGGACCGATGGAGATGCAATCATCGCCGGTGGAGATAAGGGAGTTGAGGATGGAGACGCCGGAAGAAGTTGAAACGTGGATTCCGTCAGTGTTGGGGCTGTTTCCGGGAGCTGAAATGGATACTCCTTGAAGCTTCACGTTCTGGCTGCCATAAACGATCATGTGGAACATTTGACTGTTCATTGATCTCAATCCATTCACAAACACGTTCTCGGAGTTGTAGATTCCAAATGACTGCGCATACAATTAAAGAAACCAGTAATTAAATAGAGATCTTAAATGTTAATCAAAGTGAAGAAACAATAGAACAAGTACGTATATTATATGTTAAATTATTACAACTTTAATTAATTCTAGTAGCCAAAGAAAAATGAATTTTTATGGATATTTGTCTAAAAGTGCAATAAAAATTTTATTTTTGGAAAAAAATCACTCAAATGAATTCAAAGAAATGATTATGCAGTTAATAACATATTTTTTAAATTATATAAAGATCATTTTCCATAAAAATAGCAATAATACTGAATTTAAACACACCAATCTATGGAATATTCATATAAAATATAAATAAAAAATTAATGAAATGAGACAAAATTTAAGGTATAATTTAATTGCGGTCATATAGAAGAGACTTACTGTTGCTCCTTGGGGACAATTGCCGCCATATTTCTTGCAATTCCAAAGTCCAGTCCCTTGGCCGTCAAGTGTACCGCCGTTAATCGTTAGACCGTCCACCTGAATAAACTTAATCCAGTTCCCCGCTGAGCCAACCACATTGTAACTTGACGGCGCCACTAGGGTTCCGTCAATCCTAACGGTGAACCACCTGCTCCTGCACTTTTGTCCGGTGAACGTCACGGCGCCGAGCAGATACCTCCCCGGCGGAACATACACCGTCGATGGCTCAGCCGTGTTGCAAGCCGCCGTCCACGCTCTGAGGAAAGCGCTAGTGCTGTCGCTTCTCCCGTCCGGTCGCGCGCCAAATGTCTGCACATTGAACGTTGGACCTGCTGCTATAGCTGCTACTGATAAGTACTGGAACAAGAAGAACAGAATCGGAATTGCAAAAATGGTCATCTTTGAGGCCATTGTTTTTTGGCTTGTAGAGAAGAGGAGGAGAAGAAGAATGGTTGGATTATTTTGTACAGGAAATGGAGAGTATTCAGCGGTATTTATAGAGGAAGTATGGTAATCTGCAAGTACTGTATATATTGGTACTAGATGATAATTTGGTCAAATTTTTATTCTTTTGATGGGAAAATATTTATTTTGGGGTGGGAATCTGTGAGTCAAAGGCGTTAAATGGGACAGATTAACGAACTTGGCAAAACAGTTATGGTATTGGGAATCACGATGATTAAATCAAATCAGTAATGGGTTTTGGAGGAGATCAATTCATAATTAATTGCAAACTTAGAGTAGATTATCGTATATTGCTGTAAAGTTATACCATTTCTGTATACATTGACTTTATTATGCACTGTGATTGTCAATATTTTGTGAAATCCCCTTATTTAAAAGGATGTTTAGTGATTGATTCGTAATAATCTTTACCGAATTAGGATATGTTTAGTACATTTTATCTAAATATTTTTCAATTCAGTACGGTTTAATTTAATATTTTTCAGTTTAGTGTATTATATTTTTTATTTTTTAAAAAACAAATTATATACTAATCATTCAGTTTAATTTAGAGAAAATTTAATTTTAATTCAGTTCAGTTTAATGAAATATAATTTAATGATTTTAAATTTATATTGAAAATTTTAATCACTTCAGTTTAGTGCAGTTCACTCAGTTATTTCAATTCATTTAAGTGTGTTTCAATTCAGTTCTATTATCAACTATAGTAATTTACCCTTAAATCAATCATGACGTGTTCAACTTTGTTTGGTTCAGTTTTACTTAGTTTTGTTCAGTTAAGTGAAGTTCAATATAATTTAGTTCAATTTAGTTTATTAATTAATATTTGATAAAATATAGCCTCATCACTTATATCAATGCATTAATTTTTCAATTCAGTTCAATTAAGTTCATCATGATTCATTTCAGTTCAGTTTAATAAGCCAGGTCCAATTTCTAATCAAGTTCAGTTTTGATGAAGATATGATTTGATAAATATAACTTAATTTGGTTAGGCCCCGTTTGGCAACAGCGTTTTGGAGGAGAGTTTTGTTTTTTTTTGCTAAAAATAGATTTTGACTGGTCAAACAGCTATTTACTTGTTTGGTGAGAAGCGTTTTCCATTGAACTTTTTGGATGAAAACTCTTGTTTTCAAAACGTTCGGGAAGGAAGCTTTTTGGATGAAACCTCTTGTTATTAATTGTATAAATATTACAAATTTTCTTTTTTACCCTTTCTTTTATCTTAAATAATATTCTTTTATCATTTTCTTTGTATGTAACTTTATTTTTGAAATTTTTGTTTGAAGGTATCACGTTAATATCTAACATTTTTGCTTGTACATAATTAATTATTTTGATTTGTACTAATTTTTATTTCTATCACCTTTATTTTTAAATAATTATTTTAAAGATTTAGAGTACAATTTAACAATTAAATATAAAATCTTATATATATTAGTGATATCATTCCAAAGAAATACAAATAAATATAGATACAAGTATTAGCAATATTTTTCTATTCTTCAAAATAAAAGTCACACAAAAATAAAATTTATAATTTAAATTATGTTGATGTCCATTTCTGTCATTTAACATAACAAACAGCTAACATCCATTTATCATTTACCAAACAACAATCTAAAAACCGCTAGTCAAAATAGCTAGTCAAAACAGCTCATACAATCCGCTAACAGCTAACAGTTATTACAATCCGCTAACAGCTAGGGCCCTGTCCAGTTCAACTTATTGCAGCACATTTCAGCACAGCACAACACTGATCAGCACAGCACAGCACTCATCAGCGCAGCACAGCACTGGTCAGCACAACACCTATTCAGCTCAACACATTTAAGTTCTAAATGGACACTATTTTTATGTTTTGTTAAAATAATATTAATTAAGTGAACTTTTTAGTTCTTAAGTAATAAACATTGTGTTTTTTCTTCAACTCAAATGAACACTATTCAACACTTTCAACACCATTCAGCACAAGATCAGCACAACACAGCTCAGCACTCATCAGCACAGCACAACACTCATCAGCACAGTACAACACCAAATAAGTTGAACTGGACAGGGCCTACTTCCCAAACGGGGCCTATATCAATCATTGATTTGCCCTTATCTCAGTCACGCTCTATTCAATTTAGTTCATTAAACAAGATTTAGTTTATTAATTCATATATGATGAAATATGATTTGATATAATATTGCTTCATCAATTATATCAATGCATTGATTATTTTCTTCAGCTCAGTTCAATTCATCATGATTCAGTTCAATTCAGTTTAATATATAAGCTAGATCCAATGTTGTTTACATCAGCTCAATTCCGTTTATTATCTAAGTTCAGTTTATTAAGTTTGGTCATGATTAAATATGATTTAATAAAATTTAGCTAAATTAATGCAGTAGTGATTTTTTTATTCAGTTCAGTTCAGTTGTAGTTAGTTCAATTCAATATAATTTTATCATCAATGGATTGTTTTGCAATCAAAATTTTGAATATAAATGTATTTTTATCAACAATTCAAATGAATTTTAGTTTAGTTCAGTTTTAAACATTTCCGTTCAGTTCAGTTCAATTTACAGGTTATTTATTTTTTTTGGAAAAAATATATGAGGTGTTGCAATTTTATTAACACTTGTGAAATCTGTTTAACTTTTATTTAGTGGAATGCTCTATTGATATCAATCGTTATGTACGACTTTTCCCAAAGTCAAATTCCATACCATATTCTTTCACTCTTCGTCATTATTTCTTTCTTTATCGAAATATTTTCATATATTTATTCCACACACAAATATAGAATAAAAATAGAAAATCTTTACCAATAAACTCCACGATCAATGATCCTCTAATTGGTTATCTCATTTGTTATTTATTATTAAAAGTATAATAATATGTATGTATCTAATATAGTTTATTTAATTTTGAAGAAGATAAGTAGATGAATTTAAGGTCCGCTATAGTCATGTACGGTTCGTTAGATTTTCAGATTAACTGCATAGTCAATCTCATACATAATTTTATGGGCGCTTAATTTATCTTTGATCATTAATTACCTGAGTCCTATAAAACATCACACTCTTAGAAAATGATTTGCTCAACAACTGAGTTTGCTAACAAACATTCTTTCTATAGTCATAGTTGGAAAATGATCCTCTTCATTCTGATTTGAAGATTGAAAAGTGACAGGATCTTTCTATTTAGAGTGGCCAGAGAGGAAGAAATTCCTTTTCAAAATATTTCTAAATTTGATTTTTGCTCTAACAAACACATTTACCTGCCTCTTTTGGAGCCACAGATGGCTACCAGTTCTCTGATATTTCTATAAGAAGCAGCCATCAAGCACCAACATGAAGATAGATTAGTATGGGAGCCCTTTCGGGATGGAAACTTTTTAGTAATAACTGCTTATCAAGCTCTTAGGAAAAAAGGAGTTGCACAGGGCATCTCACAGGTTTGGCCCCTAAAAATTCCAGCAAAAATATGCCTATTTATTTGAAAGCTGTACAATAACCTTCTACATTTTGATGATATTTTGACAAAGTTTGGTATTAATCTCCCCTCAAAATGCCCCTTTTGTTGCAACTCCGACTCCCTAAATCATTTTTTCAATAATTGTAGGCAGAATGTAAAGATTATGAATGATTAAAATTAATGATGTACATGCTTAATATTTATATGGATATAGAGGAAAATCAAAGGTTTTCACCAAAGCCTTTGTAACCACATTCTTAATGTGGCCTAGTGGAACATTTGGTTAAATAGAAATCTGTATGTATATGAAAATATCAAAAACTCTCCCACAATACTATTAAAAATGCAACTTGAATTTTAGTGCAATACCCTTAGTTAGAAATGTGCATAACAAGAACTTATCAATGTGGGACTAGTTCCTTATATGAACAAGAAGCGGCCTAAAATAGCTATGGTTTTTAAATGGACTCCATTGTGCTAGGAATTAAAATTAATGTGGATGCTTCATTTGTTACCTCAGATAGAAAAGGGCTTGGTGTTATTGCAGAAGACCTTAGGGGAAATATAGTGAAGATGATTATGAAAATATGGTTTATGCATACTCACCTCTGCAGGCTGAAATTCTAGCAATAAAATTAGGCTCTCAATGTAAGAAAAGTGAATGTATACCTCTAAATTGAAGAGAAGAATATGTTAAATTAAACTGAACTGAATTAGATTAAAAATGAAATCTATCTATCTGAATTGAAAATTTCTAAACATTATGCCACATTCAACTGTAGAATTCAAAATCAACCGTGTTTACTCTCTACTCAAGTGTATAAGATATTCAAGTGTCCACTTTTCCATACCATATAAAATCAGATTCTTTGGGTACTAATTTCATAAATTCTTTGAGTATTACTTTCATAGATTCAAATCACCACCAACCGTGTTTGCTCTATAATGTGGACCGATGGTTTAGACATTATTCTTATTTATTGGACCGATTGTTTAGAGCATTAATCACAAAAAAACTTTTATCACAATAAAAAGTAGAATTAGTATATATAAAAACTTTTTAAGGTTAGACTGTCACTCCAATCTAGCCTTAAACATGGATTCATGATGGAAGTCATGTAATTACTACATGATTATATACATTATTAGATAATAACGAAATAGATTAGTTTTGTTTGTTTATAATTTTACTAATACTTGTGACCTGAGCAAAAACGGAATTACCACATACTCACCTCTACAGTGAATTTTAGATTAATTACTTATGTAAGGTGTGTTTCGTTTAACGATCACTAAGTTGCTCGCCCATTTGTGTAGTGGAAATCTCAACTCTTTTGTTAGATCATAAACCTCTATGTAAATATGAATACGTAGAATAACCTATTCTTTATTCTTCTTGAGAAACAATGCTTCTTCAGTCCTAAACGTCTGCTCTTGTACAAATTAACTTTGCTTAGCTCCATCTAATTTTGCTAGGGTTAGGGATCCCAATAAAATTCCCTCTCACCATGGATGATTTGAATTTAAAAATTCTTATACATAAATTGTCCCAGCAATACTGCTCTACGGCCGGGGTCTTTCCTTTTAAAAATAACTAGTATAATACCTGTGCAAATCGCACGGATTTTTATTTTAAAAATATTATTATAAACATGTAAAAACAATACTTTTATTCGTTAATCATACATGCGTTTGAAATTAATAAGATTTAAAAAATTGATCGATGTTTATTAAATACTAGGGTAACCGGACCGCGCGTTGCGCGGTTTTTATGATGTAATTGTAAAATAATAATAATGAGTATGTCAATACAAAGTAAATATTTGATATAAATAGTATTGTAAATAATAAATTATGTAAAATGAATAATGTTTGTATTATAAGAAAGCGTGAAAAGTAAATTAATTGAAAAGAACTATATTACAATTAAGGTAAAGTGTTGCCTTTAGTTACTTATTTTTGACCTTTTGTTTTCTTCAAAGTCGACTTCAGTGTGTTGTTGTATTTGAATATCTGCAATCTTTGTGTTTTTGTTTGTTCGTAGTTGTATTATTGGAACGTCATCTTCATCATGCTGAGGTGAGGTTGTCATTGTATTCACCTCTTGCAAATAAACCACTAAATATCTAGTATGTGTTTCTCCATGTTTTGGTTTTGGATTTTGAAGGAACCCAATGTACTTTTTACTTTCAACAACATTCTTTCTTTATTCTAGAAAATCCTGTTTTTACAACATAAAATAGTATAAGGTTATATTAAAATAAAGTAAGGAGATTTATAAGTAAATTGGTGAATACCTGTGTTACTTCGTCCATTTCTTTCTCCGTATTTAATCCTAGTGTAGTTTCAGCCAGTGTACCCAGTAAGGTAGCTTGTACTGTTCCATGAGAAGATCTCATGAACTCCCAACTTTCCTAACTTTCTATTAAAGTCTTTATACGTTTCACCTAATACAGAGTACCTTTTAATTTGAACTGTATATTTTGTTACTTAGATTATTTTGATATTTACATAAAATTTCTTGAATTTTCGCATTAAAACATGTTTTACTATATGTTTACTTTAAAATGATCAATTTTTTAACACAAAACTGTATCACTTGAGAGTTTAATATATAGTGGTATTTCCATAACATTTAGAAAAGTTGGACTTTCAAGAAATTTTACCTTGTTCCGAAAAAATCTCATGAACTCCCAAGTTTCCTAATTTTCTATTAAAGTCTTTCTATTATCGTCAGTTAAGTTTGCGTGTAGGATGCACCTAATATTTGGGAAATCGTTATCAATTTTGTAAAAAATGATGTATGAAAAATACGTATATATAAAAAACCACATATTCTCTTGGTGCTGAAATTTGTAACTATTTGCAATTGTTGCCCATGAATTCAAAAGTATAACATGCAGTAGGAATATCTGCATATATATGGTAAATATAATATGTGGTCATGAGACAAAAATGAATTAATCATCAAAAAATCTAAAATGTGTAAATGGTAATTATTAACCGTTAAAGATATTATAAACGTATATACCTTTGACCTTGATTTTTTATTATAATAAACCTAGCCTTATTCAATATATATAAATGATTTTTACCTGCTCGGCGAAGGGGGTGCGAGGGGTGGTCTTTACTCTTTAGGGTTAATTTAGATATTAATAATTAGCAAGATTAGAATTAAATAAAATTAGTAAAGTTAAAATAAGTAATATAATTAACGCAAATTATACCATACATTTGGGGTACGTATCCCGATGAGCATTTTAAAATTTGAGTATGTGCATTTGTATATGTATAATTGTACATTTTAAAAAAATTGCTCACATTTTCTATAAATAGTATATGCAAGTTGTAATATTTAGAATGTATATTTATACATGTATAACACACATTATAGGTTGTAATCTTTAGAATGTACATTTATACATGTAGAACACACATTATAAGTGGAGTACATACACCCGGTGTATGATATAAGAATTGAAGTGAGTGTATTGAACCCATCCTACGTATATATAACCAACGGAATTATCCATGCAATGCAATCTAATAATGCTGCATTCTGATAACAGGAGATGAGTCAGATGACAACTATAATCTGATAAAATAATATTCAAATTTTATAACCCTAGGTTTGTTGACTCCATTTTGCATGGTGCCTTTGTGGCCGACTCCCATCTCCATAGACTCATCTTTAGTCTTGTCAACACCTCCCTTCTTCTTGCGGTAGATTGTGTATAGTTATCACTGCACCGTTCAAAATCCACACCCAAATAAGTTCGTAATCTGTGAAAACACAAAATTGTCCATGATTTTCATATCATATTTGTAGAAAGGATCCCTGCTGCCAATGACCCCGTGTACTTTCAAAACAATAATTTCACTGATTTTTTAGTGGAGTTCATGTTTGATGCTCCCGTCACTATTTATACACCAGACACAGACACCATCGAAGTCACTGATTAAGCAGACGCAGACAACAACAGTATGAAGAAGGGTTTTCAGGAGCTCTCTTTTCACAAGAGCTTAAATTAATACTCACGTATACCACTCCACTGCCTCAAGACAGGTATAACGAAAAAAAACTAAATCATTATATTGATTTTTTTATACTGATTTGCCATAAGGGAAAACAATGTATACCATATATAATGTTCAATATCAAGTAATGTTCTACATGATTTGATTTAGTTTCCAAATTAATTCAGCGAAGGGGTTTATTAATATATATATAAGGAATGATTTGATTTGGTAAATAAATTCAACGGAGTCGTAATTAAAGGAACAATATATCATCTATAAGGTGGTGTTTATTAATATATAAGAAATGATTTTATTTGGTAAATTAAATCAACCAAAAATAAATATTACGTATACATAGTAAATATATTACATGGTAAATATAGATTGCCTTTGATTTTTTGTTATTGTTTTTTGAAAGTGATTGCGTTGATTTTTTTAAAATATAATTATGTATACATGATAAATATATTACATGGTGAGTATATATCGCGTTTGATTTGTTTAAATGATAAACGGCATAATATTACATGATAAGTATGGAATGGTAAGTATGGAATGTAGGTGGCATAATTGTAACTGGACCAAATTGATTATTACATAAATGGAATCAATTGATTATTATATAAATGGTAAGCCTAAATTGATTATTACATAGACCATGGTCAAATGGAAAGACGGCGGGCAGCCGATGGAGTGAAACGCAAAATTTAAAGTCGTTTTACGTTCTGGTACTACGATTCTGGCGGCGGCATTATTTTTAATATTTATATTTATACCGCCACTTTCTTCTTTTTAATATATATCTAGTAATAAAAAGATAATAAATAATTCATTCTCTAAAATAGTATCATTATATAAACATAAAAATAAATTTAAAGTAATTCACAGTTATTTAAAAATCAATAAATGTATGTTTTATATTTAATTAATTGGTTGATTTTTTTATTGAAACAATAATCAATTTTTAAAACTTGAAAATTTTGAATGGATATATTTGTTATATCTAATATTTATATTTATCCATAACATGTGCTGCTATTAGGATATTTTGTTATGATTTGATTTACCTCCTCGATCCTACTTTGCTGAATCTGATATTTTATTTGAGACTTCTTGCGTTGACATACCACAACAGAATGGACGAGTGGAGCGCAAGCTTAGACACATGTTGAATGTTGCACGTGCTCTTTTGTTTCAAGATGATTTACCAATAAATTTTTGGGGTGAAAGTGTTGTTACAACCGCTTATTTGATCAACTGCACACCAACACCACTTCTTAATGGTTGTACACCCTTTGAGATATTTCATGGTAGTGTTCCTGGTTTCAAGTCTCTCAGTGTATTTGGATGTCTTTGTTTTGCCTCTCAATTTCCTCGAATTCGAGATAAGTTTGCACCAAGAAGTCGTCGATGTGTCTTCCTAAGATATGCTTCTGGGAAGAAAGGATACCACTTTTATGACTTGGAAACTGATAATTCTTTTTTGATAGAAGAGATGTTGTGTTCTACGAAAACCAGTTTCCATTTGCTCAGCCAACTCCTTCATCTTTGACTGATGCATCCCTTGCAACTCCACCCCCTGCCATTTATAATGATCCACCCGTTATGCTACATGCAGTTCTAGTTGTGACGCTTCCCCTGCCATTTATAATGATCCACCCGTTATGCTACATGCAGTTCTAGTTGTGACGCTTCCTCCCGGGCCTTCTATCGTGGATGATTCATCAAGACAACCTACTCATCAGCCTACTAGCGCGTTGCCCCTATATGCACCTACCAATTCATCATCTCTAGACGCTACTGGTCCTGATCGGTTCAACACACAATAAACGAAACGACTGGGATACCTATATGAATTTACTTTTTATGTCAATGGTGCTAATAAACCCCCCACTACTGCTTCTTCTGTTTCGCTGTCATCACTGTTTTCAGGTATTCCATACCCTATTACTGATTATGTTAATTGCAATAGATTTTCTGCTTTGCATATTAGACTTTTGTGTTTCTTAATATATGATACATATCCTACAACGTATTCAGAAGCATCTAATAAGCATGCTCATGGCTGATGACTATGAACGAGGAACTTGGTGCTCTTGATCAATTCTACTGTAGAGATTAATCCCAGACCCAGTTAGTTTATACCTCTCTATATCTATTTTTAATTATCAAGCACTATTCTAAAATCATCTTAGATCGTTAGTTTTTTTTCATAGATCAGAAACTTTAAAATGCAGATATTGTTTGGCAATGGCCGTCCACTCCTTTTGTGTCAAATCAGTTCGTGGAGTACACCACATCTGCATGCACGTAATATGCATGCGTCTGATTAATGTAGGTGAGGTGAGCTCTAAATTAAGTACTGATCCCTAGCTTAGTCGTGCCAATCAAATCTCTATTTAATTTTTGCAGTCTGATAAAATCAGTTTTATGAATTTAAATATAAAGTTAATATTATATAATATATTATAATTATTTATTCTTTTGAAAGTCAAACTTTTCTAACTTTAAAAAAAATTAAATGTTTCAACTTAAACATCATAATTTGAATTTGGTGTATATATTTGATGTTGTATATAAGTTGACTTTTTAAAGTTTTTTTCGCTCTTTATTTCTTCAGATGTATACTATATGGAATTTAATATTTATTTGTCAGTATTTCAAAATAAGTTGAGAGTTGTTTTGAGGTTGAGCTAGCAAAAGTCAATCAGGATATTAAATACTAACAAACGATATGTTTTTTGAGGAAGAACATGATATACATTTATAAAAAGAATATTAACTAAAGTCAAGAAGGACAAATTGATTAAAAAAGAATCAACGAACATTGTAGCATGTGCAATTAACGATAGGTAACATGATGATCAGGAACTCAAAGCCTGCAACTAATCCTGATTATCTAGAAAATTAAAATTATCTTAATTATTGATGCATGATTAGATAGTATAAATTAACGACGGAAATGATTATTTTCAACTTATAAATATTCTTCTAGGTATATAATAAGAAGCAAGTTTTTTTTAGCTCTTCACCGGAATCACATGAAATTAAATCATTTTATCTTGAACCATCACGTCTATATATTTATCGCTGGAAATCTAGCTAAATGTGATCGAATATTCCACAGGATTAAGGTTATTTTAAAAATATAAACAAAATAAAGAAATCTTTTGAGCCATTGAACTCTGCACTAGTGAAATGTCGACTCTAAGGACGTGCATGCATGAGTAAATTATATTACAAATGGAAAGACAATTGATGACTCCGGCTACCGGTTGACCGGAATTTGGGGACCGGAGGACCGCACGCAATGCTGGGGATTAAACTTTCCTCCAACTCCACTATAACCAACAGAGCTTTAATAAACATCTTAATCAGTCATATTGGAACAGGCTCACTTGTTTTTTCATGTCTTCACAGACTGCTATAGCAAGACTAAGCTCGGGACTTCATTGCTCAGATAACTTTTTCCAGGCAAGAAAAAAGAACTACTCAGGACATGACTCTGCTCAGGCAAGATGAATGATCTGCTCAGGCCAGAAGGAAACTCCTTTTTGCAAATTCCAGGCAATTTAATTTTGGAGTTAATGGAATAACTCTGCTAAGTTCAGTTGAATTTTCATTAGGAATGCCATTTTTTGAACCATCTATATGGTTTTTTTGGGCATGTAAATATACTAGCTTGGTTCTATGTTTTTTTCAAATCAAACAGTGGCTAAATTGTGCTTCGGTATTTGTTTACTCGATCACTAAATTGCTCCTCTTTTTAGATTTGGAACATCAGAATCTCTTAGCAAGCTAGTCAGTAGGTTTTAACAATTTTGAGAAGTTTAGTTGCTTCTAGGGGTGAAGCCCTTCTTGTAACAAACTTTAGGGAATGCCTAATTTTGGTTTGGGGTTCCAAATAAATCCCCCCACCCGTGGTGGTTAATTTTTTTAAAAAAATAATAATAATTTGAAAGTGGGGTGTAACTTTTGCATAATTTCTAAAAAGGGCGGTAATTTATTAGATTATATTTATATAATTTAAATATTGGTTAAAAGACGTGTATACCCTATGTTTTGTAGTTATAATTCAGTTTATTTGTATTCAGTTCTATTCAATTCAGTTTGGTTTAACCTCACTAAATTACTCTAATTCAATTTAAGTTATTTTCAACATCTAAATTTATTATATTAAATTCAATTTAGTTCAATGTCATTAAATTTTATGAAGTTGAAATAGATTAAAATTAATTTTGTATAATTTTAATTTAGTTTAATTTCATTAAGATATTTCAGATTCAATTTAAAAAATTAAAATATTGTTTATGTGAATGTAAATCAAAATTTTGCAAACTTAATAAAACTGAATTGAATATTAAAATTGGCATGAAACACTAAATTTGATTTAAGTTAACCAGGATTTTAATTCAAAAAACTTTGTGGAATTTAGCAAAATTTAATTGACTTGAATTCTTTCCATGTAAACTAAATTGAAATTCAACAAATATTAAAAGTATTAGGCATGACTGGATTAAATTTTAATCAAGTTAGAGTCCACAAAACTGAACTAAATTTATAATAAAATTTAGACTATAAAACAGGGGTATACATGTCTTTAAACCAATATGTAAATTACATGAATATAGGCTAATAAATTACCGCCCTTTTTAAAAATTATGCAAAAAGTTACGCCCCACTCTCAAATTATGAAACATATACCGCCCTTAATCCAAATTTTCTCATGATATTTTAAGGGGATTGTTAGATTCAATCCAATATTTACTTATGTAGTTTATATTTTGTTTAAATTGACATAATTATTCTTATATTAATAAGGTAAAAATCATCAATCGATCACCGTATTTGTGGTTCTTACATCATTTTCGAGAGGGAAGACAAACACGTCAAAGAATTAGAGCAGTAAGATAAACACATTAGATTTGGACCACTTTAAAAAGGATATATCAGGTAGTTTAGGTAATAATTCCTAATTACTTTCTCTCTCTATCTTTTGCTCCCCATTCTCTCTAACATTCCAATAATTGCCGACACAAATTCCGACATATGCCACCCCCTTTTTCGCCTTTTGTACACTATTCTTGGCTGATAACGTTACAATAATGGTTACCTCCACGGCGGCAACCCCTCAAATCGCTCCTTTCTCCAAGCTCTTACCGCAAAACCACCCCCACTCTCTGATACTCTCCCTACAAACCCAGACATCTCCCCAATCGACGAACATAAAGGCAAAATTGCCTGTATTGTGTCGCCAAGACAAGCTTCGAAACTGGCCGTCCACTATCAGAATGCTCTGATCGGCAAGTTTGAAGGCGGCAAGCCTTCCATGGACACCTTGAATGAGGCGTTCAAATCAATAGGGTTTTCCTCATCCTTCCAGATTGGATCAATAGATTACCGGCACATTCTCATTCGATTTCAGGATCATGAAGACTACAATAGATGCTGGGTGAAAGGGCTATGGAATCTCAGAGGCTTTCCTATGAAGATCTTGAAGTGGACAATCGATTTCACTCTTGGTACTGAGACTTCTATTGTTCCTGTTTGGGTTACAATCCAATATTTGCCTATTTTTTTCTACAATACAGCAATGCTTGAATTCATAGGCAATAGGATTGAAAATTTCATAAAAATGGACTCAGCAACAACTTCACTTACTAGACCTTCAGCAGTGAAGCTGTGTGTTGAAATAGACTTGCTGAAATAGGTCCATACAGAGATTACAGTGGGTATGTCTGGGTGCACTGTAGACCTTGAGATTGAATATGAACAACTGCCAAAGTACTGTCCCCATTGTAGGAAGTTGGGTCACACACTAGATGAATGCAGGTCAGCCAATCCACCTGAGAACAATAGCTGGAACCAACAAAATAAGAAACACCAGCCTCACCTTCCACCTAGTCATAACTCCAACAAGCCAAATCCACCCAGTAAACCTTCATCCCACCCCAAAACTGCTCCTTTACCTACCAAGCCACCTGCACCTAAGCCAGACAATCACCATAATGTAGACTCAGTCCCTCCTTTAGCCTCCCAAAACAAAGCCCCGACTGCTGAATCCTCTGGTATATCAGCAAAGGAAAAGGCAAGAACACTAGCTGCTCAGGAACTCAGACATGCCAAAGGTCCAATGAAGATTCCAGTTGCTAAAACTATTATCATTTCAGAGGATACTCAAAACCCTGATGAAGTCCAGATTCTCAACAAGGAGCCAGTGGTGCAGAGACTGGAATGAAGGCCCAAAGTTAAGGTCATCCCAAAAAGATATGCCAAGGATGACCTATGCATCACTCACCTCAACAGGAGCCAGGGCTCAGAAAATTTTCATTTGTCTACTGACCATGCTACCTTTTTTTCTCAGGTTAAGAACAGGTCAAACAGATTTCTCCCACTAGCACAACACAACTTATCATCAGACTCAGAGGTGGATGAAGAAACAAATACAGAAATTGAAGAAACAAATACAGAAACTCAGATACCCCTCCAACAAACTGCAGAAGCAAGATCAGAGACCATCCAGGAACCTACAGATAAAGAAAGCTCTCCTGCCCCTCAACCTAAGAATAAAAATAAAACACAGGTGAGCACAACTCAGGTAAGGCAGTCATCAAGACTCCTAGCTAAAAACACTCCTGCTATTAAGCTGAAAACTTATTTTACACAACTGAACCAGATTATGTCTGGTTCAGCCACTAAAGGCTCTCCAACTCTTTCTAATGATTGATCAAACCCTAAAAATTAAATTCCTTGTATGGAACATTAGGGGGGTGAATACTTCTATAGAGAGACTGGAAGAACTTACACTAATTCATAAATATGATCTTCTGTGTCTAATTGAACCTATGCATCAATCTTATAAATGTGTGGGTTTTGCTACTACTCTTAGTTTTAATTATTGTATAGCCGCACAAAATGAGAGAATCTGGCTTATGTGGAATGATAGCTTGCAGATTAGTCTTATTCAGGATAATCCCCAATTTCTTCATGTTGCAATAAACAGCCTTAAATTGAACTCTAACATGGAATCAGTTTTTGTTTATGGGTTGAGAACTAGGAAAGAAAGGGAGGACCTGTGGGTAGACTTAGCAAAAATAAAATTTCCAGAAACTATTTTTGTTGGGGATTTCAATGCTATAGCCTCAGTAAATGAATATAAAGGAATGTCCACCCCTAATCTGAGAAGCATTAGGGAGTTCTCTGAGTTCATTGACAGCATGCCACTAGAACATGTCAATACTGTAGGTAATTCTTTTACTTGGACTAATGGAAGATATAAAAATCAATTTGATCTTAGTCAAAATGGTAGAAATAAAATTCCTACTATTAAGAGATTAGATAGAGGCTTATGTACTCCACTGTGGACAGTAAAATTTCCTAACTCCTCCATTCTAGTGTTGAATAAAGAAACAAGTGACCATTGTCTCATGCTTTATGTATTGGTAGCCAGTTGAATTCATCACCAAGGCCTTTTAGATTTATCAATACCTGGTTTAAAAGACAATCTTTTTTACAGGTTATAAATGATAGTTGGTCTGCTAACATCCAGGAGTCAGACATGCTTAAACTGCACTTAAAATTGCTTAGGCTTAAAAAATGCTTGAAAATTTGGAACAAAGAAGTATTTGGTAATATTCATCAGAATGTTATAGATGCTGAAGAATTACTCAGACTCCAAGAAATTGCCTATGACTCTGATCAGAGTGAAATAGAACTGATCAAGTTGAGACAGGCAAAATCTGAGCTGGCAAGAGTAATTGAAGAAAAAAGACACTCTTTCAAATATAAGGCTAAACTAAAATGGCTTAAAGATGGAGATGACAACTCTAAGTATTTCCATAATTCAGCTAGGGAGAGGAAGAGCAGGCTTTCAATTACAAAAATTCAAAACTCTTCTGGGGAGTGGCTGGATGAGGAGACTGCAATAGAAAGGGAGGCTCAGGTCTTCTTTTCTAACCTCCTCACAGCTTACAAGGATCCAGGACACAGAGAATTTTACTCCCATTTTCTAGCTCAGATCCCTAAACTCATCACTTATGAGGATAACATAGAACTGATCAAACCAGTGTCATTAGTAGAGCTGAAACAAGTTGTCTTTTCTTTAAACAAACAAAGCAGTCCTGTCCCTGATGACTTTACACCAAATTTCTAAATTAAAGCATGGGACATCATTCATACAGATCTATTGCATGCTGCCAATGATTTTTTGTCAAGCTCAGAAATTCCCAAAGGCATTGCTAGTACCTGGATAGCTATCATTCTCAAAACTGAAACTCCTTCATCTTTTAATGAATTTAGGCCAATAAGTCTCTCAAATGTTTCAAATAAAATATTTTCAAAAATATTAATGGAGAGAATTAAGACTATCATGCATAAAATTATTTCACCACATCAATCTGCCTTTATTAAGAACAGGGATATTGCTGATAATGTGTTATATGTTAAAGAAATGCTCAGATTTATTGACAGAAAAGGTAGGAATCCTAATTGCATATTGAAACTGGATCTGAGGAAAGCCTTTGACATGGTCTGTTGGAAATTTTTATGAAATGTCCTCCTCAAATTTGGCTTTCATGGTAAATTCATATGTTGTGTAGTTAAAAATCTGTCACAGGTTTGGTTTTCTATTTTGTTAAATGGGAATCCAATAGGTTTTTTTCAAGTTACAAGAGGTATCAAACAAGGTGATCCCCTCTCTCCCTTTCTCTTTAACATTTTTTCTGAGATTTTTACCAGAAGTCTATCTTACATATATGAGAATGGGAGTTTACAGTACTATAATCTACCTGTGACAGCTGAAAAAATATCTCACCTTACTTATGCTGATGATACTATCATTTTTATATGCTTGCTAGTAAATCAAACTTACTCAAGATGAAAGCTTTTCTCTCAGTTTTTGAATCTGTTTCAGGACTAGAAAATTAACTATGAAAAAGGTGAATTTTATACTAGTAAGCATGCAACCTTAGCAAAAATCAGAGAAATTAAGGACATTTTATGCATGAAGAAGGGCCAGTTTCCCTTTAAATATTTAGGGGTCCCAATTTTCTCTGGTAGGATTAAAAATGTCTTTTTTCCAGCCACTAATCGAAATGATTGATAAAAGGTTGAATAACTGGAAAAATAGATGGCTGTCACAGGGAGGTAAAATGATTCTTATAAATTCTTGCTTATATTCTATCCCTCAACATATATTTGCTGTGTTGGAGCCTACTGTGCACATAATTAAACAAATTAGGAGAAGGCTTTCTGTGTTTTTTTGGGGTTCTATCGGAAATAGGCCTAAAAAAATTTGGAAAAAATGGGAAGATTTATGCTTCCCAATCTCAGAGAATGGACTCAATTTCAGAAGTATTCCCACCATAGTGAAGACTTTCTCAGTCAAACTATGGTGGAAATATCAACTGGGTACTGCTCCATGGAACAGATTTTTAGCCTCCTTGCCAGACTGCTTCAAAACCTCTCACTGCTGGAAATGCATTTGCAGGGTTAATTCTGTGGCAGAGAGGAACACTAGGGTGATTCATGGCAATGGAGCTTGTAGTTTCTGGAAAGCCAATTGGACTAGCTCAGGAGCTATTTGTGACATTGTCAATCCCCTTGATACCCTTATTCCTGAAGAGTGCACTGTAGCTCAGTTCATACAAAATAAGCAAGTATTTATACCTCATCTTGTAAATTATGCTGATACCTCCCTACTTTCTTTTTTACAGGACTCAAGCTTACAGGAACATAGGGTGGATAAGTTGATCTGGATGCCAGACAAAAAATGATGCTTCACCTTTAAATCCACATACACATTGATCAGGAAAAAAAGGAGAACTGCTCTATCATTGAACAAAATTTGGGACAGTAGGGTCCCAAAAAAATTGTTTATCTTCTTGTGGAAGGTAATGAACTCAATCTTGCCTTTTGATAATGTCCTCATTTACTATGATTTCCAAATCATTAAATCACTTTTTAAATAGCTACCATATTGTTGTTGGGGTCTGGAATGGTATAAATCAATTTCTTCATATTGTAGCTCCTGGTTTTAACACTATCTTGAATAGAATTAGCTACTATTTATCCAGGCCTGGTTTTACTAAGCTCCATACCAATCTAATTCGCAATGTGGTCATTTTTACTTGCTGGGAATTATGGAAATCTAGAAACTATTATATTTTTGATGGTATAAATCCCAGGATTTCCCATATCATTCAGCAGGTGATATATCTGAGTCATACAACCAGGATATGAGTATTGAATCTGACTGTGCAGAGGCTGTCAAAATGATTAATGACCCTTCCGAAGCTCACTGGAATTTATTCAGTTTGGTAGTCTTCATATCCCTTTACAATTCATTCACAGAGAAGCTAATTTAGTGTCTGACTGTCTTGCAAAATTATGTACTACATCTAAACAGAGTCAACACTTCTTATCATTCTCACAAATTCCTCTAGAGGCTAAGGACTTATTGAATTTAGATAGAATTGAGACACCATCACTCAGATTGTATCCCCCGTAGTTTCAGCTGCTACGCTCATAGTCTGTTTTCTCTCATTGCAGGTACAGACACTCACACAGGATACCATGGCATGGATGGAGTCAACCTCACTCACCTCCAATTTTGACCAGTTTCAACTGCCTCTCCAACACAGTCAACTTGCTGCAATATCTCTGGCAGCCTGGTTTCTTGACATCATAGAAAGTTTTTACCTAGTGTCGTCTTGTATTTTGTTCATCAATTCACTAATAAGCTTTAGGTTTAATCTTTCTCAAGATAGTCAAAACTTGTTTTAGCAGTAGTTATATATAGGCTCCACCATTTTGGAAGCAATCTTGCTTCATGGCTAAGTGTTGAGCCTTCATGCCTTTATTCTTTTGACTCCCACTTTATTTAATGGTGAGTTCCTATAAACAAATCCAAAATTTATTTTGGTCATTTTCATATGGTTAGGGGAGTCAAATAAAATTCCCCCCATCGAGAGATGATTTCTATTAAAAAAAAGGTAGTTTAGGTACAAATACAGAGTGAATAAGTAAATATACTAATCACCCTAAATGTTATAGTACAAATAGCAGATCTAAATTGTAATGTAATGTTTTTAGAAATATTAACTAACTATTTGCAAAGTCATGAAATGCTTAACAGAGGATTTGCATCTGAAGCACAATCAATCTTATCAATTAAGATACCATTCACAACGCTATGAAGCATTATTCAAAATGTTAAAAACTTTGAAAACAAGAAACAAAGAATTTATATATAACAAACTGTAGTCTCGGTCGAAAGAAGTATGATGCCAAGCATGTTGAGAAAACCATGCAATCGAAATATTGTTAATAGAATCTAATTTGATTTAATATCACAAACATATTGTGTAAGCTAGTTAAGTTCAACCTATAGCTATTTCGGTTATAAATAACTTCCATATCTCCAGTTCTAAAATTAAAGAACTAAACGAATGAAAATTTAGGGTGAAAACCCAAACATCTTCCGATTTCGTCATATACCCTTTTGGCCTTTTCTGAATATAATGATAGAAATGGGAACAGAGAAAACAAAGAGCTGGATTATCGAAGAATAAAGTAAAAAATATTATTCAGAAACTTAAATAAAAATTAAAGCTGACTGAGAATCTGTTTAGTTGAGTTGCTAATTGTTAGTTACTTGAACTCCAAGCATCTGCTTACAATTGTTAGCCATAAAATTAATTGTTTTTGCTGAAATTATATTAATAATGTCATTAATTTAAGTCAAATATATTGTCAAAAAATTCATACGGTCACATACACATAGAAAGATTTAAAAAGAATTACGTTTAATTCTAAATATTCTTAGAATTGCATATATTCACACACATAAGAATATTGAGTTCAAATATGATACTATTAGAATATTTTTAAAAGTTATGTTTCAATTTTGATTTATATTTAGAAAACGTTACTAATGTAACTTCATTCAACTCACATTTCATTAAATTAGCACTATCGACATGTATTATATTCGAGTATGGATGAATTTATCAAAATTCTCTATGAATAAAACTAAAACATTTCAATTGAAATGTTATACATGATATGACTAAAAAAATAATAAATGATAATTCATTTACAACAATTAAAATAAAACTTTTAAGTATCTAAATTCAAAACATCTTAAAAAAAAGTTGGAAAAAGTCGGTAGTTTCAATTGCTGTGTAGTTTCAATTGCTGTGAGCTGCGTCAGCTACAAACAACTGCTAGCTATTAAAAGCTGTCGTGGTAAAGTTGAACGGCACAGTGTTTGTAAATATGACCGGATATAAATTCCCAAGTCTATTACATCTCGTTTTGATTTTCCCCGACTCTAGGTCCTTAACAGAAAAACCGAGAGGGTCAAATTCAACACTAACATTATTATCAATAGTGAATTTACGAACGGAAACTAGGTTTTTAACGATGTCAGGAATGTGTAAAACATTTTTGAGATGATAAGATGGGAAAGTTGGTAAAATTGCAAAACCTTGACCAATGACGGGAATATGATTTTCATTATCAACATAAATGGGAGTTAAATTACTCGAATTAAAGTAGGTATGAAGGGTACCTGAATTTGCAGTGAGGTGTGAAGATGCTCCGGAGTCCATGTACCAATTATTAAATGGTGGTTATAGAGACATTGTGTTAAAAACAGGAGAAAATGCTCCAGAATAAGCTTATTGAGGCCCAAGCGTGTGCTGCTGCTGGGTTGGGCCTAACTGGTAAGGTGCTGGCCCAAAGGAGTGTTGCTACCCAAGGTGCTGCTGGATTGGGCCTTCTGGTAAGGAGCTGGTCCAAAAGAGTGTTGTTGCCCATAAGTAAATTGTTGGGCTAGGCCTAATTGATGATTCAGCTGGTTAGGGTCAAATTGGGCTGAAACCCAATTAAAAGTCCTCCTTGCTGCGAACGTGGAGCTCCAACGTGCGGTAATTGGACGGATCCTACTCTTGTGGATACATGCACGGCGGTGGCGTCCAATGAGTCATCGACGCCGATGGATACAAATTGTAGGCAGCAGGGGATAGCGGTGGTTGATATTTGGGGGTTTGAGGGGGTGGCGGTGTGGCGGTTTCCATTACCGCCGTTCGAGTTCCGGCGACCACGTCCTCGATTCTGCCCGCGGGTGGCGGTGGACATGGCAGCAGAAGGCGATCCACGCTGCGATTGTGGGGTAGATCCGGCCAAGAGGACGTGGGACTCATCGGTGTGGCGGTTTCGGCGAGACTCTTCCAACATGCTCCGAGCAACAGAAAACGAAGGAAGGGGCGACATCTGACTGATGATGTTGCCGATAGTGTCATAAGTTGAAGACACCCCGTTGATGAGTTGCAGAACAAGGCGTTGTTTGCTGACGGGGGCCTCGACATCTCCAAACTGGTTTGCCAAAGATTTCAAATATTGGCAATATGCTGGAAAAGAATCTAACTGGGCATTGATGAAACGACTCTCGAGATCGGCTGCACGGGCAGTGTGATTGTCGAGAAAAATTCCTTTGACTCGAAACCATGCAGCACGGGCGGTTGAACCTACTTGGATGACGGTGAGGAGAAAATACTCGCTGATGGTACCGTAAATCCAGCCGAGAATAGTGGCATCAAGCTGGTTCCAAGTTTCGTCGGAAACATTGGGAGGGCGTGGTGATCCATCAATGTGGTGGAGCACGTTATGTGCACGAGCAGTAATGTGGAACAACTCGGACCATGTGTGGTATTGTACCTTTTGTAGGTCAAGTGTGAGTGGTATCGTGTTGCGGATATTGGTGATGGATAGTACAGAATGAAAGCGAGTGGTGGGAGTTGTAGTGTTAGAGTTGTTTGTAGCGTTTGAATTGTTTTCCGGTGTTTCGGTGGTGGAGGAAGAATCGGTGGTCATAGGATCGTTCAAACAAAAATTGAAGAATATTGTTTGATTAAAGTTATGATACCATATTAGAAGGTAAGAATAGATTGGCTGATTTGCTTATCTGCTCTGCATTCATTCATATAAATAGAGGTCTATACAACTAGATTACCTAATATTACAAATAATTACAAAAAGTATATGATCTAAATATGCTATCTAATATTCAATAAATATTCTATTCACTAGCACCCTCGACAAAGCAGAAGCTTTACCTTGCTCAAATACAAGTAATAAAAGACATTAGGGTGTGTTTGGTTGTTAGAATTGATATTGGAATTGATATTTTAATATCATAGAATTGAAATAGAGAATTAGTGTTTAAATATTTTATGAATTCTAGTGTTTGGTTAACACTAGAATTACTTAAGAATTGAGATTGTAATTCCAATTTTTGTGTTTGGATTACTAAAACATTGACATGGAACTAGAATTAGAATTGTCATTTATTATTACATTATTTTTCATTATTTCCTTCTTCTTTTTTTGCATAGTGTTTTCTTCATTTGAATACACTATGACACCAAATTGCCATCATCGGTTAAAAATTGTTGCTACTCTAATGTTTTTATAATATTTCTTGTGAATAGAGAGGAAGAAGCATAAAAATTTATCCTGAGATGAAATGGTAAAGAGATTTGAAGGCAAAAAATTGTTGGACTTTTTCATACAATCACTTGGAATTAGGAGTATTATTTTCCATACAATGATCACTGTGAATAAAAGTTCAAAATTTGTCTTGAACTAAAAGGTAAATAAACTGAAATGAGTTCTTGGATGAAAAATATCAGCACAATCTTCAAATTCAAGCCAAAATATTGCTCCAAATAGCTATTTGAAACCCTCATGTGCTCTCTTGCTCGAAATTCTCAGAAAACTCTTCTAAACAATTCCTACAAAACATTCATCATCATCAATGAAAAGTGATCACTACTCTTTCAGAATCACATACTGAGTACAAAAATTGTAAAAACCACATTCACTTCAGACATTTAAACAAGAGTGCATATTAATAGAACATCCCTTGGTACTTGATACTCAAGTATGTGATAAAACAATTGCAAAATCCAAGAAAAATTACATGCAGTAGAATGAGAAAGTAAATGAAAAGAAAGAAAGCTACCTTTAGTCTGATATGTGGTTTGGAGACAGAAGGCAACATGTAAATGGCCTTAGCGATTCAACACATTCAGTATGCATTTGTTTTCATTCGATTCTGATGTGGCTTTCTCGATCTTAGCCTGACGAGCTCTTAACTCGTTGAGCAAAGCCCCAACATGCTGTCTGAGCTCCTTTCTCTCATTAAACCAGCCTTGTGCTTGAGAAGCAAAGATCCCTAAAACCTTCTCATTGGCCTTGGCATCATCACTTCTTCTTTTCTTCAGATCTTCAACCTCTTTCTTCGCATTCTCGAGATCACGAAGGAGCTCAGATTTACAATTCTCAAACTCTTCCTTCTGAGCCCTCCAAGCAAGCAATCCCAGAAGGTGAGCACTTCCCATGAAAATCCCATTTTTGATCTCTGGCCATTTCTCTTCACACAAATCTCCAGAGTTCAACAAGTTTTTGCTTTTGTCTTCAGACGAAACCATACATGATTCCAAAACTTCCTTACCATCCATTGCGAAATTCGGTCTACAAAATTCAACAAGTTCAGGAAATGCATCAAAATTTAATTTTCTAATTCCCAACCAACATGAAGCACTCCACAAATACAGAAAACAATTTCAAGAATCAATGATGTTTAAGAACAAGAATTCACCGAAAACTAGTCCCATAAACCCCAGCTTCACAATCTAACGGAGAAGGCCAGTGTAGCTAATCACTAAGCAAAAGTGCCTGATTCCCTTCCCCAAAGTCTCAAACAATATGAATCATTCCAATACAAACACATGAAAAGGTTCAAGAATTCATCTAAGATTGGATTTTTGAGTGCAAGAAAAACAAAATTCCACAGCAAATTTGAATCATTCCAACATAGTGTACATGAGAATTGCAATCAAACCAGAACAATGGTGCTCCGAAGTACTCTACAATCACATGAAAGGGTTCAAGTATTCATCAAATTCGCAGTAACCTGAATCAGTCAAATTCACAGTGTGTACTAGAAAATCTGAAATGCACCAAAACCATCTCAAACTCGACAATCAAACATAACAATCCTGCTTATTGATAGCCTCTCTTCCTTAGCTCCTATTCCTTTTCCATCAACTTCCTTTTCTCAACTTGAAGACACATCAAACTATTAGCCATTAGTGGCCTTACCATTATCTGATTACTGACACCAACAGCCTTACCATTATCTGATTACTGACACCAACAGCAGATAAGAACAACTTAAAACTGGTCAGATAACAAATTCAATGGGAAATTTATGAAACCAATCCCCATGAAAAACCCAGGAAAACCCAACAAGATATTGTTTGTTCAAACACAAACCTATGTTTTATTGATCATTAGCTACATATCTAAGTATGGATTACAGTTTTGTTATCGAATCGACCCTTAAAATAAAACCCGAAACTCAAAATTGCAAGACATAATTTTCGAGAATTAAACTCAGAAAGTGGAGAAGATCTTACTTGTTGTATTCGGGAGAATTTTCGTCGCGCCATAGTCAGATGGGCTCATAGAAATAGCATCGTCGATGGAGTTGAAAGCTCGAAACTCAAGAGGACGAAGAAGAAGACGGGAAGGTATAGAATAGATGTCCAGACCCATTTTTCTTATAACCCGAAAAAGACCCGGAAAAGGACCCGCGAAATTTTGAGAGCACGGAATTGAGATTGGAAAACTTTTGTGGAATGAAAATATTCAAGTCATGGAATTCAAGGCAACATAATATTGTAATTCCAATTCTTTGCCAAAACTTTTGTGTATCCAAACAGCAGAATTACCCCAATGCCATAGAATTTGAATATTATGCCTCAATTCTATGCAAAACAAACACACCCTTAGAATTATTAGGCGGATGAAGGCTCTTTGACCCCTCACCTTTTGAGCATGGGCTTTCTTTGGAGCGGTGGCCTTTTTCCTTTAGACTTGGGATCAACTTTAGGAACAGCAGCGTCTACACAAAATTTCATAAGTTTTATGTCAAGATACAAAATTATGAATGTAAGAAGACTATTGTACATATGCACCACTGATCTGTCTCCATTGCAGAACATTCTGAGATTTTCATTAGTTCAGGGGCCAGATCATCTGTATTGCTGACCTTCCAGGGAGCTTTGTGAGCTGGTTTAGAGCCATCACCACCTATTGCTTTCCTTCTCATCTCGTTTCTTGATATCTGCCTTAACATCATTTACATGTTAAGCCTAAGAATCGATGAACAACAATTAATATATGTCATGCCTCAGTTAGGAATGTGCAGTGTAAATTAAGAGGTCATTCTAGGGGATTAAATAGAGCATTACTTTATCCAAACACTTGCATACAGAATGAAAAATCCCAAATCAGTAGATGCAACCAAGAGTAACAAATACAAATCAATAGATTCTCTACAATGAACAAAGAAATTTATAAACTCCAGAACAAAATCAAAACTTTGCTTATAAAATCTGGATATTGCCAGGAAGAACCCAAAGTATCCAATCAATCAAATTCTATTTTTGTACTGAAGCTTTGCAACAATGATTGGCCATGTTATTCTCATCCTATTGCCGACGAAGTCCGACCCTAAACAATTGTGCCGAGAATCTCCGGATCCCAACTTGACGAACGAAAGAGGATGACATTTATTTAAAAAAGAAAAAAGAATTGTCGAAATCTCTAGAAAATCAAATTGCGGAGAAAAAAATGTTTCTGGAATCTCTGAGCCAAAAAGATAAATTTTTTATCAAAGCACTGTAAGAAGTAAAGCAAAACATCAAAAACTTATTTAAACAGCGGTGACGACGAAGATGTATTTTTACTTGAGGATAGCCGCTTTTATAAATAGAAGATAATAATAAGAATGTACTAAATTAAATTAAGAACTAATGCACAACATCGTAATTTGAAATCTCGGATTTTCAAAACAAAATATTCTCGGAAAGCATGCCCCATGCACTTTTTACCCAAATGGCAAATGTAATGGGTAAAGTCTCTAGAAAGTCCAATTTTTCTAAATGTTATGAAACTATTACTATATATTTAAACTCAAATAGTACAATTTTGTGTTAAAAAATTGATGATAACATCATTATTTAGAGATAATGTTGCATAGAAATTATTTAGAGAAGATGAATAGGATAATTGATAGCATCATGTTCGGGCTGAAATATGGGGGATCCACTACCCTTCATATTCCCCTAAGGGGGTAAATTGCTTGCTTAGTTATGGGCCAGAGGAACCTCATTTTTGGGCTAAAAGTACAGGGAACAAGCACTATAGTCATAAATCATAATATTATATTTTTTCCGTCCCACTCAAAATTTCTTAGTTGATTTTGGCTCGAATTTTTAGAAGAGAGTATTTTATATGTTATATTTTAAGTTTTTGAATGTAAAAGAGGAATATCACTAATAGCCTCTGGTTATTTGAAGAAATTTATTAAGGATAAATGTATATAGCCATTTTGTTTGCCAAAAGGGAAAGAAAAAAAGTAAAAAAAAAACTTTAATTGAATCTTAAAGAGTATTACATTTAGACTTCAAAAAAAAAAAAAAAAAGTATTACATTTTGCGGTTATAATCCTCTCATGCTATGTGTGTTAGTAAATAAAATATAGGACACATGAGCCTAGTTTTAATTGAGGACCATTTTATATCTATTATACGATTTTATCTAGAGTTGTGCATTGCACATTCGGTTTATAATTTGTTCTATTCTAGTCGGTGGCGGACTTACCTTCAGGCTGGATTAGGCGTCCGCCTGATCTTTCGTCGGCCGAACAGCAGTAAATCACTATTCACCGAGTTGATGTAGATGAGTTTCAAGTCAGGCGCGCCTTCTCCCGTTTTGTGTTTAAATTTTTTTCTTCAAATTAGTCTATTTCAGCCTGGGCTAATATAAATTTCTAAATGTGCCACTGATATTTCTAGCCTATGCGTGTGTTTTAAGTATTTGGATAAAATTTGTTAAAGACCATCTATGGTCTATTTGATCATACGGACAGGAATTGGGGATTTGGTCTTAGAGTAACAAGTAACATCAACATTTGTAGAGTAACAAATAACAATGCATAAACTTTTTGGGGTTGCATTAATATTTTATATTTATTAACCTTGTTCTTTCATCTTGTTATGGATTAATAAGTTATATTATTTTAATTGGGTGGTTAATTTCATTGTGACATCTTTGATTACGTACCATATATACTAAAAAAACATTACCCCAGGCCAGCCAATATTTGTTTTGCATGTGTGAATGCGTATTAGTTACAAATAAGATTATAGCCATCCATATGAACTTAATTATCAAAATGTATCTTTATATTTGTAAAGAATAGAAACAAAGCTCCGGTCGATATCTCGATCCCACGTGTTTTTTGATGCGAATAAAATTGTTTTATAAAAACAGTGTAAAATTAATCTTGACCAAATCCACAAATCTATACAGATGTCATTCAAATAGTCATTGTGAAAATTAAGAAGTTACTTATATTATTGTTAAATCCTTTGTTCATGGCACATTGGCACATGCTGATTGAAATTCATTTGGATTCTGTTGACTTTCATTCTAAACTTCGTCCGTTAAAGTGCATATGCATGTATTCATCCATTGAAATTTGCTCGATCAGAAAAATTATTCTAAATGTATCGGATTGATTTGGGTGAGAATATAGAGTCGGATCAAGTATTGTTGGCGTTAATATATATATCCATATTACATATCCATATTTGGTTTAGTGAGTGAGTTATGAGAAACTTATATTTTATCAAATTATTTTGATGATTTTTGCCTGATTACATTAATATTCTTATTATAGTTTTGTTGAATTTGATTCTTAATTTGTAATCTGACATGCGTTCTAATAATTCCTTAAATAAATTTATCAAATTAGATGCCAATTCTCTTTAAATCACTATGTTTTCGAGTATTTAAATGCATTTTAAAATAATGATAACCAAAACCAAATGCACAATTAAGTGGCCTAATCTATTTGGTCAGAGGCGAGTCTTGCTCAACGGAGAGGGTCGAATCCCATCAATCACATCATTTAGAATCATTTCTTCTCTGACCCACTGTATTAAGTCTTCCGAAGCGCTTGATCAAAGAGATCGCGATAAAGAAACAGAAGTTGCATCGACGGTTTCAAGCGTAGAGGAGTATCAAAAAGTGTCAAGAGTAGAGGAATATCAAAATGTCGTTATAAGCGAATTTTTTCCCCATTCTAATCAAGTATAGAAGTATGGTGAGAAATTTAATCACTTTGACGTATGAGATCATAAGATTATAGTAGAATTAAATTAGGATAGATACATGATACTTGTACTAAATTAGATATGTCTTACTAAATAAAAAAAAAAGCCCATGATTAAGCATTTTCCGTAACGGAACATGCATGTGAGCACAAAAAGCAGCCGTAATATCAGAACTTGAGAGCAATCTTTTGAAAGAGATACAATCATCATATGATGTACATGCAATCTCCATGAACGCACGTTGCTTGTTTCAAGAGCTCCTTGTTTCTTGCAGATGGTGTATCATTTTTTCTACACCTGCATGTGACCCTAGAGCTATATATATTTCACATTTGTATTGCACTATTACGTCTAATTAATGCATGTTTAACCACACAAAAAAATAAAAGTTTGAGTATAGATGAAATAAAATATAATATTATTTTGATTTTGTAAATTAAGATTTATATTAGAATTTGTACATTAAAAATACAAATGAAAGGATTAAATATATAAAAAATAAATAGAAGAAGAGAAAAGGAGGAGATACTCTGTGACGAAATTACATTGAGTTTCGGGTAGGACTTGACCTACCTTGAAATCTGGTTTGGGGTTTCGGGTATGACTTGACCTACCCTGAAATCTGCCAGCCAGACGTAAATTACAGTATTCTGACGAGAATTGAGATATTCTAGTTTAAAACGAATCTATCCTAAATTATTTTAGTTATTTGAGCCTACACACCGAAATAAATTTTTGATTCCGTCAATAAAAATATCGAATCAAGGTATAATCCTATCATATAATTCATTTGGATATGTTTAATATTGAGTACTTGTATATATTAATCATTGGGGGATCGATATTAAATAAATGATGATTACTGAATGTATGATGAAGCCAATCATTTGAAGAATTTTAGTGGTTGCTATCCACAATCCCACATATATGGTAGGCGTGTTATGGTTTGCTAACCAAAAATAATTATACATATATGAAATGACTACGTAGTTGCAACATAAACTAAACAAATGCGAATCAGTACTTAGGTAGATCACTAGCTAGCTGGCTACCAAGGCCATTGTATTATTTCAGCAAAAATTCAACTATATCGATATCCCTAGTTGGGGCTTCGAGAAAAACAAAATTAATTACCAAATTTTAATCTGATACTTTTAATTAAAATTATTTCTGATGGGTGTTATTTAACCGTTTACGTTATATTTTTGAAAACAAAAACTATATTATCATTTTACTTTTTTGAAAAACGTTCGGAATCACTTGATATAAGAAACGGTGTAACCCAAAATGTTAAAGAGACTGTACTATATTTTGTGAGTAATAATGTGTGCCTGAACGTCTCTGATTGAGGAACGCAAAAAGATATTTGAAAATTAAAGTATTGTAATAAACTCCGAATGTTATAAACAATCGAGATTATTTTCGTGGAGCTCTGGAGATATAAACTCGCATCATCTGGATAATGTTCAAAAGAGTTCCCCGAGTTCCCCACAAAGATTGAGTGGAATGGATGACTCTAAATAAAAAGTATCGCTTTCCTCGTTATACCAGAGTTTCGGCAACACCGTATATCTTCCTGATCAATCACCGTATATGTTATGTTTATATCCTTAAGTTTAGGACATTTTAAAAATATTTTCCATAAATGTTTATGTTGATATTTTGTCATTCTAATTTATTAGTTGTTGCATAATATTTGAGGTTGATTAAGGGCGGTATAAGTTTTATGATTTGAACGTGGGATGTAATTTTTGCATAATTTCTAAAAAGGGCGATAATTTATTAGCCTATATTCATGTAATTTAAATATTAGTTTAAAGACATGTATACCCCTGTTTTGTAGTCTAAACTTCATTATAAATTTAGTTCAGTTTTGTGGACTTTAACTTGATTAAAATTTAATTCAGTCATGTCTAATACTTTTAACATTTTCTAAATTTTAATTTAGTTCACACTGAAAGAATTCAATTCAGTTCAATTTTGCTAAATTCCACGAAGGTCATTTAATGTTTCATCCAAATTTTAATAATTCAGTTCAGTTTTATTAACTTTGCAAAATTTTGATTTAAACTCACATAAATAATATCTTAATTTTTAAAATTGAATTTGAAAAAACTTAATGAAACTAAACTAAATTAAAATTACACAAAATAAATTTAATTTTATTTCAACTTCATAAAATTTAATGAAATCAAACTAAATTGAATTTAATCTAAAATATTTAGATGTTGTTGAAAATAATCTGAATTGAGTTAGAGTAAGTTAGTGAGCTCAAACCAAACTGAATTGAATAAAAAAAACTGAATAATGACTACAAAACATGGGTATACATATTTTTGAACCAATATTTAAATTACATGAATATTGACTAATAAATTACCACCCTTATTAGAAACTATACAAAAGTTACACCCCACTTTCAAATTATGAAACTTATACCACACTTAATCAAAATTTTCCCTACATTGTAATCCACTCTTTGGTATGTATGCCAAGATAGGGTATTTCACTATTACTCCAAAATACTTCAATTGCTTATGTCAATTCGGTCGCTTCGGTCGGTTTCGGATTAAAATAGTTTGGTTGAGTCGGTAAATTTTTTTTGTTATCGGTTAATATCGGTTCGGGTCGGATTACTATCGGCTCACGTTTAATCGGAACAATTCGGGTTCGGATCGGTCATATGTTGATCGGTTTTATTCGGGTTCGGTTTCAAAATGAGTTGGATGGTATTAATTTTGAATGTTTGGTAGTTTAAATATGCATATACACTAACTAAGTTGAGTTTAACTAATCAAATGATCAATCTCACTTAACTTTCTACAAGTACTAGCACTTATATGACTTTTTATAGACATCAACCAAATTGAGTTTTATCTAATCAAAGATCAATACTTATTTGACTTACTATTATGGATTATAATTTGGTTTCGATTGATTTTGGGTCGGTGCAAATCAGATTCGGTGCGAGCAAATTCAGTTATCGGTCGGGTTCGGATCAAGATTCTCGGATCAGATCGATTTCCAGATTAATTCGATTCATGTCGATTTCGGTCTCGAATAATTTTTTCTCAAATTGATTCAGTTCAGATCAATTCAATATCATTCAGTTCGGTCGGTTGATTCGGTTCGCATCAGAACTAGAACTGACTTTAATAGTCAAATAAATCATGTTTTATTTGAATCTCTAAAGTTGCTTCTCATTTTGGAAAACTGAATTGCGGCTTCTTAGCACTCTGAGTTTATAAGCAATTGTTTTAGCCTATTCCCACCTATTGCGCATCCTTCTAGGATGTTTTTTTAAATAAATTGAGCCTTATGGGTTTTTTTGAGGCACTTTATCATAAAATAATATATATATAAAATATTTTACCATCTAATTCTAAAGGGACCAGAAGAGTTATTGCTCCAATAAATAAATTAATAAAAATATTAAAAAGAATGAAAGTATGTAGTTTTGACAAAAGCCGCCACACAATCACCGTAAGTTCACCATATTCCGGTGTCTACCTTTCTTATATATTTCTTTTTTGTTTATTTTAGTTTCTGAGTTGGTCTCTTGAGTGACGGTCACTATATAGTGACGAAGGACTATATTGGAATATGGAAGGAAGGAGGTCCTTATTTGCAATTTTGACAAAAATGCACTATTCACTCACGCGCACTGTTCACTCAGTCTAAAAAACAAGCATTTTATTCTAAAAAACAACCTGTCTGGTCTAAAAAACAAGCATTCAAGGGTGAAATTCAATCATGCTCTATAAAACCATCTTTTTTTGCTTCAAAATACATGAACTCTAAAAAGGAACATGTTAACTGTGAAATGCAAGCATTATCTAAAACACAACCCGTTAACTGTGAAATGCAAGCATTCTCTAAAAAACAACCTGTTAAGTGTGAAATGCAAGCATGTTTTAAAAAACAACATGTTTGGTCTAAAAAACAAACATTCAAGTGTGGAATTCAAGCATGCTGAATGCAATTTGCATAAATTGCAGAAAAACACCCCGTCTCAAACTTATTTGCATATAAACCCCGTCACTATATAGTGACCGTCACTTTCAAGACTAATTTTTAGTTTTATTGTTTTATTAAAATCGATCTAAAAAAATGCTGATAAACTATCCCACGTTTATCCCATAATATATTTTTATATATTTTATTATTTTATTATTTTTTCTTTTAGTTCACGTTTGTAGTGCTAAAAAAATTATAATTAGTATCACAATATGAAATCTAAATTAAAAAAAGTCAAACTCTCTTGAAAATTCAACTTTCCTAAATGTCGTGGAACAACTACTATATATTTAAACTCGAATGGTACATTTTTGTGTTAAAACATTGATGAATTTAAAATAAACATATGTTATAATATTTTTTAATGTAAAAATTCAAGAAATTTCATATTAAAATTAAAATATTGTATGAAACAATAACTTCCGCCTTCTATTTTTTCAAATACAACTCATTCCACCTATAAAATCCTAATTTACATGATAATTTCAGTCCATCATGTTAATTAACACATTTGCGAAAGGAAAACATGAATGTGCGATATATGAAATATGCATGGAAATATTCTGTATTACTATAAAATCACCATAAATTATATAAATATATTAGACTATAAATATAGATTATAGTGTTTCTAGCATTTTTTCCTTAAAATGTGTACTAATAAAAATATGTATCTATTAACTTAATATTAAATATATTTCTTACATTTTGATCTCAATATATATTACCTTTAGGGTAATTACCTTTGATGAATAACATGACAATTACGATATATATTGACAATTTCATAATCTTTTGAAAGTTGCCACTATAATTTTGTTAATTATGTTAAAGAGTTTTTCTTTAAACACACTTTATTCTCATCTTTATAAGTTTATTCATAATATTTACATAAAAAATATTAAATATATCGTACAACGCATGATGGTATTTAGCTAGTTTATTGAAGAGTTAAATTATCTAAAATCTAGATCATTGATATTTTCTTTTAGCAAAAGATCGGTGCATGAAAATAAGACTACCGGATCAGGTGTTACTGATAACTATCAAAGCGGCCGACTATCAATGTCAAGTAGTACGTACGTATCTGCCCATACGATGCAATTCTGCTGGACATCCAAAATTACAGAAATCAGGGAAGAAAATAAAAAGAAGAAGATAAAAGTCAAGATTTGGAGCTTCAAGGAATGGATAAATTGGCCAGTTTTTGTACCGACAAATCAAAGAAATTAAGGGGAAAAAAGATCAGCCGGCGTGCAGTTAAAGGCACTAATTAAACTACCAAAATTTCTTCCTTCATCTCTGGAGTTGATTTTGCTACGGCGGCCAGTTTTTTAACTGAACTAGGTCATTTACATTTGGAGACGTTACTTTCGAAATGTTTTAACTTGTAGCATGAAAATATATATTAAGCCATCAACCGTTTGACTAAATTATATTTGTTACATGTGAGTTTTAAGATAAAGTCTCGAACCTCTCATTAAATGTTAAACAGTCTGATGATTGACACAAATCTCGATTCTCCAAATCTAATTTTCTAATAAACTCGTACTAAACAGTCTAGACCAATGATTGAGCTCACTAACTCTAAATTAATCGAAGACGAGTTAGCTAAAAAGTACCGCTTAAAATATATTATCTATGTTTTTTTGTTAGCTGATATTGAATGTTATTCAGTAACTTAAAATTATAAAAGTTTTACATTCAACAATCTTATAAATTCAGTTGAACTGGGTTAAAATAAAAATTGTGATAAATAATACAAAATAATAGACCAAAAGTTAATATTAAAGGTATCAATTTAAAATATTACTAATTCCTTAAAGTTAATTAAAAATCACCATAGTGACTGAGAGAACTACTATACACTCTTGAAAAAGAAAGTAAAATATATTAGCAAAATTTTCACCATTAAAACATATAGATTTGCTTCAAAGTAATGAAGGAATTATGCGTACTTATTAGGGGCTGTTTAGTAACTTATCTGAATATTTTTCAGTTCAGTTTATTATTTTTCAGTTCAGTTCAGTATTTTTCAGCTCAGTTCAGTATTTTTCAGTTCAGTTCAATTCAGTTCAGTTCAGTTCAGTTCAGTTCAGTATTTTTCAGTTCAGTGCATTATACTTTTTAAAAAATTTAAACAAATTAAATGTTAATAATTCAACTTAATTCAATCTATAATTTAGAGAAAATATAATTTATTTCAATTCAGTTCAACGAAAATATAATTTAATGATTTTAAGTTCATATTGAAAATCCAGTTCATTTCAGTTAAGTGTAGTCCAATTCAGTTTAATTTAGTTCACTTCAGTTTAGTATAGTTCAATTTAGTTCTATTTTCTATTCTTGATAAAATACAACCTCATTTAGTTATATCAATGCATTGATCGTTTTATTCAGTTCAGTTCAATGAAAATATAATTTAATAATTTTAAGTTCATATTGAAAATCCAATTCATTTCAGTTAAGTGTAATTCAATTCAGATAATTTTAGTTAAGTGTGGTTCAACTCGGTTCATTTTAGTTAAGTGTAGTCTAATCTGTTCATTCAGTTCAATTCAGTTAAGTGTAGTTCAATTCAGTTCTATTTTCTATTCTTGATAAAATACAACCTCATTTAGTTATATCAATGCATTGATTGTTTTCTTCAATTCAGTTCAATTAAGTTTAGTTCCGTATGATTCAGTTCAAGTCAGTTTACTTCAGTTCAATTATGTTTAACTTCTAGGATCATGATGGATGAAATTTAGCTAATGTCGATGTAGTGATTTGTTTCTTCAATTCAGTTTTGTTCAATTAAGTTCAATTCAATATACTTTAATAGATTGTTTTTTAATAAGAGTTTTGAATATAAATATATGCTATACAAAAGAATCAAATGTATTTTTCAGTTCAGTTCAGTTTAGTTCTGTATTTTTCAGTTTAGTTCAGTTCAGTTCAGTATTTTTCAGTTCAGTTCAGTTCAGATCAGTTCAAGTGTATTCAACAGGCCCTTACTCATCTAAATACAAGGTGAAAAGTACAATGTCCTTGATTAAACATAAATTTAATCAATTTATTAGTTCCTTGATATATATTTCAAATTAAATCCAATTCACTATAAATTAAGCTCAAAATTTAGTAATCAAATGAATTAAAATAGATAGCACGCAGCTTTAATGTGTCATGTGGCAAGGGTATCTTTAATAATGAACCGATTAAAGATAAGAAAGAGATCAAGGAGCAATTAGTGGAGTTTTGATGGGGATGATCTTTTTATATATCCACTAATCTACCTATACATATATAGTCTATTTCTTTAATAATGACGTTTATTTTCTCTTCCAAAATCACAACTATTTCCAAAGGGCAATAAATTACATAGATATGCAATAATGTAAGTTTGAATTTACAAAGGCTAGTTACAAGATATCTATTTAGTTTAACTTATTTCAATACAGTACATCACTCATTAATACAGGATAACACAACACAGTATTGACCAGCACAGAGCAGCAATAATTAGCACAACATCTTTCAACACAACACTTTTTAGCATGTTTCAACTCTAATAAGCACTTTTTAATTTAGCTAATTTTAAAATAAAATAAATAAATATTGACAAAAAATGTTGTTTTTATAATATTGGCAAAAAAACGTTTATAATGTTAGCATTATTTTTTATTAAATTGAACATGTTTTGAATGAAGATTGTAAACTGCGTTTATTTCATCATACTTCAACTTATCTCATAAATTTTCAACTCATACATGTGTTCATGCTATTCAACACCAAATCAACATTCTTCAACGCACCACAACACTTATCAGTACAACAAAACACCACACAAAATAAGTTAGTATAACACATCACTGTATAGATTCAACTTGATATGATCTAAAGCTGTTGGGTATGAAGTGTAAGAAAATATTTTCACTTCCATTAGTAATAAGTACAAACTTTTCCTCGCTTTTGTACGTAATTGGTACAAGTTTCCGTGTACGGCTTATGTGAGCTGATTTTGTTCAAGATCTTACTCAGGATGTTATATATTCATATTATTGTGAATCGTGCATATTTTCTGTAATAGATGAGCTACTTGATGAATTGTATGATGCATTTTACTCTTTTCAACTTGATCTCATGTCTGGCTATCATCAGATTAGAGTAAGGGATTGTGACATTTCTAAAACAACATTTTTTACTCATTAAGGTCATTATGAGTTCATAGTAATGCCATTTGGTTTGACTAATTCTCTTGCCACATTCCAATCTCGTATGAACCAAACTTCTGAAAAATATTTGAGGTAGTTTGTACTTGTCTTTTTTTATGACATATTAATTTACGATAAATAATTGAAACAACACCACTTAAACTAACAATTAATGCATTTTTTTGGTTCAGAAGTGGATAATTTACGGTGAGGGGGTAGCAGTTGATCAAAAAAAATTGAGTGCATTAAGGCTTGGCCTATTCCCGAAAATATCAAGGAGTTAAGAGTTTTTTTGGGACTCACTGGTTATTACAGAAGTTTTATATCCAATTATGATGTTTTCTGTAAACCCCTCCATATGTTATTGAGAAAAAATTGCATTCAGATGGACTCCAGAAGCCACTGGCGCATTTCAGAAACTATAGTTTATTATGACTACAACTCTTGTTCTCAAACTTTCAGAATTTGACAAAGATTTCATTGTTGAAATTGATGCATCAGTTGTTTGTATGGGGCTGTTCTTATGTTCGATCAAATACCTACAGTTTTTTTAAGCAATGCATTTTGTCCTAGAAATAGAGGTTTATCCACCTATGAGAAAGAACTCCTTGTTATAGTTACGACAATTGATAAATGGAAATATTATTTAGTAGGCCACCACACCATAATAAGAACTGATCACCAAAATTTGAAATATCTCATTGAGAAGAAAGTTACCCATGCTTTACAGCATTAGTGGATCACTTAATTGCTAGGATTGAGCTTTGAAATCCAGTACAAGTCTGGAAAGTCCAATGCAGTTGCTGATGCTCTCTCAAGACAAGCTTTGCTATACTCCCATCTTGATCCTAATGCTACCAGTCTTAAATATGAAGTATTGAAAGAATACCACTCTATTGATACCGGTGATCCCATTTCTTGTAATATCAACAGCTCGCACTTCTCTGGTGCCACTTTGAATTCTACACAAAGAAAAGAGTTATGAGGATGACTTAGTTTTTTAGAATTTGATTAGTCAACTTATCCTGGAACCACAAACAATTTCTGAATTTTCTTATGCTCATGGTCTTTTGAGGAAAGGTAAAAAAGATATTAGTAGGAAAAAACTTGAAATATTAGACAATAATGGATTACTTCTATGCAGGTCTCTACTATAGGAGTTCATTCAGGACAAATTGCTACTATCAGGAGGGTGTTATCATTATTTTTCTGGCCTATTATGAAAGAAGAAGTCACCGAGTATGTCGAGACCTATGAGATATGTCAGAGGAATAAGCATGAACATTGCTTATCTCCATGACTTCTACAACCTTTACCTTTTTCTTCTCATTACTATGAACTAATAACCATGAATTTTATTAAGACATTTCCAATCTCTAATGGTAATGATAAAATCTTTGTAGTGGTAGAAAAATTAATCAAATATGACCATTTCATCAAACTCAGTCATCCTTTTACTGCAATTCAAGTGGCAAGGACTTATCTTGAGGAGGTGGGAAAGCTTCTTGGGATTCCTGATACAATTACCTATAACAGGAATAAGATTTTTACATGTAACATATGGAAGGATTTTATAACTCTCATGCAAGTAAAGTTACTGTTCAGTACAGCTTACCATCCTGAAACAGATGATCTGACTGTAGACTCAACCAGACATTGGAACAGTACCTGAGATGTTTTTGCAGTGACAAGCGTTCTACTTGGAGTCAATGGCTCAGCTCAGCTGAGTGGTGGTACATCAATACTACTCATACCAACATTCATATGTCCCCTTATGAAGCTCTATATGGGGTAAATCCTATTTCTTTACCCTTAGGAGTCTTGACTGATGTTATTTTTCCTATTTTTCAAGACTTGTTGCAGTAAAGGTATATTGTGAACCAGTTGCTTCATAAGCACCTCCAAGTAGTTCAATCTAGAATGAAACAATTTGTTGATGTTCATAGATCTGAGAGGGTTCTAGAAGTGGAGAATTGGGTAAATCTTAAGCTCGAAAAGTATAGGCAATAATATGTGATGTCAAGAAAATATTTTAAAATTGCATCAACAATTTATGGTCCTTTTCAGGTCCTCAAAAAACATTGGTGAAGTTGTCTATAGGCTGCAGTGTAGAGTTCATCATGTTTTTCATGTTTCTCCATTAGAGAAACCTTTGGGCTCCCCTCCTATCGCTTCTACTCCCTTTTTAGAAAGTGATGATGATGATATCCAGCTTTGGTGTCATTAAGAATTGCTCAGAGAAGATTGTTGCTCAAATATCAAGTCCATATGGTTCAATGGCTTATTATCTGGAAGGATCTTTCAGTGGAAGAGGCATCTTGGGAAGAAGCAGATTTCATTAGGAATCAATTCCCTAATTTCAAAAGTTGGGGACAACTCCAAGAAAAGGGGAATGGAATGTTATGAATGAAGGACTGATTCGCAAATACCTAGAAGTATTCCAGTAAATAAGTGAAAGTGTAGGGGCATAATTCTCCTTTCACAAGTTTATGACAGTCTGGGAAGCATCTTGGCAAGAAAATCAGTTATGGCGGTTAGAAATGCACCGATCCTTTTCATTTTTTGTTAAATAGATTGATTATGATTATGATTCTTTTTGTACTCATTCCAGATTTAGGGAATCAATATGATGTAATTTTTCTTTTTCAGCAATATAAACACATTCTTCTTTTTCACGTCTTTATCTCCGTTAAATCGTTTTTTCAAACTGTTGCGCATCCGATCACTTTTGAGGCAGATTCTTGCCGGAGCATAACTGTCGTGAACGGCACAAAGTGGCTGGAAATTGTATAAAAAACAGTGAAAGAATTTGGGGAAAGAAAGAATAGTTTCTGCTCAAAGAGCTTACAAGATTGATCACAACAAAGATGATGATTTGATCTAACTAATTCTATCTATTTAATCCTCCCTGAGAATCATGCCGATCAACAGAATCAGTTGCAACTGCTCGGTCAACGAGCCAGTTGCCAGTCAAATGGTTGGTCGATGGTCTTAGCTGCTTCCTAGCTTCATATTAGCAAAACAGTCCTCACACTTGCCTGTATTTATGAATAAGCCTCAAATGCTGACATACCTTCCCACTTAAAATAAAGCTTGTTCTCAAGCTTTAAACTCCGGGAACTGGTTGGAAATGAAAGACTGGTCCTCCAGGAAGCATCTTCTAATGAAGCATCCTTCCAAACCATTAGCCACTGCAATACTGTTTGCTAGTCCCTTGTCACAAGCCTTCTTTGCAGCACTTTGTGGGGAGTTAAGATAGGCAAATATTGAATATACATTGGAGGTGAAGAACTTTCTTGCTATGGAGGGGGGGACCAGTGTGTTCTTTAGCAAAGACACATGGAAAACAGGGTGTAGTCTGCTATGACTAGGCAATTGCAATCTGTAGCCCACCTCCCCTACTCTTTTAAGTACCTTATAAGGTCCATAAAACTTTGGAGCAAGCTTCATGTTGTCCCTGTTGACTAAAGAACTCTGTCTATATTTCTGGAGTTTAAGGTAGACCCAATCCCCTTCTGCTAAAATACCTCTCAGTCCTCTTGAGATCAGCAAACTCTTTCATCCTCTCCTGAGCCACCTTCTAATGCTTCTACAAGAGTTGGTTGACCTGATCCTTTTGTTTTAAGAAATCATGAGTTGCTGGGATAATGGAGTCTGTCATAAGCCCCAAAGATAGCAACATAGGATTTACTCCATACAATGCTTCATAGGGGGACATATTGATGCTTGAGTGGTGAGTGGTATTATACCACCATTCAGCCGATCCCAGCCACTCACTCCATGTGGATGATTTATCTCCACAGAAGCATCTTAAAAATTGTTCTTAAACCTGATTCACCCTCTTAGTCTGACCATCTGTTTGAGGGTGGTAAGCTGTGCTTAATTGCATCTGTACCTTTAGTTGTGTCATCAGCTCCTTCCATAAATAGCTAGTAAAAAACTTATCTCTATCAGTTGTTATAGTAGCTAGTAAACCATGGAATCTATAAATTTCTTGCATGAAAGATTAAGCCACTTGCACAGCAGTAAAAGGGTGGCTGAGTGTGATAAAATGGATGTATTTAGTGAGTCTATCAACAACCACTAAAAACAGTATCAAATCCATTGGAAACTGGCAATCCACAAAGTCCATGGTAATTTGAGTCCAATCATGGTTGGGTATTGGCAAAGGTTGGAGTAAACCAGGACTGTAGCAGTGCTCTACCTTGTTTCTCTGGCAAATTTCACATTTTTTGATGAAGTCTATTACCTGCTCCCTCATTTGTGGGCAGAAGAAAAGTGACAGAACCCTCTTTATTGTTGATGTCCGACTTGAATGGCCACCTACAGTAGAGGCATGTATGGAATTCAATATATTCTGCCTTGCAGTACCATTGGATCCTACCACAATTTTGGTACTTTTTTTCAACAATCTCTGAGTGTAGCTGTACTCCTGTGCACTGGCACTCACTTTTTGTTCTCCCTTTAGTACCAAACTGGTAATCAGCTCTTGACAGCAAGTATACCCCACATAGCTATCCTCAATCTGCAGAAGCCACATAGGCACAATAGTGGAACTAGTACTTGTTGTTGCACGCCTCACAACTTTATGTGAATCTAACTGCTCAAAACATCTGATATTCTCCAGTAAATCTTCCACAGTATTGTCAGAAACTGAGCTTTCCATTTCTTCTCCATCATCCTAGAGTATGGAATTATCAGTGATCACATAAGATTCATAATGAACAGGACTCCATGAAAGAGCATCAACAGCTGTTTTATTTTTCCCAGCCTTGTATTGGATTTCAAAACTTAGACCTAGAAGTTTTGTAATCCATTTATGCTGAAGGGCATTAGTCAGCTTCTGTTCAATGAGTTACTTCAAGCTTTGATGATCTGTTCTGATTATAAAATGATGCCCTACAAGATAATGCTTCCATTTGTCTACAGCCATCACTAAAGCAAGTAGTTCATTTTCATATGTGGACAATCCTCTATTTTTTTGGCAAAATGCTTTGCTCAAAAAGGAAATTGGTCTCTGGTCTTGCATTAGAATAGCTCTCATGCCTACATCAGATGCATCAGTCTCAATGACAAAAGATTTATCAAATTCTGGCATTTTGAGGATAGGAGTAGTAGTCATCACCAACTTAAGAGTATTAAAAGCTTCAGTTGATGCCTCAGTCTAGACAAAAGAATTCTTTCTGAGTAAATGATGTAGGGGTTTGCATATGATACCATAGTTAGATATAAATCTCCCATAGTATCATTTTAAGCCTAAAAAACCTCTAAGCTCCTTAACATTCTTAGGCTCAGACCATTTCTGTACGCAATCAATCTTTTGATTATCAACTGCCACCCCTTGTCCAGAAATGCTATGACCAAGATAATCTACCCTTGTTTCAGCAAAAGAACACTTTGATAACTTGGCATACAGTTGATGACTTTATAAAATAGCTAACACAGTTTCAAGATGTTCCATATGTTGCTTCATATCCTTGCTGTGCACTAAGATATCATCAAAGAACAACAACACAAACTTCCTCAAATATTTTTCAAAAATCACATTCATTCTCCCTCCTATGATGCAGTATTTGAGGAGATAGCCTGGTAAAGTTGTTATTTCTGCTGAACTTAGTTCCACTGTCTTTGCTCTCAGTTCTCAATGTTGCTGGTGCCATAGTCAAGCTAAATGACATTACAACAAACTCATAATGACCACTGTGGGTTTGAAAAGCAGTTTTATCAATATCCTCTTTTCTAACTCTAATTTGATGACAACCACTTCTAAGGTCCAGCTTGGAAAAATAACATGCTCCATGAAGTTCATCCAAAAGTCATCTATCGTAGGTATTTGAAACTTGTCCTTGATGGTAGCACTGTTGAGCCTTCCATAACCAATGCACATTCTCCAGCTTGTATCCTTCTTCTTGATTAAAATTACTGGTGAAGCAAATGGACTGTTGCTTAGCTGAATCACTCCACTCTTCAACATTTCAGCCACCTATTTTTCAATCTCATCTTTATGACAATGGGGGTACCTGTAAGGTTTGATTTTAAAGGGTTGAGAGTCTGTTTTGAGGATAATTTTGTGATCAATATTCCAAACTGGTAGGTTAGTAGGAATAGAGAAAACTAAAGCATGGGAATTTAGCACCTATTTGAGAGGAACAGGTAACTTGAGACCTTTAATCTCAGTGCTTACTTGTTGTTTCTTCCTTGCCTTTCTTTGCTCAGTTACTGTGGCAGCAAGAGTCATTTCTTCACTGTTATCTTTATCACTTTCATCTTCACTGTACAACATGTCTTCCACCAACTTCTTTGCATTTGATAGATCTACATCCACAGCTCCCAATAGGCTTGCTTTTCTCTTCTGACCATACCCTTCACTGATCTTACTCTTCAAACCATCAGTACTCCCTTTTAATGTCCAGAAAGTGCCCTGACAGTTGATGAATACTTACTATTTCCTCCCCTGGAAAATTACTGGATCAAATTTTGACAACCAATCCACCCCACAAATCATATCAGTGTTTCCCAGATTCATTACTTTGAAATCTAATATGAATGTATGATCCTTCAGCTCCCACACCACTCTAGGCCACTCCAATTTCCCCAAACCAACCTTCTTCATCACCCTTGGATCCAAGAAGCTAGCAGAAGCTCCAGTGTCCAACAATATGCTTATAACTTCTCCATACAATTCACCATGGAAAACTAGAGTATGTGGCTATCTTTTCCCAAGAAGACATCCTACTGAATTAAGCACAGTAACCTCCTCTTCTTCATCTTGTGCCAACATTTCCAGCATCTCATCATCAGCCTCTACTATCATGATAGAACCAGGATCCACCTGTTCCTCATAACATATATGATGAACCTTCACCATTTTACACTTATGGTCAGCACCAAATTTATCACCACATTTAAAGCATAAACCATTCTCCCTCCTATGTTGCAGTATTTGAGGAGATAGCCTAGTAAAGTTGTTATTTCTGCTGAACTTAGTTCCACTGTCTTTGCTCTCATTTCTCCAACCCAGCTTGTCAGTACTGGTTTTAAAATTAGCTGAAGGAGCTTGATGAAAACTAGGCACATGTTTCTTCTTTCCAGCTACTTCAAGCTCCCTTTCTTGCCAGAGAGCTAGTTCAACTGCTCTATGCAAGGTCACAGGGCTCAACATCATTACACCAGGCTGAAATTCTTCTTTCAACACACTAATGAAACTGGAAATGAAATATTGTTCAGTTGGATGCAAATTCCTATCAGATTCAAAGTTCTTAGCTCATCAAATTCCTCTTGATAGGCTCTCACTGTAGTCTTTTGCTGGAGTTTATTAATTCAGCTACTTCATCCCTCAATGTTAAAGGAGTAAACCTTTGTAGTAGGAGTTTACTGAACTCATTCCAAGAAAAATTTCCTTTCCCTGCAATAGTTAATTGATACCAAACCCTAGCTTTTCCGGTCATATAAATATCAACTGCTTGTGCCCTATGATAATTAGCAATCTGATAGTAATTAAAGAAAGTTTGGCAACTTCTGATCCATTCTTTTGCATCATCTCCATTGAACACAGATAATACTATTCTAGCATGTTGATCATCAGAACCCCTTCCCAATTTACTTCTCCAATCCTCATCTGCTGTTTCCTCAAGATTCACTATCAGATTCTTCTTAGCTTCTTCATTCCCCTTAGGTTTAATAGGTGCATTAACAGGAGTGTTCTTGAACAGGGTATAGCCCCTATTATCTCTATTATCAATGTTTTCACCCGTAGCATTCCAACTGACAGTTTTAGCATGCTCATTGGGTATGAATTTAGGATTCACTAGTACATTTCCTCTAGTAGGCACATCATTATCTTCTACATTCATCATAGGAGGTTCAAGAATACCTAGAACCGACGATTGAGCCGCCTTGCTGCCTCCAGAATGTCTCCCTGTGCCTCCACCAGAATCTGACTGAGAGTTCATCAAAGCAACTAAGAACTTGAAATTCTGTTGTGCTTGTGCCAGATCCACCTCTCTATTCTGATCCGCCTTCAGCCGATCAGCTTCCCTCTCCGCAATCCGATCAGTCTCCAACTTCTCGAACTTCCTTCGGTTTTCCTCCACCGTCACCTTCATTGCTTGATTAGCATCTGCGATCTGTCGGATTTCTTGATTGATACTAGCGAGCTTGAAGACGAAACTTACTTCCAGCGCGTAATCCAGCTGTGTCTCCCAATCCTTAGGTGGTCTCGTTCCGCCCGCCATCACAGTCGGAGGAGCGATGTTATGATACCACTTGTCGTGAACGGCGCAAAGTGGCCGGAAATTGTATCATTACTAGTAAAATAATTTGGAGAAAGAAAGGATAGTTCTGCTCAACGAGCTTACAAGATTGATCACAACAAAGATGATGATTTGATCTAACTAATTCTATCTATTTAATCCTCCCTGAGAATCATGCCGATCAACAGACTCAGTTGCAACTGCTCGGTCAACGAGCCAGTTGCCAGTCAAACGGTTTGTCAATGGTCTTAGCTTCTTCCTAGCTTCATATTAGCAAAACAGTCCCCGCACTTGCCTGTATTTATGAATAAGCCCCAAATGCTGACAATAACATTAGGTTGTTAGACCCAATAAAATGTAACCCTAAAATAAAATTAACAATCCTAAAACATTAGGGAAAGAACCCCCTAAAAGTTAAAATTTTCCATAATTTAATTGCATTTATTTAAATGCATACTAGTTTAATTGAAGTGAATATGTTTAGTTTATTATTTTACTCGTTATAGTTCAAAATCCAGTTGCAACTACAATACCATTCTCGTGTATTGTAAAATTTCTCCATGAACATTAAAATCGAGGAAATTTTTATAAATCATGTTGTATTCTGAATACAAGAGTAACATATCAAATTATACGGTAATTTATTACAAACTGAAAGTACATAAATGTTTTGATTTTGAAAAACTTAAAAAATTACACCGAATAATAATATCATTTTATTAAATAATTTTTATTATACTGAGTAAAATGCGAGACTATGCGTAACATCATGGAGAATACATGCACTAGGCCGGTGGAAAGAGCTAGCCGGTGGATTGTTTTTATAATAAGTTGTGATATTGGTGTCATCCCCACCATGTGCACCAAGAATATATCATGCAACACTGAACTATAACCAAACAATGCCTCATCTCTTTCCCATTAACGTAGTGCTTATTAAAAATTATATTACCCATTATTCGAAACAACCTCTCATGTGATAATTAAGTAGTTAGCCAGCCAATAATATAAGTTTGCCCCTAATTCTACTTCCCAAACCCCAATATAACAGTCTCATAGTTAACTATTATATAATTGGAAGAAAAACAGCTCCGTGAATACTTATATCTCGTTAAACTGTCGTGATCAGACAGATCAAGCAGAATAGAAAATCGAGCAGCCATTTCTTATTGGATGGCTTAAGTTTTGTTGCATCCAGAAAACCCTCTATAAATACCATCAACCATCCGATTCAAATATTCAATCATGCATCCCTCCTTTTCAATCCCAAAAACTCACAGACAAATCATGGCAAACCCTAAGTTCTTGTTATTGATCATCAGCGCCATTCTTTTCCAGTTCATTTCTCCAGTCAAAGGTGGGAGCCCAGTGTACAACGTTCAGAGTTTCGGAGCGAAGTCGAACGGTAAGAGCGATTGCACTAACGCCTTCCTCAGTGCATGGGCGGCGGCTTGCGCCTCCACTCAGCCTGCGACGGTTTATGTACCGGCGGGGAGGTATCTGATCGGAACAGTGTCGTTCTGGGGACAGACGTGCAAGAACAGTGGGATAACGATGAAGATAGACGGAACTCTAGTGGCTCCGTCAGATTATAACGTGCTGGGTAAGATCGGAAACTGGTTAAAGTTCGAGAGGACTAATGGACTCAGAATCAACGGCGGAACCCTAGATGGACAAGGAGCTGGTCTCTGGGGATGCAAAAAGGGTGGCAAGAACTGCCCCAGAGGAGCAACGGTGAGTCAATCAAGATTTAACTAACCCTCAATTCCAGTCTTTTTCGTCCTAGTAAATCAGGGAAAATTAGAATCTTTTTCTTAAAATCAGTATTTTGCTAAAAAACAAACTCTAGATTCAAGACAATATAGGTAGTTGAATTTTTCTTAACTACGTTACACATGGGTGATTAACGTGTGTTTGAAATGAAACTAGCTAGATTCTTTTATTCCTCTTTCTTAGCTTCTACAATTTGTTACTGCTCTTTTTTAAGCCTCATTTTAACACAAAAATTGCCCATGAAAAACAACTTGACCGAGCGTTTTTATAAGTAGAATTTATATTTGCAGATTTTTACTTATGTAGATTGTATTTTAACACGAACGAACCGAGTATTTTTATTAGTAGAATTTCTATTTGCAGATTTTTATTTATGTAGTCTATATTTTAATACGAACCTTGTTAGTTTATTAACTTCAAATTGCAGTCACTGACATGATGGTGTATTTTTTTTTCTCGAAAATAATATAGACGGTAAAACTAAAATACAACCTGCAAATAGCATAAACCATTTATTAGTCATACTTGTTTTAATTTGTGTTTTAAAAACTAATTTATTGAACTTTTAAAGAAGATGAACACTAATGTTTTTAGCATGACCAAATAATTCTTAGTTTTTATAAAGTTACCCAACACTTTTTCTTTTGTTTGGTTTTTAAGATTATCACACTTATGATTTTATATAATAAAAAGTACATATATTGCACTCCTATAATTCAATTTTCATAACACAATTCTTTTAATCTTAGAAGGTTTCTGCAATAACTTATGATGCGAATAAGTTACAACCTTCCAGCCAAGATTGATGAGAAAGGACTAACTTTGTTTTTCCATATATGTTTCATATGGCACAGACATTGGCTATATACAACTCCAATAATGTGGTGCTGAATGGATTAACATCATTAAACAGCCAGTTTTTCCACATCATTCTCGATGGCTGCAGCGACGCCAAGCTGCTCGGAATGACCATTTCAGCGGCGGCAGACAGCCCCAACACCGACGGAATCCACGTCCAATCCTCAACCGGAGTTACGATAATGAATACTCACATCGCCACCGGAGATGACTGCATATCTCTCGGACCGGGAAGCGCCAATGTCTGGGCTGAGAACATTAAATGCGGCCCTGGCCATGGAATAAGGTACATATACATTATTCAAACTGTGTTAAAAATAATTTATACATTTTTTGTGTATTAATAGCTTTGACTTTTATTTGGATTAGTATTGGGAGCTTGGGATCAGCTGTACAAGAACCAGGAGTAAAAAATGTGACAGTTAAAACCGTTACATTCACCGGAACGCAAAACGGGGTGAGGATAAAGACGTGGGCGAAACCTAGCAGTGGATTCGTCGATGGAGTTTTATTCCAACATGCAACCATGGTCAACGTCGAAAACCCGGTCATCATTGACCAAAATTACTGCAATGGCGGAAAATGCTCCAACCAAGTATGCACTTCTCCACCATCACTTACCACTATATGATTGATTATAGCATAAAATCATCGCTTACCACTTAGTTGGCTGATATTTGATTTCTTAATTTAAACCACTAAAATATTTAAATGACATAATAATATTAAACTTGAGTATTTTTTGTTATTTTAATAATTTGAATTAAAAATTCAAACTCAATCAAGGAATACGTGAGCACTTTCTCAAAATTAGTAGGTTACATGACACATATACAAAAATTCAGGGATATATGAGCATTTTATTCTTGATTATATTCCATAGACCACATATTTAAGGCGTGTTCTATTCACTTCAGTTTAACTCAGTTTAATTTAGTCTAAATAAACCGCCTTTATTATCTAACTAAATAAAGTCGGTTAAATCAAATAAATTTTATCAACAACGGTAATATTAGGAGCCATAACCCTCAATCTTTCAAATCGAAATCATCATTTCATTTATCTTCTTCATTTTCCAATATAATTGTAGTTGTTATTGATGTTAGTGATCTATTGGTGGCAGGATTCAGGGGTGAGGATTAGTAATGTGAAATACCAGGATATACATGGAACATCTTCTACCCAAATTGCTATAAATTTTGACTGCAGTAAAAAGTACCCGTGCAGTGAAATAACTCTTGAAGATGTGAATCTTTCCTTCAAAAGTCAGCGGGCCGTGGCTTCATGTCTCAATGCTGCTGGATCTTCAGCTGGTCTTGTTGATCCCAAAAGTTGCCTATATTAGTTTATGAATTATTGAAGAATTAGAAGTATTATTATACGTCCTTAGAGAGTTTCGGTACATGCATGTTTGACTTTTGGTGATTAAGATCGGAAAAATTGTCGATCATATCCAAATGTGTGTTGATCGGAAATTCAATGTAACAGAAGTTTCTTGCACGAGCCTGTGGTGGCTGTTTTGGCTGAGCCTGGCCGTTCGAGATATCTCTATAGCATTGATGATTAAGTTCATTTGAAGGAAAATGAGTTCATCAATTAAGATGTTTTTGTTTTCATTTCTCTAGTATGATTTTGTTTATATCATCTGTTTCATGATTACTTACTTGAAATGTACTCTAATCTGCAGTTAAGTTAGATATTTTTACGATTTTATTAGTGGAGATTTATTTGGCACCCACTACCATTCAAAAAGTCTCACAAACAGACCTTGATGCATTTAGCAAGCTTTGCAAGGTAGGACAAATGCCCTTCAAGCAATTAAGCTTCCAAACAAATAAATGAATATCGTCTTAATTAATGCATAGTGATTGAGAATATGACAATAACAACATTTCTTATGTCAAACAATAATTTGGGAGCAATTTAGTGATCAAGTCAACAAAGAGCAAATCACAACTTAACCACCCAAAAATTTAACATAAAAACACTTCCATAAAACTCAATCTGTTAATACAAAAGTACGTGTCATTTGTCAAAACAGTCCTGACTCCTGAAGAATGTAGATCCCATCAATCCGGTAATTGATCTGTTTGTCACCTTTCTTGTTGTAGTTTTAATTGAAATTGTCTCTCCTTTTGAAGTGAGGACGTGTGCTTCATCTAGACGCACCTATTTACTGTATTACTGTTCTTCATCTGCGAAAGGACACTAAAAATAGCAGTATCCTTCCAAGCAACTAATGTGTGCCTATATAAGTCCTTACTGATAAAACTCCAGTCCTATCCAATAAAATGATTCCTTGAAGTGCCGGTGGAGTTTGGTTCATTGTGATAGTTGCAAATAAGTTAGAATCAAGAGAGGGTTTAGCTAAAGAACCCGCATCCATATTTGCCTCTCTTATTGCATGCACAACCCTGTTAGCTTTATGCAACTCATGCATTTCAAAACATAAAGAACAATGATGCCAAGTAGATGACTCAGGTTTGTGTATTCATGTGACTCATTACTACAGTCAGACTTAATGACTGAGGTGTTCAAGTTCAGTTATGTAGCAGGCACAAAACCATGTTTCATAACTAAAATTTCAGAGTACGTAATGGGTAGATGCATGGCAATGTAATAATTTTAAGCACCATAGTGACTCCCAAACTATCTCTTATTATGATGTCTAAGCCACACAAACTATTTCTATAAGCTGCATCTACATTAATCTTAAAGACCGAGTCTAGAGAGCGTGATTAAACCTTCTTAGCCCTAGTTTATTTAAGAAATGGGACTAAATCAGAAATTGATTCCTTTTCATTTTCCAGATAATGTATGAGCAATACGAATTAAAGATCCTTAATTACTTTCACAGATGGATGAACTCAATGAGTTTTTATTTTCAAAAAACTACTTATTCATTTTAGTCCACAAGCTCTAAAATGTCACCATAGTGGTGGTTTTTGTAAATTTAGTGTGAACCTTAGAAAAACCTTTTCAACATAAATAAAAATTCAATCTCCCTATAAGTGAATGAAAGGTTGGTGCCTACAGTACTAGAATCTTATGTCAACATACTATCCCATTTTGGTAAGGGACTGCTACTTGGATGCAGCTAGAAGATCTCATCACAAAGTTTTTATCTCCCCTCTTATTTTGTCTAAATCTGTCCAAACTCGACTTTTGTTCCAGCCATGCCAAGCTTGAAGGGGGGTGAAGAAAATCTCACACTTAGTAGTTGAGTCTGAGAACTAGCGCCCGAAATCTCCCAATTTTGAATCCTAATTGGACGCCAGTTAATAGTAAGCGAGACAACATTGTTTTGGTGCGGTACTCCACAACGCAGAAAGCGCACCAATATCCAACACGTGTCCCTGCACGTGTCAGTCAAGAATTAGGATGTTCAAACAACTTTCCATTTTAATTTGTGTATGAATTAGTACTCCAACATCTTTTGTAATCAAGAAATTCCAAGCTTCAAGCTTTATTAGATTTCTTGTATCAGTTTTTCCTTGTGTTACGGCGGTAAATTGGGCTCCACTGCCGTACGTCTTCTCGTCGTGTACCTATTAGACAAAGAGAGGAAGATATTGGATGAGGACGGGAGGGCTCAAGCCGTTCCCGCTCCGATGCCAAAGTCAGAGATATTTCTCATGTGGTTATTCTCTATGAACAGGAGTATTGGTAAGATACCTCTCATGTGATAATTCCCCTCCTTCTTATACCAATCTGGTGGGCTCCATTCTCATGTCGGCAGGCCCAGAAACAGCCTTTCTGGGCACATGCCAAAACTCTCTCTCTTGATGGGCCTTTTGGGCCTTCGTGTTCTATGGCCTGTGCCATAACACTTGTCGGTCCGACGGTAGAGTGGACGGTCGGTCTAACCCGTCAGGTGGCTAGTCCTCACAAGTCCCCCCAAGTGCGAGGTCACGTCGAAAGGGGCGAGTGAAGCACGAACGGTTCACCTACGGCGACGGTTGGCCTAACTCAGCCCAATGTCACATTGATTGCATGTCTACCGCGTGTCCCTTGTCTTCCTTTTCCCGAGAGCATGTGGGCCCGATGCTTTTGCCATTCCCAATATACCCATTTAATCCTTTGCTTTGTCTCCTACCTTTTCACGCTCATTTTCAATTTGTCTGCCTCTTCTTATTCCAGATCTTTACGCCGTCGCCCTGCTCCATCATACTCAGGTACATTTCTTCCCCTTCTGTCTCCGTTACTTTTTTCCGGCGACCTTCCGTACTCCCTGGAGAGTAGAAATGGCCGACTCGCGCATGGGTCCTGGGCTCCCCAGCGGCACGTCCGCTAGCGATGTTGACGGGTTCAAAGAAAAGTGCCAGAATACCGTCGACTTGGGCTTCTCCGACTTGGAGAGGCAAATCCTGCTTCCGGCCGCCGGCGAACTCATGGCCGACGCTCCGGAGAGCTATAGAGCTATACAACCATATACTATGAGTATCTTTTCGCCCGTGCCCTCTAGTTGCCTCTGATTGAGTTTTTTAAGGAAGCACTCACCTTTTTCGACCTCGATCTCCGTTATCTTCAACCCAACTCGGTTAGGGCGTTGGTGGTGTTTCAGGTGATATGCTCCGCCCTCCAGGTGCGACCCTCCATCCTTCTGCTCCGGGTGTTTACCTACCCGTGCGTGGACAAAGGGTATTGTCACCTGAAATTCCGACCATTTACTGGTTTATCCCTAGTCCAAAAGATATCCAAGCGGTCAGGCTTGGGCAACAGATTTGTCTACGTCGACAACGAGCTTGTGTGGGGCCCCTTCGGCTGCCTGGCGGGCCTACCCGGTTGGCGATCCAGTAACTCGAGGGCTCCGGCCCAGTGAAGGGGAGATGGCCGTGATGGGCACGGAAATCCGGCTGCTGAAATCGGGCGCCGGGCCGTGGACTCAGATCAACTCGGATAAGGTGCTGAGTGAGTGTGGGCTTCCCCACTATAAGTTGGATGGGCCGTTTGCTGTGTTTGCCACCCCCGCTATCTCTTCCTCCGGGGGTCATGAAGGTTGTCCGGCCTTTCACCATTCCGTCATCGCTATATTCTATCTTTTGATATACTTGGCCTTTTAACTTGTCATTTCTTCCTTTTCTCTTAATTATCTCTTCACAGGCTCTCATCAATCCAGCAAACCTTCCGGCATGGAGATGGCCAACCGTCGATTAGTGCGTCGCATGATCCGTGAGGGAACATCCACCCCGTCTGCTAGCTAAGCTCATAGCCTTTCGGAGTCCCATCGGAGTGGTCCCAACTTCCATCCGCAATCACCCCCGCGCCGAATCATCAACCTTGACGATGAGGTCGTTGACTCGGAGAAGCCGAAGTAGACCGCGGAGACCCTGTGGGCTGATGGGCTATCTCAGGGCCTGGATGATCCGGCTGACGGCAGTCAGGTCAAACAGCCAAAACTGGGTCCGATGGCTCGTCTGGTCCACGGGGTTCCCCCTCATCCGGCAGCTGGACCGTTGTCGGCCCCTCCCAAGGGTCGTTCGGATCTTGTTTCCTCGATCATCCCCAAGGGCCACCTGGATGCTTGGCGCGCGAACAACATGGTCAACATCAGTAACTCCTTTAATTTCTTGGACCGACAAGACTCAGTCACGATAGAGGTAAGTCCTTTCCTTCTCCTTGTCCGTTCTTGACTTGTTGTAAGGGACCTTCTCCGTTATGCTTACACATTCTCTTCAGGTTTCCTGTCTATCGACCGCCCTACGTTAGATGACCTGACTGGCTCAGGAGGACGAGCTTTTGTTGCAGTCGGCTCTGCAGGCGGCCACTGAGCTGAATCAGCAGCAGGAGGGGGTCATTGGCGCCCTGAATTTGACGGTCGCGTCTTCTGATCCCTCAAGCCTGCAGGCCAAGGTTGAGGAGCTCACTGCCATGATCGACACACTCCAGCTGGAGAAACATGCCGTGGCTGACGAGAGGGGTCTCTTCTACGGGAGATTGCAGGAAGCTGAGGTGCAGCTGGTTCTTCTTGATGCCATGCGCAATTGTGTCACGGAGCTTGAGGGTGCTCTTGCTGCCTCCAACGCACGAGCGAATGGTCTGGAGGCGCGGTACAAGTGGGCTGTGGAAATTGGCTTCCCCGCCATCTTTCTGAAGGCTGCTTCTAGTGGCAATGCTCGCAAGCACTTCATCCAGGCCATCCACCGCTCCTTCAACCTCGACTTGGTGTATGAGGATCATCCCATCACTTTCGGCAAGTCTCTGGCTAAACTCTTCTCCGTCTACTATAAGTACCCCTTCACTGTGTACTTTTCAGCGTTGTCAGAAGAGATGGATCCAGAGGCGATCATGAACTAGGAGCCCCTCCGTCAAGCTGAGCCAGTCCGGGATCCAGTGCTGGAGTCTGCTGCTTCTACTACTCATCCCTCTGAAGCCTCATCCAGTTATGTCCGTTCTGTTGCCGCTGCGAGTCGCAGGGGAAGTGTCCCACCGCATCTGCTGGACGATCTCGTTGATGCTGAAGTGGTGCCAGTCAAGGCGAATGAGGAGAAGGTTGCCGACAATAAAGGGCATTCTCGAATCCGCCCTGCGAGGCGTTGATAGGCCACTTGTGGCCACTCTTTAATTTTGTTTTATACAATGGTTTTTTCTTCATTATTCTTCGAAACTTGCGATTGTAACGATCCCATAAGGGTGCTTACCTTTTGTTGCAAACAATGGGATTTCATCTTTTCCTCACTTCTTTGCTTCATACTTCGTGTCGCTTGTCCAGTCGTCTGTTGCCCTAACCGTTGAGCCCACGTATGAGTCGACAGTCGGGGCTACCAATCAAGTGATCAGTCCGTATGCCCGATGGTCGAGTCATCCGTGGACTTAACCGTTAATAAGCAGATGAATGACCCATGGATGCGTTTGTTGCACGCCCAGATTCGCAAGATCTTTTGACCGCGTTAGGCGGCTACGGGCTCGGACCCTGTTAGCCGAGCCGAGATATGAAAGGTGTGAATGCCTCTCCAGCATCGCCTTCTCCGACCAAGGGTACACTTGTGATGGGTGGTTCTCGTGACAGAACCTACCCCAAAAGTCATCCGCTAGCCAAAGAATCTCCGGAAGCGACTGTGCCCTTGTTTTTAAAGGCAGCTAGCTCGTCTTCCGTCTTGATTCAACCGGTGCCATCTCTCTGTCGGCTTGTCCATCGATCTTTGATTGGGCCGACAGTCAGACAGCCAGTCGAGAGATTTCCAGAAGTGGTTGTGCCCTTGTTTAGGTCAAGAGCAACTAACCCATCCTTCGCCTTGACGCCCTTGCCGTCGGCGCGATGGTCAGCTCGTTTATTGAACTGACTGCTGGATCAACGGTACGCCCATCGTTCCATTCATGGTTGATATAATCGATGTATACACACAATATGAAATAAAATGAAACTCGCACCCTGCTTGTATAAATGCCATTCAAAATAAGACCAGATCCCATACGATCACTTCCCTCATACGAATGAGGATAAGATGATCGCGTCGGGAATTCTTTTCAAAAGCTAGCCCGCAGGTTAAGGCTCATTTGTTTTCACACATACATATATTCTAGAACGGGTACCTTATCACCCGTAATACCTCTTGAGCTTGTTCATGTTCCAGGTTCGGGACACCGGCTCTCCCTTAGAGCACGGAGCTTGTAGGCTCTGGTACCCAGCACTTCCGCCACTTGATATGGCCCTTCCCAAGGCACGTCCAACTTCTTGGTTCCCTCGGCTCTGCTGGCCTCGTTCTTCCGGAGGGCCAGGTCATCAACCTTCAGCGCCCTGGTTATGACTCGGCTGTTGTAGCTCTGCTCCACATACGATTTGTACATGGCTTCTGTCAGGGCCGCCTTCTCTCACTAGCTTTCCAGTTCCTCTAGGGAAGATCGGAGCTCCTCTTCGTTCTCCGGTTGGGTCAACGGTTCGGCCAACCGGGGGGATCTTAGTATCATCTCCGGTGATATGATGGCCTCGCTCCCATAACATAGCCGGTAGGGAGATTCTCCGATCGCCGCCTGCGGTGTCGTGCGGTACGCCCATAACACCGACGGGAGCTCTTCCACCAAATTTCCCTTTGCCTGGTCTAGCCTCCGCTTGAGTCCCTGGATGATAATCCCGTTGGTACATTCGGTTAAGCCGTTCGCCTGTGAATGCGCCACAAATGTAAACTTCAGCTCTATCCCTAGTTGTTGGCACCAAGATTTGAACGGATCCCCTTCAAACCGCTTTAAAGTATCACTGATGATCGTCTTTGGCAAGCCGAAACGGCACACGATATTTCGCCAAACAAAATTCATCACCCGTTTCCCGGTGATGACCGCTCTGCTTGTGCCTCCGCCCATTTGGTGAAGTAGTCTACCGTCACAACCAGGAAATGCATCTTCCCAATTGCCATCGAGAAGGTAGCAACAATGTCGATTCCCCATTTGGCAAACGGCCACGATCCTGTGATTATCTTCATGGGCTGACTGGGAGAGCGCATCACCTTGTCGTGGGCTTGTCATTTCGGGCATTTTCTTACAAGGTTGTCGGTATTCTCTCTCATTTGCGGCCAATAGAAACCTGCACGCGATAATCGTAAGGCAAGCGTTCGGGCACCATGGTGACTCCCGCAGGTGCCCTCATGAAGTTCCGTCAACAAGCGCTCTGCCTATCGGGGCATCACACATTTCTGGTACAAGACACCATCTTTCAGAGCAAACTCCAACGCCCTTCGCTCCAACTTCCTTGTTTCTGCCTCATCTCCCGGCGTCCGCCCATTGAACAGGTAATCTCGAATAGAATCTCGAAAGAGCTCTCAGTAGTAGGTTGATATTCTCTCTCCATTTTGGGCAAAAAAAAGGAAGTTTTCCCATCCTCACCTAATATCAATTTTTTGTCAATTCCCTTGGTTAAATATGAAAATAGTTGAATTTATCCTCATCCTTATAACATTTGGAGTTTATTGATACCGAATTTCAGATATATTGAGGGAATTTAGGAACTGGAGAATTTTTTCGGCCAAAAATTACACAAAAACCCCGAGAGTTCATCACATCAAAGAAAACCACTTTCCATACAGATTTGTGCTATGGGCTAGTAAGGATCTGGAAAAACATAGACCAAAACCCTAGAATTCAAGAAAAAGCAACAAATTTGGCATGATTTTGGCTACATATCGCGAATTTGAAGCTCCGGGAAAAAGTCAACCCTACGTCGGCAGCGCCGCCCGCCGGCGATTCGAGCCTCGCCGTTCGGAAATTTGAGATCCCCACCCCATCCGCGTCAAAACCCATACTCCAGTTTCTCTCGACTCATCACATCAGCGGAGATCAGAAGCGGCCCCACCGAGCAAGCTTCCCGTCACTGTCGCCACCGCACGCCGGAGATACGACCAGTCTGACAGGCATATTCTCACTCCCCATTGTCAGGGCTACAAAACCCACTATGCCACGTCGGTCGAGACTTCCGATTGACGCTGTCCGAGCAGATCACACCACGCCGGAAAGTTCAGATGCGGCGAACCCTCACCGATATAACACCGCCGCAATCCGGCATTGGAAACCCACTCCCCGCACCACCAGCTACATTTCCCCCTATTGCCCTGCCTCGAGCAGTACTGGGATGAAGACCCACTTGCGGCTCCGACGAACGTCCTCTGCAACTCCTCCCCGGCGACTCCAGCCGGAGCTCCGCCGCTCACAGACCGGTGCATCAGTTCCGTCTGGACATGGAGAACGCAACCCCCACCACCGCGTCCCACCAATCATCCTTGGAGCATTCACCCGAAAGTAGAGCTTACGGCCGGAACTCTTGATCACTCTCCAGCACCGACGCGGCCGTCCCGACGCACACCAAGTCTGCAGTTGCAACACTTGTAACCCGATGACCCATTCTCGGCAGCCCCTTCCCGCCACACACCTACTTGGAGACAACCTATTTTCTAACTACTCTGTTTTTTCACTTGTTCTACTGGACATGTTCATCATAGGCAGAAGCTCTCGGGAAACATTGTGAAAAAATTCTAGAAAATTCTAGAAAACTCTAGAAAATTCTAGAAGACTCTGGAAGGTTCTAAAAAACTCTAGAAAGTTCTAGAAAATTTTATAAAATTCTAGAAAAATCTCGCGAAGTGGAAATCCGCCCTCAAGGTATGTGATGGATCCATACTTTGTGATTTACAGCTCCCTATTCCCCAAATTTCAGCTCTGAGTGTAGGATTAGTTCAAGGAGACTGAAATCCCCCCTGCATGTCCTAGAAACCACATCGTTGAGTGTAGGCCTAGTTCACGACATTTGTGGTTTCGCTACTTGGCATTTTAAATTCTCGCTAGCTTGTCGCTAGATTTGTGGGCGCCGATAAGTTAGTCGGCGTCGTTGTGCTGGTGTATTTGACAGGAACCATGAGTGAACCATTCGATGATATTGAGTTTGTCAGCAGCTTTGCCACCCGAAAACAAACCCAGCCCCTTGCCACTACTGGACAGAACAGAAATAAACATAGAAAGCACGCTGAAGCTGGGCAGAACTGAGGGTCCAATGGGCAGAGAAAAGAAGCTGAAACTGGGCAGAACAGAGGGTCCGATGGGCAGAGAAAGCAAGCAGAAACTGATGAAGAGGATACCGTGGTTCAGGAAACTGCGGAAACTGATCAGAGGAGAACTGAGAAAGCCTGAGATAACCCCCTTTTGGGACTGAAGCGTGACTGGAACTGTGCGGAACTAATGATGGAAAAAGTGGAAGTTGTCAAGCCGACAAATGACTTTGATTTAGCGCTTGATGAAGAAGAGGAATTTTCTGCACCATTAAAGCGCTACTATGGCTTCTTGGGATGTTTCTCAAGCTATTTCCCGGGTTTTTCAAAATTAGAAACCTCATGGTAAAGAAATGGGAGATGAATTGCAAACTTGAATATGATGGAAATGACTTTGTCTAGTTTACCTTTAAAAGCGCCGAAGACAGAGACACGGTGCTGAAAAGGGATGACCATTTCTTGTATGACATGAAACTGTTTACCAAGCCCATCCCGGAGACGGGGATTTATACTTCCCTTGATGTGTCATGCAAACCTGTCTGGGTCAAACTAAAAAACCTAACCAAAGCATGTTGGCACCCAAAAGTTTTGAACAAAATGGGATCGGTCTTAGGAGTCACAATTTGCATGGATAACAACACATGTGATAGGAAAAGCTATGATGCTAGTCTATTGCTGGAAATTGACTTATCCAAACCTCCGAAAACAGAGTTGAAATTCCTACGCAAGGATAAAACACCTTTTAAGGTGAGAGTGGTCTACGAACACTGCCACAAGTTTTGTGTAGACTGCTTTGGAAGCTACCACCAACGAGACACATGTGAAGCATACCACAAAGCCATTGCCACACTTGAAGCCAAACAAGAGGCTGGAAAGAAAGGGAAAATGGAGTCGAACGATGGCTGGCACACGGTGGGTAAAAAAGGGAAAGCCGAAAAAACTCAGACACAACCCACTACCTCATCTACCCCAATCCAAAAATCGCCCTCAAATCTGCCCCATAAAACACCCCCAAACTTGCCCTAAAAATCACCAAACCTCCCCCAAAAACCTACGCTAAACAACCCCCCAGAAGGCATTATCTATGCTAAGAAACCTGGACTAAAACAACACCAATCTGCCATCCCCCACTTCTCAAAACCAACTAGCACCCACACTTACTAACCACCCCAAACCTGCTAGCAAACAACCCCCCCCCCCTCCCTCACCCCGACCTGCCTTCAACCTCAAAAACACACACTCAAAACCCAGCCCCACGCAAGACCTGCCCGGCACCACCCACCGTTGAAGAAGAGGACAGTTCAGAAAACTCAGATGATGACTCAGATGATGGCTCAGAAGGTTCAGAGGAGAGCTTGGAAGATGGAGATGCTGCTGTCCAGAACCAATTACAGGCAGTATACAGTATTGTTGAGATTGGAAAGGAGATTGGGATAGTATTCGCTCCGGAGGAAAAGCAAAAGTTTAAGCTAGCAATATAAGCATACACACGTGGCTCTCCAAACAGCTCCCTACGCGAGCTAGAAAGAGCTCCTCCGGAGGAACACCCCACATCCAGACCTTTTGGTGAACTAAGCCAGCAAAAGGATGGAGCAGACCCGATGCCCGAGGAAATGAAAACTCCCCCGGAACGCAAACCTGAAAAGGCAACATCAAGAAGACCACAGAAAAAGCAACTAAAGGTGGCGTCCCGAGCCAAATGGAGCCTAAGTGGACCCATGAATACATCTGTATGGAACATAAAGGGGGGGGGGGTTGTGCAGCACCCCGGGAAAACAGAAACAATCTTTTCTCAGAAAGGTTGTTTCTGAAAACAAAATAGGTCTATGCGGATTCTTGGAAACTAAGTTAACCGACAACATGCTCGAGGTCTTTGTAAAGAAGTTTAAAGGTTGGAAACACACACAACTTTAACATCTGCCCTAATGGAAGAATATTGGTGCTATGGGACCCCAGACAGTACAAAGTTATGATCTTTGACACCAAAATGCAGCATATCCATTGCAAGGTCCTAAGCCTAGCATCACAAGTGGAGTTCTTTTGCACTTTCATTTATGGAGACAACACTGAGAGAAGTGGAAGAAGGGTTTTATGGCAAGACCTGGTCTCCATCGGCAGCAATCTATCAATGCCCTGGATGGTACTCAGAGACTTTAACACATCTCTGTCAAGCTCCGAATACCTAGGCTGTGCACCCCAAGGTCACTACCAGCATAGAGAATTCCAGCAGATGTGCGCCACATGTAGCCTCACTGAAGCTCCAACAGTAGGGCCAACCTTCACCTTCCATGGGCCAGCCTTCACCTTCCATGGGCCTAAGTACTCTTTATTTAAAAAAAACTAGAGAGAGTCCTCCTAAACCCACTATGGAGTGCTGGCTCCTGCTCAGTCACTGTATTCCCCTTCAACCCACACTCTGACCACACCCCCATAGTGATTACTCTCTTCAATGATGATGATGATCGAAAGAGGCCATTCAGAATGCAGAAGATGTGGATGGCGCACCCAAAATGCAAGAGATAGTGCACAAATACTGGAATCCTATGGTCCCTGGAACCAAACAGTATGGTGTGTGTAGAAAACTATCGAGGCTGAAAAAACCACTCAAGGAATTGGGAAAGCTGGAAATGAGCCATATCACAGCAAGGGCAAAGGAAGCTGATAAGAAATACGGGGCAACACTTGACACCTTCAATCCCACACTAGCCTCGGAGGAAGACAAACTGAACCTAGAGCAATTGATGGACAAAGCTCTATTCTTGTACAGGGCTGATGGGTCATTCCTAGCACAAAAAGGGAAAATCAATAACATAGCATTTGCGGACAAGGGAATAGCTTATTTTCATGGCTTCGTCTCTGACAGAAAATGAGGTGGAATTCCGCAATCCTGGATGGAGACAACAGGCTGGTAACATCCAATATAGAGAAAGGGGAGCTATTTGCCCAGTTCTACAAGGGACTTTTTGACCAAGATAGACAACGTTGTGGGACAGATGAAAGGGTTTTCAACCAGGGCCCAAAACTGACCCTTGAGGAATCAACGATGCTGGCTAGCCCCATAACCGAAAATGAAGTCAAAGCTGCCATTTTTGGGATCAAAGAGGACAAGGCACCGGGCCCGGATGGATATACCGCTGCGTTTTATAGGCGAAACTGGGAGATTGTTGGAGGAGATATCACTGCTGCCGTGCTGGACTTCTTCACCTCTGGGCAGATCCTAAGAGGATAAATCAAACTGTCCTTTCCCTTATACCAAAGAAGACCACCAACCTCAAAGTGGGAGACTTTAGGCCCATAGTTTGCTGCAATGTGCTGTACAAAATCATCACCAAAACCATTGCAAATAGACTTGATGGTGTGCTTCCCTCCATCATTGACAAGGCACAAGCAGCTTATGTCAAGGGGAGAAATATGCCCGATAATGTGATGTTGGCTCAAGAGCTTGTAAGAGGCTATGTCAGAAAGAAAAACAGCCCGAGGTGCAGGATTATGATGGACCTAAGAAAAGCCTTTGAAACCATCTCATGGGAATATCTAAAGGATGTTCTAATGGGATTGAGATTCCCAACCGAAATGGTCACTTGGATCACAGCTTGTGTGACTTCCCCCACCTTTTCCATTGTAGTAAATGGCAGGTTGTGTGACTTCTTTCATGGAAAGAGAAGAATACGGCTGGGAGACCCAATGTCACCACACCTATTTGTCATTTGCATCGAATACCTGTCTAGGCTGCTCATAATGAATAAATGGGACATAATACTCTTCAAACTACATCCCGGATGCCATGAGCTCAAGCTAACACACCTAACCTTTGCGGATGACTTGATGTTTTTCTGTAGAGGAGATGCAACCTCAGTAAATGCATTCATGAGAGCTCTCAGTGATTTTGAGGTCACCTCAAGACTGACTGTAAATGTGGAGAAATCCACAATTTATGGCATTGGAATTCAGGATGATTTGAGCTTCACTGGCATACCCTATGGCACCTTCCCGGTCAGGTACCTTGGAATCTCACTTGACGCTAATAAGCTAAAGGTTACCCACTTCCAAGTGCTCATTAACAAAATCAATGGCACATTTTCCAAGTGGAATGGAAAGTCCCTCACATATGCTGGAAGGCTAGAATTTATTAAGTCTGTCACGTCAAGCACCATCAACTTTTGGATCCAAAACTTTGTTATGCGGAAGACAGTCACAGATGAACTCAAAAGAATATCCGCTGAATTTTTGTGGATTGGAAAGCAGAGACACAATGCTTCTTGGGACAGAGTTTTCACTCCGAAGAGCAACAGAGGGATAGGAATAAGGGACTTCCATGCATGGAATAAAGCTGCTATCTCTAAGCAATTATGGGACAGCCACCATAACAAAGAGTCCCTTTGAATTCAATGGATTCATGCACATTACTTGAGGGGCAAAACCATCTGGAATATAAAGCCAACGGGGGACAGGTTCTCAAGGTATTTCAAGGATCTTATAGAACAGAGAGACACCATCATGCAATCAGTGGGATGGGCAGAAAGTGCAGCTGTTCAACTTCTCCAAGGCTAGGAAATGAAAAATCAAAGGGTCGTCTTATTCAAAACCCCAATTATGACATCACCTCGAACGCACCCCTTGTAGAGTTATAGAGATAAATAGAGTTGTAGAGATAAACGCGCTTTCACATCTTCTTAACCCGAAACGGCTGGGCAGAGGAAAGGATCCTTTTTTTGAGGGTACTCCCGCGAACAGATCTAGTGGAGACGTGGTGGGGCCTGTAGCTCAGAGGATTAGAGCACGTTGCTACGAACCAGGGTGTCGGGGGTTCAAATCCCTCCTCGCCCACAACCGGCCCAAAGGGGAAGTACCTTACCTTTCCCTCTGGGGGTCGAATGATGGGGATAGCGGACCAAAGGTGAAAAGTTATGGAAGAAAATGGGAAATTCACTAGCAACGCCTACGACTTCTTCTACAGACTTGATCACGCCTCAGTTTATGACCACCCAAACCAGCCCAAAGAGCTACTCTATGCTTCAATCTGGAAAAATCACAATCCACAGAAGCATAGCTTCATCTCCTGGCTAACCGTAAGGGGAAAACTCAAAACAAAGGACAAGTACCATGAAAAAGGCCCCACACATGTGGACAGAATTTGCCCCCTTTGTCAACTAGAAACTGAATCGATCCAGCACCTCTTCTTCAAATGCGAATTTACCAAGGTAATTTGGCATAGAATCACAGACTGGCTGGAGTTAAGGAAAAGGTCAGAGTCACTGCTGAGTACAAATAAATGGACCAGAAGGAGAATCAAAGGATCTAAACCGAGGAAGCAATTGGGAACACTAGCCCTAACAGCTTCTATCTACCACATCTTGATGGAAAGGAACAGGGTGGATAAAGAAGGTTTCCTGCCATCTTCAGCCCGTGCCATAAACATCATCATGAGGGATTGCTACATGGTGCTTGTTAGGGTCGGGCATCTCACCATCTCGCATGGTTCATCCCGACCACTCATCTTACATGACGATCGGGCCAGACCCGACAGCAGATGGCAGCTTTACCAAACTTGGCAGGGGAATCTTCCCAGACCGCCTAACGGCGTGGTCTGATGAGACCAGGTCAGCTGTCAGCACTATATATATCTCTCTTCCTCACAAGAGAGAGGTAAGTTTACTGAACACAATCAATCACATCCCAACTCTCCGAACAGTCAACTGACTTTAGCATCGGAGCGGGAACGACAATTAGCCGCCCCGCCCTGATTGAGAGTTCTTTGATTCTTAGCAAGTTCATCTCATCGTGCCATCGTGACGGATCATCAAGACGCACATCGCGATTGTAACATTGGCGCCGTCTGTGGGGATATAACTGATTATCTTCATAGCCCACGCACTGCAAATGAGCAGAGAAGGACAGGACCACGTCACCCTCATCGACGAGGTAGTGGTCACAGATCTGGGCGACGAGGGGGCTGGAGTCCCGTTCACCCTTCAAACCCAGCAGCCACTCCGATCTCGGCGACGCCTGAGCAGGCTCGACACCCAGGCGCGTCCCCATCTTTCACGACGGAGGATGGTGACGTGCTCCGCCAGATCTTGGAGTCACAGGCTACCATCAACAAGCAGCTGCAGGAACTGCGAGGCACGCCGCCAAAAGCGCGGCGTCTTGAAGGTTTGGCAAAAACGGTCACACCGACGAAGCTTTTTGCCGACCATGCGCGAGCCAAGCGAAAAGCCCCCATCCTCACAGAGCTGGATGATGACGGGAATGAGATCCTGGAGGATTCAGACGAGGAATGGGAAGATCCGGGCGAGAAAGAGGCCAACCCTAGATCCCAGCCTGGGGAATGGGCCATGACGTATGTTCACAAGCCTAGTGTCAAGCCGAGGGTGCCGGCGAAGCAGAGGTTGTCGGTGTTTTACGAGGCCCCGGATTTCCAGAAAAGAGGGAGTCCTTTTTCAGAGGCAGTAACGGAGTTTGTCGCCAACCCCCGCCTTCGGATCCCACCAAATCTGGGTACGTATGATGGCTTGTCGGATCCAGCAGATCATTTGCATATGTTTACAACTAACATGTCAACGTACGCTACGCCCGAGCCCGTGTGGTGCAAAGTATTTGCCACCATGCTCAAGGAGGCAGCAAGGGTGTGGTTCGCCAACCTGGACAATGGAAGCATATCCAGTTTCGCGCAGCTCGAGGAACTTTTCCTTATCAGGTTCATGCAGAAAAGGAAGTTCACCAACACGACGCAGGACCTGATGAAGATACGCCACAGGGCGTCATCCGGCGAGAGCCTGATGGAGTATTATGAGCGCTTCATCGAGGAAAGCAACAGGGTGGTGCACCGTGGCGAGCCGTGGTGGTTGATCGAAATTTTCATGCAGGGTCTGGATCACGAGGCTCTGGATTCAGAACTCACCCTTCGTGCAGTACACATGCTGGACGAGTTGCATATGGTGGTGGAGATGTTTCACCGAGCCGACGAGAATGCCAAGAAGAAGAAGTTGGCAATGCGGAAGGAGGCTCGACCTTATTGGCCAAAACAGAAGCTCATCCAGGATGGGCAACTGGCCAAAGCAGAGAAAACGTCATCGGTGAAGGACAGGCTAGGACCTCGAGTTGCTCAAGAAAGAGTATTCACCCCGTTGACAAAGACGCCCAGAGAAGTCTTCTTGGCAAACCGCGACGTCATCCCTCCCCCGCGCGCTATGAAGATGCCTCCCAACAAGCGAAACTTGAACAAGTTTTGCGAGTACCATGACAACCACGGCCACGACACAGAGGATTGCATCCACTCGAAGAAGGCCATTGAGTCATGCCTGCGCAAAGGGCAGTTGAAGCAATTTGCTGCCACCGCCAAAGCCCACAACAAGGCGACATATGCCAACAAGAATGGTGGCCAGGATCAAAGTGCCAACAGGGCGCGTGGCAAAGGAAAGGAGGTGGCTCGTGCCGAGCGACCAGATGAAAAGAGAGCCAAGTATGAGGAGGAGGAGTCACCAGAACGAGAACCGGCGAGGCGCGCGAGCAATGATATACTCACTATCATAGGCGGAAATGCCGGGGGAAGCTCAGATTCACAAAGAAAGGTTAGATGCAGGATAGCCCCAGAACACACTCCGACTAGCAGGAGGCTGGGTAGAGACGAGTTGATCAAATTCGGTGCCGACGATCCCATCCCGGATCGCCCGGCCGGATGCGATGCGGTCATCATCACGGTTCAAATAATGGATAAGATGGTTCATCGAGCATACGTGGATGGCGGCAGCTCAGCAGAAATAATGTATTGGCATTGTTTCGAGAAGCTGGACGACAACACCAAGGCCAAGTTGATCCCAACAAGCACACCGTTGGTGGATTTCGCGGACAGAACGGTGTGGCCAGAAGGAACAATCACACTTCCATTTGGGGTCGGGGAGAGGCCGACCAGGAAAAAGGTGGACATGGAGTTCATCGTGATCAAGGCTCATAGCCCATACAACCTAATACTGGGAAGACCAGCGCTAGCCCAGCTCAAAGGTATTGTTTCAACCCTCCATCTCCTTTTGAAGTTTCCAACCAAAGGAGGGATAGCGACCGTTCGAGGCGATCAGCAAAAGGCGAGAGAGTGCCACAGAATCGCATTGAAGAAGCGGAAACGTCCAGATGACGAATCGCCACCACGACGTCCGATCCACATGGTCCGATCAGGGAACCCAGATCCCAAAACCTTGTCAGCATCGTGCATGCCCATGTTCCTTGACCAAGGTGGATGCCGAGGAGTCCAAGTGGGATCCGACTTGCCTGACGCAAGTCGTCAGGAGGTTCTGGAGGTCCTGATCAAGCATCAGAAGGTCTTTGCATGGAAGGCGACAGACATGACGGGAGTATCACCCGAACTCGGTCAACACACCCTCAGAGTGGATCCTTCACACCCACCGGTCATGCAGAAAAGACGGCCGCTATGCCCAGAAAGGAATGACGCGGTAAACAAACAGGTAACCGAGTTGGTGAATGCAGGTATCCTACGGGAAGTGCCATACCCTACGTGGTTAGCCAACCCGGTCCTGGTCAAAAAGTCAGATGGGAGTTGGCGAATGTGCATCGATTACAAAGCGCTGAACAGGGCATGTCCCAAGGATTGCTACCCGACACCCATCATCGACCAGAAGGTGGACGCGTTGGCCCCTTTCTCGATCAAATGCTTTCTAGAGGCATACAAGGGGTACCACCAAATCACGATGAAGGAGGACGACATCGACAAAACTGCCTTCATCACAGAGAGGGGAGCCTTCGCATACCGGATGATGCCGTTTGGCTTACGCAACGCCGGTGCCACTTACCAAAGGGTGGTGGACAAGATTTTCAAAGCACAGATCGCCCGCAACATGGAAATTTATGTCGATGACATGGTCATCAAGAGCGTATCGTATGAAGGTTTGGTGAAAGATCTAGATGAGACTTTGGGAACCTTAAATGCGGCAGGTATGATGCTCAACCCGGCCAAGTGCCAGTTCGGAGTGAGGGCCGGGAAGTTCTTGGGCCTCATGGTGTCCAACAACGGTGTGGAGGTCAACCCAAAGAAAGTCCAAGCCGTCTTGGAAATGAAGCCTCCCCGAAACGTCAAAGAAGTACAGAGCTTGAATGGAAAGCTGGCAGCTATGAACATGTTCCTGTCACGAGCTGCAGAGAAGTCACTCCCGTTCTTGAGGATCCTCAAGGGCAGCGTCGGGCCAAAAGGAGCAATCCAATGGGGTCAGGCCGAGGATGAAGCGTTCCTCAAGCTGAAAGATCATATAAAAGACCTACCAGCCATGTCCTCTCCCGAGCAAGGTGAGACGCTGTACTTGTACCTTGCCACTGGGATGGAAGTCGTGAGTGGCGCATTGGTTAGGGAAGTGAGCAAGATCCAGCGTCCGGTCTATTATGTCAGCCGAACGCTGCAGGGGGCCGAGTTAAGATATAGCGCTCAGGAGAAGCTGGCAATGGCATTGGTCCATGTGGCGAGACGCCTCAGGTCATATTTCCAAGCACACCCCATCGTGGTTCTTACAAACGAGCCGCTCAAAGCAATTTTGACCAGGCCAGAGATGTTAGGAAGGTTGGCCAAGTGGGCAATAGAGCTAGGCAAACATGCCATCGAGTTCGCCCCAAGGAAAGCCATCAAAGGGCAAGTAATGGCTGATTTCCTGGCAGAGTTGCCATCCGGGATTGAGGAGAAGGATGAAGTCACCATTGACGCGCCAAGCGAGCCAGCCGACAAAAAGCAACGACGCGTCGACAGGACAGGATGGTGGAAGCTGCATGTGGATGGCGCATCCGGCGTGGAAGGATCAGGAGCAGGGTTGATCGTGACTGACTCCGATGGCATGGAGACGACGTACGCGTTGAGATTCCAGTTCCCAGCCACGAAAAACGAAGCCGAATATGAAGCATTGATTGCGGGCATGGAGTTAGCAAAAGCGTTGGGCGCGAACAAGTTGGATGCATACGGCGACTCGGTCTTGGTAGCAAACCAGTTCAACGGGTCATACGCAGCCAAGGAGCCATCAATGCAGAAATATTTGGCGAAGGTAAAGAGTCTGGCCACACAGTTCGAAGGATTTGAGGTGACCCGAGTCCCCAGATCCGAGAATACAAGGGCAGATGCCCTCAGTAAACTGGCCTCCACGGCAAGTAGCCATCTGTCCAAGGGAGTTCTAGTGGAAACACTGCCGACAAGATCAACTGACGGCATACCGGTCGCTGCCATTGAGGCCGAGCCGCCATGTTGGTTGACACCAATGCGGAACTACTTGCTCAGTGGAGCGTTACCACCCGATCAAAAGGAGGCGAAAGCTTTAGAGAGGAAGGCGCTGAATTTTGCGCTCAGGAATGGGGTGGTATACAAGAGGGGATATTTGCAGCCGTGGTTGCGGTGTTTAACGCCCAAGCAAGCAGAAAGGATCCTGAAGGAACTCCACGAAGGAAGCGGCGGCAGCCATCAGGGGGCCCGGACACTGGCATTGAGGGCAACCCGAGCAGGTTATTACTGGCCCAATATGAGGGTCGACGCCGACCATGTGGTAAAAACTTACCATCAGTGCAGGTACATGATCGGGTGTCATCTCAACCCGACCAGCCCATGAAGAGCATCACAGGCCCATGGCCGTTTGCAAAATGGGGCATCGACATTGTGGGTCCTTTCCCCCAAGCGACCGGCAAGAGAAGATTCTTGGTGGTTGCCGTTGACTACTTCACCAAGTGGGTTGAGGTGGAGCCATTGGCAACCATCACGGGCAAGAGGATGACCAGTTTCGTGTGGAGGAACATTGTCTGCAGATTCGGCCTGCCCAAGACAATCATCAGCGACAACGGACGCCAGTTTGAAGGAGGAGTCTTCAGAGACTGGTGCAACCAGATGGGCATCCAGCAGAGCTTCACATCAGTAGCCCATCCGCAAGCCAACGGTCTCACCGAGTGAACCAATGGAACGATTGTGCAAGGGCTAAAGAGAAGGTTGGACGGTGCGAAAGGGAACTGGGTAGACGAGCTCCCATCGGTGTTGTGGGCATACAGGACAACACCGCGAACGGCCACAGGTGAATCACCTTACTTTCTGTGTTTCGGCAGTGAGGCCATCATCCCGCCTGAACTCATCATCCCATCAACGCGATCCGCCATCCCGGATGCCGAAGAGGATAATGACCAGCGTTTGAGAGAGAGTTTGGAGGACTTGGAGAGAGCCAGAGAGCAGGCCACAATCAAGGAGGCGGCCTACAAGTCGTATGTGGAACAACGCTATAATGCCAGAGTCCGCGTAAGAAATTTGAAGCAAGGCGAATTGGCCATCCGAAAGAATGAAGCCAGCCGAGTTGAAGGCTTGAAGAATTTAGATGTCACGTGGGAAGGACCATACGTGGTCGCAGAAGTGCTGAGGAACGGCGCATACAGGCTGCAGACCATGTCAGGCGAAGCGGTACCAAGGACGTAGAACATGGAGAACCTCCGCCGTTATTACGGTTGAGCAGCATCAGACCCATGAGAAAGGTACCAATTAGTTTGTATACAATGGGGAAATGCTTTTGGAGAACGGATTCCTGATCGGATCGCGACTTTTGCCCTCATGAGGGATGCGATCTTGAGGAAATCCATTTCTCCCACGCAAAATTGTATCTTTTGTACTCCCCCCTTTGTTTTTTAATGAATTCCAAGTGTCAAGTTCAAGAACATATCATCTCTTTTTCTGGTTCATTTATGCCTTTTTTCGAAAGTCGAATGAAATGATCGGAATCTGTGATAATGGACATTAAGAGAGGCAGTTCAGGCCATCGCTCCGGTTACCTGGGCAAAGCATTAGAACACTCGACACATCCCTCACTTAGGTTGTGAAGCATCAGGGACACATCTTTGCCGAGTGTCTCGGACATATATCTGGAAAGGAAAAGATGCTGTCAAAAGCGTACCCACACCAATGGGCAAGTCGGATGACACGATCATGATCGTGAACACCAGACCGAGACTGAGGCTTAGCCGCTCCTTCTCGAGTACTGAACATAGGCGTGGTTTTTTGTTCAAATGCGGACGAGCAAATAGAGCAAACCATATCCTCTCCAAACTCGGATAGCTACCGGTTTGGAGAAAAGGTGGGATTTTTTCTTTAATGAAAACCCATGTCAGACACGGACCGATTAACAAGGTCCATGGCTTAGCAGCTTTGGCTTTGAAGAGATAAAAACCAAGGAGGGGGCAAGGCCCACATATCTTGGTGGCTTGGTCAGGGTTTAGCGACCTCCAAGTTGGCAAGAAGTTCTAGTCACGCACAGTTGTCTCATCAGGTCACCTTAACCATTCATCATGACGACCCATCCCTCTTCATATAGAAGGATGATGAGTCGCCACCATGAACAGGGGTGAGCAGAATGACAAGGCATCAACCAAACATTAAGGCAATAGCCAGTAATGCAAATGCACAGACAAAAGTTTTCATCAAGTAGCTAACAGCCAAAACGCTAAGGCAATAATATATGTTGCAAATGCAAGAGGTTTCACAAGAATTCAAAAACAAACAAATTATATGCATCCCTTATGGGTTATTACAAACCAAAAGGAAATTATCCAGGAAAGCAATAAGGAAAAGAAGTTCAAAGAGAAATCCATTAGAAAAGAAGGAAAGGGGAACAGAATTAATGGTTCTGGGCAGTGACTTGGACATTGTTCCCAGCATCTTCCAAATCCTTCACCAGCCCCTCATCCGCCATGTTACGGCCACAAATAAGTGCTTCTCCTTGAACGGTACTGTTAACGGGCTACCTGCACAGGGAAAGAGAATGGCTGGGTCAGCACGGGGAGGGCGATAGCCGTTCCCGCTCCGATGCCAAAGTCAGTCGGTTGACAGTGTTTGTGATCTATCTCTTTCAACAGTATTTGTGAGCTTACCTTCCTTTTTCTCCTGCCCCTTCCTTTTATAGCTCATGCCAAGGTTCTGTGTCTAGGGTTTTAGGCACGCTGATGGGCCTCTGGTGATCTTGGCACGTGCCTATGCCAGCCCATGCCAGTCGTCCATTCCAGCAGCATCATTGGGCCTCTTGGGCCTGCCCTTAACCAAGTGGCATGATCCGTTGACTTGGCCCACGATCCTCACACGCCACAACTTCACCGTTGACCAGAACAGGTGGGACTGCGACATCTGGCTCCCAGGCAGCAAGCTCGGCCGGAGTCATTTCACCGGTCAGTGTAGAAAAGTACTCAGGGAAGCCATAGCAAACGAAGGCATCTGTGAGCTCAGAGAGAGCAGTGGCATAGGCAGCAGAGTTCTCGTACACATTATCCAGCGCATAAGCCCATCGAAGGAAGGTGGAAGTGCGTGCAACGGCGCGTTCTGATCGAGCTATCTTGGCAAACACCTCACGCATGCCGGAGGTCAGCACAGACTGATAGTCAATGGCGAGAGCTGCTTTATCCTCCAACACTTTCTTCAGTTGACCCTCGGACTCGGCGTAGCGAGCTTGGAGAGCAGCCAGTTCATCAGATATCTTCTCCACCTGATCAGCCTTCTCAACAGCCTCGTCCAGGCGTTTCTGTAACTCGGTGGCAGATTTCTGGGCATCTAGTAGGGCAGCGTCGCTGGTCTCCTTGGCCGTCTTCAGTTCCTCGCCGTCCGAGATGGCAGACGCCAAATGGGCGTTGACAGCGTCCAGCTGTTTCTTTAGGGCCCGCTCGGATTCCATCCAGTCATCAGGTGACCACTCAGCATCAGCATCTGCCTTGGCCTTGGCTTCATCTTGGAGTTTGACTATCTCGGCATCGGCGATGGCCAGCTGCCTCTTCACATCCCCAAGCTCGATGAGGGTGGCATGATGCACTTTCTGATCAGCCTCATGCGCCAAGCACAAGGTGAGGGATGAGCAAGCGCCCTAACATTACAACAGTTAGGAGGACGGGGTCAGAAGAGGAAGTTAAGCATGAAAAAAAAGCAACAACCAGATGAGACTTACATCGAAAACGGACGAGATCAGATTGTCCGTGGCAGTCCTGACCCCATGAAAATTTAGCGCCGGATTCTTCACCCAAGCCCTGAAATGATCAAGGGGCATCACCTCCTTGAGATATTCCAAACGGCCGGCAGGCGAGTTGAGGAAGACAATGGAAGAGTTGGTTTTACCCTTGTCAGTTTGAAAACCACCAGCGTGCGTAGGGGCCCTCCCACCATGCTGTTGACCAGTCGGCTCAGCGCTACTTCTCGGCTTCTCAGACACTTGGGGTCGGGCCAAGGCATTCTCGCGACCGCCGACCCCCATCTGGAACAGCTGGTCGGGCTTCAGCAACCCCCTTGACGACCCAGTATCCTGGTCGGCATTGCCATCCGGACCAGTTTGGAAAGATTGGCCATGCGACTGAGTGGACTGGTTTGGACCAGTACTGTCATCCAACCTCCTACGTTGAGAGGGGCGGTTGAACTTGGTCACGTCAATGGTTGGACGGCGACGAGTCATATCTGCAGTAAGCGTACGTCATGAGACGAACACGGTCGATGCAAAAACAAAAGGCCATGATAACGCTGGACAAAGATGAAAAGAGAGGTCCAAACCTAGCCACATACCTTTGTCAGTTTGACCGATCTTTGCCACGGCCAGAGCAGGAGGGGGGCTGAAGTTCTCGACACCTTGAGGGACGTTGTCCTCACCTGGGACGGCGTTGCCGCCATCTGGGATGACAATGGCTTCGTCCTGGATGGCAGGAAGCACGCGACGGTGAGGCAGGCCAGAATCCCGCAACCTTTCATCCAACTTCAAAACATCCCACCTCTCTGGTCTCTCATTCAGAGCCCTGATGGAGGCAGCCAAGCGGTTCTGGGATATGCCATCCGGAGCACGGCCGCGCGTGTCAGGATCACCAACAGCCTGTCTTGGGCGAGAAGCGGCAGGACCATACACCACGTCTTCATTGACGAACATGAATTTCACCTTCCAATTGGTCGTCTTGGGCATGCCGGTCAAGATGTGCAGGTCTGCTTTGGGGCGGACCTTAATATGGCCCCAACCGTCCTCATTATCACCCCCACCGGTGTAGAAGAACACCCGGAACAGGGTAACAGAGGGAACAACCCCGCGAGCACCACACAAGGTCTCGAAGCCAATAATGTTGCGCACAGCGTTCGGCGTCATCAGGCCCAGAGTCATGTCGAAATAAGACAGAACGGATTGGCAGAAAGGGGTAAGAGGGAACCTGACGCTGCAGCGGGCCAGATGCTCGTAGTAAACAGGGACTTTGCCCGCCGGGGCAGCATTGATGGTGTCGCTAGGTTTGGGTAGGACGATTGACTTCGCCAAATCTGCGATCTGAAGGCCCTCGGTGTCCCGACAGATCTGAACAAATTCAGCCGCCTCGTCGTCGGTGATTTGGCAAAACGCGCCGGAGACGGAGATATCCGCCATGATCAGAACCGGCAGATACGATAGAGGCAGGAAGAAATGAAAAACGAAAATAAGACGCGTGAAAAAGCAAGTACAAAGGATATCTGAAAGTGAAAGCAATGAATTCAAGATAGAAGGAAGAAGGCAGAAATGAGGAGCAGTTTTGAATTTGAATGGAAAAGGGGGGAGTTATGCGAGCAGTTAAAGCAATAATGGCGGTTGCCAAAAGTTGCACAGTTACAAAGGATAAGTTCAGACGCATCCCCGAGAAAAAGTGACGACACGTGGCAGACATGCAGTTAAGTCAGAAGGCCTACTGTCGCGCGGATTCCAGAAACCCAGATACAGCCCATCGCTCAAACCGTCGCTTCGAGCTCGGACTTGGGGGGACTTGTTAGGGTCGGGCATCTCACCATCCCGCATGGTTCATCCCGACCACTCATCCTACATGACGATCGGGCCAGACCCGACAGCAGATGGCGGCTTTACCAAACTTGGCAGGGGAATCTTCCCAGACCGTCTAACGGCGTGGTCTGATGAGACCAGGTCAGCTATCAGCACTATATATATCTCCCTTCCTCACAAGAGAGAGGTAAGTTTACTGAACACAATCAATCACATCCCAACTCTCCGAACAGTCAACTGACTTTAGCATCGGAGCGGGAACGGGAATTAGCCGCCCCGCCCTGATTGAGAGTTCTTTGATTCTTAGCAGGTTCATCTCATCGTGCCATCGCGACGGATCATCAAGACGCACATCGCGATTGTAACAGTGCTAAATAAATTGCACCCAAATGGTCACGGGCAATGACACTACTGGGTATAGGTGGCAGCCTTGTGCCACCAATACAACTCACTACCAAAGCCTAAGGGTGGAGGGTAAATGAGTCTCTTTACTCATGATTTCACGGACCATTATACAGACAGACCCTACACACTCTTCCTTGCATAGGGACTGAGCAAAGGGCAGCATGAAACAACGGGATTTGACGGACTCACAAAACATCTCCCTTCGGAGAAATGAATTGTGGATAGCATGAGACTGAATGACCCAACGGATTAACCATTCTTAAGCCCTGTACAGGACTTCAGTTGGTTTTTGAGGACCTCAGACCTGTGCTAAAAAAAAGCGGAAGCTGGCCATTTGCATAAAATGGCAAGGTTGATTAAAGAATCATCGGAACAGTGTAGTTTGGCGCACTAAAGCAGCATCAGCTGGACAAAGCGCTAAGGCTGGCCATATGCCAAAAATGGCAAGGGCGAGTACAGAATCGTCGGGATAGAGAAAAAAAACATTTTAAAAAAAATTATTTTCTCCTCCTCACATCCCTTCTGAAAAACAAAAATAACATTTTCTCCTTTTAGTGTAAATTTTTTGTGTGAGTAAATCTGTTTTTTCCTCCCCTCTCAACCCCCACTTCAGGGAAAAAAACAGAAAAAAAAAATTCTCTGAACTTCCAAGTCAACCCAAGTCAAACCCCAATTTCCAGGTCACACATCCTCTAATGGAAAATGAAAAAACAGCCTCAAGCCTCACTAGTAGTCCCTTCTTCTTCTTCTGCTTGGTCCAGCACCTTCTTCTTCTTCTGCTTGGTGGTCATCAAATGTCGTCCCTTCTTCTTCTTCTGCATGGTCCAGCATCTTCTTCTTTTTCTGGTTGGTGGTCATCAAATGTCATCTTTGCCAAAATCTTGGCGTAAACCTTTAAGAACTTGTAAAAGCGCTCAACAGGCACTGCACGGTGCTGCTCCAGCACCCGTGCCGCGTCCCATTGAGTATACAAAAGGGCATAATACGTATGACCCAGCCGCGTTCTATGTGGCTCTAGGGCATCCCTATATAAGAGGAGGAGGGGATCAGATGCAGATGCAGATGCAGGTGGCGGCATGGCACTGCCGCCAGCAAATGTTGCAGACGCAGACGCATGTCCAATCCCCATCTTTGTTCCCCTCTGCGAGGGCGCATTAGCTAGGCCCGAAGCAGGGTACATACCCTTCTGAAAAGCAACAAATCTTGCCCTAACATATGGCCCCTGAAAAGATAACCTGATATGTAATCGAGAAAGATCAATTTTGGAGCCAGCAGAAAAGTCAGATCATATCATGTTTCAGGTAAAGTTTGTTCAAGAGGATTCAACAGAAAAACTAGCATTGCACATTATCAACTCAGTTTCACCAGAAAATTAACTAAAAGTACAGATCATCAAGCCTTGTCCATCATCAATTATGACTCCCACCTGATTACATAATGCAGAGAGTTAAAAATAAGTGTCACTTTTCTAATCATGTCCTGACTATCACAAATTCATAACAGATAGTAATTTATGTAACATAATTTATCAGAAGCAAACCAGAACATGGAGGTAACGTGCTGCTAAGGCATCCTCACTATGCACCATATTCAGCCTCTCCCCACAAAAACCTCTATTTCTAAAAACTTAGACAAAGCTAGCCGGACTATGAAAAACACAGAGCACTGATCTGAGACCATGAAAACTGCATAAAAGACAGATGAAGCAAACCTTGTAAAACCATCCCATTTCTTTAAAAAGCTGCAATTTTTAGAGAACGGAAGCAGTCTACAGCATTCCTAGGATAACATTTGTCCAAGAATCTGTGCTTGAAATGAAATAGAACTAGTGTGTGACTGTGTGAGAGAAAACATTAAGACAGGGAAGGGTAACTATAGTACTAACTAACATGACCATAACAGACTGGCTGGCTCCAGCTCAAATTGATCCGACCAGAAAATCCAAACCCAGCTCGAATTTACACACACCAAACTATATATATATATACATATATATATTCAACCCGACAATTTCACATGAAACTCTTAAACAATGACAACTTTTTCAAACAATTAACTGGTTGGAGAAGATAAATATTGGGAAGGAAAAGCTGGGTCAACGGCGCAAACAGAGACCTAGAACACTGCTTTACAGCTTTTACTGTGTTCCCTGTGTGCGACACCAATCATATCGAAAAGCAGGGAATCCAATATTTTCTGGTTGGAGAAGATAAATATTGGGAAGGAAAAGCTGGGTCAATGACCCAGATTCCGGCAAGCTCGTCATCCACAAATCAGACCTACCAGAGAAGAAGATCGGCGCCGGAGAAGAAGGACGACAGTGAAGAGCCACAGGTTTGACTCACGAGAAGGCCTCCTGCAGTTTTAGCCCAACCCCCACACTGGGCCGATTGGCCCACCTTAAGGCAAAGACAACACGCACCGTTTTCACGCGCGGCCCAACTCCCAGCTCCAGACCACTCGACCCGACCCGACAGATGAATGGCACCACACGCGCGAGGGAGCATTGCGCGGGCCAGATGAAGACCATGCAAACTGAGCCGTTCCCAGCCCAATACAAGAGCAATGCGCGGGCCATTTCAGTCCCCTCCCTGGGCCGAATTCCAGCCCCACTCCTGGGCCAAATTCACAAATCAAGCCCCACTGATTACTCATTTATTATTTCCCATTCCTTCATCTATTTTCTAGTTACATTTTCATTACCGTGTAATAATAATGCACCAAACATGTAGCTAGCCAACCTAATTCCGCGAGCACTCCTATGTTTGGAAACTCGGGAATTTTAGCACGGTGGCAACATAGCTTGCCCCAACACTCATGATGGCGACCTACCCCTACTTAGCACCACACTAAGGAATGGCCGGAAGTAACACCACCCACATATTGGCCTACATCTTCACGAACCTTGCACCCACTGCCGGAGGTGACTTGGTATTGATTAGGGAACCCCTTGATTGTATGTAACATGTGACACTTTTATTTTCTACACTATTTACCGCTTTCACCGGCATCGATTGGTGTCATTCAACAAGGCGGCTCGTTTTGAATAGCCATCGATTCGACATGTTCCGTCGACCGACTCGTCAATATTTCTACCAACACTCCCTTCGACAAATGGTTGCTGGCTGTTGACGCCAGCTTGCTCAGCGCGTCTGCTCGGGTATTCTCCGACCTCAGGACCAGCGTGACGTCAAAACCCTCGAATTAGGTCGCCAATGTTTTCGCTTTCTCCAGGTATTTCTGCATGGAGGGTTCCTTGGCAGCTTATTCACCGCTGAACTGGTTTGCGACCAAGGCAGAATCACCATATGCGTCTAGACGAGTGGCCCCCAGACCCTCGGCTATTTCCATCCCCGCGATCAGGGCCTCATACTCAGCCTCATTGTTGGTCGCTGGGAACTCGAATCTCAACGCGTGCGTCGTTTCGTGACCCTCCGGATCCGTCACAATCAGACCGGCGCCAGAGCCCTTGACTCTGGACACGCCGTCCACAAGGAACTTCCACCATCCAGTCCTGTCTTCCAAACGGCGCTTTCGGCCGACCGTCATGGCCACCGTCGGCCCGGCCGATGAACACCCTGTCAGATAGCAAATTAGCAAACTAGCAAGCTAGCAGCAAATTATCGCACAAAATTTAAAACTCTAGGGTGAATCAATCAAAAATATTGCTGGAAAATTGTAGAAACACAAGGCACCGAGAAAGAAATACCTCATCCTCCGCGGGAGGAGTAGCATTGGTCGATGTAATACCGTCATCATTGGCAGCACTGCAGAGAGTAGTAATTTCGGCAATCATGTCATGATATCCCACTCTTCTAAAACTTGGGCGCTTGATAAGTTCATTGTGCAGCTCTCTCCACCCATTGCCGGATTTATCAAATGGAGGTACATCCATATAAACCCCGACCGAATTATGAAGTTTTCCAATCTCCTCAAAAACCACCTGTTGTGTTTCCTCAGTCCAGTTTGAGTTTGGGCTTGCCATCTCTAATTTTGGTTTGAGATTTTCAGGTTGGGTTGGGGTTTTTCTGGCTCTACAAAGTTTTGAATCTGCTGTATCCTCAAACTCCCATGTTCTTTTCATCTTTATATCCCAATTTTCTGGTTGGAGAATATAAATATTGGGAAGGAAAAGTTGGGTCAACGTCGCAAAGAGAGACCTAGAACACAGCTTTACAGCTTTTACTGTGTTCCCTATGTGCGACCCCAATAATATCGAAAAGTAGGGAATCCAATATTTTCTGGTTGGAGAAGATAAATATTGGGAAGGAAAAGCTGGGGTCACCCAGATTCCGGCGAGCTCATCACCCACAAATCAGACCTGCCAGAGAAGAAGACCGACGCCGGAGAAGAAGGCCGACAGTGAAGAGCCACAGGTTGGACTCACGAGAAGGCCTCCTGCAGCTTTAGCCCAAAACCCACGCTGGGCCGATTGGCCCACCTTCAGGTCAAGACAACATGCGCCATTTTCACGCGCGGTCCAACTCCCAACTCCAGACCACTCGACCCGACCCGAAAGATGGATGGCACCACACGCGTGAGGGAGAATTTCCCGTCCAGATGAAGACCATACAAACTGGGCCGCTCCCAGCCCAACACAGAGCAATGCGCGGGCCATTTCAGTCCCCTCCCTGGGCCAAATTCCAGCCCCACTCCTGGGCCAAATTCCAGACCACTCCTGGGCCAAATTCACAAATCAAACCCAACTGATTACTCCTTTATTATTTCTCATTCCTTCATCTATTTTCAAGTTGTATTTTCATTACCGTGTAATAATAATGCACCAAACATGTAGCTAGCCAACCTAATTCCGCGAGAACTCCTATGTTTGGAAACTCGGGAATCTTAGCATGGTGGCAACATAGCTTGCCCCAACACTCACGATGGCGGCCTACCCCTTCTTAGCACCACACTAAGGAATGGCCGAAAGTTACACCACCCACATATTGGCCTGCATCTACACGAACCTTGCACCCACTGCCGGAGGTGACTTGGTATAGATTAGGGAACCCCTTGATTGTATGTAACATGTGACACTTTTATTTTCTATAATATTTACCGCTTTCACCGGCATCGATAGGTGTCATCCAACAAGGCGACTCGTTCTGAATAGCCATCGCTTCGACATGTTCTGTCGACCGTCTCATCAATATTTCTACCAACACTCCCCTCGACAAATGGTTGTTGGCTGTTGATGCCGGCTTGTTCAGCGCATCTGCTCGGGTATTCTCTGACCTCGGGACCAGCGTGACGTCAAAACCCTCGAATTAGGTCGCCAATGTCTTCACTTTCGCCAGGTATTTCTGCATGGAGGGTTCCTTGGCCGCTTATTCACCTTTGAACTGGTTTGTGACCAAGGCAGAATCACCAAATGCGTCTAGACGAGTGGCCCCCAGGCCCTCGGCTTTTTCCATCCCTGCGATCAGGGCCTCATATTCAGTCTCGTTGTTGGTCGTTGGGAACTTGAATCTCAACGCGTACGTCGTTTAGTGATCACCGGAGGAAAATGGCGCTTTCGGCCGACCGTCATGACCACCGTCGAGCCGATCGATGAACACCCTGTCGGCTTGACAGGGACTTTAGCTAGGAAATCTACCATCACTTGACCCTTGATTGCGTTCCGCGAGGCGTACTGAATTTCGTGCTCTCCCAGATCCACTGCCCATTTAGCTAGTCTTCCCGAAAATTCTGGTTTTGCTAGGATGGCCTTGAGCGGCTCGTTCGTCAATACCACCACCGGGTGACCCTGATAGTAGGATCTCAGTCTTCACGCCGAGTGCACCAGAGCCAAGGCCATCTTCTCTTGGTCGGAGTAACGGGTTTTCGCCCCTTGGAGAGTTCGACTCACGTAATAGACCTGTCTCTGAATCTTGCCCTCTTCTCGAACTAGCGCTCCACTGACAACTTTCGCCCCTGCAACAGGGTAGAGAAACAGGGTTTCCCTGAGCTGCAGCGGTGAGAGTGTGGGGAGCACCTTCAAATGTTCCTTGAGTTCTCGGAAAACATCGTCTTCAGAGGGCCCCCATTACACCGTTACTCCTGGTTCCACGCAGTTTTTGCGTACCTTTAGGAAAGGCAACGATCTTTCAGCCGTGCGGGATAAGTAACGATTCATGGCCGCCAGCTTCCCGTTGAGACTTCAGATATCCTTAACCGTCTTCGCAGACGCCATGTCCACGACCGCTTGCACTTTTTTTCGGGTTAGCATTCAATCCTTGATTCGACATCTTGTGCCCCAAGAATTTTCTCGGTCCTACCCGGAATTGGCATTTGGTCGGGTTCAATTTCATCCCAATCTCCCTCAGCCTTTAGCATTCAATCCTTGATTCGACACAATGTGCCCCAAGAATTTTCCCGGTCCTACCCGGAATTGGCATTTGGTCGGGTTCAATTTCATCCCAATCTCCCTCAGCCTTCCCAACGTCTCGTCGAGATCCTCAACAAAGCCTTTGTAGTCATGGATCTTGATGACCATGTCGTCGACGTAGATTTCAACGTTGCGGCCGATTTCAGAGACTCTGTCCACCACTCGCTGATAGGTTGCTCCTGCATTTCGCAAGCCGAAAGGCATCATCTTGTAAGAAAATGCCCCCTTCTTAGTGATGAACACCGTGTGTTTCACATCTTCCGACTTCATCACGATCTGATGATACCCTTTGTAAGTGTCTAGAAAACATTTTATCGGGACACCCTTAGGGCGTCGACCTTCTGATCGATGACTGGGGTGGGATAGCAGTCCTTCGGGCACGCTTTATTGAGGGCTTTATAGTCGACGTACATCCTTCAGCTACCATCTGCCTTCTTGACCAAGACGGTTTTGCCAGCCAGCTCAGGTACGACACCTTAACAAGGATCCCAGCGTTGACCAACTCGTTCACCTCCTTGTTCATCGCGTCATTGATCTCTCTGCACATCGATCTTCTCTTTTGTACCACCGGTTTATGTGCCGGATCGAAGTTCAAGGAGTGCATACCTAGCAAGGGCGATATTCCTGTCATGTCTGACGACTTCCTGGCGAACATCTTTTTGTATTTTTCCAATACCTTGATCAGCAATGTCTTTATCCTCCCCGGGATGTGCTTCCCCACCTGTACAGGGGCGGATGCCATCTCGTGGAGATACACCTCCTGAATCTCGTTCCTGAGGTCTACCATGCGCCCATCTTCTGGCTGAACACCCTGGACTCGTTGAGTCAGGGTTGGTTCTTCCGACGGCCGGTCTGTTTATCATCCGTTGCATGGACCCGTTAGGTCAGCGGTTGGTTCACCTGACGACGGGACCATTCGCATGCCGCCGAGCCGACCATCTAGACCTGTCGGCTCGATTGACAATCCTGATGTTGCGGCGTCTGTTCGCCCGACCTCTTCCTTTTCCTTAGGGCAACCCTGTGGCATTCTCGGGCTTTTTGCTGGACCCCCTGCATAGCTGCGATTCCCCCTTTGGTCGGGAACTTTAACAAGAGGTGCAGAGTAGAGACGATTCACTTGAAAGCTGCCAACGCTGGTTGACCCAGGATCAGATTGTATGGGCTATGGGCCTTGACCACAATGAACTCCAGGTCCACCATTTTCCTGCGGAGGGCTACGCCTACCGCCACAGGTAATGTGATAACTCCTTCTGGCCACACCTTCCGATCAGCAAAGTCTACGAGCGGGGTACTGGTGGGAACCATACCTTTCCTTGTGTTGTCGTCCAACTTTTCGAAACAATGTAAGTACATGATCTCCGTTGAACTTCCCCCGTCAACATATGCTCGATGCACCATCTTGTCCATTATCTGAACGGTGATGACGATCCCACGGGCCGCTCGGGGATCGGGTCATCCGAGCTGAAGGTCATTACTTCTCCCTATGCCAACTTCCTTCCCGTCGGGGTTAGCTCTAGGGTTTTCCGGCACCTGGCCTTCCTCTGTGACTCCATCGCCCCTCCAGCATTCCCGTCAATTATGGTCAGAATGGCACCCGAGGGAGCAATGTGATCATCCTCCGGGGAGGACACATCCTCGTATCTGCGTCGCTTGCCCGAACACTCCTTGGTCTCCGCCCGAGCTACTTCTTTAGATTTGTGACCAGATGACCTGTCCGTCGACCTGCTGGATCACCGATCAGGACGCATATTCTTCCTTGTTGTATGAGCGAGTTTCCTTCGCGTACTTCTTGAGGTGGCCGTGTTTTAGGCACGACTCGATCGCCCTTTTGAGGTCGACACAGTCATCGGTGTCATGGCCGTGGTATACGTGGTAGTCGTAGAAGAGGCTGATGTCTCTCCTTAAGGCTGACCCTTTCATCCGTCGGGGCAATGGGAGTATGCCCTGGTCCGTGACAGCCAAGAAAATTTGCTTAGGGGTCTTCGTGATAGGGGTGAATGGAGCACGTCTTGTGTGGTGAGGGTGAATTACTTCTTCTGCATGAATCGAGCCAGGAATAAATCATCCAGTTTGGCGATGGTTGATATGCTGTCATTTTCCAAGTTTGCGAACAAGAGTCTCGCCGCTTCCTTGAGGGTCGTGGTGAATGCTCGACACCATATAGGCTCCGGGGTGCTGTAAGTCGACATGAAGGTGGTGAAGGTGTGAATGTGGTCCGCCGGATCCGTCGACCCATCATACGACCTGAGGTTCAGGGGTATGCGGACTTTACAGTCCGCCACAAACTCCATGACAGACCTTGTGAAAGGGTTTCCCCACCCCAACTCTCCCTCCGGCGGAGTCCAAGGTACCGCCAGGAGGCGGGGGACCGGAACGCGCGGGGGGGACCTTGGGCTTGTGGACATAGGATGCCGCCCATGCGGTTCCTCATTGGATTACTCCTCGTCGGAGTAGACGTCCTCCACGACAGGCGCTTTATCCTTTCCGGTCAGCTCCAGAGCTTTCTGCTTCCCCGCCTCTTGCGGCCTCAAAAATGAATTCTTAATTACTTCCACAGATGGATGAACTCAATTATTCTTATTTTCAAAAAACAACTTCTTCATTTTAGTCCACAAGCTCTAAAATGTCACCATAGTGATGGTTTTTGTAAATTTAGTGTGGACCTTAGAAAAACCTTTTCAAGATAAATAAAAATTCAATCTCCCTGTAAGTGAATGAAAGGTTGGTGCCTATAATACTAGAATCTTATGTCAACATACTATCCCATTTGGTAAGGGACTACTACTTGGATGCAGCTAGAAGATCTCCTCACAAAGTCTTTATCACCCCTCTTATTTCGTCTAAATTTGTCCAAACTCGACTTTTGTTCCAGCCCTGCCAAACTTGAACGGGGGTTGAAGAAATTCTCATACTTTGTAGTTGAGTCTTAGAACTAGCGCCCGAAATCTCCCAATTTTGAATTCTAATTGGGCGCCAGTGAACAGTAAGCGGGACGGCGTTGTTTTGGTGCGATACTCCACAACGCCAAAAGCGCACCAATATCAAACACGTGTCCCTACACGTGTCAATCAAGAATTAGGATGTTCAAACAATTTTCCATTTTAATTTGTGTATGAATTAGTATTCTAGTATCTTTTGTAATAAAGATATTCCAAGCTTCAAGCTTTATTAGATTTCTTGTATCAGCTTTGCCTTGTGTTACTGCGGTTAATTTGGGCTACATTGCCGTATGTTTTCTCGTCGTGTACCTGTTAGACAAAGAGAGGAAGATCTTGGATGAGGACGGGAGGGCTCAAGCCGTTCCCGCTCCGATGCCAAACTCAGAGCTATTTCTCATGTGGTAATTCTCTATGAACAGGAATATTGACCAGATACCTCTCATGTATTATTTCCCCTCCTTCTTATACCAATCTGGTGGGCTCCTTTCTCATGTCGGCAGGCCCAGAAACAAGCCGAAACTCTCTCTCTTGATGGGCCTTTTGGGCCTTCGTGTTCCATAACCTGTGCCATATCACTTGTCGGTCCGAAAATAGAGTGGACGGTCGGCCTAACCGTCAGGTGGCCAGTTCTCATACCTTGTTTATCTATATAATTTAAGCAACAAATCTATACCTTGATTTAGATTTTAACAAATACGTAGTGCAAATATATTTTTTGGTGTACATTAATATGTGGGTGTACTGGTAGGCACAACTACGTACTGGTAGGCACAGTTAAACATGTTCTTGGGAAGCAACAAAAATGGATCAAGACATTATGATTAAAAAAGAGGTTTTTTTATGCCGGACCAGTTTATTTCAGTATGTCTAAATTAAATCTGAAATGACAATAATGTCCCTCTTAAATATATATATATATATATATATATATATATATATGTATTATAATTCACAAAAGAATAATTTATGATTTTGAAACGTTTTCAATCATTACAAATACGAGTTTAGGCATTCAAAGTTAGGGTTTTAGAAATTTATTTGTAAAATGTAACGAACTAATGAAGGGTAATTATGATATTTTTCCACTTCCGTTAGACATGCTGAATTAAACTAGACCTTCATATTGCAAACCCCTTTTTTTGTATCATAGTGTTTTAATCCATTTTTTGTTGTTTCCCAAGAACATATTTAAATGTGTCTTCCGAATGATGTAGAAGTTGACAATTAAAGTATTGTGAATCAAATGATACTCTTAATTGTGCACGTGACCCTAGATACTTTTCTAGAGTCTGTTGGCATGGACATTAATTCCTAAAAAATTTTGGTGTTCTTGAGTCATAGTTATGAATACCAACAATGTACATTTTACTTTTGAGGGAACTCGCAATATACACTATGCTGAATTGCTAAATTTCAACTTGAACTGCAATACTTTTATATTACATAGATAAAGATAACCACGATAAGGTTTATGTTAACCATACTAAAAATGATATGCTTGGAGAACTCGCGAAATCGGGAACTTGACCATGGTTTATATTCATTGCATTTCTTTCACATCGGCAACTCAGAGCACCTACAGTGAAGACTGTTCAACAGACTTTTGGGTAGGCTGTTACTCACAGTAAGGCTTTTGGACCATACTTTTCAAGATCCCAGGGGATTTTCGTGGACATGGGTTGAGCATGTCCCGCCCCTCCATGATTTGAACACCCCAATCAACAATAGACACGTGGCCGCATATATTCCACCTAGCAAGCCACATGGCAACCTAACAATGTTTGATTGACATATATTTCAATAATTATGTATGCATACATTTATAAGTGATATATCTTTATAATTAGTATAGTATTTTATTATTATACAATTATATTATATATGAAATATGAGTATATTATTTTATTATTATACAATTATATTATAGATTAATTATAAATGTATTATTTTATTATTATATAATTACATTATGCTAATTTGAGTATAATATTTTATTATTATACAGTTATATTATATATTAATTATGAGTACATTATTTTATTATTATACAATTATATATAATGGATATAGTACATATTTGTGTGGATAATATATAATGACGTGGATAAATATAATGATGTGTATAGAGTTGGATGATGTGGCGGGCTGAATCATTGTAGGGAAAAGCTGGAAAATGAGGATTTTGGAGGAAGATAGTGGGATGAATAGCTCATATTTAAGCTTCACCACTACAAGTGTTCTCAAGGCTGTAGCAAACAAGACACTATTCAAAACGTTGGCATCTTAGACATGGCGTGTTTTTGAATCTTATGTTGTTTTTGGTTTGAACCTTTATCTTCTTTTCTGAGCATTTTTAGAGTATAATGTGAGGTAAACATGTGCAGGATCTTTTTAGAGTATAATGCAAAATTTTAGCAAATCATGTATAAATTCATTAATTTATACTGGATCTTCTGGCTACCTGTTACCTTATTTTAATTGTTTACTTTCAATTTTGTCTTAGAATTTCTTAGCAGATCATTGTTAATGTTTTCTCAGGGTGATAACTGGAAGTAGTGGATGGTGACGATTAGTTCTAACATTCACACTACTGAACTCATTTACATATCTGGCAGCATACAATTGATTTCATTGGTTAAAGTGCGATCTATGAGAACTACCAAATTGATGGTCTGGCAAACATTTGATTTTAGATTATTATATTATGATAAAGATGTCCATAATTAAGGTTCTTGTTGAAATTATACAGTAGAAATGTTTTTGCTTTGTGACGGTCCTAAGTTCTTTGTCACAAAATCAGACCCAAGGCTGCGAGCTACTCTTGTTCCATCCTGATGACGAGTGACCATCTGGTGAGCACGAGGGGCAGGTGGAGCTGTCGGAGCCTGTTGAGTTATGGAAACAGGAGGAGTCAAAGAACCACTTCCAGATGAGGCTGAATCACCAGGTGAATCAGAAGAACTCGATGATGCTGGAGAAGGTAATGGAGTAGTCTGCTCAGGTTCGTCATCAATCACTGCTGGGGTTCTCGAAGAGGACTCATGGCACACCGTACAGGGCTGCTATGGTGGAATGATCTCAACAGAGATCAGGATCAGTGGGGTCAACAAAGGAAGAAACATCCAAGGAAGAAAACTGAGCCTCTGTGGATGCTCTTGAGAACGGAAAATGACTCTCATCGAAGCGAGCATGGCGAGTCATATAAATGCGACCAGAAGCAGGATCCAAGCACTTAAATCCTTTGTAGTGCGCACTGTAGCCCAAAAAGACACATGGTAGACTGCACGGGGCTAGTTTATGCTCAGATGTAGGCCGAACATAGGGAAAAACGCGACACCCGAATGGATGAAAGTTTGAGTAGTCCGGTGAACGCCCAAAAAGTACTTCAAATAGAGAGTTGTTATCAATCACTGGAGTTGGCAGCCGATTGATGGTGAAGACAGCAGCGCTGAATGCATCATCCCAGTGAGATAGCGGCAGATGCGAGTGAAATAGCATGGAGAGGCCCATCTCTGTGATGTGTCTGTGCTTCTGTTCTGCTCTACCATTCTGCTCAGGTGTATAAGGACATGAGACTTGATGGTGAATACCACTAGTTTCAAAGTGAGACTGTAACTTGTTGTTGATGAATTCAGTCCCTCCATCACTCTGGAAGACCTTGATGCGGGATGAGAATTGGTTCTCTATGAATGCTTCAAACTGGAAGTAGATATCGACAAAGTACGACTTACGACGTAGAGGATAGAACCACGAAAACCGCGAATAATCATCCACAAACAAAGTATAATAAGAAAAACCATTTCCAGAAACAACCGGAGATGGCCCCCACAAGTCACAATGAATCAAATCCAAAACTTTATTAGCACGTCTAGGGTTCTCAACAAAACAAAGTTTATGGCCTTTAGCCATTGCACACGGTTCACAAATACCAGGTTTGGGAAGTATAGAAGTAAGGGATAAAAACCCATTTTTGTTCAACAAAGAAATAACAGTGGAGGACACATGTCCTAATCGAGCATGTCACACTTCAAAATATGCTCTATTATTATTCTTCTTCACCACTGAAAGAAGTGCTGCCTCACCACGGTCCAGCACGTACAGCCCATGCTCACTGTGTCCCTGCCCCGGGATTGCCCTGCTGAGCTTGTGCTGAATAATAAAAGACTTGTCATCAAAAGAAATAATAGCACAGAGCTCCTTGGTAAGCTTACTTATCGACAAGAGGTTCTTAGTAATAGCAGGCACAACCAAGACATCAAATATATGTATAGATGGGCTTACTCTAACATCACCAACAACAGTAATAGGAAGAGAAGTACCATTACCAACAGAAACAAAGGTATTACCATTGTATTGAGCGACTGCAGTCAAGGTCGAAGTAGATGCACTCATATGATTAGTAACCCCTGAATCCAGATACCAGTCCGAAGCTGTAGGAGCCTTAGAATGCTGAGCCTAAGGAGCCTGATATGGAACATACTGAGGTGCATACACAGGTGGCTGAGGAGTCATTGCCGTAGGAGCAACCGGAGCAGCATAGGTCTGAGCAACAAGAGCCTGAGGAGTGGATGGAAGCTGTGCCGGCTGAGGAACATAAGTCTGGTACTGCTGCTGGCCATAGGGTTGTGGTGGTGGAGTCACATAACTCGGCGTAGAGGAAGGACAAAACCTAGAGATATGCCCGAAGTCTCCACACGTGTAACACTGAATCGGAGCACCCAAAACACCAGATCTGGACCCACCATGACCTCCAGGAGCTGTCCAGGGACGACGACCACGACGACGACAGCTGAACCGGCCGCCGCCGGCTGCGCGTGGACCCTACGCGCCGCCGCCACGCGCGGCCTGTCCAGGCGCGTGAGCCCACGCGCCGCCCTCTGCTGGCTGGGCGGCCGGGGCAGGTTGGTTGGCGGCCGCCACAAAGGCCACCGGGCCTGCCGGAGCCTGTACCTGCACATTTGTTTGCTCCAAATTTGCCAAAAAAAAGCCTCATAGCCCTTCGCTTGATCCACAACAGTAATATACGGGGGCAAGGGATCAAGAATAGCAATGGGGGCACTAAAATTCTTATATTCATGGCCAAGGGCAGTGAGAAACCACATAAGCTTGTCACGGTTCTCAGCAGGTTGACCCATAATACTTACTTGATCAAATATTTTCACCAAAGACCGATGAAGATCATGAATCGTACCAGTCTTGCGGAGGAGGTTAGCCTGCTGACGGAGGCTAAAAACAGCAATCGAGGTGTTGTGCTGGTAGGCACTGGCAAAAGTATCCCACATCTCCTGAGCAGTAACACACTGCGAGATCTCATTCTTCGCATCAGCGGTACATGAAGAGAGAAGCACACTACATAACCTCTGATCATCCACGATCCAGGAGTTGTAGGCAGCCAGGGCAGTGTCGTAGGCGTCCTGCTCCTTCTGGAGAGCGGTAGAGTCCAGTGGTGAGGAGGAGGAAGAGGCGGCCGTCGGCGGCATGGGAACGAGGGGGCGAGGGGTAGAGCCATCCAGATGACCAAACAAGCCTTGGGGCTTGAACACATATTCTACCTGCTTCTTCCATTGCAGGTACATTGAAGCTTCCAGCTTGGTGTTGAGTAGGTGGATCATCGTGTTGATCGAGAGAGCATCATCCTTGCGAGCAACCATCGTCGAGTGAAGAACAAAAAAGGGCAGAATAATTTTTGAATTGAAAGAGGAGGGAGAAGGCTAATACAGAGCCTTGTGCGTGCGTAAAAAGAAGAAGAGGGAGGACGGCGGCGGCCGCAGGAAAAAGAGAGAATAGGGTTTAAGACCCTAGAGATTTTGAAAAGAGGAGTGTAAGGCGACTGATACCATGTAAACTATATCTGATTGCTTGATTAGAATAAGACAGAACCATGCCTATATATAGTTACATACAAGGGTCTAAAGCTAAATATTGAAATTAGCTAAACCTTAAGCACATAAGTGCAATGTACAAAGTACATATATAATTAATAAATTAGTTTTCCGATTATTCTTCTAGTGTCACAGCGCGATTTAAAGAGTTAGGTTCTCACCGTAATGAACCCCTCCTGGGAATTATGAATGCAACTACTAAATCATGCATGCTTCTTTTTCATGCATGGTCCATTGTTATCAATATGTAGTACATGTATATATATATATATGCTTCTTATAATTATTAGAACGCTGTAGAAGCTCTACACTCTTCAAACGAGTCTAGAAACGAATTAATAAAAATAATTTCTTTTTAAGTCAAAAGCATCCAAGTGGACGGGAAGATTCTTCATGCATGGTTCATTATTAGGAGTTAATAAAAATAAAATTGTTCAGAAACGATTAAAAAAACTTGAAAGAATTTTATACATTGATTAACTAGTAAGATTACTCGATTTAGTATATACATGTATCTCAAAATTGTTTTAGTAATAACTATATACGTATACGTATTTTAGAAAACTTTGTCTAATTTATATATATAAAGGCGGGTTCTGGGTGCCTTTTGTAATTATTGTTTGAGTTAGCTCTGTTCATAGAGTTGGTTCTCTTTACAGATTGAATGCAGTTATCATGCATTCATGATTATACTTATGAATCATGCGTGACCGATCAAAATGCAGTTATACTTATAAATCATGCATGACTAATCGAAATGCAGTTATACTTATGAATCATGCAGCTGATGTGCCGTACCTTCTTCGTGAATGCGGCCTTTCATTTCTTATGGTCCCTCTTGATCAATGCGCCGTTCGTGCTCATCTCTTAAAGCTTGGTAAATTTAGAAAACTCTAACAACATCGATCGACTGGCTCTCTCTTCAATGGCGAGCTTCTCAGAAATCATACCAACATATCTCCAATCTCCCTTCCTACTCTTCTTGTTCTTGCCAGCTCTTCTGATTTTTCTTCCTTTTGGCTCCTGGATTCATCATAAACAACGAAAGAAACATAGCTCCATACCGACAAATTGGCCTGTCATCGGAATGTTACCAGCTGTTCTTAGGCATGCCCACCGCCTCCATGATTATGGGACCGAGGTCCTCACGGAGAGTGGGGGGACTTTCGAGTTCCGAGGCCCCTGGTTCACTAACCTAGATATGATCGTCACTGCTGATCCTTCCGACATTCATCATATCATGAGCAGAAACTTTTCCAACTATCCCAAAGGCCCTGAATTTCGAAAGATCTTCGACATCTTAGGAGACGGGATCTTCAACGCTGATTCGGGATTGTGGGAGATTCATCGAAGGGTTACGCTGTCAATCATGCACAGTCCTGGTTTTCAGAAACTTATGCAGGAGAAAGTGTTTGAGAAAATGGCGAAGGGGCTTTTCCCTGTCCTGGAATGTTTCGCTAACAAGGTTATTGATTTGCAGGATTTTCTTCAAAGGTTTACTTTCGACGTCTTCTCGAGTTTACTCCTGGATTATGATCCAGGAACCATGTCCCTGGATTTACCCATGGTTCCAGCTCAATATGCATTCTTTGATGCAGAGAGAGGTCAGATGCAGAGGCACTTTTTGCCTGAGAGATGCTGGAAGCTCCAAAAATGGCTAGGGTTAGGTAAAGAACAGAAGCTTGGTGAGGCTTGGGATAATCTTGATGACTACATCTTTCCTTGTATTGAGAAAAAACAGGATTTATTGCTGGTGGATACTGACAATCAAGCTGTAGGTGAGATGAAACGATTCGATGGCCTGACTGCTTTTATTCAGGCTTACAAAGCCGTCTGTTCGAGTTCAGAATCGAGTCCAGAAGTTACTAAGAAGTTTCTCAGAGATGTATTTCTGAGCTTGCTTGTTGCAGGAAGGGACACCATAAGTACAGCTCTCAGCTGGTTTTTCTTTCTCCTTGCTAAAAACCCTTCTGTAGAATCCATGATTCTTCAGGAGATCAAAACTAAATTGAACCTTTCTCATAAATCTCCAATATTATGCAACTCAGATGAGTCTCGGAACCTAGTTTACCTCCACGGTGCGTTATGCGAAACTCTCAGGCTCTTCCCACCTGTGGCTTTAGAACACAAAGCCCCGACAAAAGCAGATTTTCTTCCGAGCGGTTTACATATCAATGCCAACACCAAAGTTGTGCTGTTTTTCTATTCCATGGGTAGAATGGAGTCCATATGGGGTAAAGATTGCATGGATTTCAAGCCAGAGAGATGGATAACCGATCAGGGAAGAATCAGGCATGAACCGTCGTTCAAGTTTCCAGCGTTTAATGCAGGACCGAGGACATGTTTGGGGAAGGATATTGCTTTTGTTCAGATGAAGATGGTTGCAGCATCCATAATCTGCAATTACCATGTTCAACTTGTGGAAAGTCATCCAGTTGTTCCTAGTGATTCAGTCATCATCCAGATTAAGGATGGCTTGAAGGTCAAGCTCTCTAAGAGAATGTAATCAAGCAACAACCACGAAAAGTATGGATTGGTTGATGATATTAATACGTTTGGTTGTGTAAGTATCATATTAATGAATGGTTGATAATTGATTGTATGTAATTGATTGGGTTGCATGTAATTTGATTGGGTTGTATTTTCTGCATGAATTTTGTTGTGCATAATATTGAGAAAGACACATATTAAAGGAAAAGTATAAAAATAAAAACACCGAATATTACGCATTTCACTAATAATTGGGCTTATCTATATTAAAGAGATAAATTTCTATTAGATGGATATTTAAATTACAGATTGTTCCTATTGTTTATACCTATAAAAAGAAAATTAGAAGTTGGTATACGCCATGCATGGTTTTCTGGATTGGAATCAGTACCATGCATAAAGTTGTATATAATTCAATATGAATAAAAATACACAATTTGTGTATAAAATAACATCCTAATAACATATCCTAAGATATGCAAGGCTGAATTTGTCGTTCTTGGCTCGATATGCTTGTTTCAGATGTATTCTAAAAATGAAACTGAATATTGATTAAGACAGAAAAATTGGTTTCATTTCATTTGCATGTTATGTTAGAGACATCTTCAATGCATGATTTTTGTAGCATTCTTGTGAGTAATCTTCTCATTGTATATTCCTGTATCGGCAAATTCAATTTTGCCATGCGTTCTCTTGTGTTTACGTACAAACAAACGGGCCGAGCACTTTCATAATTAGGACATATCAAATGATAGTATACTAGATTAATCCTAAATGCAAACTTCATTAGAGATTACTCAATAATTATGATTACGTGCATTTCTAAAATGGAGTGATTTGTTGATATTTTCACATATTCATACTAAGAAAAGGTTCTCTTCAACTTTAGATAATTTTTTGTTTTTTTGTTCCGTTTAGTATATATTTAAAAGTTTCTTTTAGTTTATATATACATATATTTATTAGTAATTTTTATTTCTGATCACTAAACTTTTATTAAATTATAGTTTTGGTCGATGAATTTTACTATTCATATTTTGGGTAACTGAACTAATATATGTGCACATTTTTTAGTTGTATTATAACTAATTTTAATAATACATTCATTTTTAATTCATATCAATTTAGTTTTTATTAGATAAATTTAGTTTAAGTAAGTTCAAATCAGTTTATTTTATTTCACTTCAGTTCAGTTCTAATTTGCGAGTCATGAGTCCTCTTGTAGGCAGAATTGGTCTTCGCTTAGCGATGTCTAACTTGCTTGCTCGAGTTGACATGAGTATTATCATATGCTACATACTTGTATTATAATTCCACTCTCATGTCATTGTAACAATTATACTTTGTATTATTTTTGGATGATTTTTAAGGGTGTGGTGAGCCCAATATAATTCACTCCACCTCGAGTGGCATTCAAAGAAAAATTAGAAAAGGTACATGCAGTTGAAATATTCTGCAACAATCATGGAAAGGAATTGCTTTCAGGTGATTCAACATCAACCCAATTATTTTCAGTTATATTCTTCTCGAACCAGCGAATCTCAGGTATGTCCTACGTAGAGGTCCATGGAACATTGAGAATAATCTGTTAATGGCATTTCGAACAACAAGAGTTCATGTTTGACTACTTCAAGTTAAATATCTTGGATTTGCCTATGGTCTTACAATAGAGATGTAGTAGCTCTTAGGATTGCGAGTAGTTTGGGTGGATGTTCTCGTATACAGCTCAAACAAAACTTGACAACAAAAGAAAAGTTCTTCAGATTCATAACCTCCATCAACACCATGATACCCTTTTGTGGACTAGTTAAAGTTGAAGATGTTGTACTAGGTATAATAGAGAAATGGGTCAAGTATGAATGTTTACATTTCTACTTTGCTTGTGGAAGAATTGGGCATAAGATGAAAAGTTGTGGTCAAGTCAAAGAACAACCTCTGGAATATGGTACTTAGCATGTCTTGATGATGGAAGAAATTGAATCCGAGGTGGTATGATCATCAAATTTGCTGCAAAACACATGGTTTGAGAATAAGGTGATCCCTATGACAATGGAGACTGAACAGAGTGGGATACTTAAGATTCATGGAATTCAGCCTAAAAGAATTTCTAAAGGACACATTTTCAGATGACACGGGCAATTGTTAAAGAATATGACAAACTGATTTCTAAGAAACGAAGAATCGGCATGCTTGATTCATTGGTGATCTCATCCTTCACGCTTGAGCCCTTCCTCGCCAATCAGAACATGGTGTATAACAGAAGAACACGGTGCAGTCCTAATCTAACTAAGAAGCTAATGTTTCACTTCTCCAGTAAGACGAGAAAGATAGAGAAGTCACCATTAGCCTCAAACAAGATGTCTTACAATGCTAATAGTGAACCATGGCTTACAATGCTTATCAAAGGCTGATGAAAGCCAAGATTTCATCACAGGTTCATCGACATTGACAAGCATCAAGCTAACAAAGGGGAGCCATTGAGAGCTACCAGGTATCCAGAATCTTTGGGTAAGAAGAAGAGGGTGCATTCGGTTGTTGACACTGTTCACTTATGGAAGAAGCCAAGAAGAAACAAGGAAAACACTGAGGAGGATTTATATCAGGTAAAAGAAAAGAATCATAAACAAGTACAAGAACCACAACTCGAGGAGATACATGAATATGTCAAGGTGTTCATAGTAACTGTTCCACATCATGAGGACTCAGAACACTCTCACGTTGTACTACCATAATTGCAGCAATTATTGCGTGCAGAATCACACGAGGTTGTCAAAGTATTCTCGATGGCTACCCCTCCATATGAGGAGATACAACGCACTCAAGGAAAAGGTGACTATCAAGAGTTTAGTTTTCCCAAGCTGATTAAGAGTTGTCTATCCACAAGTGGTATATCATCATATTTGGCTCCGGCGACATTAATACTACTGCATGTGTTGAAACACATCAGCCTCTCATAAGATCTAGCAAGCGAAATGTTTTGAAGTTCAGAATGTGGATGAGAGCCATTTTGTTGGAGCTGAGCACATAGCACTCTTGCTTGTTTATGCAGATCAACGGAGGCGCAAATTATGGGACATAATCTAGAGCTTCAAGGTCCCATATAAGTTGATTTTTGCTTTAGAAACTTTTGTCGAGGATACATGTAACTTATAGAGCGGTTTTGCACTGCAGGTGGGATTAGCTACCTCTACATTTATTACTTCATTGTGTTACGGCCACGAACACGGACTTCTCATTGAATAGGGTTGTCAACAGCTAACTTGTAGATGAACAAGTAAAGGCAAAGTCAGCGCGGGGAGGGCGACAGCCATTCCCGCTCCGATGCCAAAGTTAGCTCTCTGACAGTGTTTGAGATCTATGTCTACAGTAGTGTTGTGAACTTACCTTCTGTCTTCTTTCTCTGCTTCCTCTTATACCCTCAGCCAAGGCTCTTCTCCATAGGGTTTAAGGCTGATCAGTGGGCTCATGATGGGCTTGACTTCTCTTGCCTTTACTCCCCTTCCCCTTGACATTGACGGGCCTACTGGACTGATGTTTGACCAGCCGCTTGGGCCGTTGACCGGATCATGTCCTCACAAGTCCCCCCAAGTGCGAGGGTGTGTTTGCCAAACGCGGGCGAAGGACTAAAAAATGGGATGGGCCTGACCTCTGCTCTCTCCTGCGAACCGATCCAAGCTCCCTCTTTAATGCATGTCCAACGCGTGTTTGCTATCCCCGTTTCTCGATGGTGCGTGGCCCGCCTCGATCACGATTTCCCACACAGCCTTAAATTCACTGCCTCCCCCTTTATTTGAAAAAATCTCTTCTTATTCTCTTCTATTCTTCATTCTGGAGTTTTCCCGTCGCAGCATCACTCCATCTTCATTCAGGTATTACTCTTTCTCATCATCTCTTTTATTCCAGCGACCTTTCTCGGCCCTTCGGTTCTTGCCCCTCCGATGGCTGATTCTCGTATGGGTCCCGGCCTGGGAAGCACTACCACGACCAGCGACGTCGAGGGTTTCAGGGAGAAGTGCCGCAACACGGTGGGGCTCAGATTTTCGGATCTAGAGGATCAGATCCGCCTTCCCAAGGCCGGGCAACTGGTGGCGGAGGCCCCCAAGGGCTTCACCGCCATCTACCGCGAGTTCCTCTTCGCTAGTGGCCTCCGTTTTCCGTTGACTGGCTTTTTCAAGGAAGCTCTGGCCTTTTTCGGCCTTGATTTGCGCTACCTGCAGCCCAACTCCGTTAAGACCTTGATCGGGTTTCAGACGTGTGTTCCCAGCAGCAGGTTGTCCCTTCGCTTACTCTCCTGCGCACGTTCACTTACCCCTGCATTGACAAGGGCTACTGCCACCTCAAGTTCCAGCCATCCGTCGGCAAGTCCCTGCTCCAGAAGAGGCCCAAGAAGTCTGGATGGGGGTCGAAGTTTGTGTACATCGCCAACGAGCTGGTGTGGGGTCCCCGCGCCAGCCGGGTCAAATACCCGGTTGGCGACCAGGCGACCCGAGGGCTCAGGCCTAGCGACGGCGAGGCGGCCATGCTGGACCCCGAAGTGCGTAAACTGAAAGGGGGACTATGCTATGGACGGCGGTTAATTCTGACAAGCTTCTGAGCGAGTGCAGCCTCCCTTACTACCGGTTCAACATTCCCGTTCACCCAGCCACATCTTTCGAGGGTCCGGAAGATCGTCCAGTGCTTAAGTTTTTTACTATTTTATGCCTCGTTTCCTACTTGATGATGCTGTTCTGCTAATTTTCTTGTCATCACAAATAGGTTCTGAGGGTACCGAAGGTGAGGAAGACATCCAGCCGGACGTCCAAGCCGGCATCCAAACCACCGAAGCACCTATGGAGTCCGATCATCACCGTTCTCGACGTCGCCAGGCCCGTTCTTCAACGTCCCAGCTTACTGACAACCTTGCCCAGCCTACGGAATCCCACCTCAACCTCTCCTTGCCTTCCCTTCACCTTTCCCCGCGCGTCATCGATCTGGAGAATGATGACTCGAGCGGTCAGGGGAGGACTCTCAAGAGGCCGGTGGGCGAGCCGACGGACGACAGTGTCGCTGATGCGTCCTCCCTGCCGCATACCGACGATCAGCACAGGAGGAAGCTCCTCAAGGTAGGGTCATCAGGCACCAGCATGCCGCCTCGTTCTGCGGGGCCCGCGTTGACTACTCCGAAGGGCCGTGCCGACTTCCTGGCGACCGCCCTCCCGAAGAGCCATCTTGAGGCGTGGCGCGCTAACACCATGGTCAACTTCCATAATTCAGCGAGTCTCGTGGATCGGTATGACTCCGTCAGTTTGGAGGTAAATCGCCCCCTTCACCTCTCCTTCTCTGTTTTATTTCCGCGTCCGTATTTAAGAGTTGGTCTGTTTGATATCCATAGGTAGCTTTCCTGTCTGCTTCCCTTCGGGGTGAGTTGGGTTGGCTGAATCTCGACGCAGCTCATTCTCGGGGTGAGCTGGTGTCTTGCCAAGCAGCTCTTTAGGCCGCTCGCTACTTGAACCAGAAGCAGGAGCAGATGATCAACGAGCTGAACGAGACCGTCGCCGCCGCCGTTCCGGCCACCCTCCAAGCTAAGGTTGATGACTTGACTGCGGCTTTGACTGCTCTTCAAGTTGAGAACGGGACTGCCATCACTGAACGAGATCTGGCCAACGCGAAGCTGAAAGAGGCCCAAGCCCATCTGGAGTTGTTCGGGGAGATGCGCCTCAAGCTGTAGAAAGTCGAGGAGGCCCTCGCCGGTTACGACACTCGGGTTGCCGTCGCCGATGCCAAGTACAAGTGGGTCGTTGAGGTTGGTCTTCCTGACATCTTTCTGAAGATAGCTTCCAGCGACAATGCCCGTCGTCGCTTTCATCGAGCGATCTACAGGTCCTTTGATTTGGACGAGATGTACGCAGACGATGCTCCTCGTTTCGACCAATCCTTGGATGAGCAGTTCTCTGTCTTCAGTAAGTATCCCTTCACGGAATATTTGTCTGAATTGTCTGCAGACATGGCTCCCGAGACGCTCGTGAGGTGGGCTCCTCCGGCCTGGCCCGAACCACAGCTGCTCTCTGCCGCCTCGACGACCCATCTGTCCAACCAGAGTCCGGCCAACGGGGGTGCCAAGACTGTTGAGCAGGGTGCGCCTGATGGTCTGTTGGAAGATCTGGGAGAAGCTGGGCTGCTGAAGGATGATCCTGCGACCGAGCCGTCGGCTGAGAACGTTGGCGAGAAAGTGGATGGGAACTAGAAGACTCCTCAAGACCGCCCTGCGTGGCGTATTTTATCTTTTGCGCCGCTTGTGGCCTTAATTTCTTTTCTTACCCTTGACAATTTCAATTATTTAATTTCGTTTCGTATGGACAGATTTTCAACCTTTCCTTTACTGGATTTCGCACCTTTTTTGTTGTCTTTCTGTCGTCGCCTCGCTGGGTTAGCTGTGCTCCCAGATGATTCGGGGCAGTGAGCTTAACCAAGTTGACGAGAACATGAAATCGATTAAGGGCCATTCCCCGACCGTCGAGCCTGTCGTCGAGATCACCGTCGAGCCCGCCGTCGGGACAATCATCTGGGCAATGAAGTTAGCCGTGCCCCCAGATAGTGTGGGGGCAGCGAGTCTAACTGAGTTAGCAAGAGATCCATATGGACTGAGGGCCTGATTTTCCCTGCCTATTAAGCTCGCCGTCGCGCTTACCGTCGACCGTGCTGTCGGGGCGGTTGTCCATGTTGCCGTCGGGACGACTGATGCGGCTGAGCCTTCAGGCGTTTTGAGGGCAACGAGCTCGATTATGTCGGCCAGCGAACGAAATTAGTTAAGTGTCGCCTCGACAACCCACGGAGCTCGCCGTCGGGTTCTTCGTCGGGCTCACCTGTCCATGTGGACATCGAGGCGACTTACGCGGTTGAGCCCCCAGGTGGTTCTTGGGGGCAACGAGCTCAGTTATGTCGGCCAGCGAACGAAATTAGTTAAGTGTCGCCTCGACAACCCGCGGAGCTCGCCGTCGGGTTCATCGTCGGGCTCACCTGTCCATGTGGACGTCGAGACGATTGACGCGGCTGATCCCCCAGGTAGTTCTTGGGGGCAACGAGCTCAGTTATGTCGCCCAACGTGTGCGCGGATAACATTCATACCGCTAAACCTACTTTATATTACTTGCCACAAAAGAAGAAAGCGAGTCCCCTGGCGATCATTCCCCCGCCGAGTAAGTGAACGGGGGCAAGATGATCGCGTCGGGAACCCGACCAAAAGTGTTTTCCTTGCCCACAGGTTAAGGCTTACTGTTTATATATACATAAATATCCAGGCTGATACCTGATCATCCGTAGAACTTTCGGAGATTGCTCATGCTCCAGGTGCGGGGAACAGGCTCGCCAGCCATGGTGTGGAGCTTGTAAGCTCCATTGACTAGCAGCTCCGCTACCTGGTACGGGCCTTCCCATGTGACGTCCAGCTTCTTCGTCCCTTCGGCCCGGCTAGCTCTGTTCTTCTGGAAAGCGAGCTTGCCCACCTTCAATGAGCGGTCTCTCACACGGCTGTTGTATCGCTGCTCGATGTAAGACTTGTACGCCGCCTCTGTCAACGCTGCCTTCTCCCTCCAGTGCTCGAGCTCGTCCAGGCCGGCTCGGATTTCCTCCTCGTTCTCCGGTTCGGCCAACGGCTCGGCGAGCCTCGAAAATGGCACGATCACTTCAGGGGGAATGATCGCCTCGCTCCCATAACACAGGCGGTATGGCGATTCCCCCGTGGCCGTCCGGAGCGTGGTCCTGTATGCCCACAATACCGACGGAAGCTCTTCCACCCAGCTTCCTTTGGCTTGATCCAGCCGTCGCTTCAGTCCCTGGACGATTATCTCATTGGTGCGTTCCGTCAAACCATTCGCTTGAGGGTGCGCCACCGATGTGAATCTTTGCTCGATCCCTAACTGGGTGCACCACGACTTGAACGGTTCTCCCTCAAACTGCTTTTCATTGTCACTCACGATGGTTCGGAGCAGTCCGAATCGGCAGACGACGTTCCTCCACACGAAGTTTGTCATTCGCTTGCCGGTAATGCTCGCCACGGCCTGGGCATCCGCCCATTTGGTGAAGTAATCCACCGCCACAACGAGAAAACGCCTCTTCCCCGTTGCCATAGGGAACGGGCCAACTATATCAATCCCCCATTTGGTGAAGGGCCATGGGCCCGATAAGCTCTTCATCGGCACTTCTGGAGAGTGCAACACCTTGTCGTGGGCTTGGAATTTGACACAATTCTTCACCAACTCGTCGGCGTCGGTCCTCATGTTCGGCCAGTAAAAACCCGCTCACGAAGCCCTCAGAGCCAACGTCCTCGCCCCTTGGTGGCTCCCGCAAGTCCCTTCGTGCAATTCAGCCAGCAGTCGGTCTGCCTGCCTGGGAGAGATGCATCTTAACCAGGGCTGCAGGTATCCCTTCTTGTAGAGCACGCCGTCCTTCAGGGCGAACTCCAAGGCTCTCCTCTCGAGCTGTCTTGCCTTTCCAGCATCGTCGGGGACCTGCCCGCTGAACAGGTACTCCCTGATCGGGGTCATCCAGCTGGGGGGTTCAGTCGAGATGGCCAGCAGTTCCTGGCCTTCCGTCGACCTCGCGATCAACGTCTCCAATAGCACCCCCTTCGACAGGTGACTGCTGGCGGTTGAAGCCAGTTTGTTGAGCGCATCTGCTCGGGTATTCTCCGAGCGGGGGACCCGGGTGACATCGAAGCCCTCGAAAGACGTAGCTAGCGCTTTCACCTTTGCCAAATACTTTTGCATCGACGGCTCCTTCGCCAGATAGGTTCCGTTGAACAGGTTGGCCACCAGAGCTGAGTCGCCATACGCGTCCGGCTTGTTCGCCCCTAACTTCTTGGCAATCTCCATCCCGGCTATCAGTGCTTCATACTCGGCCTCGTTATTTATCGCCGAGAACTCGAAACGCAGGGCGTAAGCGGTCTCCCGTCCGTCGGGGTCCGTGATAATCAAACCAGCCCCCGCGCCCTCGACACCCGACGCAACGTCCACATGGAGTTTCCACCAGACTGTCCTGTCCTCCCGACGTCGGGTCCGACGTGGAATATCTGTCGCCTCCGCCATCGAGTCTTCGTTTGTGATCTCCATCGCCGAAGGGGTTTCTGCTAAGAAATCTGCCATCACTTGTCCTTTGATCGCCTTCCTGGGGGCGTACTGGATGGCGTGCTCTCCCAGCTCAACGGCCCACTTGGCCAGTCTGCCCGACGATTCAGGCTTCGCCAGGACTGCTTTCAGGGGCTCGTTCGCCAAGACGGCCACAGGATGGGCTTGGAAGTATGTTCTCAACCTCCGCGCCGAGTGGATGAGGGCGAGGGCCAGCTTTTCCTGATCGGTATAACTGGTTTCCGCTCCTTGCAACGTCCTGCTCACATAATATACCAGGCGCTGCACCTTGCCTTCTTCTCGGACCAACGCTCTGCTGACCACTTCCGCTCCTGCGGCCAGATATAGAAAGAGGGTTTCTCCGCTTTCCGGGGGTGACAAAGTCGGCAGCACCTTGAGGTGTTCCTTCAGCTCTCGAAACACTTCGTCCTCTACGGGCCCCCATTGTACAGCTCCAGCCGCGCCGACGCACCCCTTGAGGACCTTCAGGAAAGGCAGCGACCTCTCCGCCTCCCGGGATATGAACCGGTTCATCGCGGCCAACTTCCCATTGAGGCTCTGGATATCCTTCACGGTTCTGGGAGCAGGCATGTCCACGATCGCTTGCACCTTCTTCGGGTTCACGTTCAGGCCGCCGTTCGAAACCATATGGCCAAGGAACTTCCCCGACCCGACGGCAAACTGGCACTTGGCCGGGTTCAGCTTCATCCCTATCTCCTTCAGCCTGCCTAACGTCTCGTCCACGTCCCCGATCAAATCACCGAAGCTTTTGTTCTTAATGACCATGTCGTCCACGTAGATTTCCATGTTGCGGCCCACTTGGTCCCAAAACACGCGATCGACCACCCTTTGATAAGTGGCCCCCGAATTCCTCAGTCCAAACGACATCATTTTATAAGCGAAGGCTCCTCTCTCGGTGATGAAAGCGGTGTTGTTCACGTCTTCTGGCCTCATCGGGATCTGGTGATAACCTTTGTACGCGTCCAGGAAACACTTGATCGGGAAACCTCCAAGCGCATCAACCTTCTTATCAATGGCCGGGGTCGGCTAGCAATCCTTCGGGCATGCCTTGTTAAGGGTCTTGTAGTCGACGCACATCCTCCAACTGCCGTCCTGCTTCTTGACCAAAACAGGGTTGGCCAGCCAGACTGGATACGGTACCTCGACAAGAATCCCTGCGTTGACAAGTTCGTTGACCTCCCGGTTGACCGCTTCGTTCCTCTCGCGGCATAAGGGTCTTCTCTTCTGGATGACCGACCTGTGTGAGGGGTTGATATTCAATGAGTGCATCCCAAGGTCCGGGGAGATCCCGGTCATGTCCGAAGGCTTCCTCGCGAACACGTCCCCGTGTTTCTCCAACACCCTGACCATCAACTGCTTCACCTCCTCGGGAACGTTTACTCCAACCTGTATGGCCATCGTGTGGTCCCTATGTAGGTATACAGTTTCTACCTCGCTCCCCAGTTCTTCAACGATGGTTCTTTCCTTCGGGCTGACCATTTGCACCCTCCGAGACGTTCTGCTGGACGTCTTGCCCGACGGCTGCTCGGACGACTCCCCGTGGTGTTTCCTCTTTCTGAGAGCCACTCGATGGCATTCTCTAGCCTTCTGTTGATCACCTCGCACCGTCGCTATTCCTTCCCCCGTGGGGAATTTCAATAAGAGATGGAGGGTGGAAACGATCCCCTTCAAGGCTGCCAGTGCTGGCCTGCCGAGTATCAAGTTGTAGGGCTTGTGCGCCTTGATTACGATGAACTCAAGGTCCACGATTTTTCTGCGGGGGGGTCGTCCCGACCGCCACCGGCAGGGTGATGATTCCTTCTGGCAAGACAGTCCGGTCCGCAAATTCTACCAACGGCGTGGCCGTCGGGACCAATCCCTTGCGCGTGTTCTCGTCCAACTTCTCGAAACAATGCCAATACATGATCTCCGCCGAACTGCCACCGTCAACGTAGGCGCGGTGTACCAATTTGTCCATGATTTGCACCGTGATGACCACGGCATCGCCTCCTGCGGGTCGGTCCGAGACAGGATCCTCGGAACTGAAGGTGATCACTTCTTCCGACGTCAGCCTCCTTGACATTGGTGTCGGTTCGGGCGTCTTGCGGCAGCGCGCCTTCCTCTGAGACTCCGTTGCCCCCCGCGTTCCCTCCGATGATCGCGAGTATCGCGCGGGTAGGAGCGGTTGGCTCTTCATTCTGCGAGGAAGTGTCCTCATACCTTCGCCTCTTTCTCGACTCTTCTTTCTTCTCGGCTCGGGCAACCTCTTTGGATCTGGGTCCTGTCGACCGATCACGCGGCCGTTCACTTTCTCGTTCGCTTCCTCGTTCGGGCCGACGTTCACCTGATCGGGACGAGTACTCTTCCCTGTTGTACTCCCGCGCCTCCTTGGCATACTTCTTGAGATGTCCCCGCTTGAGACAGGCTTCAATGGCTCTTTTGAGGTGTATGCATTCGTTGGTGTCGTGGCCGTGATCCTCGTGGTAGTCGCAATAAAGGCTCATGTCCCTCTTGGAAGGCGGCAGCTTCATCTTGCGAGGGACCGGATGAACTCCCTGATCCGCCACGGCAATGAAAATCTGCTTTGAGGTCTTAGTCAGAGGCGTGAAAGACCTGTCCTTCGATGGTTCTTCTCTGCTACCCAGCCGGTCCTTCACTGACCCTCTCGGCTTGTCCTTCCTCGACTCCCCTCCAGAGGTTATATCTTTGGTGGCCTTGTCGCCTCTGTGATACTCCTCGACTTTGTTGTGGAGCTCGTACAACGTGAAAACAGGTTTCTTCGACAGCGGGACCTTCAGGAGGGTGTGGGTCAACCCTTGCACGAAAATCTCGACCAGCCACTTCTCGTCCAACCTATCCTCCACCTTGTTGCACTCAGTGATGAAACGCTCGTAGTAGTCCATGAGCGATTTTCCTGATCGTTGCCTGATCCGCGGCACATCCTGTGTGGTGAGAGCGAACTTCTTCTTCTGCATAAACTGCGTCAGGAAAAGATCCTCCAACTTCGCGAAGGTAGAGATACTGTCGTTTTCCAGGTTGGCAAACCACAACCTCGCCGCCTCCTTGAGGGTAGTGGCGAACGCCCGGCACCAGATTGGCTCGGGAGTGTTGTACGTCGACATGGACGTCGTGAAGGTGTGGATGTGGTCGGTCGGATCCGTCGAACCATCATATGACCCCAAGTTCGGGGGGATACGGATCTTCGAGTCGGCTACGAACTCCATCACTGATCGGGTGAATGGGCTTCCTCGGCACTTCTCTCCCTCCGGCGGGGTCCAGTTCACAGCAAGGCGCCTCTGAACAGGAACTCGCGGTGGGACTTTCGGCTTGTGAATATACGAGGTCGCCCACACCTGCTCTGGATCTTCATCTCCGCCGGAGTCTTCGTCTTCTTGGGTGACCCGAATGAGGTTTGCCTCCACGCCATGTGCCTGTGGTTCTGGTGGCTCGGGCATTCTCTGCTTCATCGCGCCAACGCCTTGGAATAGGCGCTTCGGAGTGATCTTTCCCGCTCTGGTGCTTTGGCTCTGCAACTAGTGGATCTGGTTGGCCATGCGCTCTTGGGAGTTGACGATGCGCTGAAACAGATCCATGCTCTCCTTTGTCTCCCCCAGGCCGGGAGTCGGCGTTGACTCAGGGCCTACCACTTGGCTTGACAGCCGGCGAGTGGCAGGATGCCTGACCGAGTACTGGTCAAGTTCTTCATCTTCATCGTCCTCGCACCCCGTCGCATCGGTCAGGGGCGGGATCTGACTGCTGGTTTCTCCACTCATCGATTGAGTGCGTGAACTGTAGGAATAACAAGGATCCCCACAGACGGCGCCAATGTTACGGCCACGAACACGGACTTCTCCTTGAATAGGACTGTCGACAGCTAACCTGCAGATGAACAAGTAAAGGCAAAGTCAGCGCGGGAAGGGCGACAACGGTTCTCGCTCCGATGCCAAAGTTAGCTCTCTGGCAGTGTTTGAGATCTATGTCTACAGTAGTGTTGTGAACTTACCTTCTGTCTTCCTTCTCTGCTTCCTCTTATACCCTCAGCCAAGGTTCTTCTCCATAGGGTTTAAGGCTGATCAGTGGGCTCATGATGGGCCTGACTTCTCTTGCCTTTACTCCCCTTCCCCTTGACATTGACGGGCCTGCTGGACTGATGCTTGACCAGTCGCTTGGGCCATTGACCGGATCATCAGGCCCACGATCCTCACACATTGCAAACTACAAAGTAAGTTTGCAGGAGGCCTATCAAAGCAGCGATCAGGGTCTCAACCCCAAAGATTTTCTTGCTCACGGCTTTGTCCGTGGCGGCACTCAAGCATGACGAATTAGCACCAAAGGAGATAACGAGCATCGTAGGGGTCATTTCATGTTTTCTGCATAACTCGTTCTCTCATTCTATGGTAAAAGAGCTTATTAGGAACAAATTCTTTCCTTTTATGTTTTATGATTGCAATATGGCTCTAGGCCAACTCCATGTAGATTGTAACTGGTACTTTTAATTATTATTATTGAAGTGTTATTTATCAAAAAAAAATAATATGACCATTTTCATTCAAACATTTAATTAGTTTATTAAAATTTAATTTTAAACATTAACTGCACATTTGGTTTAATATTTCATATATACATTTTAAAAAGAGATAGTATCTGGAGAGACGGTTTATATTATAGATCAGGGACTAAATAGTAATGAGATTATAGAGTAAAAACAAGGAGATCCTTGACTGCAATTTAGAAAAAATATGTAGCATTCACGCGCACTATTCATTGATCAGTTAGAGCAAGTCCAACAGTTTCCTTATAATAGGGATTTTGGTAGATTTTAGGGATTTTGGAATGCAAGAGTTTCCCTATAAGTTGCTACAAGGTATAGAGACCAGAGAGAGAATGAGATTTCCAAAATTTGTAGAGAGAGGGATAAATTTTAGGGAATGAGATTGAAATAAAATAATAATATTTTTCATCTCCTCTTTCCTTCTCCTGATTAATCCACTGACGAAGAGACTATGGAGATTCAAATTTGGACATACGAATTTCCCCAAGAGGTTTTCTATGATGCGGTGGTGTGGGATTAATTGGTTGAGATCAGTGATGTGAATGAATTGGTTCCGGTGAAAATCCATAGCTCAGCACCATCTGTAAACAACGAAGCTTCCAACACCATCTGTAAACGACAAAGCTGATAGCCAGAGGAGATTCAAAACCCAGATCCTCTGATTCGATGATCGAGCGTTGATTGGTAGTGACAACTTAGTCAGTTGAAGGAGTTTGGAAAAGTCTCCGAATTGTAGACGGGAAGAGATTGAAAGAGAAGGGGGAAAAGAAAGTTATAAAAGTATAATAATTTTATTAAAATTAAATGCCCTAAAATATGAAAATTGTTGGAGGATTGAAAATAGTTTAGGGAAAGTTGGATTGCATTCTCTATAAAATAGAGCAAAATTTAGAGATACTCTTAGACTTACCCTTACTATTCACTAGTCCGTTACTATTCACTGGACCGAATGAGTCAATTACTGTTCACTAGACATTGTTACTATTCACTGGGCCTTCTAAACTGTTCATGAATTTTTGCAATTTGCGTTTGGAAATTTAAAATTCTTAAAATTTTATTAAATAAACGTTACTTGTTTTATTTTAAAACTGTTATGTTTTTTATTAAAACTAAAATATTTTATTTTATTATCTAGTAGTTTATATGATGGAAACTTTGGAGAGTTTAATTTCAAAGGTTGTAAATGATGTTTAATTTTAATAGGTTGTAGATTAAAATACAGATGTTTTTTATTATAAGTAGTGTTTGATTTTTAATGTGTAATAGATTAAAATATTGAGGTTTTGAATTATAAGTAGATTGTTTGATTTTTAATGTGTAATAGATTAAAATATTGAGGTTTTGAATTATAAGTAGATTGTTTGATTTTTAATAGGTTATAATTTGAAATACCAAAGTTTTAAATTAAAAGTCGAATATTTGATGGTTAATTTTAATAGGTTGTAGATTAAAATGAGGATGTTTTTTATTATACATAGTGTTTGATTTTTAATAGGCAATAGATTAAAATTTCAAGGTTCTGAATTATAAGTAGATTGTTTGATTTTTAATAGGTTGTAAATTAAAATACCAAAATTTTAAATTAAAAGTCAAATATTTGTTGTTTAAAGGTTGTTGTTTAAAATACGGATGTTTTTACAATTAAAAGTAGAAGGTTTGATATTTAATAGGTATTTTAAATTAAACGTAGAATGTTTTATTTTTAATAGGTTGTAAATTCAAATACAAAAGTTTTTAATTAAAAGTCGAATGTTTGATATTTAATAGATTGTAGATTAAAATAACGAGGTTCTCAATTAAAAATAGTATGTTTGATTTTTAATAGGTCGTAGATTAAAAGACCAAAGTTTTCAATTAAACATAGGATGTTTGATTTTTTTTAATAGGTTGTATATTAAAATGATCTGTTGTTGAGAATAACATTCGTCCGGATGATCCTGATATAGGCCTTATCAGGCACCAATAAGATAATGACACGTGTAAAATTGTAATGTTTTAATTGGTTAAGATATTTTTAGTAAAGTTCTAAAACCCTAATTTAGAATGCATAAACCCGTCTGGGTAATGATTGAACACGTGGCCCAATAATAAATTAGTTAAAGATGATGTGTCGTTATTTAATTGATGCCTGATATTACTAATATCAGGATGATCCTGATATATATTAAACTGTTATTTTAGATTAAAAGTAGAATGTTTAAGTTTTAATAGGATACAGATTAAAATACGACGGTTATTAAAAAAAAGTAGAATGCTTGATGTTAAATATGTGGTATATTAAAATACAGTGTTCTTTAATTAAAAATAGAATGTTTGATTTTTGGATGGTAGATAATAATACAAAGATTTTAATTTAAAAGCAGGAAGTTTTATTTTTAATACAAGTATATAATTTTAAATTGTCGAAACTTACATTAAGCGTTTATTGGTGCATTGGTAAGTGTTCTTTATTATTTTAATAAAGGTTGTGGGTTGAAATCCTTAAGTGCAAAATTAATTTTTCATTAAAAAACAAATAGGCCGAAAATAACTTGGGCCGGCCCATACATGAAAAAAGAAGATTGAAGGAATTAATTCGCGTGTGAGGCGTGTGAAAATATTAATTACAACTTAAGAATTTCAGTGTTTTGTATTTAAGAACCTCCTCATTTTCTGACTTATTAATTAGTCCAGTCTATATTATGAACGTTTTTATGAGAAAGATTTTGCAAAACTTGGACAATCCAAGTCCAGTTTTGTAAAATCTTGTTTGGTTCACCAAGTTTCCCAAAGTACAAACTTGCAAAATCTTAAAAACCAATCAAAAATTTTGTTTGATATTTACAAACCCAACTCAACCAAACTCTCAAAATCCCAAACAAAAACCCAAACTCTCAAAATTTCAAAACAAAATCCAGACTCTCAAAATTCTCTCCAACCAAACACACCCTAAGATTCATCCAGAAAAATTAGTAAATGACAAAGTTTCCAAAAAAGTCCAACTTTCTTAAAATTTAAATCTGATATCAAATAATATATTCTTAAATAAATGTATCGTTAATATTGTATCAAGATGAAACATATTAATTAAACATTTAGTGAATTATGCTCGAATATAACCATCATCGAGTAAATTAATTATTGCATGTATTTGTATATTATTTTCAAGTTCAAGGTTTATATATATAAAAAAAGAATGTTAAAACAAAATCAATGGTTTTATGCACCGAACCGCTATGAATGGCATCCATGCACAACCTTAGTATTACACGTTAGAGTAGAGTGACACCATCCTTGTTATGAGTTGCTGTATATTCCACAACTGTCTCTTACTCACCTCCTCACTCCTCAACTCGGGTTTCGGCACCGAACCGCTACGAGTGGCATCCATGCACAACCTTAGTATTACACGTATGATTAGGATGACGCCCCGCTGATTATGAGTATCTGCATATCCCGTAACTGTCTCTTCCTCACCTCCTCAACCCTCAACTGTATTTTCCTCCTCAACCCTCAACTATGTTTTTCTTCTTCCTTCCATCACCTCTCCATATCCCTATAAATTAAGTTTTCTTTTTCCGAGAGATGTCCATCACCTCTTAATCCACACTATCACCTCTCTAAATTCCCTATATTCCCATGGAGTTTTCTTCCTCTGTACCTGAGCATCCATCCCCTCTTAATCCCTCCTCACCTCCTTATATCCCTATTGAGAAAATTACCCATCCATCACCTCTTGTTCCCCTGCCATCGGTGTAACAGATATTTCTCATCCAACACTAACCAAGAAAAATATTGACGAATTTGATACAATGTATTATTCATATGAATCGGATGACGATGATCAAACCATCACTCCTTTCGAGCTATCCGATGAGGAAAGGATTGTCTGCGGTATTGATGAACCAAAGGCGCTTAGTGGGACTGAAATAAGGAAGTTGATGGTACTATTTTATTCCCTCACGTGATGGATTTATAACTATTTATTCACATCTCATATCATCAATTATGTAATTCTTGTGTGTATATAGTTACAATTAAAACTAACTATAGTTTTGAATGTGTGTAGGAACAAGCAGCTGAAATGATGAAAATTAATAGTGGTGATGAAATGGCGGCCGCACAATCATCTACCAAGGTAAAATTTGTTTAAAACTTTTTGATTCCATTTTAAAAATCTTGCATCTATGTATCAATGCAGTGTTTTGTACTAAAGAAATTAGGATCTTCAATTTTAGGTTTCAGTGGAGGGTGATCCAGCTCTTCAAAATCCAAGCAACGTATCACAAAAGGTTTCAGAAAAATTGGAAGAGAAGTTAAATGAATAATCTGCTGGAGTTGAAAAAAAATGCTTAAACAAATTAAGATGCAGATGCATGGCAGTTTTATCGATCTCTGTAAACTTTTGTTATTTTTCAATGTGGTTGCTTGTGCTTGTGTTTTTTTTCCTTATCTGGTGACTAAAGTTGAGACCATAACATTACAATTTTAAGTGGAACTTTGTATATTTCTTTATCGGTTATCTATATTTTCCGTTTAATTCAGCCTAATTAAAATCAAATATGATTTGATAAATTTGATTTAATTAAATTATGTTGTAAATTTTTTATACATTGAGTTTTAGTTTGGTTTAACAAAAAATAAGTTGCATAATTTTTACACTGTGTTATCTAGGTGTAATTCTGAACAATTTTTTTTCTTCTCACTTTACTTCATCATCCGTGTAATCTAATTTGTTGGATTCCTTGTAGAATCAACCCACGTTTGTTGACTATTTAACTTGCATTACTACTTTTGTCTTTCGTGGTCCTTGTATATATTGCCACATGTCTTCATTTTAGTTTTTCATTTCTTAATTGACCATTTACATCCTGATTTATGTTTAATATAGGAAAATGGAAAATAAAAAATGCAAATAGTTTAGAAATGTGATAGGAAAGTAGAAAATGCAAGAACTAAATGGCTTACAAATCTGAGAGGTGACGTGGGAGCAGTACCGAAGCAAAAAATAAAGAGGTCCACAATATATTTAAAACGTAGTAAATTTTATGAAATTGAAAAAACTAAATTAGAAGAAGGTAAAATGACTCTTAATTATTAAACTCTTTTTTGATTTTTTTATATCTATTTTACTGATTTTTACATGAATGTATGGAATGATGAGTCTAAATATAGAAGGAGAAAGTTAATTAAGAGTTTACCGTCTTTAACCGTGGGCCCACGCGAAATTCATCATTTAATTTTCAGTTTATTTTATTAATTTCTATATATACCTACAAAGTAAAATTATGGGAAAATTCTCATAAAAAGCGTAATAAAAGTTGAAATTCCTACTAAAAGCATAAAACTTTAGATATTCCTATTTAGGGTATTGAATTAATTTTAAGACAGTTTTACCCTTTATTTTATTTTCAATTTACATAATTTGTTTCTAAACTGACAGAGATTCGGCAAGAAATAAACATTAAACCCCTTGGATACAAAGTGAGGCTGAACGACGTAAATGCAGACCATACGATGATAATCCACCAAGCCAGTAACAATGGTACTTCCTTAACCACACCACAGCGTGGCGACAAAGCACACAGCTAGTCGAACTTCATATGCGAAGAACCTGTTAACAGAAGCACCATTGTAGCAGGGGCGAAAAACTGCAGTACCACAAGAAACATGTTATGATTGTGTAGGAAAACCTTAGCGCTGGAACCCTTCTGCCGTGCAAACGCTGATACCAGCACAGAACAGATTCATTCAAGAACATTTGCACATTAGGACGCAGACATAGTACTTGTAGAATGCATGAAATCAGCAAGCACCAAAACCTAAACATTTCAAAATCGGTTGGTTGCATGCCCAGTCTGCCCACTAGCTCATTCCTCTGAGTCGCTTTCTTTCCACCGTTGTCTGTACGGAAATCATCAAACAGAACTGATAGTATATAATTAAAAGTATATATTTAGCATTTTTTGGAGAAATACATAAATATTTTTATGAATTTCTATCAATTGCAGGTGATGTGCTTGTACATAACAGGCCATCTCAACACAGTATTATCAGCTGAGCACATGAAGGAAATTCTCTGATACATTTACTGCCATCAGGAAATTAAAATTTAATATTTTGAATCTGTTTCTGTTAAAGTGTAGATGATTAAGACTAATAGAATTTCAGAATGAAGATGGTGGCTGGGGATTTCATATTGAAGGCCACATTACAATGTTCTCCACAGTTCTGAGTTACATCTGTATGCGTCTTCTTGGCGAAGGCCCTGATGGCGGTCTTGAAAGCGCGTGTTCTCGAGCCAGGAAATGGATTCTTGATCATGGAACTGCTACTGCAATTCCTTTATGGGGGAAGACTTGGCTTTCGGTATAAAATTAAAAATTCTTGCAATTTTTTTAGTATTAGTTCTAGCCTAGGTTATGATACCATTTAAGAATATAATGAACTATTGGTTAGCAAGTCTTTATTCTGTTGTTTATGCTCTTGTTTTACATTGTGATATATTCTCGGACTGTTTGAATGGAGTGGAACCAATCCAATGCCCCCAAAATTTTGGATTTTTCCCTCATTTCTTCCTATGCATCCAAGTTAGTGTGGATCATCAATTCTTGCAGAGTTTTATGATATCATAAGTACAAGGTTTTATTTTGATTGCAGCGAAAATGTTTTGCTATTGTGGATTGGTCCATTTGCTAAACCTTTATCCCCTCTGCAGATGGTTAGGGTTTTAGCCCAACTGTACCTACATTGTATGTACATTGGTGTACATACATTGTACATACTTTGATTGTGGTTAGGAATTTTAGGCCAAGAAACCAAGCGCGATTGAGAATCTCATCATCGAGGGCTGGTTAAGGGAATATGAAGACGAAGAAGGTAATTCAAGAATTTAATATATAGAAAAAAATTAAGCAAATTGAAAATAATAAAATAAAGGGTAAAACAGTCTTAAAACTAATTCAATGCTCTAAATAGGAACATCTAAAGTTTTATGCTTTTAGTAGGAATTTCAATTCTTATTGCGCCCTTTATAGGAATTTTCCCTAAAATTATTAAAAATGAGACCCCTCTTTCTTGGCCCAATTTGGGGTCTGAAGCAAGGACGTAACCTACTTCCTTATTGGGCTGGGCATGTGTAGGAGGTTAATTCCTTAGATGGAATTATTATACCATTCTACATTTTCATGATTTCGAAATTATTGTTTAATTGGGATGTGGGAGAAGGAAATTCATGAGAATTTCTAGCTACCTAGTGAGGATATGATGGATTTCTTGAACCCGCGGTTGACCTCGAACCTAACTCACGAACTGATTTTCAAGACAAAACCTTGGGGTGGGGGTAGACACTCTGATACTTAATCAGTGACAACTTTATAAATATTATAAGCGTAAGGTGTAGTGTGTGTAACACAATGAATATAGAGGTCTACCAAACCTTTGTATTTATAGAGTTCCAATCCGTAGATCGGCAGGGTTTGTAGATAGAGTAAGAATATAACTCTATGGTGCTAATAGTTGTATTCTCATAATTAGAGTAAGTGTATTCATTGCAGGTAATTCAGAATATACGCGTTCATTTTAAAGATTTGGGCCGACGGACCCGTAAGTCTATCTCTCGCGTCTCTCGAGCCCCTGACCCTTCTCGGGCCCTAGACCGAGTCTGAACGAATCCCTAGAGTGCGAATCATGGACTTATCAGTAGCCCCAAGATAGATGTTTAGAATCTCGAGATCTCCTCTCGAGGGCATGATGCGAGGCTTGTTACTCGGGGTAAAGCCAATAACTCGAGTGAGATATCTTGGAGCATTAGCTCGGGGCATCCTCTCGGACTGACCGCTCGGGCTGACTCTTCTGAATATCTATTTTCAAGTTGTTTCGCATTCTATCTGGACACGTGGACGGCTGAGTTCAAATCGCCTTTTGATCTAAAGTGGATGACACGTATCGCTTGCTCATTAGATGATCCTGACGGTGCAGAACCACCCTTCCAATTGCCTGCATTGTTTCACGAGTCGATGTTATTACCCGCTTAAATGTGTTTTAGTTACGGGTTATATGTCCTAGATAATATACTTCATGCTTATCATTGGTTTTCACTCCAATTTGCTTAAGAATTCCCAAATTGTTACTCTCTCTCCTCTTTAAAATATCTTCTTCCTCCACCATATTTCCCCCATTCCCCCTGCGACCATGTCTCAACCAAGTTCCAGTGCTGCTCACGGTAGCAGGGATAATTTTACGCCGGTGCATGAGCCGGTGATCGAGATAGTTGAGGATCATCAAACTCTCATGGATGAAGGTGTGCAGACGGGAAATCGACAAGCCCTTGATTGGCTGGCAACCATGTTCTTAGAATCCGTGTTGGGGCCCTTTACCGAGGTGACTATTGCCCCGCCTCTATGGGCTGTTCCTACCTCGCTGGCCGAAGGCCGATCCTAACCGGGTTTGGATCCTGATTCGGAGTCCCAAGTTGACAAACGGGTTTCCGATGCTGGTGGTTCGAGCAAGGCCACCAAAGCGGTGGACAAAATATTTGAGGAGTTCTTTAAGTTGTGTAGGTTGTCGTATCCTGCTGATGTCGATCTGATGGTCGAGGATAACTCGGTGCCGATCAAGGATCCGGTGACCCCGAGTTGGGGGTTATCTATGGGAGGTTCCTGCAACAAGGTCTCAATTTTCCTTTTCCTCCCTTGTAGTATGAGTTCTGAAGTTGCATAAGCTTCATCCTGGCTAGCTTCACTCCAATATGGTGGTGTCATTGATGGCCATTATCTCTTGGTGTGCTCAGAACAACGAGGAGCCTAGCTTGGATTTATTCCAGAGTCTTTACAAGCTGTATCCTTCGAAGAAGAAGCCGACCTTGACCCTTACTCCTCGGGTCCCGAAGCCCTTCGACTTCCCCACAAACAGTGGCGCGTGGGAGACTATTCGTTTGGTTTTCAATCGACCAGGTATGAGGTGCCCGACTGAAACCCGGAGCCCGAGAAAGATTTGGATTAAAGATTCGAGATTCCAACTCATCTGGAGGGGGTCATTAAGAGGATTCTCGACGCCGATATAGTCTTCCTGAACAAGAAGTGGGTTTGAAGGAGCTCATGTTTTGGGTGGCAATGGTCGGCCATCACATATGGGTATCTGAAGGATTTCCCCAGCAGGTCTCCTTCTAATTGCAGCTACTTGAAGTCGGAGAAATTATGGACTTCTCTAGAGGAGGCAAAAGCTTCGGGCTCGGTTGCAATCGAGAGCAAGGAGAAAACCAAGAGGAGAAGTAAGCAAAAGGCTCGAGATAAGTCCCCCGCTAGCCAATCCTCCAAAGATATGTGTTTTTGTTCACACAACTTTGGTGTATATGCTTGATAGCTTCTAATGTGCTTGACATGAATTTGTGCAATGTTACAGGTCCTTCACCCAAGAAGAAGCGGGCCAAAAAGGAGGTGCCTCTTGAGGTCAGGATCGAGGAGGAGTTCGAGGAAAGTACTTCCATCTCTGAGCAGACTATCCTAGAAAGGTCCTTTGAAGGAGCTCAACTACTACTTGACGGAGCCCAAGGAGAAGGATATGGCTCAGACAACTCTTAACCTTATGAGAAGTATCCCTTGATGTCCAAGGTAATCCATCTCTCCTGTTTGAGATTATGTTTACTGTAGTAGTGTATGTTGCAAAGTGTTTCTGTGTAGCTGCTGATAGGTTTGACCAAGATAAGTGGCCAAACCATGGCTAGGTTGATGCGCTTGTACGACTCCACCTCCAAGTTGTATGCTCGATGCAAGTCTCTCGAAAGTGTGGTCGAGGAGATGGACGCTCTCCAAGCTCAGGTCGAGGCCTTTCATTCTCAAATAAAGACGCCAGATGTACTTACTGTTGCTTCTGTGGAGGTCGACCGCTTAGGGATCGAGGTGAAGCGGCTCTGAGGTGAGTTAGAGTCTATTAAGCGAGACAATGACTTGGGGGAAGCGAGGCTGGCATCATCAGAGGGTATCATCAAGGAGCAGGCCCTTCGAATCGAAGAGCTGACCCGAGAGCGAGCCTTACCGAGTGATCCTTCGGGTGGAAGCTGCTTAAGCTTTGGGAGTGAGTTCAGCGCCTGTAGCCCCGAGATGAGGAGTCAGAGGGAGGAGTATGGAGAGTTGCTCCATAACTCCAAGCTGGATAAGATGCTGAATGATGTTCTTGTCTTGTGCAATAGTGACTTGGAGACTGACGTCATGATTGCTACTTTTAGCCATCCTGATGCTTCCAAGAAATTGGCAGTTTCTTATCCGACCCTCGTTAGCGCGGTGTTCCCGGGATAGAGCTCTTGGCCTAGCTGGATTCCACTGAGCAGATAATAATAGCGAAGGATTTGTTGGGCATTATCACAGCCAAATATCCCAACTTGTCTTTTCTTGGTGATTCATGCGAGGGAGAATCTTCATCCTCAGCTTCTATTAAGGAAGATGAGAAGAAGGATTCTCCGCTCTCAAGCGAGTTGGCTACCGAAAGAGAAAGACCTATTCCTCTTGCTAAAGACCCTCGGGCTTAAAGAAATCTGTTGATGCCTTCCTGCAAAAGGTCTTTAGAGTTCCAGCATTCATCAGCTCGACATACTTCGGGTGGAAGAAAGCTGTTGATGCCTTCTTACTAAAGGTCTTCAAAGTTCCAACATTCATTTGCTCCACATACTTCAAGTGGAAGGCGGAGAATGGTTTACTGGAAATAAGCTTTACTAAGTTCAGCCACTCCGACTACGTCAAGTGGGAGGCAGAGAACCATATCACTTATCAAGATGTATTTGTGTTTATATAGGGCTTCCCATTTTTATATTATTTCCTTGGCAAGTAACACCATGTTATTTTTTAGAGTATGGTTCTCTTATGTATTCGAGGTCTCGAGGCATCATCTCAGACAGTTCTCTATAGTCGATTTAGCATAGTCATGTTCGATGTAGTGACATTTTTTATATGATTAAGTTAGAGTAGTTTGAGGATTTGCCTCGGGGCACCCTCTTGGGCTAATCTAGAAGTATCATATTCTGATATTGTGACACCTTTGATATGACCTCTAGTTGATTGTAGGCTTTGTCTTGTAATGCTTCGAGATGATTGATATTTGGACATGTCTGCTCAAATTGTTTGGCCCATAGACCTCAATTAAATTTTTTTTCAAGTACTTTATCTTGAGTCTGATATTTCTTTATTTTACTCAAAGTGATTGACGTATGAACTCTTCATCCAAACAACTTATTTATGTAAGCGCCAATCGTATACTTTTCTCAAATATACTACTTATGAGTAGAAATCAAAGTTTTACTTAGGATAACATTCCTTTTGTTAGAAAAGGAATTTTGACTGCTTAAAATAAAGATAAAGATAGAAGCAAATAAGATATATTTTATTCAAACTCGTGGCTTAAAGTAAAACAAGAGAAGTAAGCGTTCGAGTTTTAATACCCGAGCGTAACAATCATGGAGTAGTCGTGCTATGTTGTGGTCGCCTCAGACCATCTATGGGTCCTTTCTCGGGTTTTATCTTCCGTGGTATCTTCTTAGGTTTACCACGTTCCATCTTCGTGGTATGAGTTCACCCTTCATTGTTTCCAAGAGGTAGCTGACCCCTGGATGGGGTTCTAGGACTCCATAAGGACCTTCCCAATTTGGGGCTAGCTTCCCTTCCACTTCCTTCTTGCTTCTCATTCAGCCTCATTATTAGGTCTCCCTTAGAAAATGTTACAAAACGAACCCTTCTGCCGTGGTAGCGTTTTACTCTTTTTGACCTTGGCCTCAAGGAGGTCAAGGTCGAGATGAAGGTTCTCTTCATTGGTGTTGCCGTCCTCGTCTTCTGGTTGAGCGGTTCGAGCAGAGGGGACCCCAATTTCCATCGGGATGACCACCTCAGCCCCATACACCAAACTACGGGAGTTTCCCCACTTGCAGTAGTTGGTGTTGTTCTGTTGGTCCATATGACACTTGGGAGTTCATGGATCCAGTTTCCCTTTGCTCCTTGTAGGCGTTTTTTGATGTCGTCTGCAAGGGTGCGATTTGTGACCTCCAGTAGGCCATTGGCTTGAGGATGATACACGAGGTGGGCTTTTGATGTATGTTGTAATCTTGCAACACTTGTTGAAGGGATTATTGGCAAATTGCGATCCGTTGTTTGTTACTATGTATCTGGGGATTTCATAGCGACATAAAATATTTTTCCAGCAAAAATTGATGACTGCTTTACCAGTTATGTTTGTCAAGACTTCAAGTTCCACCCATTTTGAGAAATAGTCAATGGAGACAATGAGGTACTTGAAATTTCCATGGGCCATGGGGAAAGGTCCTACGATATCTATGCATCATCGGACGAATGGTCAAGATTCTTGAATTGTTATAATGTTCTCTTGTGGCACATGGATCATCTTGGCATATCTTTGGCATTGATGGCAAGTCTCGATGTATTTCCCAGAGTCTTCCAGCATAGTGGGCCAGTAATATCCCATTTGCAGGAGTCTTCGAGACACGGTTCGCGGGCCTTGGTGATTGCCGCAAACGCCTTCATGTGCCTCTTGGACGAGATGTTCTGCGTCGGAGGGGCCATAGTGACTGTCGTAAACGCCTTCATGTGCCTCTTGGACGAGATGTTTTGCGTCGGATGTTCTGCCCCTTGGCCTTATTTGAGCTTATTTTTAGAAAATATTAGGGTTTAAATAACAACTTTTTTTAATAAAAAGGGGCCCTATTTTAACATATTTTTTGAGAATTTGAATTGTAAGCCTCACTTAATTCACCTATTGGGCCGGACCTTTTATGAATATGTCACCGGACTCGTGTACTGAAGTTGTTTGTACATATGAGCATTATTTTGTGTTTACACTGCCCACGGGGGTTAGGGTTTATTTTTCAATGTTTTTCCTAAGGGACTTATGTTTGTCTATTGTGTTTGTCTAAATTTCTAATTGCGCCATTCTCGTACGTAGTATCTACCTTGTTTCTTTGAAGAATTCGACGAACTTGTTGAACTATATACTTGCCACATGGTCTGGCCAGTGACAGTCGAATGTATTAGAAGCCTTGAAAACCTATATATGGAACTAGGTGGGAAGATTTCTATGAAACTAATATTTTAAAAGAATGGTGGACATTAGTGTTCGATTACATTGGTGATGACCATGGGTTTGCAGCGCCACTAATCACTGACATTCCCAGTGATGATGAGGAAGACATTGCTGACACTGCATGTACGACTTAGTTTCATCGTACACATGTTTTAAATGATGAATTTATGAAAATATTATCATTTGTGAATATCATGAATTTTTAGAGGATGACATTGAAAAATTTAGCAATATTCAGTGAAAAATATTGTAATTTCAATGATATTTTCGACCACGCTAAGTAAAATATATAGTGAACTACATATATCACTTCAATAGTAATATTATTGCTTCTATAATTACATTTGTGTTCCAGGCGAACATTTTGAGCCAAATGATAATTCATTCACAACGGTATCAGGAGATTATTCGTTTCAAAAGCTATTTAGACCATCCATGGCTGAGACGGGAAGGATGGTAAGTACCTCTACACTGGGTCATGGGTTTAATAAAATGATTCAAATAAGTGATTTTTATACACCAAAATTCAAATACGTTGCACTTTTAATTTCTTGCATATTGAAATAAGACCGACTTATGAATTCTGTATTCTTATTTTTCGAGGATTATGAATTATCCTAAAGGGAACTAGAAGAGTTATTGCGCCGGTTAATATAAATAAAATAAAAATAACATATTAATGTGAAACGACGTAGTATAGAGCATACGGCACCACAAAACCACCGCCAACTCATCGGAGCTACCGACCTATCCTTTCCTTGGAGAGGAACGGCGCCTACCATTATTCACGGATTACTTTTATTTTTTATTTTTTTTCCTTCCTTCAACATAGGTGCCTTTATTACTTGAGTTTATTATTATTATTTTTTCCCGTTAATTATTGTTCATGATGAATCTTTTTTTTTTATTTCCTTCACCGATTAAATATTATATAATATATTTCGCAAACTTTCTTCATATGTTTAGTATACGATTTCATATGTTTAGTATACGATTTCATTCCATGTCATACATATATTACAATATATTTTATTTCTTTCCTATATGTGCATTCATAATTTCGATTTCCTTACATAACCTTCATATATTCTTTATACTTTTGTTATATAAATGCATTTCGTTTACAATATGCACATTTGGTTTATAATATTGCAATCGCTGGTTTAATTATATGGGTTTGTGACTAACTGTTCATTGTTTTACAGGGAGAGTGATGGATGACCATGGTTGCTCGCCAACGTTTCGTACAAATCTTTTGTCACCGATTGAAATTAAAAAATAGGGCTCACGAAGAGGTATGTTTCGGTGCTTTTGTTTTAATCATTCAGGTGTTTTTTGGAGCTGCTCCACCGTAGAGCCTGCGCATGCTCTGGGATTTTCATTATATGTGGTGTTAATGGAAAGAAACATGAACTTTGAAAGAAACATGCACTTAGTTTTGATTTCATTAGTTCAGTTTAATAGAAACCATTATATGTTAATTATACATTTTACATTTACTAATGATTGTAAATTTCTTTGGTTGCAACTGCAAAATTCCCCAAACATCTTTTGAAATATAGGGGATTTTAAATATTTATAAAGGTTGAGGTTGTGGAAGTATGGATGTGATGTGATGGCATTGCACCCATGCGATCAATTTTTTCTAAATTAGTCTTACAATCCTTTTTTCAGTGTAATATATATTATGATCATTTTGATATAGGTAATATCAAGCACCAATTAAATAGCGACACAAATAGGTTTAGATATTCTAGATTAGGGTTTTAGAATTTACTTAAAATACGTTAACCAATTAAAATTATTTCCGCAAATTAACATTATATGCAATTATTTCCGTTTATAACTTTTCAACTTTTATGTAATGGTGCAGTTGAATCCAGAGAGCTTCTTCAATTTTTCTTTATTTTCATAAGAGAAAATCTCCTGAAAGTCCAACTTTCCTGACTTTCCATAAGAGTCTTTATACGTTTTAACTTATACAGTGTACCTTTTAATTTGAACTGTAAAATTTGTTATTTGAATTTTATTAATGTTTTAATGTAAATTCATGAATTTTTGCATTAAAACATGCTTTACTATATGTTCACTTTGATACTATCAATGTTTTAACACAAAATAGTATCACTTGACCTTAAATATATAGTGGTAGTTCCATAACACTTAGGAAAGTCGGACTTTCTAGAGACTTTGCATTTTCATAAACACTTCCATTATGAAAATTAGAGCTGTTAAACCGTCAATGAAAAACATAAAGCATGAAAGCTACAATTATTATTGGAATAATTTACCCGGGCTCATTAGCAATGATGTTTCTCAATTAGTTTTTGTTCTTTATATCTTTGCTATTGTGATGATATACAGTTTAATATATCTTAATATATCTTAATTTAGACATATTTGATTTATTTTACAGATTTAGTTGATCTGTTTTGTCTACGTACAGGCACACAAATAAAATTATTGGAATTTCCTTTGAAATATCATAATATTTTAACATTTACAAAGTTAATTCCATAATTATATTTAGGATAATATATAATCAACTGCATTATTTTGTACGGAATTGGAACTACATATCAATTTTAAAATCTTTGCACATCCAATTATGTTCTATGTCTTATTTCAAAAAGCAATAATTACATTTTGTCAAAAAAAAAGAAGCAATAATTACATTATTATAGTAACATAAAGTATGCTTACTAATTTCAAAATATAAAAATAGTTACTACATGTTATAGTTATTATGTTATAAAAAATAATGGAAAAAAATCATCATAGTTTGATTCTTACGCCACTGAAATTTGTACTAAATTTATGTAAATTTAAGTGATCTCTTCTTCACCGGAATTCCTTACTTGATAAGTTTAAGTAAACATGGTCAAATATATGTAGCTTTTCTTAATTTTATTGAATGATAAAGTCTCTTGAATAGGGGTTTGCATGGAAAACACGTAATAATGAGACCGCCGCAATTATCCATAATTAAGTATGAAAATATTGCATGGAAATTAATTTTCTTAATTATGCTTTACCTTTATTTTGTAGAATATTTTAGAATTTTGTCATATTTGAAATTACATAACAAAATTTTATACATTAAAGATATAAATCCTCAAAAAATTACACGTTTGTAGTGCTAAAAAAATATAATTAGCATCACAATATGAAATCTAAATAAAATATTTTAATACAACATGAAATCACAATATCTCAAAAGTAATTAAACAGACCGTGTAACGCACGGTAGAGTCATGCTAGTATATTTCTTAATATTTTTATTAGGTATTTATATTAAAAAACAGAAAGTGGCGGCATAGATATATATTAGTTGAGAAAGTCTCCTGAAAGTCTAACTTTCCTGACTTTCCATAAGAGTCTTTATACGTTTTAACTTATAGAGTGTACCTTTTAATTTGAACTGTAAAATTTGTTATTTGAATTTTATTAATGTTTTAATGTAAATTCATGAATTTTTGCATTAAAACATGTTTTACTATATGTTCACTTTGATACTATCAATGTTTTAACACAAAATAGTATCACTTGACCTTAAATATATAGTGGTAGTTCCATAACACTTAGGAAAGTCGGACTTTTTAGAGAGTTTGCTATATTAGTTTGTTTTTCGCCGCCTGTGCCCCGCCACCGTAATTTTTATTTTCTATACAAAACGATAGAGTAATTTGCGTTTGATACATTAGTGTGTGGTTGTCCGTCGACCGTTGGTATATAATATGGTATATGAGTCACTCCTTCCATATTTGACAGGTTATTCTCGAAGGGAAGGAATTTTAATTCCATAAAAGTGTTTCCCGTTTGTCCGTCACAGTCACATATATAAAGAAACTTTGAATCAATGTTCCATCTACAGTAGGTTCACCTTCTATAATTTACATATATACAATAATATTTTTACTAAAATATTTAGTATATATATGATTAACTTACTATAGTTAACAAGCTATTTACAAATATAAATGGCAATCTTCGTTATAATTTTCTTCTATAATTAAATTTTCCCAAAACTCAAAATATTCTTTTTTTGTAACCTTAAATAAATAATTCTCGAAAATCTTATAAAGGTCAGAGTTTCACCAACGTGTCTGGAAGAAGCATTGTGCAGTTCCGGGGGACCGATGGAAGAACGGTGGATGCAAAGGCTATCACTCCGACAGATTATATTCGATCCTTCATCATAAATACAAACCCCTTCGTACCTCTCCAGTTCTGATCAGCTTCACAAACCCAGAACACTCTACAACCGGCCGGTAGAGAATATTTGATACTTGCAAGTTCTTAATTAATCACACCAGATTAATAATTTTTTGTTATTAATTATTAAGAGTGTTTATAAAGGAACATGATTGAGAATTTTGGATGTGTAGAACTGTTTATTTAGAGTCAAGTTCGTGATCATTAGTCTGATGGAATTTTTTCATACTCATTTGATGAGTCAAGAGCTCTTACAGAAGAGTTGCAGCAAGTATTGTTATTAATTTCTTCGATGACTGCAACCATGTCCAACCCCATCCGGCGGCGCAGTCGTTTGGAAGCTTCAGTTTTTTAACTTAAACCCTAACCCAATAAAATAAATTATACGGTCTGATGATGCATATTAAGACAGGGTTATTTTGTGTATAATTGAGATTCTTGCAATTGAGGAGGCCATTGTAAAGTTGGAAGCGAAGATAAAATTATGCTTAATTACTTTCCCCCACCGTGCTCTTGCTTTCCACTACGTTGTATCTGCATGATTTGTTTATTGAGCTCAATGGATATCATATTATTTGTTCGATGTATCATTTTCTTAAAGTAATTATTACAGTGATGTTTATTTTCTCCCTTCATCATAAGAGCAGAAGATACTTTGATTAATGGGTTCGAGTTAGTTGCCTGAATTTTCGAAAGATATTAAAAGAGATCAAGAATTTTCATCATTTTTTAGATTTATGGAGTCCTGACCGAGCGACAAAAAGCGATTGTGTATTTGAATGAGATCTTCACAATCATTGAACGATCAAAGTTTGCTTTCCATTATATTGCATTTTCACTTTCAGTTGCGTGCAATTGAGAAATCCTACCTCTTTAATTTATACTTATTGTATGCCATTTTTTGGATTAAAATTAAACAGGCTAATATTGGGGAGGTCGAGCAAGACAATTATAGTTGAGTTCAGTCTTTGGTTTAGAAGCTCCATAAGCATTTGGATTTGAATCATTCGATCAGAAGATGTTCCATATAAGTTTATACAGGTAATACTTTAGACCGTTTATTAAATACATGCTAATATTTGTATCCTCCTAGGGTTTAAATAATTAGGAATACAACATTTGTCTTTTATTATTTTGGGTTTATACATATCTAGAGTATATACAAATTATCTGGGCTTCAAAAGTGTCCAAAATTAATTGATTTAATTTTTGCATTGATTCAGAAAATTTGTAAATTCACTATCATTTTTTCTCTCCAAATTAATAATAAACTTGCCTACAGTACCTAATATCAACATGTTCAAACACATTAATTATTGAACTGATTCGGATCTTTTTTGTTAGGACCCACAAACAAGAAAAAGGTAATTCAGTTTGGTTTGCTATCAATCGATGTTGCTCCAAATTTTCATTGACCGTTGCCTACTGTAAGCAATATTTAGTTTTTATTTAATAAAATTAGAGTTAGACATTACTTTATGATTTTACAAAAATGATTGATTGTTGCGTGTGCGTGCACATATTTGTTTTTTAAGGTTTTTTCGGGTCATACAATCAGCTTGGATTCTTATCAACACAAATTTTGATACAAATTTTGATATATTATCCTGCTTTCTATTTGTATAAATGATTATATTTTATATGTTGAATAGCAACCAATACCAGTATATATATAATTTAATACATGATAAATTAATTGTAATTTGTATGGGCCCTTTTTGTTTAACAAGTTTAGTAAGGATTTTTTCGAATTTATTATTTATTATTTTATTCTTCATTATTAGTTTATTATTGTTTAATCAATCGTTTAGTAAATAAGTGCAACCAAGTTTTTTTACCTTCACTATTTATTTGAGAGCAAATCAAAGAATATTGCTATAATTATCATAAAGTATAATCTACATGCTCTCTCTCCCAACCAACAAGTTTCTTATTTGCATTTTCATAGTCCCATTGAACTCACTTTAACCATTAATATCAACGTCAAATAAAAATATTTATGGTCAGGGTTGATTATATTTGCTTTAGAAAAATCTATTTAGAAATTTTAGTTGGGATGGAGAGAGTATGTAAGTTTTATTAGTTTATTCCTAAAATATTAAGTTAAATAATAATATAAGAATATATTTATTACATCGAGAACCATGAATTAATTGATCAATGAAATTACTTTTCTCTTAGAAAAAATAATATATCTATGTTGAATAAATATTTATTTTTAAGTACTTTAATAGACATGCATTATAATTTATGTTAGTGAAAATGTGATTGAAAAATTCGTAAGACAATGTAATAAGAAATTGTTTGTCATTATTTAAAATTAATTTTATATACAAATATCATTAAAATATTTTAAAAAACTTAAAATGTACTCATTATTATTATTTTAAAAATATATCATGAAATCGCGCAACGCGCGATCCGGTTATCTAGTTGTTTGAACATTCAAAGACCTATTATACAATTTATTCATATTGTAATTTTATTAAATCTCTCCTTAGTTTATTGCACAATTGCTTTTTTGATCACAAGTATTTGCAAACACGAATGTGCAAAAACTTGAGGGGCACGAATGAAAAATCGTAACACCATTTCAAAATTTGAATGGGCAGGGCACGTGCAGAATAAGAATCAAGGATGTACTCCGTTCCGATTCTTTGTTTTTAATATTTGTCTTCATTATTGTCGTGGTCGTAATCACCTTGGTATTTGAGATTGAGACGACTGCTGCTCTGGCGCGACTGTCACTTTTCCGTTTATTAAAATAATAAAATTTAAAACGACACCTTCTGAATTTAAAGTACTAATGTAATGTAAAATAAATTAAAAAATTCGAACGGAAACAAACTGAAAATTAAAGTACTAGAATTGTAAATATAAAAATCAATGTAACTCATTTTATTAATATTTTATAAAATTAAACTGAATTATACTGAAGTAAATTGAATGAGGCCAGACTAATATGATTCACTTAGAACAGAGCCACCATATACTACTAGTATATCCCCACCACTCATAACTCCACGTTACCACCACTCGCACCGTCTCGCGCGTGTGCTACCTTATCTAAGTAGTAGTCGCCGTTTTCCACCCAACAAAACCAAAAACCTTTCCACTTTTTCGATAGTAACGGCAGAATACAACACTCCATTTGCTCTCTCCACTCAACCCGAAGCTCAATTCTCCACGCCACTCATTCACCCAAGGTTTGAATTCTCATCCGTTTTCTCTCTCTAATGTGTTTAGATTTCTCATTCTGAAGCTTTTATTTCTGTTTGAAGCTTTAGGAATTCACTCCAGAAATCGTTGAATTGCTGTAATTCACGCTATTCATTCACCGAAGAGGTTTGAATTCTCATCCACTCTCGGTCCAATGTGTTTGTTTTGATTGATTAATCGAGTACCTTACATTTGTTTTTGATGCTGGTTTGAAGCTCTAGGAGATGAGAGGGCCCGGATTTTGAACGACCCATCACTGATTTTCACTCCAGAAACGATGAATTTCAGACGTCCCACGCGCGGCCGTGGCGAACCTCACGCGCCACCGCAACAGGAGCCGTTTAACATCATTCCAATCCACTGCCTACTGACGGACCACCCTTCTCTCCGGTACCCGGAAGTTCGCTCCTCCTCGGAAGCCCTTCGCTCCGTTGGGGCTCTCCCGAAGCCGCCAGTCGCTCAGTGGAATGACTCGATGGATTTGCTGGACTGGCTTGGGCTCTTCTTCGGGTTCCAAGGAGACAGTGTTAAGAACCAGAGAGAGCACCTCGTGCTTCACCTTGCCAACGCCCAAATGCGCCTCAATCCACCGCCTTCTGACGCCAGCCGCCTCGATTCTCGTGTTCTCCGCCCCTTCAGGGAAAAGCTTCTGAAGAACTATACCTCGTGGTGTTCATTTCTGAGGAAGAAGTCGCAAGTGAAGCTGCCTAGGCGACAGAATGCTGAAGAGAGCCTCCGCCGTGAGCTACTGTACGTATCTTTATATCTGTTGATCTGGGGCGAGGCCGCGAATCTCCGCTTTGCCCCTGAGTGTTTGTGCTACATTTTTCATAATATGGCATTGGAGCTCAATTACATTCTCGAAGAGCAAATAGATGAGGTAACTGGGGCTTTATATATTCCATCTACGTGTGCTCCGAATGGTTTCTTAAGGCATGTTGTTACTCCTATCTACAACACGATTAAGGGCGAGGTTGGGAGGAGTAGGAATGGGAATGCTCCGCATTCAGCTTGGAGGAACTATGATGATATTAATGAGTACTTTTGGAGCAAGAAGTGTTTTAAGAGGTTGAGATGGCCAATTAATCTTTCCAGCGGTTTTTTAGCTACTGATGTAGGGCAGAGGGTAGGGAAGACGGGGTTTGTGGAGCAGAGGACCTTCTGGAATCTATTTAGGAGTTTTGATAGGCTCTGGGTGATGTTGATACTGTTCTTTCAGGCTGCTATGATTGTTGCTTGGGAGGAGACAGAGTTCCCCTGGGAAGCATTGGAGAGTAGAGATTTGCAGGTTCAGTTGCTTACTGTGTTTATCACTTGGGCTGGTTTGAGGTTTGTTCAAGCTGTTCTTGATGCAGGGACACAGTATAGCTTAGTGTCCAAGGATACTATTTCGATTGGTGTTCGGATGGTGCTGAAAGGTTTGGATGCTCTCACGTGGACTGTTGTGTTTGGTGTATTTTATGGTAGGATTTGGAGTCAGAAGAATTCTGATGGCAGGTGGTCTTACGAAGCAAACCAGCGGATTTTTATGTTTTTGAAGGCTGCTTTTGTGTATGTGGTTCCTGAGTTGCTTGCTCTGATATTCTTTGTCCTTCCTTGGATTCGAAATGCCATTGAAGAAGTGGACTGGACCATTTTTCACTGGTTGAGCTGGTGGTATTATACACCGATATTTGTTGGTCGGGGTCTGAGGGAAGGGCTTGTAAGTAATGTGAAGTACACTGTCTTTTGGATTGCAGTTTTGGTTTCAAAGTTTTTCTTCAGTTACTTTCTGCAGATCAAGCCATTGGTTGGCCCAACAAAGGCTCTTTTGAGTTTGAGCCGTGTGGAGTACAAGTGGCATGAGTTTTTCGGCAAAACTAATAGAATGGCTGTAATTATGCTGTGGGTTCCTGTCATTGCAATATATTTGGTTGATTTGCTGATATGGTATTCATTATTCTCTGCCATTCTTGGGGGTGCAATTGGGCTGCTTTCGCATATAGGTGAAATCCGAAATACTCAACAACTGAGATTAAGGTTCCAGTTCTTCGCTAGTGCATTGCAGTTTAATCTTATGCCTGATACTGAAACAGCACTCTCAAAGGGATCGATTGCTCACAAACTACGTAATGCAGTGCACAGACTGAAACTGCGGTATGGTCTTGGCCAACCTTACAAGAAGCTCGAATCTAGCCAGGTGGAGGCAACTAGGTTTGCATTGTTGTGGAATGAAATGATCATTACTTTTCGAGAGGAAGACCTGCTTAGTGATTTGGAAGTAGAGCTAATGGAGCTACCTCCTAACAGTTGGGAGATAAAAGTTATTAGGTGGCCTTGTGTTCTTCTTTGCAACGAGCTGCTGCTTGCTCTCAACCATGCTGTAGAATTGGAAGATGCACCTGATAGATGGGTTTGGTTCAAGATCTGCAAGAACGAATATAGACGCTGTGCTGCTCTTGAGGCTTATGATAGCATTAAGCATCTGCTTCTTGAGATTGTTATTCGTGGAACTGAAGAGCATAAGATACTTAATACCTTCTTCGCAGGTGTTGATGACTGCATTCTCTTTGAAAAGTTTACAGCAACCTACAGGATGTCAGTGTTGCCTAAGGTTCACGAACAGTTGATCTCTCTCTTTCAACTCATGCTCAAGCCACAGCAGGATATGAATAAATTAGTGGATGGAATGCAATCCTTATATGAGCTCACAATGCGGGAGTTCTTAAGGACGAAGAAGTCAGTTGCACAGTTGAGACAGGAAGGCTTGGCTCGTTTGAATCCAGAAACCGCTGATGGTCAACTCTTTGAGAATGCTTTGAAACTGCCTGACAAGGAGGATGATACCTTCTACAGGCAGCTGAGACGTTTGTATACCATACTCACCTCTAAAGATTCAATGCATGATATCCCAAAAAATTTAGAGGCCAGAAGACGCATTGCTTTCTTTAGTAATTCCTTGTTCATGAACATTCCACGGGCTCCTCCGATTGAGAAAATGTTGTCGTTTACCGTTTTGACCCCTTACTATGACGAGGAAGTGCTGTTTGCAAGAGAAATGCTTAGAAGTCCTAATGAAGATGGTGTTTCCACCTTGTTTTACTTGCAGAAAATATATGCAGATGAGTGGACAAATTTCCTTGAGAGGATGCGTAGAGAAGGTATGGAAAATGATGATGACATTTGGACCACAAAGGTGAGGCAGCTTCGTTATTGGGCATCCTACAGAGGCCAGACACTATCTCGTACCGTGAGAGGGATGATGTATTATTACAGGGCACTGAAAATGCTAGCCTTCCTTGACACTGCTTCTGAGATTGACATCCAACAGGGTTCGCAGAGAATTACTTCTCTGCAGCGAAGTAGTGTTTCAGGCAGTGTAGATGTAGATCCGAGGGTTGCATCAACTTCTCAAAATATTGGTCGGGCAAGTAGTAGTGTTAGTGTTCTTTTTAAAGGACATGAGTTTGGATCTGCTCTAATGAAATTCATTTATGTCGTTGCTTGCCAAATGTATGGCCATCATAAGGCAAAGGGCGATCCTCGGGCTGAGGAAATCTATTACTTGATGAGAGATAATGAGGCTCTACGTGTAGCTTATGTTGATGAAGTTCAACTTGGAAGGGGAGAGGTGGAATACTACTCAGTCTTGGTCAAGTATGATCAACAAATGAAGCAAGAGGTTGAAATATATCGTGTGAAACTGCCCGGTCCAGTGAAGCTGGGTGAGGGTAAGCCTGAGAATCAGAACCACGCCCTTATATTTACCAGGGGTGATGCACTTCAGACCATTGATATGAACCAAGATAATTACTTTGAAGAAGCTCTGAAGATGCGGAATTTACTAGAGGAGTTCAAAGAGTATCATGGTATCAGGAGGCCAACCATCTTGGGAGTCCGTGAAAATATTTTCACTGGTTCTGTTTCATCACTGGCTTCTTTCATGTCTGCTCAAGAAATGAGTTTTGTCACTCTGGGGCAACGTGTTTTGGCTAATCCTCTGAAGGTCCGAATGCACTATGGTCATCCAGATGTTTTTGACAGATTCTGGTTTTTGACTCGTGGTGGTATAAGCAAAGCTTCTAAAGTGATTAATATTAGTGAGGATATATATGCTGGTTTTAATTGCACACTGCGAGGAGGCAATGTCACACACCATGAGTATATACAGGTGGGAAAGGGAAGGGATGTGGGGCTAAATCAGATATCAATGTTTGAGGCCAAGGTTGCTAGTGGCAATGGTGAACAGGTGTTGAGTAGAGATGTGTACAGGCTGGGTCATCGACTAGATTTCTTTCGTATGCTATCATTCTTTTATACCACTGTTGGGTACTTCTTCAACACCATGATGGTGGTAATTATGGTCTATGCTTTCCTTTGGGGACGACTTTATCTAGCTCTCAGTGGAGTGGAGGATCATGCCATGAATTCTGGAAACAACAAGGCACTTGGTGCTATTTTGAATCAACAGTTTGTCATCCAGATTGGTATTTTCTCTGCCCTTCCAATGATTGTGGAGAACTCACTGGAACGTGGTTTCATTCCAGCAGTATGGGATTTCTTAAAAATGCAGTTTCAGCTGGCTTCTCTATTTTACACATTCTCAATGGGAACACGTGCTCATTATTTTGGTCGGACTATTCTTCACGGAGGTGCCAAGTATAGAGCCACTGGACGCGGCTTTGTTGTGCAGCGGAAGAGCTTTGCTGAGAACTACCGGTTATATTCCCGCAGTCATTTTGTGAAAGCAATAGAGCTTGGGGTGATTCTGATAGTCTATGCAGCCAATAGTCCCTTGGCTTCCAATACACTTGTCTACATATTAATGACCATCTCAAGTTGGTTCCTCGTTTTTTCATGGTTAATGTCACCCTTTCTGTTTAATCCCTCCGGGTTTGACTGGCTAAAAACGGTATATGACTTTGATGATTTCATGAGATGGATATGGTACAGTCGAGGAATTTTCATAAAAGCAGAGGTTAGCTGGGAAACATGGTGGTATGAGGAGCAGGACCATTTGAGAAATACTGGTGTGTGGGGGAAATTATCAGAAATCATTTTAGACCTGAGATTCTTCTTCTTTCAGTATGGGATAGTCTACCAGCTGAAAATTGCTGATCATAACAAGACTATTGGTGTATACTTGCTATCCTGGATATTCTTGGGTGTGGTTGTGGCGGTTTACATTGTCCTCTTGAATGCTCAAGATCGGTATGCTGCAAACAAGCACATATATTATCGGCTGGTTCAGTTGATTATTATTATTCTGATGGTGCTTGTGCTGATTCTGTTTCTCAAGTTCACTGACTTTGTGTTCGTGGACCTTATCTTTAGTCTCATGGCATTTATACCTACCGGATGGGGCCTGATACAGATAGCCCAAGTACTTAAGCCTTTTCTGCAAACCACTGCTGTTTGGGAAACTGTTGTTTCATTGGCTCGTCTTTATGATTTGATTTTCGGGTTGATTGTCATGATTCCTCTGGCTATCATCTCGTGGATGCCTGGTTTGGAGTCGATGCAAACAAGGATACTGTTTAATGAAGCTTTTAGCAGAGGGCTCCAAATATCTCAATTGATAACCGGAAAGAAGTCCTAGCTTTGAAGTGTCCTAAGGTAATATTTTTTTCAAACCTCCAAAGTACCTTCTCACTATATTACTACTGTTTCAAATGACTTGGCCACGATTATGAATGTTGAAATTTGCTCACTTACAATTGTGACAACTTGATAGTACATGATGAACACGTTTATCACAAGCCTGCTGATTTTTATAATGCTAGTCAAACTCGTAGCTCACTGATCTTTGGAAAGTTGGTGGAACAAAAGAAAAGTTAGTATTTGTTTTCTATTCTGGTTTATCTCTGTTTAATAATTTCTTTGTATATTCTTGTAGAGTTAGGCTGGTTGCAGTGGCTATGCAGAAGTTCATTGATAATGTTGGTAGAGATTCTTTTATGTAAGTTCTGCCACCTTCATCATTTACTTATGTTTTTTTTTGGTTTTTACTTTTTGGTATTAGAGTTATTTCAGTTACTTTGGTGATATAATTTCCTATGTGTCTCCACATTTCCTAAATGATTGCCATCCTATGACAATGGTTGCAGATGATGTGTTTCCATGTAAATATGTGAAATTGATAAAATTTGTTTTTCTGACTTATATATCCTGGTTCCCAGAGAGACATACCTAATCACGCCTTCAGTTCCTTAGTGTTGAGATCAAGGTTCTTGCCAGCTCAGTGTCATTCTGATGTAAGAATTTTTTTTTCTTTTTTTTCGTCATTGCATTGCAGGCAATTCAAGGCAGGGCTTTCAGCTGTAGTTTGAGACATATAACAGCAAGCAGTGATTTTGTGCTTTGTACTGCTTCTTAGCTGATAAAGAGTGCCAAGCTCTTCTTATTTTAAAGGAGGAGCTGATAATCTTGACAATAGAGGATCTTTCGAAGTCATTGAATGAGGTCAGCAATCTATTTATATTTTTTTCTTTCTGAATGTTTGGAAAACTTACTGGAGAGGCAGGTTCTTTATGTAGTATGATTGTTTATTTAAGGCATGATATATCTAGTTAAATATTGGAAATGAATTCGGTGGAAAAAATTGGAATTTATAAACATTCTAGTTTCAAAAAATACAATAGAAATGGGAATAATTGATTAATTTGTTGGGTGATTGTTAAGTTAGCTACTGCCTTTTTATGTTGAACGAGGGTTTAGAGTTTGACCTTAGAAAGTCATTACCTGCAATTGTGAGATTCTGAATCCCTCTTTTGTTGTTAAGATGTGATAGCTGGCTAGACTGAATATAAATATTCTGCATATCCACAACATTCTTAGCTATGGACGTTGTCATTATAGTTTTCCTTATATGATTGTTGCTCTAGGTTTTCTACATCATTGCTATTCCTTAGCACATCATCTAGTTGCACAGATAAGCTGCCATGAGATAAGGTTCATCTGTGTTTATTGGCTTTTAGTTATATGGAAGTCTTTTGACTCGGAGTACTTTTCTATTGGTTTGATATGGGTCTAGGGAACCCTATATGATCCTTCCACCTAGTGTGATTTAACTTTTTTTTTGTAACACGGAACAATTAACAAATATTTGTCCGACTTGTTTAACATGAAAACGTGAGACTCATTTCATTCTCTGTAATCCTCTACATCACTTCAGTTTACCCATCCACTATTGATTCTATATAGTATCAGCCATAATCCTCATGCTCTGTTTTGTTGTTTATTCCCACTATCCATAGGTTGCTGCTTATCTCACACTTCTAACCCCACCAATTAGATTCGTAGCTGTTAATGATATAGTCCTGAGTCCCGACTGTGATTAATTTAGTCCTGCTGTGAACAAGCAGCCCTAGAAACAAATTTTATCTGCTAAGAATAACCATTTAAGTGCTTGTCTTAATTTATCATTATGTGATATACCCTAGTCCCGTGAGTGCAGTTGTGAGTAATGGCAAGACACATTTTAATGACTTTCTGCTTTATTTGCTCTGTGGTTGCTGTAGTTGGTATGATGTTAAAGTTTTGTATCTGCACTGAGTATTTTTGGTTACCTGTTGATTTTGTATTTGTGGTAAGATGATTCCTTGTTTCAAATGTGTACACAGTAAAGGAATTTTTCAAGCATGAGGAGTATTTTGGTGACGGGCTATCCCTTCTGCTGGCCTTGAAGATTCAGGGAATGTGAATGGCACTCAAACTGATTGTTTTGTTAGTGATTAAGTTCATGTAGATTTCGCCAGATAACTTCTGAATTGTGTAGTGACTATTGAGGCTTAGTTGTTATTCTTGTAAATATAAGATCTTCGATGCTGTGTTATAGAATCAGAAAATCGCATGTTTCCCAGGTCTCAAGCAAATGTTGAATAAATCTAAGATGGGAAATTATATGAGGCTGGCTAAAATTGGTTAGTTAGTACAAAATTGTGCAAAATTACACCTAATATAAGCTAGAAGTTGGACAAACAAGCAAAATTGTGACTTGATTAAGAAAATTGAGGCTTGATTGTGCAAGGTCACAGATGCACGTGATTGGCAAGTGAATGTAGAAATGCCACGGCAATTTGATGAAACCCAGGCTGAGGTCGTCTCTTTCATAGAGTACCCCTTTTAATCCCTCCAACATTGTACTAGTCTATTGTTAATCCCTATATTAATACTAAAAAGTTATTCTTACTTTTTTTGGTACAAGATTTTGGTATCAGATTTTGGTGCCCTATTTTTTCTCCTATTTTCTTGGGCAAGTTTTTAGCATTTTTTTTATAGAAACCTAATTCCTAATCGATTTCAAACTTGATTCCTAATATATTTTAAGAAAAAAGTGCTGTTGTACCCCCAAGTATTTAAGAAAGTGCTAACGTACCCCTGAGTTTTTTAAAAGTGCCACTATACCCTCAAATGTATAATTTGGGCAGAATTTTCTTTTGCCAAGTGTAAAATTACAAGAATACCCTCACTATTATTTAATGGTAAAAAAGAAAAAAATTATGACGAAAATGCCCCTACCAAATCAATGAATAATCATCTAATTCCCGCTTCCCTTTTTACATTCACACTCAGTTAAGAAAGCAATTCAAATCCATACCACCAGTCATCGTTACTTTATCGGATGAACGCATTTGAAGTCGAGGGGGCCAAAACCACCGTGCCCAGAAATTAGTGTTAGCCGGGGACCGAAACCGCCACACCCAGTAATAATTAGCGTGACTAGCTCAAAGTGGCGAGATTATGGTAATTTCACCAATGTTTTCAATTTGTTGAGTTTTTGGATATAAATGTTAACTTTTTTCAATACTGGTCTGCTAGATTTAGACCGTATTTTTGTTATATAATCATATATACAATAATTATGATATATAACTGATTTGCAAGTGTATGCAATAGAAGTAATATATATATATATATGATGTATATATATATATACATATATATATATATATATGATGCATATGTCTGATATACTTAATTATTGATCATATCATATATATCAAAAACGTATTTTTTTGGATTATAAAATAAGCAAAATATGGACTGCATCTAGAATTGCCCCTTTCAATAATATTGTGCATTTATTCTGTAATTCAGTGATATTGATTTCTTGACTATTTTTTTCGTGCCCATGAGCATTTGGGTCAAGAAAAAAAAATCTAACAAGTGAGGGTAAATTTGTCTTTTAATTCAAAATGATGTTGAAAAATGGGCTTTAGAGGTACATTTCTTTATTCAATATAATGATAGGGGTACATCAGCACTTTTGAATTACTCGGGGGTACATTGGCACTTTCTTATAAACTTGGGGGTACATGAGCTTTTAACCCATATTTTAAATATATTCTTTCTTCCCCCTCCTTCTCCTCCTTCATACAAGTTTTTTATCCTCCATAATAAATAGTTATTATCACTTTTTTTTAACCAAATTTTAGTTTTTCTTTCGTGCTAAGTTTCTTCCCCTATTTTTTCTCCTTATTTTCTTGGATAAATTTTTACCTTTTTCTCCTTATTTTCTTGGATAAATTATATTCTTCATGAACGCGCCACAAGATGCCAACAACAAATCCCCTTGTCGGTATGTTTTCCAACCCAACTACCAACAATAATATAGGTTGGTTTAAATATACAACATTTATAACTGAATTGCGGTGCACTGCTGCTTGATCTTTTTCTATTTACAAGTTATTTGTAGTTTATCCAATTTTTATGCTTTAGGGGCCGTTGATCAGTTTTTACCCTAATTAATGTTATTGTTAATTTAGAATTAATAAAACTTAGTATATAGTTTTGTGTTTTTAATTTGAAACTTTATATTGATGCAGGGGGCCAAGTTGATAAAAATGCAAAGAGGAGAAAAGTTTATGCTAAAAATAAACAGAAAAGAACACTTCAAGAAAGAGAAACTAACCCAACTACCAACAATAATACAAGTTTGTTTTAAAATACAACGTTTAACACTGTAAATTGAAGTAACTATATCTTTTATTGTTTTCCTGATGTTTAGTATATAGTTTTGAAACTCAAGTACAATATATTATTCTGTTTTAACTTTATGATTTTAAATTTCATATTGATGCAGTGGGTGAAGATGAAAAAAATGCAAAGAGGAGAAAATATTACGCTGAAAAGAAACAAAAAAAAGCGACTTCAAGAGAGCGAAGGTAATCTGACTATCGATAACAATACAGGTTTGTTTCAATACACAATTGTATTAATATTTGAGTATGATGATTTGAATATGTTATATTTTTTAAATTACATATTACCCTCTTATAAATATCTGAGTTTGAAAGAAATAATTTTTATTTAGGACAATTACAGAAAAGGAGAAAGAAAAAATGTTGGGTTGTTGGAGAGTGTTCCAAATCGTTGTAGAATTCTTAAAACTCTTCCTGATTGTAAATACTGCAAGGCTAAACTATTTAAAGGAGAGCCATCTATGTTTTGTTATTGCAAAGGTGAAACATTTATAAATGAATTGCGGCGCACTGCTGTTTGATCTTTTTTTATTCGGTTTTTCTAACGAGTGCCCATGGGCACTCGTTAGAAAAACCGTTTTTTATTTACAAGTAATTTGTAGTTTATCAGCAATTTTTATGCTTTAGGGGCCGTTCATAAGTTATTGCCCTAATTAATGTTATTGTTAATTTGGAATTAATAATGCTTAGTATAGTTTTGTGTTTTTAATTTGAAACTTTATATTGATGCAGGGGGCCAAGTTGATAAAAATGCAAAGAGGAGAAAGTTTATGCTAAAAATAAACAAAAAAGAACACTTCAAGAAAGAGAAGCTAACCCAACTACCAACAATAATACAAGTTTGTTTTAATATACGACGTTTAACACTATAAATTGTAGTAACTATATTTTTTATTGTTTTCCTGATGCTTAGTATATAGTTTTGAAACTCAAGTACAATATATTATTCTATTTTAACTTTATGATTTTAAATTTCATAATGATGCAGTGGGTGAAGTTGAAAAAAATACAAAGAGGAGAAAATATTACGCTGAAAAGAAACAAAAACAACGACTTCAAGACCACGAAGGTAACCCGACTATCGATAACAATACATGTTTGTTTTAATATACAACATGTATTAATATTTGAGTATGATGATTTGAATATGTTATATTGTTTAAATTACATACTACCCTCTTATAAATATCTGAGTTTGAAAGAAATAATTTTTATTTAGGACAATTACAGAAAAGGAGAAAGAAAAAATGTTGGGTTGTTGGAGAGTGTTCCAAATTGTTGTAGAATTCTTAAAACTCTTCCTGATTGTAAATACTGCAAGGCTAAACTATTTAAAGGAGAGTCATCTATGTTTTGTTATTGCAAAGGTGAAACATTTATAACTGAATTGCGGCGCGCTGCTGTTTGATCATTTTTTATTTACAAGTAATTTGTAGTTTATCAGAATTTTTATGCTTTAGGGACCGTTTATAAGTTTTGCCCTAATTAATGTTATTGTTAATTTAGAATTAACAATGCTTAGTATATAGTTGTGTTTTTAATTTGAAACTTTATATTGATGCGGGGGCCAAGTTGATAAAAATGCAAAGAGGAGAAAGTTTATGCTAAAAATAAACAAAAAAGAACACTTCAAGAAAGAGAAGCTAACCCAACTACCAACAATAATACAAGTTTTGTTTTAATATACGACGTTTAACACTATAAATTGTAGTAATTATATTTATTATTGTTTTCCTGATGCTTAGTATATAGTTTTGAAACTCAAGTACAATATATTATTTTATTTTAACTTTATGATTTTAAATTTCATATTGATGCAGTGGGTGAAGTTGAAAAAAATGCAAAGAGGAGAAAATATTACGCTGAAAAGAAACAAAAACAGCGACTTCAAGACAACGAAGGTAACCCGACTATCGATAATAATACAGGTTTGTTTTAATATACAACATGTATTAATATTTGAGTATGATGATTTGAATATGTTATATTTTTTAAATTACATACTATCCTCTTATAAATATCTGAGTTTGAAAGAAATAATTTTTATTTAGGACAATTACAGAAAAGGAGAAAGAAAAAATGTTGGGTTGTTGGAGAGTGTTCCAAATTGTTGTAGAATTCTTAAAACTCTTCCTGATTGAAAATACTGCAAGACTAAACTATTTAAAGGAGAGTCATCTGTGTTTTGTTGTTGCAAAGGTGAACCATTTATAACTGAATTGCGGCGCACTGTTGTTTGCTCTTCTTTCATTTACAAGTAATTTTTAATTTATCAGCAATTTTTATGCTTTAGGGGCCGTTCATAAGTTATTGCCCTATTTAATGTTATTGTTAATTTAGAATTAATAATGCTTAGTATACAGTTTTGTGTTTTTAATTTGGAATTTTATATTGATGCAGGGGGCCAAGTTGATAAAAATGTGAAGATGAGAAAAGTTTATGCTAAAAATAAACAAAAAAGAACACTTCAAGAAAGAGAAGCTAACCCAACTACCAACAATAATACATGTTTGTTTAAATATACAACGTTTAACACTATAAATTGTAGTAACGATATTTTTATTATTTTCCTGATGCTTAGTATATAGTTTTGAAACTCAAGTACAATGTATTATTCTATTTTAACTTTATGATTTTAAACTTTATATTGATGCAGTGGGTGAAGCTGAAAAAAATGCAAAGAGGAGAAAAAATTACGCTGAACAGAAACAAAAAAAAGCGACTTCAAGAGAGCGAAGCTAACCCGACTATCGATAACAATACAGGTTTGTTTCAATGCACAACATGTATTAATATTTGAGTATGATGATTTGAATATGTTATATTGTTTAAATTACATATTACCCTCTTATAAATATCTGAGTTTGAAATAAATAATTTTTATTTAGGTCAGTTACAGAAAAGGAGAAAGAAAAATGTTGGGTTGTTGGAGAGTTTTCCAAATTGTTGTAGATTCCTTAAAACTCTTCCTGATTGTAAATACTACAAGGCTAAATTGTTTAAAGGAGAGTCATCTGTGTTTTGTTGTTGCAAGGGTGAAACTGAATTTGATGGGTATGAGTTACTCGAGAAGTTGCGTTTATTATTAGTTGGAGAAGCAGATCAATCTATACATTTTAGGAATAATATTAGGTCATACAATAACAACCTTAAATTCACCAGTTTTGGCGCATCGTATGACAAAACACTTAATGCAAATACAAATGGAATGTATACTTTCCGAATGCAAGGTCAAGTATATCTTTTTTATCTGAATCCATTGGAGAAAAATAAGGGAGGCAAATATGATGAATTAGTACGACTGTAGTTCATCTCTACTTTTCCGACAGTTGATGTTGAAATAAAAGAAAGGATGGAACTGGGCAATTGGTATGACAACAAAAGGTTTGACAAGCAAACTAGAGATTTTAATGAAAACTCTTGAAGAGAATCCATATCGTATTTTTTTTCAGAGAACTCAAGAGTGAGCCAGATCTTCCTACCAAAAAAATAATCCTCAACTTGAATCTCAATTTAGTTCAGAGAAGATACAACCCCCAGTGTTGGTCACGTTGGAGAAATCTATGTAGATAATGGAAAAGATGATGGAGAAAGAACCGTTAGAGTTCAAGTAACTGGTAAAAATAAAAATTCTTATACTATCAAGCAATACTACAGTTGCTATGATCCAATTCAATACCCCTTTATGTTTCCTCACGGTCAGCCTGGATGGGATCATAACGTTATGAAAAAAGACAAAGGAGAAGGAGGGGAAAAATGATACAATTTTGATTCTCCCGAGTGCCTCCTTGATGAAGAAATGAGATGTATTCCAATTAATTAATTTTCTTAAAAATACATGCACTTTTTTATTCTAAGAAAATACTCGATTTACATAGTTGTGACCTAGCAATTGAAACATTTTAAATGATGAACTCTTCTTTTTTCCCCAATTAGTTGTGAGAGATGGGAGAAAAAAAACCAAATATGCTGTTACTGCCAGAGAATAGTATGTTTACAAGTTTCAGATGAGAGAGGATGATAAGACAATGCTAATACACTTTGGTAGATTATTTCAACAATATAGTTGAAATTGAGACCAGTAGATCGGAATTTTTGAGAGAGAAACAAGCCGAATTCAGAACTGAGATGGTTCAAGGAATTACTGATGGTGTAGAGGCATGGTTGGAAATTGGTAATGAGGTTGGTACACGTAGTTTTTTACCCGCCACATTTATCGGTGGTTCTAGAGATGTGCGACAATGTTACCTTGATGCAATGGCCATCGTACAAAAAATTGGTAAGCCTGATGTGTTTTTGACAATGACTAGCAACCCATCTTGGCCAGATATTGAAACATTTTTGAGATATGGAGAATTTGCCAATGATAGACTTACTCTGTGTGCTAGAGTTTTTAAAGGCAGAGTTGAGGATTTGAAAAAAGATTTAGTAACTAGAGAAATTTTTTGGTCATGTGGATGTCCTTATATATGCCATTGAATATCAGAAAAGAGGATTACCACATGTTCATATGATGGTGATTTTAAAACCTGGTAATAAACCCTTGGGACCAGATGGATATGATCGAATTGTTTGTGCCGAGATACCAGATCTTGACAAAGAACCCCACTTATTTGAGCTGGTTAAAAAAATGATGCACGGTCTATGTGGAGAGTATAATCCAAATTGTCCATGTACGATTAAGACTGGGAAGTGTAAATTTGGATTTCCTAAACCATTTCAGGAAACAACACGTCATCCTGAAGATGGATATCCATTGTACAGAAGAAGAGACAACGGAAGAACTGTTAGGATGCGAAACCTTGAGATGGATAATAATTGGGTAGCAGGGTATAATCGATATTTACTTGCAACCTATGGATGTCACATCAATGTTGAGATATGTTCTACCATTAAAATCATCAAATATATCCACAAGTACATCTTCAAAGGGAGCGACAAAATTAGTTTGCACCTGGAACTGGTAAGGATAATGGTAAAAGTAATGGCAAGGATAATGAAGCAGTTGACGAGATTAGAAATTTTCAAGATGCTCGCTGGATTAGTCCATCAGAAGCAGCCTGGAATCTTTACTTTTAAACTAAATTACATGAACCTTGCTGTGTACACCTTGCAAGTCCATCTACCAGGACAACAATTTATAACTTTTAGAAAAGATTGTGACCTTAAAACAGTTGTACCAAATGAATTTTCCAAGAGAATGAGACTAACAAAATTCCTCCTGATGAATATATTTAATGCTGATGCCAAAACCTTAAATTTACTATATAAGGAGTTTCCAGAGCACTTTGTATGGATACCCTCAGACAGGTGTTGGACAAAGAGAAGAAATAAAACAGTCATTGGACGATTAGTAGCTGTTAGCCCAAGGGAAGGGGAAAGATACTATTTATGACTTCTACTTAATCACGTGAGAGGTCCAGAAAATCTCTTGAACTCCCAACTTTCCTGACATTCCATGAAAGTCTTTATACGTTTTAACTTATATAGTGTACCTTTCAATTTTTAAATAAAATTTCTTAAATTTACGCATTAAAACATGTTTTACTATATGTTTATTTTAACATAATCAATGTTTTAACATGAAATTGTATCACTTGAGTTTAAACATATAGTGGTAGTTCCATAGCATTTAGGAAAGTTGGACTTTCTAGAGACTTTGCTACAAACACTTTATATTTAAACGATTTATTCAACATTAGTGTCTCATATAATAATATCATGCAGGGGCAAAAAAAACACTTACAAACCAAATCGAGATTGTAAGTGATGATCAAAAACTAATGGTGGTGAAGATGAGGATGAAGGGAGCGACGACCATGAGCCTAGGAGTCAAGTCATGAGAGTGAAGATGAGGATAGCTACGATGAGGATAATCAATCGTACTGATATTCGGCCGAGACTAGAGGTTTCTCTACCATTAAATAGAGATTTTCATTGGATATGGTTGCAATATCCATTCTATTTCAAACAATACATTGATTTGTTTTTAAATTTCTTTTGGCTCAATTAAGTCAGTTCAATTAAGTTCTCCGCATTATTAATCAAATCAATTCAGTCTACAACCCTTACATTGACAATGGTGTATCCTAATTTATTTGAAATAATGTTACTACGGTATGGTTGTATCACCAAAAATTCAACCTCCTTTAATCAAGATTTCCGCCATCTCAGGTATATCTAGCCAAAATTCACCGCGCATCGCGCGGTGCCACCCCGCATTGCGCGGTGCCACCCCGCTAGTTAATACTAAAAAGTTATTCTCATTTTTTTATCACTTTTTTTAGATTTTGGTTCGCTATTTTCAGGTAAAATTTTTAGCTTTTTTTATACAAGTTTAATTCCTAATCAATTTCGAATATATTCCTTCCTTTATAAAAGTATTTCGTCCACCTCATTTTCTGGGTAAAATTTTTGAACATATTTTATACAAACTTATATCATAATCAATTTATAACTTCTAATATATAAATAATTTTTTCCCTTTTATATTTCTATTATGATTTGGTTTATTAATTCTCCTTATATTCGATTATAGATGAATTGAACTCAAATATGAGTATAAATTAATAATAGTTGAGAAATTGGGGAGATTGTTATTTAGTTTCTTTGATATTTTGTTACTCTGATCTCGATCTCAATCTCCACAAATATGGAGAAATATAACCGAAATCTGAATTTCACCAAGAGCATCAGTTTAAGTGGTTTATAATCCTTTCATGCTAATAATTTATCATTTAAGATGTATCGAATTACGCATAAAGGCATAAGCATCACTACAAAAACCGCGCGACGCACAGTTATACCATGCTACACAAGATATGCTTCATGAGAATTTACAATTTAGCATGCAGCAAGCGCCATGGTTGTAACTCTGAGAGTATAAGACAATAAAAACGCAGAAACCCTAAGCCTCCCTGGCAGATGCAGAAGACAAAAATCAACAGAACTTCCTTGAATGAAAACATGAATTCAATAAAAAATTTTTTTTATAGAGCCGATCATATTGAATCATGGAGGAGTGTAGTCGAGATTGGTCTGCCCTTAATTCTGATCTGTTGGTAGAGATAGCTGTTCGCGTTTCGTTGATTGAGGATTTCATGGCCATGAGAGGGGTTTGTTCTTCGTGGCGAGTGGCCGTGACTAAGAATAGCTTCAAACCTCCGTTCCCTAGCGTGCCTCTCCATGCTTCCAGGGAATGGAAATGAGGATGATGGACCGAGGTTTTACCGCCTGTCGAGGAGGAATATTAGTATGAGACTGCGAATTCCCGAGATAGCGCATAAAAGATGCTATGGAAGTTGGGTTTGGATGGCTTCTGATTGTTTCATCTTCTGGAGATGGGAGCTTGTTGAACCCTTTCTCTCAGGCACAGATTCAAATCCCCAGCTTGATTGATTTTGAAGATTGGCTTATTGACTACTTCGATTGTGTAGTGAAGGCTGTTTTGTCAGCAGATCCTTCCAACACTTCAAACTTTGTTCTGCTGGCAATTTTCAATGGAGAACAACATTTGGGATTCTGGAGGGCTGGAGACGAGCTTTGGAATGAGATAGAAGGACGTGATGCACTTCCATTACTTGTTGATATAGCTTTTTATAAAGAAAAGTTCTATGCAGTTGATTCTATGGCTTCTACAATCTGGATTTTGGATCCCTGTGGACATCTCAATCCCACCAAGGTGGAGATGAGGTTGAGTTTTCATCCTCACTGGGGAATGATATATATGATGTTTATATGGTTGAGTCATCTGGTGGGGAGTTGCTTTTATTAACCTCTCATTACAGGGATGAGAAGTCCGTGATTGAAATCGGGAGATTAGATGTTAAGGAACATCAATGGGACCAAGTTGCTAGTCTAGGAAATGATGCGGTTTTTGTGGGGGATTGGAATGCCTCGTCATCTGTTTCTGCTTCGGATTTTCCTGATTTTGTAGAGCCGAATTGCATCTATTTCCCAACACATGCATCTGATTATGCAATAGGGAGCGTTTATAATGGAGATGGAAAGAACTTGGGGGTTTATAATGTTGAAGATGGGAGTATGAAATGGTTAGCCATTGATCAGCCTCCTAATCGCGTTGGTCCACCCGTATGGATTGCTCCATCCTTCTGAAACAGTGGTAAGTTATTGCTTCTGATTCTCCACTAATACTGCTTTTCTTTGTCTTACATTTGCATTTTGTAGCTTAGTTGTGTTACACTAATGCAAATGTCTTGTTGTTGTGTTACATTTGCATTTTGAAGCTGTTCTGAAATAATGAAGCCCGCGGCAACAAAGTCTTGATTGAACTGTGAAGGGAGGGCAAATTCTGGGCCTAAAGCTGTGGAAATGTGAAAAACTGTACTTTAAGGACCTCTGTGATCTTGTAATTCTTCTGTTCATTTCTATGCCAAGATGTTGTGTTATGAAAACATTATATAGTACATTATGTTATTTGTTATGTTGTGTTATGAAATCGCTTCATTCTCGTTGTTGCGCGAAGATTTTAGGCTTATTCATCAACTTAAGAGTTTTGTTGTACCATCTAGTTCTTCTTTTCTATTTCATGTTTTTAGGTGTTCTATGAGATTTCAAAGATGATTTCTTGAGTTTAAATCTGGATTTTCCCGCCACTCGATACTTTCTCTCGCTTACTGCATGAGCCAATCAAGAACAAACAGTTACAAATGCTAATCGCACAGCTATTTGGACTCTTTATAGGAATGCCAATGACAAGATTTTATAGTTCGTAAAATAGGCGCGATAAACCATGGAAACCTAAAGTGCGCGATAAAATTGAAAACCTAATTTTTAGTATGTATGATACATTACAACAATCAACAACAATGTAGTTTATGAAATCTAACTTATCCGAATCTATACTAATCTAGTTCAATACATCAAAGTATAAGTTGAGAGTCTCATGTTCCATTTAGAGTGAACACCTAAAGTATAATTAACACGAGTATCGTGAGATCGATCTTGTAAATTTCAGCTTATTATTGACACATTTAACACATTTTATTACATTTAAGTAATTTTTCGTTTTCGGTTCAGAGTTTTAGCTGAAGTGAAAGGGACAAGCTAATAATATTGTGAACCCCTTATCACAAAAGAAAATTCGTGCATTATTATTATTATTATTATTATTGAGTAAAAATAATTGATTGTAAGCATTATTTGAACATTATTATTGTAAAAAAAATCATTCACATTATTTTTTAAAGGCTGAAGAGAATGATTTTATTGTACGAACATTATTGATTGTTAAAAAATATTTTTAATATACATATATCTTATGAAATATGGTGATTATTCACTTATATATTTTATTTTTAATTAAAACCACTCTTAGGTGGGGTGATATTTATTAGGTTCACCAAGTCTAAAAAACCCCTTAGGGAAAAATAATCCAAATTGTTACAATACAATGTATCAATTGAGAATGTATAAAATAAATTATTGATACCCATGTCTAACTCCCACAAGCAATTTAGAGATCGCTATGCGAAGCTCAACTCTGCCGATGGGAGGACACGCTACTTGCAAACATGTTAGGGATCGCTATGCGAAGTCCAAATTTGTCGACAAGCACGGGGTACAATAAAATATTTTCTAATCTGTTCTAGCTAGATATACAGACTTTTTGCTCTATGAATCCAGATTTAGATAGCTTGATCCACTCTAGTTGTTTCCAGTGATGTTGCAGCTACTTCTTTTTGCATTGTTGAGATCTTGTTCAGGCCTGGCACCTGCAATAAACATCAAATAACATCAGCAGAAACTGAAATATGATACGTTTAAGCTCTTATATATGGTACCTCTCTACTATCTAAGGCTACAAGACCCTTAATAGTATTAGGTAGTGTCATATTTGTAAAAATTGCATTCCTTCTTTCTTTACTAGCTAGGTTAGTTAATGCATCAGCAACAGAATTAGCTTCCCTATAAATATGTGTAAAAGATAGAGAGGAGAACTCACTTGTTATTGCTAGGATTCCTCTGATGTATGGCTCAATTTTCCAAGATATTTTGAAATCTTTTCTAATGATTCTAAGTAAAACTTGAGAATCTATCTCCACTTGAAGATGCTCCAGTCCTTCCAAATATGCCATTTGAAGTCCCTCTAGCAATGCTAAAGTTTCTGCTTCCAAACTGGTTTTCTGCTGCAAGTAGATAGCCTTAGCTTTGAGTACCTGTCCTGTTTGTGACCTAATCACCATACCAGCACCCGCATGTCCTGGATTTCCCAATGATGACCCATCTGTATTCAGCTTAAAAGGAGATGTCGGTAATCTCCATTTTACTAACTGGATCTGTCTGCTCACCATGAGAGCCACTGGTGCTAGTTGAACCAAATCAGAGTAGATGTTGCTTGCTTCTGAATACTTCCACTTAAGTTTATTATTTCCAATGATGCTTTGTATCAGAAACATTACATTTTGCTTCATCCTTTGAACACTTGGAATCACATTATCATAAACATAAGCTGTCCTACTGCACCATATCACCCAGTTAATAATAAAAGGTAATATTTTCACAATTATCTTGTGCAACTCATATTTCTCATGTATAGTCCAATAATACAGACATCTATCCCATAGACTAATAAAAGTCTCTGGTGTCAAGTCTAATTGAGCATGAAAGTGATTCCATAACCTTTGTATAACTGGACATTCATGAAACACATGTTCCAACTCATCAGATGAGTTCTTACAGAAGCAACAAATAGAAACTATATTTATATGTTGTTCCTGCAACACATCAGAAACTGGGAGTAATCTGTTTAGCATTTTCCAATTAAAGACAGATATTTTTCTTGGCACATACTTCCACCACATATATTTATAGGAACTAATAATCATTCTCTTTGGTCTAAGTAATTCATATGCAGTATTTGTAGAGAAAAGACCATCAGTTTCAAGTTTCCATATCATGTAATCCCTATAATCATCAAAAATAGCAAAATCCTTTGCTAATAAATCAATAATATGTTGAGGAAATCCATGTACCATTTCTGTAATAAGCTGTTGTTGGTTAAAGAAAAAATCTCTTACAGTTAATTCTGGATGAATAATCAAAAGATCTTCATTCCAGAATTTTAAAAGCATACCAACCTGGAGCCAGTTGGCTTCCCAGAATGAGACTTCTCCTGCACCAATCTGAATCAGAGTATTTTGCTGTGCAATATCATCAACCTCTTTGTATCTTTGCCATGTTTTAGATCTCATTTTACTTTCTAGCAGTGACCACATAAAAGAGGACCAGAGAGATCCTCCCTTTTGTAGTTTCCACCAGATTTTTAAAGAGAATGTATCAACTAGAACATGCAAATTCCTAATTCCCAGTCCATTTTCTAAGTATGGATAGCACATATTTGTCCAAGATTTCCAGACCTTATTTTGACCATATTCTGAATTTCCCCAAAAGAACTTTGCCAACAGAACATGCAATTTGTCCACTACCCCTTTAGTAGGTTTAATAACAGTGAGTATATGCAAAGGGATAGCAGACAGAACATGCTTTGCTAATATGAGTCTACCCGCTTGATTCAAATATTTATTTTGCCAAGAAAACAGTTTTGATAAAATAGTGTCAAAAATCGGCTTAAAATAAGAATGTTTCATTCTTCCTGTATAAATTGGACACCCTAGGTATTTAAATGGAAAAAAACCTTTGGGTATGCCTGTAATATCAGAAACAATTCTATGATAGGCCTGTGGTGCTTTATTGGATAGAAAATATGATGATTTGTCTATGTTGATTTTCTGTCCAGACACTATTTCATATTTGCTTAAAAATTCCATTAGATTTTCTAGACTATGTTTATTAGCCCTAAGAAAAACCATAGTATCATCAGCAAAACTCAAACTTGTTATTTTCCTAGCTGTATATATGTGGCAGCTTATACCATAGTATTCACTTATATTTACATAGGGTCTTTAAGGATTTTTAAAAAAATCATTCATTAATGCATTTAGCGGGATTATTCATTTAACCCCTTAGCTCAAGTCGGGACTGGGAAAAATTATTCATTTAGCGAGTTCATTTATTTATCGAATATTCATTTATCGAAATGTAACTATATATATTTTAATACTCAGATATATTCTTCAAGGTATGAAAGTTTGTACTGTAAGTGTAATTTAATTCTTCTTGCTATGACGATTTCTCAGCAAATTATGCGGTATTTCGGGTATTTCGGGCGTACGTATTTTCGAGTTTGTTAATTGTTTGTAATTACTAAGATTAATAGTAAACATCTTAATTAAGACAGAAATGCACATCAATATATATCTATCTTCATACACATTCACATATCTTCTCGTACGCCGGAGATACGATTTAATAACTAGATTTCTCAAACCAAAGGCTTAATCTTTTCTATACACCCTCAAAATGCAAATTCCACACAATTAAGAACAAGATAATTATATAAACCACTAACAGAGAATCAGTTGTGAAAAAGAAAAAAGAAAAAGAAAGAATCAGAGATTAGAAGAGAGAGAAAATGTAGTCCAAAATGATTCATATTCTTCACACAAATCTTTTATATTTTTCATCCTGAAATGTTCATCGATTTTTGGGAAACAAACTAATAAGGTGATTTTGTAGGATTAGTTAAAGTAATATTCATTTCATTATTGTGCTAGATGCAATCCGTATTTTTATTATATATGCAATAATTTTGATATACAAATAATTGATAATGATATGTAATAGGATTAATATATAATTGCATATGTCTGATATATTACAAAGACGTAAATTTTATTTTGGACAGTAAAAGAGTAAAATACGGACTGATTCTAACATATCCACATAAGCCAAATTTCAACGTAGGTAAAGAAAAACGCAAACTAAAATAAAATTAGCCCTGTTCCTCAAGTCTCCAAACAGTCGCACCGTTGGCCACCATCCAACACATTCAAAACTATATAAAACCCTAACATCTGTGATTTTGAATTGGGGGCGACGGCTACAGTGACCGGATATACAGTTGAAAATCGTTGGTGGCAGGTAAATCTCCGACTGCTCATAACTTTTGGTGCTTATCTAGTTTAGAATCAATTGGGGCTTTCCATTTTGAATTGAGAAATCGAATGAGATATATTTTTCATTTGCGAAGCTTTTGTTATTTTTAACCAGTAACCAACCATGGACTCTCGTCGAGACTGGTGTGCCCTTTATTCCGATGCATTGGTAGAGATAGCAAGTCGTATGAAGTTAATAGAGGATTTTATGGTCATCAGAGGGGTTTGTTCTTTGTGCAGAAAGGCTGTAACCAAGAATTCCTTCAAACGCAAGCCTAGCTTTCCTCTGCTTATGCTTCCGGGGAAAGTTCTAGCGAAGAAGGATGGAAACGATGAGCGAGAATTCTACAGCCTGTCCCAAATGAAACCTATCATGAGAGTATCACTTCCAGAAACAAGTCTTAAGCGATGTTTAGGAGATGCAAATCTGTTGAACCCTTTTACTCGGGCTCAGATCAAACTCCCCAACTTAAATTCTCCGCCTTATTTTGGACCTCACTAACTTGACGAGTTTTGTTTCGCAAGGAGAGCGGTTTTGTCAGCAGATCCGTCCCACTCTTCTAGCTTTGTTCTGTTAGCTCTTTTCTCACCACTTGGCTTGGGATCCTGGATGGCAGGAAACAAGTGTCGGAAGCGCATAGAACCATTTGTCCCACCTGTGCAATTTTTTGATATAACTTATCACGAAGGTAAGTTCTATATCGTCAATCAGCATGCTTCTGCAATCTGGGGCTGGGATCCCCTCGGAAGTCACAAATCTGCCGAGGTAGAGTTCATGTTTGAGATCGATGAATCCTAGCTACCTAAGAGCGCTTGATATTTATTTGGTTGAGTCGTCTAATGGAGAGTTGCTTTTAATAACCTCTCATTGCAATGATGCGGTGTATATCGTAGGTTTAATACACAGAGGGTGTTTTTTCGAATCATGAGATTAGATATTGTGAATAGTTAGGCGACACAAATTACCCATATAGGAAATGGAGAGGTTTTTGTGGTAGCGAATGCCTCCTTATTTGTGGCTGCTTCAGCCTTTCTAGATCTCATACGGCCGAATTGTATCTATTTTTCAAGATCTGGTTTAGAAAATTTTTCAGGCGGCATCGTGTGCAAGTATGGAAAGGGAAAGGACATGGGGGTTGGCATCGTGTGCAAGTATGGAAAGGGAAAGGACATGGGGGTTTATGATCTCAAAGATGGAAGTTTGGAATGGTTGGTCGTTGACGAGCCTCCTAATCGCATTTGTGCACCAGTCCGGATTGCTCCCTCCTTCTGAAACAGTAATTCAATTAACTCCACATCTGCATTTTATGCTGTGTTTAAAGTTGGTTGTTTGGACTGCTCAGATCAACAAAATCATATTCACATCAGTTCCGGTCTAAGCTGATTGTTCAAGCTCAGATCAATGAAGTTATGTTCAGATCTTTTGTAAAAGTGGTGAAATTTATGCTAGCACTCTATATGCCTTCTCGCTAGTTCGATTTTTCAAATCTTGTTGTCACTTTATACTATGAAACTGGTTTGATTTATGGCATGATTATGTAATAGAATCTCTTTGATTGATCTTAAAAAGTTTGTCCTATTCTAAATGCAGTTGCTGCTAATTGCAGAAGGATTCCCAGCAGCTCTTTGATGTGTTGATATACATTTCTTAAGTCTTCATTGCATGCCAAAAAAGTCACTCATTTTCTTCATCTCCATATCTTACACTACGTAAATAAATTGAAAGTTTACTTTTACTCTACTGGAAATGCTGTGCTGTTCTTCTTTCATGCTTTTGTGCCGCTGTTTTCTCGTCTGCTTGAGATAGTTTCTTCCCTAATTTATTTGGAAATATGAAAAACTGTAATAATAAGGACCACTGTGATCTTGTAAATCTTCTGTGTGTTTCTAATGTGTAAAACCATTAACATAAAGAGTTCTGTCATGTTTTTAGCTGTTCTATGAGATTTCAAAGACGATCATGCTATGAAAGTCACCAAATTTATGAACCGTTCGCCATTTAAAAATTTGGATTTTCCCGCCACTCAATACTTTTTCGCCTGCAACAACAAAAGGTTATAAATCAAGCTGAATGCTAATTAACAGCACTGTTATTGGTACTCTATGTAGGAATGATAATGAGAAGAAATTTTTTTCTGAAGGGAAATAAGTTTATTAACTTTTCAATGACAATGAGAAGATTTAAATGACAATATAAGAAGATTGATAATTATATTTACTTGGATGATGCTCGTGAGTGCGACGAATTATGAACATGTTTGACAAAACTTTTCGGGGCTGTTAAAAAATAATAATAGTGTAAAAGAGAAAACAAGTACTAATAATTTTTGCAGAAGGATTCCCAGATTGATAAGGAAATTTTTACATCATGATCATTGCATGCTATCAAACATGACTGTAAAAATCTCCAAGGACAAAGGGATCCAGTATAAACTAAACCTTGTCCTTAAACTTTGTAAACTCTATTTTTCAATTGGTGTTAAATCACACCTAACATATATTGTTATTATTTTTCCTAAAAGATATGATGAGAAATTTTATTTTGGTTAAAGTTAATAGCATATTTGTGTGTTATACGGGCGCGTGATGTACACGTATGTAACAAGTGTGGTTCAATTTTCTGGATTAAAAAATAATAAAAATCCACAGTTCGTATAAATTTACTAAAATATCATCAATAAATGCACCTGAATTGATGAAGTATTTAAGATGATGCTTCTTTTATCGAGTGCTAATATTCAGTAACCAACTTGATTCAATTTATTTTTCTTGTCTTCTTAATTTTCGTTGATGTATATGAAAAGTAAACATGTATTTATCGGGTATTATATATTGGCCCCGTTTGGCAACAGCGTTTTGGAAGAGAGTTTTGTTTTTTTGCTAAAAATAGATCTTGACTGGTCAAACAGCTATTTTACTTGTCTGGTGAGAAGCGTTTTCCATTAAAAGTTTTGGATGAAAACTCTTGTTATTAATAATTGGATATATATTACAAATTTTCCTTTTTATTCTTTCTTTTTTATCTTAAATAATATTCTTTTATCCTTCCCTTTGTACATAATTTTATTTTTGAAACTTTCGTTTGAAGGTATCACGTAATAGCTAACATTTTTTTGCGTGTACATAATTAATTATTTTGATTTGTACTAATTTTTATTTCTATCATTTTTATTCTTAAATAATTATTTTAAAATTTTAGAGTACAATTTAACAAATAAATATAAAGTCTCATGATGCTGCCTGCTTGGTCGGTCCGGATAGACCCCTGATCCCTGATCCAATACGTGGTCCTGCAAGACAGAGCCCCGGGAGGTACCCGAGGGTAGACCCTCCGGCGTGATGATGAAAGATGGATCTCGGGAGAGAAAAGGGGTAATCACTTGAATAGTGAGAAGATACTTACTTTGAATAGTGCAGAGGAGCACTATTTATACAATAACCCATGCTCTCCGAGTGGTCCATGTTCCGAGTGTCCTCTAGTGTATGTCGCTGTCCGAGTTGTACGAATCCGGATACTGCCAAACTAGCTTTACCTTGCAACGGGCCAAGCCCACACTATCAAGGAGTATTCGGGCTTGGGCCTGGTATCACCACTAGCCCCCCGGAAGCCGATTCTTTCGTCCGAGGATGGGAAATCCTCTGATCCGAGGGCGGAAGGATTGACTTTCTGTATTCGCACCCGGCCCGACAATGATGAGACGGGCGCGCTCTTTTCAAGGACGATTAATGGTTGTCATCATTGTTTTCTCGCGTCCCAAGCCCATTTAATTGTCGCTTTTTCGCCTTCCTTTTCTTGTTTCCTATAAATAGGCCTTTTTCTCCAATCATTTTCACCAATCGCTTTCAACTTTCCAAAACTTTGCTGCCATTTTCTCTCTTCAAATCTTCATATTCTCTCTCCTCTCCTTCACTATGGCATCCAACAATGCTCAGTCCTCCAATAATGCTCAGTCCGATGCCGTTGTGACCTACTCTCTTCAGAGTATTGCTCCTTTAGCCTCGACTTCTGTTGGCTCGTCGGCGTCCCTATGAGCCGATCCACCTCTGCCACAATGTGACCCCCCTCTTCAAACGCTCCAAGAACCGGGAGCAGAGGGAAATAGACAATGCCCGGAAGTCTGAACTGGAAGCCGACGTCTGGACTACCAAGTGCCTTAGCGGCATGGGGGTTCCGATACCCTTAAACGCCCGGATGGCCTCCGTCTCAGCCGAGGAGTCCGTGAAGTCTGTCCGATGCATCCCCCGTATTCACTTCATGTGGGGGTTGAGCCTTCCCTTCCCCCCGTTGTACTCCCGGTTCCTGGAGTTCTACACAATCTCGCCATGTCAAATGCATCCGAACGTGATTGCCGTGATGATGGGCTTTCTGGTCAGGAGCCTCCGATGCAAGATTGACCCTTCTTTCAATCTGTGGAGGTCTTTCTACATGCTTATCAAGTGTCCGGGTAAGGAGATGATCTATACCGTTCAAGCGCGGCCCGGCGTCCAGGACTTCATCCTCGGCAAAAAAGACTCGGCGAAGAACTGGCAGCAAAAGGGGTATGTGAAGGTCAACCCTGAACTCTACCCGGTCCCCGGCTGGAATAACAATGTCGTTGTCAACGCCCGGGAGGCCTTCCTTCCTGATACTCAGCTCGCGCATCATACAACCCTGGCCTCCGACACTCTCAACCTCGACCAGTACTGGCTCGCCGGCAACTCGCTTTATCTCTTCCCCCGCGCTATATACCCGGCCAGTGCTTTCCGGGACAGCCGTTGGATCGTTACCTGGCCTGTTCTGGGTAGATCTCCTGACTTCTACCATTTTTTTTTGCTTTTTATTAATTTAAACTCTGCTGACTATTTCTCTCCTTTCAGCTCCTACTGTGGAAAAACACCCTGACGTGCCCATCCCCAAAAAGAAGGGCCGGAAGGTAGTTACAGCAGGAACTGGGGCCGATCCTGAGCCGGCCCAACCGGAGAAGAAGAAACAGAGTGGCCCGCACAAGCCAGTGCAGCCGAATCCTCTGATCGAGGCTAACCCGCAGCAGGAGGGTCAGCAGGTCGAGGATAAGAACAAGACCAAGGAGGGCGGTCAGGATCGTCATGTTGGTCCTGACTCGCAGCAGGGGCGTCAACAAGACGAGGCAAAGACGAAGGAGACCGTTCAGAATCCTCCTCTCGGCTCGGGCCCCCCCAACCTTTGTCCTATTGCAATTATTGATATCACGTCCGAGCCTGAGGTCGGCCAAGAGCATCAGGAGGTACAAGTGGTCGAAGCGGCCGCTCAGCAGGAATCCGTTCGAAACCCTGCCGAAACCAATGCTGCTGTTGCCCGCCCGAACCCTTAGTTACTCCCGTGCTCACCCCCGGGCCGCCTCTTGGCCGAGGGATGCCCCTGTGGCCCCCGGCCAGAGATGGCAGGTCACCTGTGTCTAGGTACACTACCATCTCCGCCCCTGAAATTCCTCCTCCTCCCCCCTTCGTTCCCAGCAAGCGTAAGGGGGAAGGCTCTGATCATGGCGGGAAGAGACATCGGATAAGTGGCTCTCCGACTCCATCATCCTCTGCCAATACTCCTCATTCTTCATCTGCCAACCCTCAGGTAGCTTTCCTTTCCTGTCCTTTCTTCTTCTTTTTTTTATTTTATTTTATTTTTTATTTTTTTTAACCCATCTATTCTGCAGGTTTAACTTCTCAGTTCTGAGTTTGCTAACTCCCCTGCTTTCCAAGCCGCCCTTGCTTCCTTCCTCGGGCGTCATCTTGAGGGAAAAGAAGAAGAGCTAAGGACCGAGAAGGAGAACGAGCTTCGGGTCGAGAAAGAAGTCTCGACCCAACTTCGAGCCAGGGTGAGAGCCCTGGAAAAGGAACTGGAGGCTGCTCGGGCGACGAATTATAAGGATCGACTGGAGTTCGCCGAAGCCGTTGTCGACAAGGTCCTGGCAGGCCAAAACCTGTCACTCCGTCTGACCGAGCTGAACATGGCCGCCAACGCGCACCAGTGCCATAACACCTACATGCAAGTTCGGGGCTGGTTCCCCCCTTCGATCCGGGCATCATTCAAACAACAATGGTACAACCCGAACGCCGAGGATCAGCAACTGCATCTGGTGAATACCCTCCAGAAAGGTGGTATGAAAGGCCTCTCTCCCAAGCTGTGGGATGCACTGCGGGAGAAGCAGATGTCGACTGAGGACGTCCGAGGCTGGTCGACTGATGTGGTTCGGCTTCCTGGTCCCCTTCCACCTGCTCCGGTCTCCGGATCTGAGTTGCCCGAGGATGAGAACTTTACTCAGTACTGCACCATATATGGGCATTACAGGGGACTGTTCAATCCAAAGGATCTTGAGGCTGAAACCTCCTCGTCCCCGGAGGCCGGTCAGGCGAACCCAGGGACTGCCGGGACCCCTCCTTCTCCTCCTCTAGTCTTCTCCGATGATGGCTCGGACAATGACAGCAGCGATGGCGGGGACGACCAAGGAGGAGCAGCTCAACATGTTAGTTAGATTTGTTTTTGTTTTCCTTTCAGTTTTGTCATTTTTCCACCCGGATCTTCAATTCCGGGTCTTTACTCTATCAATAAAACTCACTTTGTTTGCAATTGCTATCGACTCTATCCTTGTTTCAAATTGTTTGCATCCTAACTTAATTCTGTTGCCACCAGGATCCTTCTAGAGCTTCTTGCCCCCCGGTTCCTTCCCCGGTTCAGGCTGGAGCCGGTCGCCCGGGCCTCATTGACCTTTTATCCGAGGGAGGGCTCGGTCCCTTGATCTCTGAGTTCCCCGACGCCGACTGCCTGTTGACTTGCCTGCTCCAAATCCAAGAAGACTTTGGCTCCCTGCCGAAGTGTTACAGACTTGCCTTTGAGAGCATCGACAAGGTCCTTGAGTTTGACCTAGTCCTGTCGGAGCAGGAGGCCCAGCATCGCAACTTCCAACTCCGGATCCAAAAAGAACTGGATGAGGTATGGCACGACGTTCGGCTGTACTATAAAAAGTGCATGAGAATGCAGAACACTACCGACCTTCGGAAGCATGCCGCCAAACTTGAAGTGGAAAACGAAAAGCTCGCGACCAGGAACCGGACTCTCCAGCAGCAACTTGTATTAGTTCATCTATCATATCATCTGCTTGGACTGCATCAGGGGGCGGTCAGTATTCCCCTGCTGACCGACGTTCCCCGGGCAGTTGACGATCTGATTGCCTGGATGGAGAGCTCTGAACGGACCTCTGGCGTCTGGGCAGCGGCCTATCAAGCCGCAGTTGATTGGAGGAAGAACATTCTGAACCGGATCATAGTTCCTCCCTCTGTGTCTCAGATACCTCCTATTGAAGATGTTGATTTGGCTTATGAGCGTTACGAGCATACTTCTGAGCTCCTAGATCTTGAGGCTTCCGAACAACGCATAGCCAGACTTCGAACCATTGCTGCCAGGTTCCGCGCTCAGTTTCCTGCTTCGGAGAGTACTCCGGCTCCTGATCAACCTTCCGGTCCCTCTTCTGCCGCGGGCTCTCATTCGGCTCGAAATGACAAAGGGAAACAAAAAGCTACTCTAACTGGGAGTAACCCAACCAGGCCGCGAGCGAGGCAGCCTCCAGTCCGAATAGGAGGTCGAGGTGGTCGTACCGGCGTTCCCATCCCTACCTCCAGATCAACCGCCGAGCCGGAGGGTGATAGAAGCGAGAATCCAGATCTCCCCCGGAATCAAGACGAGGAACAACGCATGCTGGAGCAGGCTGTCCAACGGAGCCGACGCGAGACCCGGGGAGGTCCTCCCGGCGAAGCCTCTACGTCAGGGGCCCGTAGATAGGATCGAACTTCATGCCCTGTTGTAACCTTTCATTTTATTTCAGATATGTATAACAATTTTCAGTTTATGACATCTCTTTCAGTTTTAAAATTCTAATGCGCACATTCATTCTCTTTAAAATCGGTCAAAAGGGACACACCCTTGTTACAAAAAATCTCTGTATCCAGGATATTTCTTACCTACCCTTCGGTCATCCGACCTCTAGGTTTCTATCCCGGGCTCCTGCTGCCGGGGACCTATCCTACCTAGGCATCTAGTGCCAGAGGCTATCCTACCTAGGCATCAAGTGCCAGAGGCTATTCTATCTAGGCAACAAGTGCCATAGACTATCCATAGAACCGCCTGAGGTTTGCTATGTTCCACCTTCGGGGGACTCCCTTCCCCGCTGGATCTTCCAGCACATAACTCCCGCCCGGGTGGGCTTCTATCACCCGTTACGGTCCCTCCCAGTTTGGTGCCAGCTTGCCTTCCGGCTCCCGGTGACTCTTGTCGTTTCTTCTCATAACTCTGTCTCCTACCTTGAACTGCTCCTTCCTCACCCTCCTGTCATGATACTTCTTAACTTTCTCCTTCACCTTAGCCTCGTGAAAGGCCGCCTTCTCTCTTCTTTCTTCCAACAGGTCCAGATTTGTTCTGATCTCCTCTTCATTCTTTTCTTCGGGGACCGGCTCGGCCGTCCGAAGACTGGGGATGCCGATCTCAGCCGGAATTACTGCCTCGGATCCATACGTCAGACTGTAGGGGGACTCTCCGGTCGCCGAACTTTCCGTAGTCCGATGAGCCCACAAAACACTCGGGAGCTCGTGCACCCAGTTACCCTTCGCTCCCTGTAGCCGGGCCTTAATCCCACTCACGATCGTCCGGTTCGTCACCTCCACCTGGCCGTTAGCTTGCGGATGACAAACTGACGTAAGCTTCTGACTTATCCCATACTTCACACACCAAGACTTGAAAGGATCATTTTCAAACTGCGATCCGTTGTCGGTCACTGTAGCCCTCGGAACTTCGAACCTGCATACAATGTTCCTCCAACAAAACTTCACGCAGGTAGCCCCCCGGATATTGGTTAAAGGTTCTGCCTCAACCCACTTAGTGAAGTAATCTATGGCCACAATCAGGTACTTCAAGCTACCAGGGGAAGTGGGAAAAGGTCCGACCAGATCCAGTCCCCATCTGCTGAAAGGCCAGGCACCTGTTATCCCCATCATCTCTTCCCTGGGTATGTGCACTAGCGGTGCGAACTTCTGGCACTGAAGGCATGAGCGAACCCTATCCTGCGAGTCTTCAAACATGGTAGGCCAATAGTACCCCATCCGTAAAATCTTCCTGGCCACAGTTCTGGCTCCTTGATGACTACCATTCGGGCCTTCATGAACTTCCCGGACCAGGTACTTGCCCTCCTGCTGTTCCACACATTTCAGCAATGGCTGGAGATAGCCTCTTTTGTACAGTGCCCCCTCCTGGAGTGTATACTTCGGTGCCTTGACCCGGATCTTTCTGGCCACCACCCGGTCGGCCGGGACCTCTCCCGTCAGAAGGTACGCCCGATCGGAGCCATCCAAGAGTCTTCCGGCACCACTTCCACTGCCAGGATCTCATCACCCTGTTCGTAACTTCTCCTCTCCAGTGTCTCCCTTCTGAGAGGCGCTTTCTCTCCTGGCTTCAACTTCGAAGATGCCAACTTGCTCAACGCGTCGGCCTTTTCATTCTGTTCTCTCGGCATCTTCTCCAGGCTGAAACTATCGAACTGCCGGATCATGGGTTGGACCAGCTCCAAGTACTTCTGCAAACTTCTCTCCTTTGCTTCGTATTCCCCATTCACCTGCTGAACTACAATCTGAGAGTCGCTGAAGGCCCGGATCTTTCCTATCTTCAATTCCCGAGCCAGTTTGAGTCCTGCTACCAACGCCTCATGTTCTGCCTCGTTATTTGTGGTTTTAAAGTCGAAATGCAACGCATAGTGGTACTCCTCCCCATCCGGGGATGTCAACAATACCCCGGCTCCGCTGCCTCCTGCATGTGCTGACCCGTCGACATGCAATGTCCACCTCGGGCTTGCATCGGGCGCTTCCTCGGCGACCGTGTCTGACCCGACCATCTCTGTCAAGAAATCCGCCATTGCCTGGCCCTTAATGACTTTTCTCGGCTGATATGTTATCTCGTGTTCCCCCAACTCTATGGCCCACTTCATCAAACGTCCCGACGCCTCTGGCTTGAGCATCACCTGCTTCAGGGGGTGGTTGGTTAGGACCACAATCGGATGGGCCTGGAAATACGGGCGCAATCGTTTTGAGGCATAAACCAGCGCCAACACCAGCTGTTCCAAACTTGTGTACCGAGTTTCCGGACCCTGTAATGCCCGGCTGACAAAATATACCGGACACTGCCTCCCGTCTTCCTCTCGGACCAATACTGCACTGACAACAGATGCGGATGCGGACAAGTATAAGAGAAAATCCTCCCCCTCCTTCGGCTTCGAGAGGGTCGGGAGCCGGCTCAAATGTTCCTTCAGATCTCCGAACGCCTTCTCACATTCCTCCGTCCATTCAAACTTCTTCGCCTTCCTTAATATGTTGAAGAAGGGAAGTTGTCTCTCAGCACCTTTCGACAGAAATCGGCTCAAGGCTGCCAGGGAGCCCATCAGCTTCTGCACTTCCTTTACGTTCCTCGGCGACTGCATCCGGCTTATTGCCTCCACCTTCTCCGGATTGACGTCTATCCCCCTATTAGACACCATATAGCCGAGGAACTTCCCAGCCGCTACTCCTACCACACTCTTCTCGGGGTTCAGCTTCAAGTTGACCTTTCTCAAAATGCCGAACATCTCTTCCAAGTCTTCTAAGAAACCTGGGTAGCTCTGGCTCTTCACCACCATGTCGTCAACGTATAGCTCCATGCTTCGACCCAGCTGATTTCGAAATATCGAGTCTGCCATCCGCTGGTACGTCGCCCCTGCGTTCTTCAAGCCGAACGGCATCCGCCTATAACAATAGGTACCGAACTCTGTGATAAAAGCTATCTTCGGCTTGTCCTCTCCCAACATTTGAATCTGATGATAACCCCGGTATGCATCGAAGAAGGCCAGAGCCTCGTACCCGGTGATGGCCTCCACCAACCGGTCGACTGGGGGAAGGGGGTAACTGTCTTTCGGGCAACACTTGTTAAGATCGGTGAAGTCGATACACATTCTCCAGGACCCATTGTGCTTTTTCACTAATACCGGGTTAGCCAGCCATTCCGGGTATATAATCTCCTCCACTACCCCGGCTTCCAGCAACTTCAACACCTCCTGTCTCACCACCTCGGCCCTATTTACTGCCAGGGCCCTTTTCTTCTGTCGAATCGGCTTTAACTCGGGGTATACATTCAGCTTGTGGAGAGCTAACTCCGGGGGTACGCCTGTGAAGTCCTTCTCTTCCCATGCGAACACATCTTCATATTTTGAAAGCAGGGATCGTAGCTCTTCCTTCACATCAGTCGGCATTTTTCTCCCGACCTTGATCATGCCTCGGCTCCCGACCTGCATATCTTCCACATCCCCCGGGCCTACTTCTCCCTGCACTGCACCAACCGGGGCCTTTCTGGCCTCCTGAAGGGCTGTGAGCATACAACTCCTGGTCGTGGATTGGCTTCCTCGGAATGTCGCCACCCCCTTACTAGTTGGGAACTTCATGGTCAAATGGTATGTAGAGCAAATGGCCCTGGCTTGAGCCATCCACGGCGTCCGATGATGATGTTGTAAGGGGACGGGGCGTCTATAACCGCGAAGTTGCACCGGACCGAGGTCATCTTGCTCCTGTCCAGGTCATCGACCACTGTTACTGTTAAGGACACCACCCCCAAGGGATGCTCTGTGCGGTAGGTGAACCCTGACAAGGGAGAGGTGCTCGAGCGAAGGTTGTGGCGGCCTATTCCCAGCTGGTCGAAGCAAGAAGCAAACATGATTTCTACACTGCTTCCATCATCAATGAACACTCTCTTGACCGTGAATCCTTCTATCTCCGCTGTGATTACCATTGGGTCCGTATGGGGCGTTAGACTGGGCACCGGATCCTCGTCCGAAAAGGTGATGATCTCTGTGGGGCGCAGTCTCTTCTCCCTGTCCTCGCCAGCCGGCACGTACCGACTCCGGGCTTTGGCCGCTGCGTGGGACTGGGGCCCATCACCTACTTCTCCATGTATAACATTTATCATCCGGGGAGGGACCTGGTTGACTGGTTCCGGGGCCATGACCAGAGCCGCTGCTCCCGGCTGGGCAGCCGGTGCAGGAGCCCCTCGCTTGTTATCGTTCTGCGGCCTGTTCCTCCAATTCCTCTTCCTCCCCGCTCCGGCCTGCTGCCCAGCTGCCGGACGCTGGTTCTCCTGGCTCACACAGTCTCTTAATTGTCCTCTCTCGATCAACTTCTCAATCTCCACCCTTAGGCTTCGGCAGCCATCTGTTGTGTGTCCATTAGACTTGTGGAAAGCACAATATTTAGCTGCGTTCGCTGGAGACGGATTTCCCGGTATGGGGGCCGGGTCTTAAAACAGGTTCCGATGAATTGTTAAGATTTCCGACCGGGTTTTCGTCAGGGGAGTAAACGTTTCAGCCCGAGGAGGGTCTACCCTCGGCCTTACTGGGGCCGGGCCCGCATCCCTCCTTACAGGATCAGCAACCCGAGCCTTATCACCTTTTCCAATCCCCTTGTCCTCGAAGATACAGTATGGTACTTCGAAGGACTCGGGAAGGATTTTTCGACTCAGGATGTTCTTCCTCCAGTCCTTAGCTGCCTGGTAAGCAGCCGCCCAGTTGCCGGACGACTTATCGGAACTTTCCATCCAGGCGATGAGATCATCGACTGCCCGAGGAACGTCAGTCAGTACAGGGATGTCAACCTCCCCCTGGCGGAGACCCAACAGATGATAAGAAAGATGGACTACCACTAGCTGCTGCTGCAGAGTCCTATTCCTAGTGGCCAGCCTCTCGTTCTCGGTTTCCAGTGTGGTAACCTGCCTACGGAGCTCGGTTTGGTTTTGCATTCGCATGCACTTGTTGTAGTAGAGGATGACATCATGCCACACCTCGTCCAGCTCTTTCTGGATCCGGACTTGGAAGTTGTGATGTTGGGCTTCCTGCTCCGTCATAACCTGGTCGAATTCTAGAACTCGGTCGATACTCCCGAAGGCCAACCGGAAACATTTCGACAGGGATCCGAAGTCCTCCTGGATCTGGAGAAGACAGGTGAGCAAGCAATCGGGATCAGGAAACTCCGATATCAACGGTCCGAGACCTCCCTCAGATAACAGATCTATCAGCCCCGGACAACCGGTTCTGGTTAGCCCCGGGGAAGGAGCCGGGAAAGAAGGGTTAAGAGGTAGTCCCTAATCATGATAAAATCAGAGTTAAGATGCAAAAAAAAAGGGGAAAAGAATCAACTAAAAAGAGACGAATAGCGAGTGGAAAAAGAAACTTGTTCATTAATAAGCCGGATAACCGGGAAGCAGAATACAAGAAGTAAAAAGTAGAAAGGGGAATAGCCTAACGAACATTGTTGGAGTCTCCTTTCCCCCCATCATCATCGCTATCGTTCGCCCCGTCCTCATCTTCGGAACCAAACACCAGTTCTAGGGATGGGAGTGGTTCAGCAACGGCGTTATCAGCAGCACCAGGGCCAGGAGATGGAGAGCTGCTACCCTCGATATCCTTCAGATCAAAGAGACCCCGATAGAAGTCGTATATCGTGCAGTACAGGGTGAAGTTGTCATCCTCTGGAAGGTCTGATCCGGAGGAAGGAGCAGGTGGCAGTGTCCCGGGCAGCTGAACTACATCCGACGACCAGTTCCAGACGTCTTCGGCAGACATACGACTCTTCTGCAAGGCTTCCCAAAGCGCCGGAGACAGGCCTCTCACCCCCCCCTTCTGAAGCACTTCCAACAAGTGAAGCTGCTGAGCTTCAGAGTTGGGGTTAAACCACTGCTTCTTAAAGGACGCACGGATTGAGGGAGGGAACCAACCTCGGATCTCCATATAGGTGTTGTGGCATTGGTGGGAGCTGGCAGCCAGATTGAGTTTGGTCAGGCGACGAGACAAGGTCCCGCTAGCAAGGACTTTGTCCACAACGGCCTCGGCAAAGTTCAGCCGATCTTGGTAACTTGACTCCTTGGCCGCAGCCAGCTCTTCCTCCAATTGACTTATCTTCTCCTGAAGTTTAGCCGACCCCTCCCTCTCAGCTCTGATCTGCTCATCTTTCCTCTCTAACTGACGGGAGAGGAAGGAAGAAAGGGCAGTTTGAAACTCCGAAGAGTTGGCAAACTCCGAGCTCAGCAGTCGGACCTATGAGGAAAGAAGTTTTTTCTTATATATGTGTGTATATAATATGAACAAGAGCAGAGAAACAGGAAAAGAGAAAAAGTCACCTGTTGGTCAGAAGAGGTAATAGGATGATCGCTAACAGCGGTCGGCTCCGGTGTCAGAGTCAGAGACCTGCTATCTCGCGCTTTCTTGGCGTCCTTACTGGGGGCTTCCCCGGACTTCCGCTTGTTTGAGTAAGATGGAGGGATTGGAATGACAGGGGCAGAGAGGGTGGTGTACTGGGCGGCAGGGGACCTTGTATCTGCCGATGAAGTGGGGCGGAATACAAACCGTCCGCGGCCGGAAGACCCATTATCGCGGCTAAAAGCCGCCAGTGCTCCTGAGAGCGGCATAGAAGGTTCAAGTGGAGGCCGGGACCCGACCAAGGATCACCTGGACATTGTGAAGAGTTGGATCAGGAGTGATAGCAGGAGTCGCCTCCGGGATATCCTCGTGGACCGGAGAGTCGACCTCCACCACTTCAGGGATCCGGTTGTCAAGCTCCTTATTGGCAGACAGCGATAACTCGGCAATTGGAGTAGGAACATCAGAATTGTTGGGCGGAGTGTTAACTATTGGAGTCTTCAGTTTCCGACCGACAGACTTGCCGTTGGTTGATTCAGCCGTTTCAGTCCCGGCTCTCTTGGTTTTCTTCTTCTCGGGGACAGGGGCAGCAGGATCATGGGCAACAGTGGGAGCTGTGACAACAGAGGATAAGAAAGAGAATCGCAGTAATAAAAAAAAATGGTACAGGGTGCCGAATCCGAACCTTGCAAGGGCCAGGTCATAGCCCATCGGCTAACCCGGAAAACATCAGCCGGGTATATCTCAGCCGGGAAGAGGTAGACGGAGTTGGTGGCCAGCCAGTACTGTTCCAAGTTCAGTGGTTTCGAGGACAGGAGGGTATGGTTTTCCTGATGCTTGTCCGGAAGGAAGGCCTCTCGGGCGTCCGGGACTATCTGCTTGTTCCACCCGGGACCGGCATACAGCCTCAGATTCACCTTGGTGTACCCCTTCTGCTGCCAATTCTTCATGGAGTCTTTCTTCCCTACTATGCTAAAATAAAATTAGCCCTGTTCCTCAAGTCTCCAAACAGTCGCACCGTTTGCCACCATCCAACACATTCAAAACTATAAAAAACCCTAACATCTGTGATTTTGAATTGGGGGCGACGGCTACAGTGACCGGATATACAGTTGAAAATCGTTGGTGGCAGGTAAATCTCCGACTGCTCATAACTTTTGGTGCTTATCTAGTTTAGAATCGATTGGGGCTTTCCATTTTGAATTGAGAAATCGAATGAGATATATTTTTCATTTGCGAAGCTTTTGTTATTTTTAACCAGTAATCAACCATGGACTCTCGTCGAGACTGGTGTGCCCTTTATTCCGATGCATTGGTAGAGATAGCAAGTCGTATGAAGTTAATAGAGGATTTTATGGTCATCAGAGGGGTTTGTTCTTTATGCAGAAAGGCTATAACCAAGAATTCCTTCAAACGCAAGCCTAGCTTTCCTCTACTTATGCTTCCGGGGAAAGTTTCAGCAAAGAAGGATGGAAACGTTGAGCGAGAATTCTACAGCCTGTCCCAAATGAAACCTATCATGAGAGTATCACTTCCAGAAACAAGGCTTAAGCGATGTTTAGGAGATGCAAATCTGTTGAACCCTTTTACTCGGGCTCAGATCAAACTCCCCAACTTAAAATCTCCGCCTTATTTTGGACCTCACTTACTTGACGAGTTTTGTTTCGCAAGGAGAGCGGTTTTGTCAGCAGATCTGTCCCACTCTTCTAGCTTTGTTCTGTTAGCTCTTTTCTCACCACTTGGCTTGGGATCCTGGATGGCAGGAAACAAGTGTTGGAAGCGCATAGAACCATTTGTCCCACCTGTGCAATTTTTTGATATAACTTATCACGGAGGTAAGTTCTATATCGTCAATCAGCATGCTTCTGCAATCTGGGGCTGGGATCCCCTCGAAAGTCACAAATCTGCCGAGGTAGAGTTCATGAATGAGATCGATGAATCCTAGCTACCTAAGAGCGCTTGATATTTATTTGGTTGAGTCGTCTAATGGAGAGTTGCTTTTAATAACCTCTCATTGCAATGATGCGGTGTATATCGTAGGTTTAAGACACAGAGGGTGTTTTATCGAATCATGAGATTAGATGTTGTGAATAGTTAGGCGACACAAATTACCCGTATAGGAAATGGAGAGGTTTTTGTGGGAGCGAATGCCTCCTTATTTGTGGCTGCTTCAGCCTTTCTAGATCTCATACGGCCGAATTGTATCTATTTTGCAAGATCTGGTTTAGAAAATTTTTCAGGCGGCATCGTGTGCAAGTATGGAAAGGGAAAGGACATGGGGGTTTATGATCTCAAAGATGGAAGTTTGGAATGGTTAGTCGTTGACGAGCCTCCTAATCGCATTTGTGCACCAGTCCGGATTGCTCCCTCCTTCTGAAACAGTAATGCAATTAACTCCACATCTGCATTTTATGCTGTGTTTAAAGTTGGTTGTTTGGACTGCTCAGATCAACAAAATTATATTCACATCAGTTCCTGTCTAAGCTGATTGTTCAAGCTCAGATCAATGAAGTTATGTTCAGATCTTTTGTAAAAGTGGTGAAATTTATGCTAGCACTCTATATGCCTTCTCGCTAGTTCGATTTTTCAAATCTTGTTGTCACTTTATACTATGAAACTGGTTTGATTTATGGCATGATTATGTAATAGAATCTCTTTGATTGATCTTAAAAAGTTTGTCCTATTCTAAATGCAGTTGCTGCTAATTGCAGAAGGATTCCCAGCAGCTCTTTGATGTGTTGATATACATTTCTTAAGTCTTCATTGCATGCCAAAAAAAGTCACTCATTTTCTTCATCTCCATATCTTACACTACGTAAATAAATTGAAAGTTTACTTTTACTCTACTGGAAATGCTGTACTGTTCTTCTTTCATGCTTTTGTGCCGCTGTTTTCTCGTCTGCTGGAGATAGTTTCTTCCCTAATTTATTTGGAAATGTGAAAAACTGTAATAATAAGGACCACTGTGATCTTGTAAATCTTGTGTGTTTCTAATGTGTAAAACCATTAACATAAAGAGTCCTGTCATGTTTTTAGCTGTTCTATGAGATTTCAAAGACGATCATGCTATGAAAGTCACCAAATTTATGAACCGTTCGCCATTTAAAAATTTGGATTTTCCCGCCACTCAATACTTTTTCGCCTGCAACAACAAAAGGTTATAAATCAAGCTGAATGCTAATTAACAGCACTGTTATTGGTACTCTATGTAGGAATGATAATGAGAAGAAATTATTTTTTGAAGGGAAATAAGTTTATTAACTTTTCAATGACAATGAGAAGATTTAAATGACAATATAAGAAGATTGATAATTATATTTACTTGGATGATGCTCGTGAGTGCGACCAATTATGAACATGTTTGACAAAACTTTTCGGGGCTGTTAAATAAGATAACAGATTAAAAGAGAAAACAAGTACTAATAATTTTTGCAGAAGGATTCCCAGATTGATAAGGAAACTTTTACATCATGATCATTGCATGCTATCAAACATGACTGTAAAAATCTCCAAGGACAAAGGGATCCAGTATAAACTAAACCTTGTCCTTAAACTTTGTAAACTCTATTTTTCAATTGGTGTTAAATCACACCTAACATATATTGTTATTATTTTTCCTAAAAGATATGATTAGAAATTTTATTTTGGTTAAAATTAATAGCATATTTGTGTGTTATACGGGCGCGTGATGTACACGTATGTAACAAGTGTGGTTCAATTTTCCGGATTAAAAAATAATAAAAATCCACAGTTCGTATAAATTTACTAAAATATCATCAATAAATGCACCTGAATTGATGAAGTATTTAAGATGATGCTTCTTTTATCGAGTGCTAATATTCAGTAACCAACTTGATTCAATTTATTTTTCTTGTCTTCTTAATTTTCGTTGATGTATATGAAAAGTAAACATGTATTTATCGGGTATTATATATTGGTCCCGTTTGGCAACAGCGTTTTGGAAGAGAGTTTTGCTTTTTTTGCTAAAAATAGATCTTGGCTGGTCAAACAACTATTTTACTTATTTGGTGAGAGGCGTTTTCCATTAAAAATTTGGATGAAAACTCTTGTTATTAATAATTGGATATATATTACAAATTTTCCTTTTTATCCTTTCTTTTATCTTAAATAATATTCTTTTATCCTTCCCTTTGTACATAATTTTATTTTTGAAACTTTCGTTTGAAGGTATCACGTAATAGCTAACATTTTTGCGTGTACATAATTAATTATTTTGATTTGTACTAATTTTTATTTCTATCATTTTTATTCTTAAATAATTATTTTAAAATTTTAGAGTACAATTTAACAAATAAATATAAAGTCTCATATATGTTAGTGAATATCATTCCAAAGAAATACAAATAAATATAGATACAAGTACTAGAAATATTTTTCTATGCTTCAAAATAAAAGTCACACAAAAATGAAATTTATAATTTAAATTATGTTGATGTCCATTTCTGTCATTTAACATAACAAACAGCTAACATCTATTTATCATTCACCAAACAACAATCTAAAAACCGCTAGTCAAAACAGTTATCAGCTCATACAATCCGCTAACAGCTAACAGCTCATACAATCCGCTAACAGCTAACAGCTCATACAATCCGCTAACAGCTAACTGTTAGTTCACAAACGGGGCCAATTGTGGTATTATTATGATAAAAATTATATTAAAAAAAGAGGTTTATATGTATTTTATACGGGCACGTGTCTTGCACGTAAATAATAAGCGCGTGTATTTTAAATGAACACAGCCAAAATTATAAAAGTTGAGTACTTGAAAATGCTCAATGTAACAATAACCTATTTTAGCACAGTTTGTTGAACAAATTTATGGAGTAGTACGCTTTATTTGATTGACAACATTGATGGAGTTTTTACAAAAGAAAATAAAGGACAATGCAAAGTTATATAATACACTTTATCTTTTATGATTCTCATCACTCTCCATGGCGCTGATTCGGAGTTGTTAAACTTAGACGAATCGGTGAGCATACAGATCGGCTGATTAGATACTAGAATTGCCGCTTTGATTGCTCCCCAATAAACTAAGGGAAGAAGTTTGAACCTTTGTTTTGGCACACATTTTCATTTATTAGTCTGATAACGGACCATGTTGCAGTTGCTATGTAGTGGAAGGACCCTTCAAATATGACTATACATCTTCTCCAAGATAACATCAGAACCGCCCCAAGATTGAGCAACAATTTCATCCAAATCAGCTTCAATCTGCTTTCTCCTAAACTTCTGGTTCAGAATGTACTTTTGTGAAAAGTTATTATTAGTTGTATTTATTGTAAAAAAGGATAATTATTCTAACAATATATGTTTGTGCATGTTTCGCACACGTGTGTCTTGCACGTACATAACACGCACATCAACTCTCAATAAATAATGCCAAAGTCATGGAAATTCTTGCATTTTCTTGCTAGATTTGGGTTATTAGTAGGCCATAAATATCATTAAGGTTCAATTAGCACTATAGTTTTGCAAAATTAAATTGATATTTACCTAAGGACCTCTCTATAATTTTATTTTCCTCAGTACCTATCTTTTCTAGAACTGTTCTTCTCTGCATATTATGGTAGAATCAATGTGCATTATGAGTGGCAACATTTCCAATTGTTGGAGAGACGATTTATATGCAGTTGCTACAGATGTAGGGTGTCTTGATGGCATGACTGGCGGCGGAGTCTTGATGTTTCCGGGGGACGGTTTCTTGTGTTGGATGTGCAAGGATGCCGGGATTATGGTTTTTTTTATGTCAACAGCGAGGAGTTCCGGTGGGTGGAGCTTCCGGTTCCGGATTTTGATATTGGAGACATGATGGTCATCCCTCGAGTGAAGCTGGATAACAATCGCCTGGCAATTTACTTGTGGGTTCTCGATGCAAGGTCGTATCTTGATGATGATGAGATTGATTATGATCATGATTTACATGTGTATGAACCTGAATGCGCCTGCTTCGTGCTGGAAGATGAGGAGGGAAAGGTATTATTATGATCATTATTATTATTTTTCCTAAAAGATATGATGAGAATTGAAGTGTAGCTAAATGGTTTTATATTGGTAAAAATAATAAGACTTTTTAAGCTATATTCGTGCGTTATACGAGCGCGTGTCTTGCACGTACATAATAAGCGCGTCTTAATTTTTTTTTTGATGAATTACAACCTTTCTAGATTAATGGCCAAATTGTGATCCTCAATTAAGACATTCCTACTAACCTTTAAAACAAAAAATGAAGAATAATGTGAAATCACTTCCCATACTAACTCGGAATTGTTCAAATAAAATTGTACGATTTCGTGAGCACACGAACCTGATACTTTAGTCATCATTTCTTTGGCTTATACTTAGAAAGTGTGGTACATGTGAGGAAATCTGAACCCGTGTTATCACTGCATCATTCGATCATATATATGCGTGTCTTGCACGTACATAACACGTAAATTTATTCTCAATTAATAACATCAAAAGTCATGAAAAATATTGCAATAAAAATGTCATTGGTACACAATTAATATTATACCTTTCATTGATTGAGTTAATGAAGCTCTTACAATAATGTTTTTATATCAAATAATAATGCTTTCTCGTATCAACTATCGAGTGTTAATGCAAATTAACCGATGTGGGAAACAATTACACAAACTCACGATCGCCATGACATCATCTCTTTTAATATTTACTGTTATATATAATACTAGTGTAATACCCGTGTTACACACGGAATTTTAAAATATTTATAATAAATAGATGACTATTATATTTTAATATAATTATAATAGTCAAAAAAATAATTATAATGAATTATAAAATCATATAAAAATTATAACGTTTCTATAATTAAGAGATTTTGGGTTCCATTCCCATCTAAGGTAAAGGGGGTGAAAAATATTTTTGGAGGTCCACTTGGATTATTGTCCGTTTAAAGATATACAAAGTGTTAGTGATCAAATATCACAAATTTTTATTTCTCTCGAATAACGAACTATACAATGTTTATTTTGATTATATTTAATTGATAATGTAATGGAATTAATTTGAATTCAATAAAAGTAAAATTGATTTCGGTTAACTCAAATATTTTTGAATTAAGTAAAAATCTTACCGCTAATATCGTTAGTGTAAAAATAAAATTAGAATATAATTTTGGATTCAGTAAAATGGTAAACTAATTGCATGAAAATATAATACCATGAGGCGAGAAAATAACGACATATATACAATTTAGGGAGAAATTATGTGAACTATTTACTATGAATATTTTAGTGATGGATATATATTATCATCTTTTAATTATAACACAAAATTTAAATAATAAATTATCTTTAATTTTACTCATTCACATGTTGAAACAATTTTTTACCATGATGTGACATTTATAAGGGATTTTGTGATATTACTATACTTCTAACTCTAAAATTATCGACATAGTTGAATGTGACCATTTCAAATTATTCTAAGTGTCGTTCTAGTTATCTTTATTTTATTCCACACCTCGTCATTAATATTTTAGTTATATTGGATACATTTCTTGAAAATCAAAAATAGCGATAGTTTGTGATGGAAAAACTTATGTGTTTAACAGCACATTTAAAGTAGATAAACATCATCAATCAAAAGACAATTTGATAAGGATCTAATTAAGCTAAATTTTCAGTTAATTTTAATAAAAAAACATAAATGAATGTTTTGGTATGATCATAATTACGATATATGAATTTTAGTTGTATGCAATCCTGGTCTTGATAATATTTATCTCACAATTTGAAAAGTATGAGGTAAATAGTACAACAATCAGTGAAAAATTAGTAAGGCAACAATCAGTAAATTTACTAAATTAGTATAAAAAAGACAAAAAAAAATACTTAAAAAATTTAGTTATGTTTTAATATGATCATAATTACAAATCTAATAATTTAGCTATATACAAAACTGATCATTCATAATGTTTATCTCACAATTCGGAAAAAAAAAGAGGTAGTACTAATTATACAACAATTAAATGAAAATTTAGTAGCTCAAATTGAATTTTACTAAATTAGTAAAAGAAGTAGGCAAACAGAAAGTATTTTTAGTTATGTATACACACTTCTTTTGGGAAAATGAAATAAGTTTTATATTAAGATAATAAGAAAGCGACACGTGGGATTACTGTTTTTTACTATAATTATTATAATTTATTAGTATATAAGATAATAGAGGTGAAAACATTACGTGTGAAATAGCACAATCAAAGGAGATAAATATAGTCAACTAATGTTAAACGTGATTTTGATTAGGATCTATTTAATCTTACTTATTTTTAAGTATAATAAAAACACAATTGCATGTTCTGATATGATCGTATTTATTAAGAATCTAATAGTATTTTATAATAAATCCGAACCCGTGTTATCACTGCATCATTCGCACATATGCGTGTCTTGCACGTACATAACACGTAAATTTATTCTCAATAAATAATATCAAAGTCATGAAAAATATTGCACTAAAAATGTCATCGATCGGTATAAAATTAATATTATACCTTTCATTGATTGATTTAATGAAGCTCTTATAATAATGTTTTTACATCAAATAATAATGCTTTGTCGTATCAACTATCGAGTGTTAATGCAAATTAACCGATGTGGGAAAACATTACACAAACTCACGATCGCCATGACATCATCTCTTTTAATATTTACTGCTATATATAATACTTGTACACCAAGTGTCAAGAAGAGGGCCTGTTGTATCACATATAATGTACGCACATGATTGCATCATTTTTGCCAAAAGCACACCAGAGGCTGCGGTGGATCTAGCATAGGTCTTAGAAACTTATGCTGAATTCTCTGGCCATAAACTGAATCATTCCAAGTTCTCTATATAATCAGTCCCAGCACTTCAACTCAAATGCAATAGTTTATGAGAATGAGACTGAAAATACAAGGAAAGGGTATCGGTGGATATTATCTGGGAAAAACCATTATTTTTTTACCATAAGAAGTCACGAATCTTCCACAAATTTGATACAGAAGGTAAAGTAAAAATATGAATCATGGAAGGTCAGACTTTTGAATTTTTCTGGAAGATTGACATTGGCAAAACATGTCCTTCAATCTATAGTTGTTTACCCCTTAGGAATTTTTAGAATCCCCCTGCACATCCTAAAGAAATTGGACTCAGTGACAGCTCAATTTATTTGGGGAGGAAAACTAGAAACCAGGTCAGTGCCTTGGAGATCTTGGCAACACATGTAAATCAAAGCTGGAAGGAGGACTTGGACTTAGATCCACTGTTAGTCTGAACAAAGCACTTCTGGCCACACTATAGGAATAACATTACAAGAGGATCTTTTTGCTTAGCAGAGCATATAAAGCCAAGTACCCGACAAAGGATTCCATGATGACATTAGAGACCAAGGCAGGAGATACTTGGGGATGTAAATCAGTGATATAGGCCTCAAAGCTGATTACAAAAAACTTATAATGGAAGGTGGCAAATGGTAAGGATATAAAAATCCAAGATCAATGGATTCCAAGCATTCCAAATCCAATCCTGAACTCTGCGGTGGTCTCTAAACACACTAACCTCAAGGTTGAACATCCGATTAATCATCAAAATAACAGATGGAGACAGGATTTACTCAGATGTATATTCCCTGCGAACACAATGCCACATATCCTGGCTTTACATCTCAATCCTGAGGCCAGAGACACACCATATTGGAGAAGGACCAAGAATGGGGAATATAATACTAAGACAAGTCATCATATAGCAATGAATTCAGTGGAAGCAGGGACACATAATCCAAGAATGTCAGCCCAAGCAAGGAAATTTTGGGCTAGATTTTGGAATTTGAATGTACCTTACAAGTTATTGACTTTTTTTGTGGAAGGCAGTGTCTGGAAGCTTACCAACAGAATGGAACAGACATAAGAGGACACTGAGTGTATCTAACAGCTGTAGCGGATGCAGAAATTATGTGGAGGATGAATTCCATCTATTCTTGGAATGTCCAGAATCCATGCGGATATGGATAGCAGCCGGGATCACAACACAGTTGCCACCAAACAGGTCCTTTTAGTTTCTGACTTTTCTAGACATTAACCACTTCAACCACTTCATCAGTATCTTCAACCAGCTCAGTGGTGTGTGGAACAAGCTAACGCGGGGCTGCAACTCACTTTAAGCAGAAGAAATATGGTGGTTGAGAGGGGTGAAGACTCTCTTCCACAGCACCAAGCTCAGTCAAATCATCCGGAGGACATCACTCTAGATCAAATCAAACAGAGCACTGTTGAACAGCTGCTTCCGGAAGCTTGTGTTCTCAGTTTCGATGGATCCTTCAGGAAGATAAAACTACTAGGAATGGGAGGATGGAGACTCTGGAAACCAGGTTGGCCGAGGGATACGTGCATTCAGGGCACGAGCTTCTTCACAGCGGTAACGCCATTACAGGCAGAGGCTGAAACGTGCTGGAGAGCACTGAAGGCATCAAGGCGACGGGGCTGCTGCAGAATAAATATGATGACCGACTCACTGATACTTGCAAATTATATCACTCAGCCGAAAACCACGCCTCTCGAAATAAAAAGGCAGCTTTCTAGCATAAGTCAGCTACTGAAGTTGTTCTTAGAATTTTTTTTTGACAGTAATTTTATTATTATTATTAAGGAATAAAAGCAAGATCCCTAATACTATTACATATGTTACGGTTTAGGCTTATGGCCAAGTTATGTTCTTTGTATAACAAAGACCGGTTGACCTTGACTACCGAATACTCCAAAAACGTATCAAGTAGCCGCCTTATACTTCTGATAATTCCTTTGACCTCTATTGGAGCATAGGCCGGATTTTTGATTTCATCCCTGAGAATGATGGAATCTGTGATGATGTTGAGTCTTTGTATTCCTTGCCTTTTCCCTGCTTTAAGTGCTCGCCAACATGCCTCAGATTCCGCCTGAAGGGGTGTAACCGCTGAAAAGAAATCTGATCTTGTTAAGTCTGTATTAATATCCCATCCCGGTTTCCAGATCCTCCATCCTGCGGTTCCCACTTGCAGTGACTTACAGAACGAACCATCAAAGCTAATCATGCAGGCTTGTGTGATTGTGTCTCCAGTTCCTTCCTTCCTGATTTGTTGGATGGAAGTAATATGAGATGTTGTGGAGACAGTAGCTTGTACCGTGCTCATGCTTGTATCCATATTTATGTGGCATGATTTCCTGATTATTTCCATCTCAGCCTGTGCCTGTTGCACACATTGTATAGGTGATATATCCAGTTGTTCAAACACCTTTTGGTTTCTGTGTTTCCATATTTCCCATACGTGCATTCAGGGCATGAGCTTCTTCACAACGGTAACGCCATTACATGCAGAGGCTGAAATGTGCTGGAGAGCACTGAAGGCATCAAGGCGACGGGGCTGCTGCAGAATAAATATGGTGACCGACTCACTGATACTTGCAAATTACATCACTCAGCCGAACACCACGCCTCTTAAAATAAAAAGGCAGCTTTCTAGCATAAGTAAGCTACTGAAGTTGTTCTTAGATTTTGGAATCATTAAAATTAGTAGAAATCATCTTGGTGAAGAACATAGACTAGGTTTTATGCTTGTTCATTAGGGATTAGCCTGTTCTTTAGGGAAGCATTTTTATGCTTCATGAGCTTCGCACACTCTTTTTGCCATTCCATAGAAATGTAACTGTACTGGCCTTTTGGGTAGTTTTGATGGTTTAGGAAACCAATAAAATCTCATGCAAAATTTTAGTCTTTCTTTATAGAAACTTAATTTCTAATCGATTTTAAACTTGATTCCTAATAGATTTTAATATATTCCTTCTTCTTCCTCCTCCTCCTCCTCCTTTATAAAAGTTTTTCGTCCTCCTCCTCCATAGTAAATAGTTATTCTCACTTTTTTAAAAACCAAATTTTAGTTCTTTCTTTCGTCCTAAGTTTCTTCCCCTATTTTTTCTCCTTATTTTCTTGGATAAATTTTTTACCTTTTTCCCTTATGACATGACACCTTAATAAGATTACAAATTTTCATATATTTAATTAGTATTTAATCAGTGGTTAATTTTTTAATTTTAATTTTAATTATATTTACTTAGAATTTTTCTCCCAATCATACCATAATATCATTCTTTTACTATTTTTGCATATTCAATTAGACTTGTTTTTGTAATTATTTCCTGATTTTCAATTGATTTGGATAATAGATTGATTCAATTAAATTGAATTTGGTATATTTACTATTCAGAAATATTCTTGAAAATTATAAATGATATTGAGTGGCTGTTATACATGGTAAAAATATATTGAAGAAAATTGTCCATATAGTCTATTCTACAGCTGGAAAATACGGCACTACACATGTCGTAATACTGATCATATTAATTATGGTCTGTTTATTTTTATTTTTTGAAATCATATTAATTATGGTCTGCTAGATGACTTGGTTTGAGAACTTCAGTATTTATTTTAGTTTTTGAATTGATGATACTTGAGTAATTAGGAGTTAGTTTCAAATGAAACCAGTTCACCAGAATCATGACTTTTCCCGATTCAAACAAGATCAAGAAATTTATTCCTATAGTTTATTGATACATAAGATTTCCATGAACATAAATGTTTAATTCTATAGTTGTCAGTTTCTGTGGGCTATTTCTCACTGAACTGAACTGTATTGAATTAAAATAAAGTGTTAATTAATTAATAAATTGTAAAATACAAGTCTATCTAAATTTCATTAAATTATATTTTACTAAATTGAATTGAACTATACTAAATTGAACTAATCCACTTAATATTAATTTTAATTTTATTTAACAATCGGTCTCGATCAAAATACTTTTTCTAAAATTATAGCCTCCAACATTTTATTAAATATTTTAACTATGAATGTACGTATGTAACAACGTAAGTACCATTTATTAGATTCCGCTAAAGAATTTTTTTGAATTTTAGATTCGCTTATTACGAATTTCACTTATTATGGTTTAGGACTTCTATAGAATTTTAGATTCCGGCATTTATTTTATTGTAATTGCTTTTTGAATTTTTATATGATATTGATTTATTAAGTTATTTTAGTTTAATTTAAATTTTATTTAGTGATTTGTTTTGTACTTATACAAACTTGTATCATAGGTTAGTTTTTTTAACCGTCAATTACTTAAAAAATTAATTCATTGGTTTAAAACATTCAAGGCGTGAGGATGCGAGTAGTTCAAGCCGAAACTTTGATTTATGTAAATGAAATGAATAAATTAAGTCCGTAAATAATCATATTTAGTCAGAAGAATACAAATATATAACAGCGCATCGCGCAGTACAACAGTGTACTAGTTGTAATAAAATCTTATTGATTGTATACACTCAGAAACTAAGGTGAAAATCTTATTCTATACTACATCAAAGAATAAATTGGATTTATTGTCCCCTTACAAATTCAAAAAATATTATGTGTGATCCCTAAAAAATGCGTCAATTTCACCTTTTTACTAGGTATATATTAAAAAGCAGAAAGAGGCGGCATAAATAAAAATAAAGAAAGAGAGTTGGCCACCGGAACTTACTATCAAAGCTAAAAACAACGTATGCTGATGCGTTTAATACTATATGACCGCACCTTCGGCCGTACTCCCGATTCTCCGAACTAGTATATATAATTTTGTGTAAAATATGGAAACTCGTGACGTATTCCTTTTCTATTTGAATGGCTTGCAATGTAATATTACTTAAATATGGCAATGATATTTTTGCATGAAAATTTTTCATTATTAATAACTAATCTTTTGAAGAAGCGGGCTAGGATGAGACGAAAGGGGTCAATCGGAAGGGTTTCTGATCGGCCCTTGGGAAATCACTGAAACTGTCGCCAATAACAAACTGCTGAAATATATCGTTCGAACTATAATTGCGACGAAGCTGAGCTCATGATGACCATGGCGGTGCTACGCTGCGGAGGAGCGATTCGCGTGTTCAAGCGAGAAATCACAACGGTTTATAATGGTGCTCTATTTCTTTAGTTTCACTGATCCTTATTCTTGATCGCCGAATTCCACAAGGTTTGTGTCTACATCCTTTTGTAGATTTGTATTCTCGACTGCTTTAATTCAGTAATCCTTAAATGTGTTTCATTTGGGATTTTACATTTGATTGGATTGGATTGCAAATTAGATTGTGGGTTTATGGGTATGAAGGGATTACATGAAATTTTTGGATATCAGCAAGCTATTTATGTGGATCTTTCTTCTATTGGTTATTAACTTAAAATTTGCAGGTAATATTTTTGTGGATCAATTTGTAAACCTTGCTACTTTCAGAGCTCACCCCGGGATATGGAAATAGACAAGCGGCAAAATGGATGCTTTTATTGCTACTGCAGATGAATTTTATGAAGGTTATTATTGCTGTCTTAAGGTTGGCTCGTTTTGGTTTTGATTAATGAGGTTTTTGTTGTTATAAACTCGATCTCAGTACTATGTATATGTATAGTAGAATTTCGCGAATGCCTTGGGTGCTTCTGCATCGGGTTGGAGAGTTAGGCAAATTGGGCCGACGAGGATTTGTCTTGCGTGGTTGATCTTGAAGCTCTCAAGACATGTTTGTCACCAGGTACTCTTTCTTCCTCCTGATTCTAAACTTTTCTAATGCTTCCGGTGTTGATATGAGTGATTTTAGTTTGTTAGTATAAGTATGAAAGGCACATGTAGTTGTTTATATGATTTTGAATGGGAAATCTCATGATTTCGCATTCACTTTAATTTACGGGTCTTTTGGCTCACTGTAGTATTATATCTTCGATATTATGAACTGTATATTGAGAGTAAGACAAATATCTTTTAGAAGTATGTTGCAATGAATGTTTAGGTTAAAATATATGTGCTTGAGATATGAAATTAATGTGTTTTAGTTTAGATACATTTAGGCTGTGTACTTTTTCAACTTTTAAGTGTGTGTTAAATCAAGAACACGTATTAAAAGACACGAGTCATATTGAAGTGGAAGAAGATTATAATTCTTAAATGCTCAAGTTAAACTGTCATCAAGTTTAACTTTTGTTTTATAGCTTATAATTTAATCATCAGATATTTTGTATAAGCTATTCATTGTTCAGCTTTTTATATGACTGATGCTTCACTTTGTTTTTTATCAATATTATTGATGCTGAACTTTTAGATTTATACTTTTCAGGGAGATATCAAACTTGAGATTGAATCCTTATGATAGTATATTCAAAGTTCAAAGATCAAAGGTATACGGTTCTTTCCCCTTTTGATATATTTTTTAATGGCTAAGGTTACTGATTTTATTTTTGCAAATCTGCATTCCATCCTCTACTTAAAAGAAGAGATTGTTGTGAGGTGTGAGCATCTATGCCTGCCTCTCTATTAAGTATTTACTGTTCTAATAGGTAGCAAAATTTTATATACACTACTTATGTAATTTTTTTTAATGTTTTCTTAATCAATATATGCGAGTATCTTTTGTGGCTAAATGTTATTCCACTTAAAGCACGGATAGATACATGTAACTCAATTTTCTTTAGAGCTTCACTTTTTGTTTTTCTTCTAAATTTTGCAATTCTTTTAGAAGTTGTTTCAAAATGGCATCAGTTCTTGGTTGGTTCTTTGCTATTTCATGTTATTGAGATTGAGGTTTATTTGTTGTGATGGCTTATAAAAATTCAGGTTTTCTGATCTATATTTGCTTGGCTACTAATTGTAGTTGGATTGAGCTCTTGTGTACAAGTCTTAACTATGGAAACAAGATCGAAGGTGTACATCATTTGAAGTAAGAAATCTTCCTCCTTTTCTTCTCTTTTGTCTCTCATGCATAGTTAGTTTCCGAGCTTCATATTATAATATTTTAACTACTCAAAGAAGGTTCTCATTCTCTCACAAATATTTAGGAGCATAAGCTCATAAAAAATGGACATTAAAATAAAGTATATGTTTTATGTTTGAGATACTATAATGCATAAATTTGGACATCTCATAATTTGCACAACAATTTACACATGCAGGTGATTATTAGAAACTCTTAATTATCGATTTCTTCGTCTGTACGTTTGCAAATATCAGCTATATTGAGGTAAGAGATCCATGTTGTACTTTTGAAATATATTGTATGAGTTGATATTCTGAATGGCTAGGTAGTATTATTACTTGAACATATTTACTTTTGGATTGAACGTATATTTTTCATATAAAATCTGCATTTTTTTAGATGTACGTATGTGTATGTTAGTCTTTAGTTTGATCTATGACAAAATTGTTTGATGCTGACAAAGCTTTTGTAATTGGAGATATAAACAAAGCTCAAAATTGTTTATATGGAATAGAGGTATCCTTATACAAATTTTGTTTAAGGAATACATATATGGACGATGCACAAAGTAACATAGCACACAATCATAATTTTATTATGTACATTATACAGAATTACAGATGATCCTTATGGACAACTTATTATTTTGTAATTTTTATCTAGATAAACCTCCCTTTGTGAATAAGTACTTTTTTATATTATGGTTTATAAAGGAGAAGATATACCCCTGTGCACGTTTGGATTGGTCATCACCTCCATCTCTTTAATAAACATTTCCATCGCGAACCTAGGCAATCTTACGGGGACCAATATCCCTCTCTCTCCTTCCACATTTGTATGTATCGGAATATAGAAACTAGTGGCTCCTGGGAAGGCTTTCATCTCGACATGAGCTATCCCACCGTATACCGGCTTCCCCCACCCTATGTCCAAATCTTTGAACCCAGCCCTAGTCATATCCACCACTGCGTATGATCTGACACACGTGTAGTGTGGCCGTCCTCTCAGCACCATCAGATCTGCATCAGATTTCATGTATTTCTCCGTCATGCTCAACTTGGCCTTCATCACCAGCTCAACCGCGTATTCCAGTGGATTGTTCACCAGTTTCTCTACAGTTGTTACTGCTGCTGGGCCAGCCAATGCATTCCCGAAGAACCCTTCTGGTAAAGGTGGATCGTATCGTCCTCGGGCGTTCATGAAGTAGAGAACTCTGACTTCTTCATCCGGGTTGAGTCGGAGAGCAACAGTGCGACATCGCCAGAGACAAGCGGTGAGGATGTCGAGGTTGGAGTATTTGTGATGGACGTGAGGTGGGAGGTAGGATTGAATGGTAGATATTTTAGAGGAATCGAAGATTAAGGTTTGGTGTACCATGTCATCGAGGGGAAGTACAGTGCCAGAAACGACGTCGTACTCACGATGGACACACGTGGGTTTCGGAAAATCTGTTGCATTGAAGAGCTCCCTCATCCAGACTGGTTTTACAGAGGGGGAAGGTGCTCCTTTGATAATCTCGCCAATAGCCTTAATGAATTGTACAAGACCGACGCCGTCGATTATGGTATGGTTCATGCGGATGCCTAAGATGAAGCCACCACATTTTAAACGTGTCACCTGCGACAATAAATTTATTTTACTTAATAAACATCACATGAATCGAAAATAAATTATCAGAAAAATGTCAAGCTAGGTTTGACTAAAAGTATTTTCAACTTGTGAAAATATATTTTTAATTTTGATTATGTGCAAATGTTACAAACTCGAAGTTTGGTAAGGTGCAATTTTTGTATCTTGTAATAAATCCCTCACATACCGTTATTTTTAGCATATGGATAAAAATAGTTAAGATTAAATTAAAAAAATAATTAACCATTTTATTCATGAGAAAGGTAAAACACTATAGTGGAGTCCATGTTGCACATTGAATATACATAATAAATGTTTATTTGATAGTTCTATGTATACTCATAATTAATATGAGAATATATTTTGTACTTAATTAGGAGGAATATTGGCCCTAGTGCCTAAGAGATTAATCGGTCTAAGGAATTTGTACTATATATACTATTTTATAAAAAAAAGTTAATCAAAATATTAGAATGCAAAATATATGTTAAAACTAATAATATATGTATATATACATATTAGAAAAGAAAATATAGGTTTTCAACGATTTTTTGGTTTACCTGAATGAGAAGCAGAGGAGAATTGAGGATTCCAGATGATCCAGGAACATCAAAGAGAACTTCATCTAAGAAAGGGAACGGAGGTGACAGCTGGCGGCCATGGCCGGAGCTCAACTCATCCAACGTAACATTCGCATCAGCCTCGATAAACACCACTCCCTCTCCGGTGCAGTCCACCGCCAGCTTCCGGCCGTGCCCTTCTCTCAGCCGCCCGGCCAAGGGATAGTAAAACACCAGCGTCTCTGCAACCGCTTCTCTGATAACCTTTGCGGCGTCATCAGAACTAGGCCTGGCTCTGTAAAACTCTAGGATCGGGACTTGGAATCACAGACCTTGCTGATCGTCAATGTCAGAGAGAAGTTTGGTTTCTCGTGGCGTTGGCTTGGCCGGAATAACCAGCTCCGGCGGCTGCCTCTTCACCCTCAAGTTGATCGACCTTGATCCCATGTTATCTGGAAAGAGGATATATGTACACTATATTTGATTGCTTGATTAGATTAAAGCAGTACATCACCTATTTATCGTACATATAAGGGGCTAAAACTGATTAACAACAAACTAGCTAAACCCTACACATATAAGTACAATATATAAAGTACTAAACATTATTAATAAATCAGTTCTCCAACTCTTCTATTGTCACAGTATCCAATTACAGTAACGATCTAACCAATTACAGTAACGATCTAATAACGAAAGTGTCTGAGGGTGTGTGTGGCTTGGAAGGGTAGAGAAAGACATGCACCGCATGATTCGTTCATGAAAATGATAGATAACTGATCAATCGATACCTAATAATATGTAGGTATTTAATTATAAACATTATTCGTTAAATGAACGAAATTTAAAATGTATAATTTGAGTAATCATGAAGTTAGGATGCGTATAATTAATGGATGGCTGATCGATACGTGCATATGGTCTATCTCACGGGTTACACTTCTTAACTTGATTCTTTCAGGTTAATTAAGATGCTGATTTAACACATAACTTGATACTTAAATTCGAGTTCTGGAAAAAAAAAAAAAATTTTTAACGTTAAACCACCAAGAAATCAGTGGAGGGAACTTTTATTAGGCATCCCTAGATCGTGAAATGACTGAAATAAAATACAGATAACTCCCAAAAAGGAGACAACAAGTGCGAAACTCCACAGGTGGAGGCGATTTGTGAGATCAAAGAAGTTTCTAAACATATACCTATTCTAAATCTTCTCTATCTTAAAATACAAGTACTAAAACTAGGGCGGCATAAAACAAACAGATTTTCTTCCCCCTCCTGAATATAGACACTTCACCAATGTACAACATTCTAGGGCTCCAAGAATTCACCCTCTCAGTTAACACTGCCAAAACAGCCGGTTCTATTATAATAAAGATCCTATACCTGTACCCCTCAATCACGTTGCGGAGTCCCAGGGTAAAAGGGAGTTCCTTATTGTATTTTGGGCTTACAGTAGAGCAATCCATAAGCATACCGGACTTACATCTAACCATGAAAACTAAGAAAGGTTCATCTAGAACTATAATTAGAAATTGCCATATGGATTTCTCCTTTAGAGGTGATATAGTCCATCATCAAGAAGAGAAACAAGTCACAAAAACCCTGTATTTTAAAAACACTGAAAATGAAAATAAATTTTAAAAATGAAAAAAGAAATAAAACCACCTCATCATTCTAATTGTGCCAACCCCAATAGAACCTGTCCAAAAACCCGCCCGGCCCGACCTGACCTGGCCCAACCGAGCCGACCGAGCCAACCCGGGCCGACCCAGCCGAACCGACGAGCCGATTGAGCAGCTCAAGGATCTGGATCCGGTTCCGGTTCCGGATCCGCGTCCCCAGGTCTCTGCGCCTTCCTTGCGTGCGCCTTCGCGTCTTGGTTTTCTGGGCATGCATTGTCGGATCTGATCTGGCCGGATCAAGTTTCACCCTATCCATCTCGAAACCCGCCTGGAGCCGTCGGCTCTCTGCGTCTGTCGGAGATACGCGCTGGATAACCGGATCCAGTCACGCGCTCCTTGCCTGAAGTCTGTACGGAGCCGGACGTCTGTTCGGAGCCGTAGCCACTCGATCGGCAGGATCCCAAGTCAGCGGATAGACGGTAGCGACCCGCCTCCACCATTCGCCGGAAAAATAGATCGGGGTTATTTGGGGCTATTTGGGGCTGTAGGTTTTCGAAAAACAAAAGAGGTTTCGGGTATAGGTAGGATTTGGGTGGTTTAGATGTTTAAACTAGGTGGAGGGGTGGGAGGGGTGGCTTGCTCGGCGGCGAAGCGCCGGCGGCCAGCCCACCAAAGTGGATCTGGTGATGGAGGTTACTGTTTAGGGAGAAAAAAGGGGGGAGGAAAAAGCCACCGAGTTCTGGCAATGTTTTCAGATTTCTTGACTGATGAAGACCCAACCGTAAACATAAACAGACTGCTCACATTACATTACAGATGACTACGCACATTTTAAATTAGTTACAAATTATGTTGTAATTTTTATTAACTGAAAATAACAATCAGAAAGAACATATATTTGTAACTATGTATGTAAGATGGGTTGCAAATTGCTATTTTCCTCCACCGGAAATCATTTGTAAATCCTTTTACGGATCAGTTTCCAATAAAATACAATTTTCAAAATCGCAAATATTTTGCGGCATATTCCTCCATAGAAAATTATTTAGAAAAAAATTACGGATCAATTTTCTCATTCCAAAATCATTTCCAAAATTGAAAACATTTTGCGGTCTGTTTCCTCCATCAGAAATCATTTGAAAATCCTTTTTAGACCAATTTCATCATTCGTGAATCATTTTCAAAATCGTAAACGGGTAGTTTATTTTAAAGCAGATATCCTTTGAAAATCCTTTTTCTTAGTAGTTTACTATAAATTTGAAATCATATTCCATTTCGTAATTCTTTCTCAATACACCGTGGTTTTCTATAATCAATTATTCGACGTTGAATTGCTAATTCGGGGTCATTTCCGTTTCGGATATCAGTAGCAAAGCGGGTTTCCGAAAATTCTATGGAATCGCGGTGCTTCCCAACCGTGTATCTCTATATTTGCACTAGTGTGGTCCCCATGCTTCCAACACTTGGACAACAATTCTTGCAACCCTAACTTTTTTGTGGCAAAAACATTACGGGGATACTATGTATTCAAGTAATTGCTAAGATTAGTGACTAAATTCTCAAGATAATATTCTAGACGATGTCAGGTTGAATCATCCTCGGCTCCATTATTACTAGGTTCTTCCAGCCCCGCTACAACGGGGCTTACAGATCATTTGTGAAATTGCATAAATATATATGTGATGAACTTATTGTATTGAAGAATAAAATACCATTTCAAAAATTAGGACTTATTTTAAAATCACAACTTTTGTGCATAGGCTTATTTCTTTACTGCAAAATAACACAAATTTAATATGCCTCACTAAAAATACACTCACACAATATTTATAATACAAATTTAATAGAACCGACTAAAAACACACTCACACTATAATTAAATCGTGTTCACTTCGACTCTAAAGATGAAAGAGTTTGTACTCTCAGAAACTGAACAACATTTGTAGTGGATGTTGTGTCAGCAAGGAAAAATCCTAGTGTTCACTCATTTCCAGCATCAGTACAACTTTTTATTTTCAGGACTGTGAAAGCCTTCAATCTCTACAATTTAATTCACCTAACCCAATTGCACTTCCTACATTTGGCACACATCAAGAAAGAGTTGTTTTCTACTTTTCATTCAACAATAGCTCCACCAAGACTTGATGCCACCGGTTGTGACACCACTGAGAAGTTCAGGTGGATCTGCTCCTCTTCTCTAGCATTTCCATGGCAATTTAAACCAAGGGATAGAACTATTTCATCCACTCCTCCCTCCAAATAATACCTGGTAAAAGTGGAATTGCATTCATTAACAACATCCCTACAAAATTTTCTTTTAATCGTGGAAAAAAATCTGATATCATATAACTTGGTACGACAGTGTCACCCATCAATATTAGAGGAGTTTGGTGGAATTCTTGCAGTTAAGCGAGTTTTGTTTGGAGCCATTTAGGTGATGCTGGTAGAGCAAAATTATGTGCTAACATTAAATGTAAGTTTCAATATGAGCTCTGCAAATTCATATTCCCTTACCAGTTTCAATCACAGGGGAAAGAATTTTGACAAAAATATTATTAACTAGTGTCCTCCAAACCATTAATGAAAACAAAAATCTAAAATCAGGCCCAAAGAATTGATTTTGACAGACCTGATAAAAGATCAGAAATTAGTAGAATCAGTAGAGAGACAACCAAATAAACTGAAATTGAAGATGATTGCATGCAAAGTAACAAAATAAATGAATCTCCGTGTTTTGTACTGCTTACCATTGGCATAGAGCCAATCTGTTAAACTGTAAGAGAAATGATAAGAACGGGCTTGGAAAAGAAAAGATGCAGATGAAATATGGTGAGGGAATGCTCTAGATTTATGAATTGATAAATATGAACGTGGTCGATGGAATGAAAGAGGGATACTATTGTAGAAAAATACTACTGTAGCAGTTGTCCAGTATTTGGAATATGCAACTATATTCCTGCTCATTTCCTTGTTGGCAATGGAATGTAAATTTTCCAACTTTATTTTGTGTGCATTGACCATACAACAATGAGAAGAATAATCTAAATCTAACAAACCTTTGCTACAGTCATTGAGTATTCAAAGAAGAACATTTACAATGACCACTAAGTTTAACATAATGAAAATCTGAAATTAATTTCCTTAGTTGGATTTTTTTTATTCCTTAGTTGGGTTTTTTTTCTCTTGTGTCATCCATAGTTTTTAATTTTTGTTCTGTGTTTTATTTAATTAGTGCAATTTTATTACAAACCTACTCCTCACTGGCTTCAACACTAAACCTACACATCCATATTCTTTTTTAGTTAAAACCATTCAAGTGGACGGGAGGATTATTCACGACTCTTTAATCCTAAAAAAAGCAATAAAATTACGTGATCAGGTTTGAAACCCGATATTACACATGAAATCCTATTGGGATAACTGTGGCAATTTGTTGCCCGAAAGCTATACTCCGATCTAATATCGGAGGCAATGTGAGATATCAGAATGTGTCTAAAAATATTACAAGAAAATTAAGTCATCTCTGTAGCGATGCCGGTCACAACATAGCTAAAACCAGACTTCCCTCCTTCTGTTGCGTATAGACATCACCAAGTACAGCATTCTAGAGCTCGTTAGAATTCACCATCCCACTTTCTCACAGTCAAAATAGAAAACTCGGTTCTATTATAACAGATACTCTCTACCTCAACCTCAACCGACTACCCATTGCGCCCGGTGGCCTATGGACCACCGGAAGATAGCAAGTCTTCACAAGGTTGGACAGCAGAGTAGTATGTAAAGCATACCGAGTTATTTTATCTAGCCATAATACTAATAGGAAAGCTTCATCAAGAGCCTAACTAGAAATTGCTATAAAGATTTCTCTTATAAGGTGATATTCTACAGCGCAACATTAAGAAGAAAATCACAAAAATCTAAAAATGGATATATAAAAATTGATATGTGTACTAGAGCAATCTCAACCAATCCTGTTCTGATTGGCTGGTGGCCAAATACTAGATAGAGAAAATGTAATCTAACACGATATAAGCTTAAAGCCTAATCGGTCTACAAATCTAGTAGCAGTATCGCCAACAGTAATTTTCAAAACTACAGTAACTTGTATTTCTCCTAACTGTACTAACTAGATCGGAAGCTAATCAAAGTTTAACTGAGCAAAAAGACCCGTCAGAAAACTAAGATTAGCAGATCACATCAATCCAATATTTAAGTACAAACATCAATAAATATATATCCGAAAAAAAAACTGAAAATAAATTTTAAAATGGGGAAAAAGAAGTAAAACCACCTTCTCAGTCTAACCGTGCCAGTTCCAGTATAACCTGTCCAACCTGCCCGGCCCGGCCGAGCCGATCGAACCGACCCGAGCTGACTGGGCCGACCCGAACCGAGCCGACCCGAGCCGGCCGAGCCGTTGACTTTTACTGCCCGGATCGGAGTCACGGATTTGTCATCGCTCGTCCGGATCCTCGCCATCCCGTTGTTGTGCTCGTCGGTCGGAGCCCTAATCGTTTCCGGCCCGCTCTGCTCTCCGGCGATTCAAACCGATGTCGGTGCCGCGGGGGCCGTCTGTGTCACGAATCTGCTGCTCGGCTCACTTCTGATCTGACGTGGTGCAGCAGCTTGGGGTCGTCGTCGGACTTCGATCTCTGTCCATCGTCAGGGCAAACGGCGGCGGCGGCGAGCGGTAGCGACCCGCCGCACCGACCACAAGGCATCCTGGGCTCCGTCACCTGATCTGCACGTTGCCCGTCACCGTATCTGGAATCACTCGGAGTCTCCCTTCACCAAAAACGGAGTCGCCGGACGGAGTTGTTCGTGGGCAATTAGAGACGGTCAGATGGATTATCGGACAGTAACTTATCGAAAAAGATAGGTGATTTCAGGTGTGGGGTAGAGGGTGGCGGTTTGGATACTGAAAGTAAAGGTATGGATGGAGGCCGCCGTCCGGTGTAACACCGGCGGCCTCAGTAAAACTAGGTCTGGGGGGACTTTTTTGGGAGATGGGGGGGATATTTTTGACGAACGTCTTACACATCCATATTCGAATTGAAAGAAAATTTTATTTCAAATATTAACAATATAAATCATACCCAAACCATTCAGGAGTCCAATTCATGGTGTTGCTTTGTTAGTGCCCATAAATTGAGCAAACATTTTGAACTACAAGTCTACAAGACTATGAGAAAAAGGCACAACGCATTCGCGCCAAATGTTACAAATTTGGAAGGTGGTTGAAAGGCATTAAGCTTTGTCCCGCTTTGATTAAATTTCACTTATCGATAACTGCAAATTATCAGTTTCGAGGTCACAACAGTCAATGTTCATTAGAACCGACCATATTCTCAAATTATTGATTACTGGAAAACACACACAAAAAATGGAACCTTGCATATTGGAAGTTTCATATGAAAAAGAAAATGTTACCATTAAGGCGCTGTCTTTCGAAGCGCACACATTTTCCGAATATCTCGACTCCGGAACCTTCCATAGTTGGAGCAGGTACACCTACTGGTCCTGGCGAAAAAGTAAAATCTGACGTAAGGGTTTGAAAATGAATGCCGGGATTTCCTCCCGCTAGGCTCAGGCAGAGAAGAAATGATTGGAGAGAAAAGGGAGTTTGGGGAGAGATATGGTTGGAGAGAAGAAGTAACTCATTCAATTCTGGCAGGTGGTTGTAAACTTTACAATTAATGTTACAAGTCCCTTCAATTTCCCTGCTCATGCTCCATTCGGCCGCCCCTTCAATTTCAAGGGGACTTCATTTATTCCTTTTTCATTTTTCTAAATAAGAGTTCTACCATAACTCGGTATCGCACTACCATCTTCGGGGCTGGCAATGTTCTTTAGTGTATTAATTTCCAATCTATATATATAAAAGTTTAATTGAACTTGTATAGACTTTAAATACACATCATTAAAGAAAATTAACATCTTTATGTTCACGAATTGGACACAAACTCACAAATGTTTTCTGCGTCAAGCAACATAGTTCCATTTAACATACATACTAAGTTGTGGTTTCATATTGCCTAAGTGTAATTTAAACCCTAAGTGGTACATGTGCAATGAATTACTGGTACATGTGCAACATGTACTGGTGCACTGGTACACGTGCAATGAGTCAATGATTTGATAGAGCATTACATAATATAATCATCAAACATCTTGCATGCACAATCAAAAATTCTGAATCAGCATAGAAGAGGATAGAAAACTTACCCATATGAACAAGAAACGAAAGAAAAAGTAGAATCGACAAACTGGTGAAAGTCAAACGCTGGCTTGATCTGCTTCCTAGCAAGGTTAATTGACATCTTCTCATAGCAAACAACCATCCGGCCCGGTAAAGAGATAGAAGACGACCACCATGGAGCGGATTTGTGGAGGTGTCGAGGAGGAAGCCACCAACGACAACATCTGGTTGAAGGAGGTTTGGACATTTTGTTAGAAGTTTGTAGTTGAACGTTGAGTCTGATTATTGATGAGAGAAAAATGGAGAAGAACCTCATTGTTTTCGCGCATGTGAAAGGAGATATTGAAAGTGAAATTAAGATAATGCGATAACCATTTCACTATTTCTAAGATATTTGGTATTTACGCATTATATATAGTATTAGAGATAAGGTTTGATATATTGTTTAGAAGATACTAATACATACGGGATAGGATGATTCATACTTATCAATTATAACAATTTAAAAAAAATTATGAAATGGAAAAGATTTGATTGTGAGATAGGTACGTATCATACTAGTTACTATGATCAAAATGATCGTGTCAAGAATTTGGGTACATATTCTAACGGTATGTAGTATATCATAGTGCATTTTACTCTGTTACTAGTCAACATGGCTATCAGTAGATGTCAAATACAAGGGATTAATTTATTAACCTAACATTAATCTCTTTGTATGTATATATATATTAACAAATTTCGCCAGAAACAAATTTTTGAAGAGGAAAAATTACTGTTACGGTGTACCTAATTCTCGATCAACTCAAAAATCTATCTGATCTAAAAATCTAAATCCAAACTTGACTGATACTGAATTTGTTTGGATCGGACTTGAACCGAATCAAAATCAACCCATCGAACCAAACGAATTTGATCCCAATATATAGAATCGTGTAATAATTCGACACGTCTCCTACAATTCTTTTAATAGTGTGTCCGGTGCATAATATTATTTTTTATCAGTTTATATATATAACATGTTTATACTTACAAAATTGGTTGAATATATATTAAATTTGAACTCCGTTGCAAATCTAACTTCAATCCAAAATCAAACATAAATAAATTAGAAAAGAAATTGATAGATGCAGTCTAATATTACTTTTGTAGTCCATATATGTATATAAAATACTTGATATATCCTCTATATATGGGAATCACATTTACTTTTGAATAAATACTGTAGATATTAATGTTACTTTTCATAAATAAATACGGACTGTATAAATAAATATTGGAGTGCACGTAACAAAACCCATTAAAAAAAAAATAACGATGCCGATGACCAAAATGAAAGATTACACGAAGGCAAACAAAACAGCTTCATTATTTAACAAAGAAACCCACTCAAATATTCAACAACAATCAAACCATACATTTCTGCGAACAGACACCTTATTTCTTCAACCTCGATTGAGCACACACATTGAAATATAAATTATTACTCCATGATCGTTCCCAAAAAGAGTCGTATTTTAGAACTCCATTTCGAAAGCCGAATCATGACTATCACACAACAAATAGCAAGCATCACACTGGTGTCTGTGATCGATAATCCATCGACTGAGTTCGTGCAGATCAGATGTTGCAGAAGCAACAGAATACATTAGCGTAAGGCGCGCACACGGCAGACTGGATCACACCTATGTTAGCGCCCAGGCATTGGTTCAAACAGGATGGACCATCGCAAACCGCATAGCATGGTTCCAGCCTGAAGGTCCCGTCCTTGCTTATTCCATCAACTTTAGCTACGCTTGACCCTGCGAATTTATGAACGTCCCATAATATTTAATTGCAGCACAAATCTGTTTAATTTGCTGTAAAACCTAGACAGCCATGGCCAGTAGTATTATTCATCAGTGTCCCTTACATAATCATAATTTCATGCAATACTTCACATGTAGGATTAATGAATTAATACTATGGTTCGATGATTAATGTTGCTGTGAGACTGTATAAAAATATGTTCATTTTCATTATATCTTTTTAAATAAAAAATATATGGAGTGAAAGTAACTTAATTTTGAACGGGCTAATATAAAATAATAGTATTTAAAAAGTCATGTACTGATTAGGGCATTTTCCAAAGTTACCGTACAGTTTTCCTGAAATGGAAGACTAGATAGAGAAAATTTTATAGGTGGGTGTTTCTTCTATGTGGGGATGTGGGCCAAATAACAAATTGATACTTGGCAAAGTGGGACCAATACTTAATATAGTAAATTCTTTTCCTTTGTTTTAGGTTTAGGTCCTTCTTTCTATTCTTTTTCTCTCTTTATCTTAATTCTTTTCATCCTTTCTGAATTTTCCCCTTGCTGATCCTCTTCTATCTCCACAACTAATAGAGTGTTCTTTTCCAAACAAATCACTTGCTGAACGAAATAGTTCAAACAAATCACTTTCTTTTTTATTTAATTTTCAATAAATTTACTAATTCATTAATATTAAAAATAATAATAGTAATTAAAATTAAGTTAAATTTAAACTGAATTCAACTGTAAAATACTGAACTGAGTTAAACTTAATTAAAGTGAAATTTTTTAGCGATCATTAAGTTCTGTGTAAGTACTAAATAAATTTGACGAATATTAGAATCGTTATGAATATTTCAATGATAGTTATTTAGCTAATTTTTACCATGTGTGTGAAAGAATAGATTATTATTTTATTAATTCCTCTAAGGTTGCGAATACAAAATTTAATCATTTATGCATCTTATAGGCTTTTAACCTATTCCTTTGGCATTGTTCTATGGATTTTATAAGTAGAACAATTTAGTTTAATTTAATTCAATTCAATTCAATTTAACTCAATTCGATTTGGTGAGAATATATTTTGATCAAATTCAATAAATTTTAGACTTATTGATTCTATTTTTTGATATGTTAATTTTCACTTAATTTCAATTCAGTAGTTCAGTAAAAAATAAGATCAGGCAATTAGGCCCTTAGAATCAAAGTAGAAGTTAGAAAAATGAGTAGAGAGGTTTGGCGAGCCGTAGATATAACTTGACAATATATGTAATCAAGCTCCATTTACGCACGTTTTCTACACTTTATGTTCGTATATTTTTTTGTTTCAATTTAATTAAATTCAATTTAGTTCAGTATTTTACATTTTAGTGTTCAATTTTAATTGAATATGATCTGATCAAATTTAACTTAATTTAAATATACTATTATTATTATTTATAATATAAATGAATTAATACATTTATTGACAAAAATAAAATGAAAAAGCAAGTGATTTGTTTGAATTATTTAGTTCCACTTGAAACAAACAATTGTTTTTGGAAAAAAACACTCGATGAGTGGTGGAGACAGAAGAGGATACAGAAGGGGAGAAATGTAGAGTAAGAGGAAAGAATTATGATTGAGAGGAAAAAAAGGATGAAAAGAAGGACATAAAACTAAAACAAAGGGAAAGAATTTTCTCCATTAAATATTGGTCCCACTCTGCCAAGTGTCAATCTATTATTTGGCCCACATTCCCACATAGAAGAAACACCCACATATAAAATTTTCTCGACTAGATCCCAGCTAGTTTACAATCAAATTTCATATTTTGCGGATCAATTTTCAAAATTTATATTCTTTCTACACATATAAAGATATGATAATGGTCTTTTATCATCTCGTCTAGTATATATATGTGAAGATAGAAAATTACTGCTAATTACTGAAATCAAAAGCGCATACGAAGCACATACCAGAGGTGGTCGCAATGAGGAGAAGGCAAGTGATCATGAGAATTGCAATCGATTTTGATGCCATTACTGCTTGAAAATTAACTTTCTTTGTTTTGTAATTAATCTGCCTTTTGTTTGCCTCTAGATCTCTGAGTTGTACTCTTAATAGCTGCACACTAGACTGGTTATTTATAGTACCGAGTCTAAGCTTCAGTCTTCTCCAGGTCAAAAATAATAATTTTTGAAATGACCGAAAGTTATCATGTAAAACACAGCAAGGGTTTTGCCACTTTAATGGTTAGATTTTGTAAATTAATTTGTTTATAAATGACTGTTATTTGTTTTACAAAACTAAAATTAATGGTGACTATCGTCAGAAAATAGTTGTTGTAATTAAATCGGTCTAAGTTGTACATTTGAGATTCACTTTTGATTAACCATTTGTTCGAATAGATGAAATTGTATCAAGGACGAGATATCATGATCAGACACAATTTTTATCTAGAGATTATGAACATTATAAATGCAAATCACTACTTATTTTAACTGATATTCTACTGGATCTTCGTCCAAAATATCGATGAAATAATATATTGTTCATTTTTCTAATTTTTCAAAAATCAAAATATATATAAAAATATTATTATATTTTCATACAGTATTTTGAATCGTAAAATTAAAATACTGAATTGTTCCTGGAACGCATTGATTTGTTTTGATCCTTTCATAAGTGTTGTTGTTAGGGAAAATGAAAGAGTGAAATGATTAAAATTCATTGCAAATGAACAGTTGAAAATGTAATAAACGGTCGGTGTGGCCTGAAGTTAATGTGTGAACACGAGGGCGTGCATGGATAACTTGTCTGTTAGAATAACATATAAAAATTACAAACAAATCTTGTGGGTAATATATGACAGCTGCTAAATATATAGTCAAAACTTTGGTATAACCCTTGTTTATAATTACAGAAAAGTTTTCTTAAAATGAAGAATGAGTATTGTTATAAATCGAATAGTTCAATGATTGTGTTGAAGAAGTCAAATTCACAAAATGTTACATATCTTTTGATGAACGTCACAAAATATCACTCAAATAACGTCACAAACATATCTGTTGATGTATAAATGTAAAGATGGTTTTTAATACAAGCTATAAATCTAGGAACCCCAAATGTTTTTCCTTAAATTCCAAAATTTTAAAATGAAATCGTTAAATATTTTTCTAGACAGACACGTATAGGTCCAATATACTAATTGCAGGTGGAAAAGATAAAGTTATTCTTCATGATTTCATTATGCCCTAGACCAGTATTAAGTAAATTCAGGACATATCAAGTCAAAATCAGGCATGCATGTATAATTTCTGTTCTTTGTTAATTGGACGTATTCTCCTCCTTAATTCTAAAATTTTATTGTACAAGTTTGTATGGTATCAATAATAAATTCATTATAACAATATTTTGTAATATAGAAAGATGCCAGAGCTGAAGCAAAATGAAATATATACTAGAAATATAGAAAATGTTAATTTTTGTTTCCCATGTCACACTAAACTTTATCAAATAATATTCTGAAGTATAACTTGGGTTAATCTTTTGCATTAATCAAAACCCATTGAGTAAATTTTGAAATGACTTCTCTAGTCTTCTAAAACAATATTTGCCTCGTCTTTATGAATATATTTGAAAAGACTTCTGAAAATAAAGGCTCATAAAAAAGTAACAATTTTGTATTTTTTTAGTTTAACATCAATCACAGTCTCAACAATTTGAAAACATGGAACACGCTAAACAATGGATGAGTGTTCAGGAAATATCCAGACTTGTTGACCCGTGCTATATTATTTCACTGTATTCTAGCTACCTCCATTTTGATCGTATTTGCCAGTGAAATTTTTATAACTAGGATAATGTTTAATATTGATCGTGTAAATACTGCCCACATCCCTTCTTCGTAATCATAATTACAATCGTAATTTTAAAAAAATAAAAATTATATAATCATAATCTTGATTTGTGCATGGTATCCTTGCACAGGGACCATACTAATCTTCTCTATATCGTTCCAATTTTATCGGATGTTCCCGAAGAAACATAATTTTGATTTGTAGATATATGAACTAAAGGGAACTTAGAAATATTGTGACGGGGGAATAGATCAGAAAACTATATATAATAATTTGAGTTAAATTCCATATATTTTGATCAATTTTGATCATTATAAATTCAGTTACATATTAAGGTCGAGTATGTTCCCTCACGCGGGCGATTTCACCGACCACTAGGGTGATCAGATCTCTGATCTGGTCTTCTTTTGAATATAGTGATTCCCATTGTTCTAGTTGGATTCTGTCATGTCAAGTTCTAGATGTAAGAAGAAGTCCCAAAATCGAGAGATCATAATGGAGAAACAGTATATGAACTATGATGAATTTTTTGGTGACAACGTTGCGGACGAGGATCGTTTGATCCGACGGGATATGAAACTCGCCGGATTGAAAGATGTTTGTGGGGACTTCCAACAGTAGGAGGCACCCAAAAACTAGGTTACAAAACTTGGCTGCAGGCTGCAGCTGAGTTGAGGCAGATATGATCCTTCCACTGGGATCTCCAGTAGCAGACAAGGGGAGCCATGATGATGGGATGGTAGCGTTGCTCCCTTTGCAAAGATAACAAGGCGTAAGCAGCAAAAGGGAGCTGAGGATGCAAGTGTGGGCCTCCCCCAAAAAATCCAGCAGCAAGCTGAGCTAACACACCAAGGATGGAGCCAGTGTCAGTGATAGAGCAATCATTGCCGGAACTAAACAACGCGTCAAGTGAGGACCACTAGGAGCTGGAACGTCATACACACTCCCACACCAACCATGGGTCGCCCTGGTTAACTAGCATGAGGTGCACTACTTTGAACCTGTACAGATTGATAAGGCAACTATGGGCAAAATTCCTATGGATGAGGTTAAGGAGAGTGTAGAGTGGTGGAGAAATAATATTGTATGCAGAGTGGTGGGTGGTTTCCCACCTTTTAAAGTCATTAAAGGGTTCTTCCTCCAATACTGGAAGAACTAGATTGACAAGGTGTGGAAATTAAGTGAGTCCTAGAATTTTTATGGTTATGTTGAAACTAAGAACATACAAGAAATGTGGTGATGGAGAGGGGTATAATTATCTACAATAGAAAGTCAATACTGATCCAAGAATGGAAACAGGACTTATACTTAGATGCTCCAACCAGTGGCGGAGGCAGGTTTGGGCAAGGGTGGCATTTGCCACCCACTTTTTTTTCTTTTTTCTTTTTTTTTTGTGTACAAAATTTTTAAATTTATTGTTTTGCTACCGACTTTTTAAAAATATGTTACTAATACCATAACAATTTCTACATATCTTATACTAAATTTTGGGATTACAATTAAAATTTTAAAAATATCTCTCTCCGTACCACGTTTGGCGATCGTCTCCAAAACCGAACAATTAGAAAAAAAAATTTGCCACCCACTTTATAAATCCTGTCTCCAACTGTATCCCCAGTTTGGATTCAACTCCCAAAATTGAAAGTGGTTTATTAGACACCAGCAATACTTAGTAGGATAGTCACTCCACTTGGTAAACCCCTGAAATTGGATAAGCCAAATCTTGATAAGGACACGCAATACTATGCTGGGATCCAGATAGATGCAAAATTTTCAATACCATTCCTGAGTTTGTCTCATTTATATATGGAAAATGAGGTGGTGCAGCAACATGATATCATATATGAGTGGTATCCCACTCAATATGCACAATGTAAAATGACTGGCCGCCTTAAGGAGGTGATGAGGAATGAGAAGTGACTATTTTTAGATAATTCATATAATCTAATAATGGTAACCATGGTTCTAGAAGGTTTATTTTAAGTATGTTTTATTTATTTTCTTTTAGATTTTGGACATTGTTATTATAGGAAAATAGAGGAAATGTTAATACTCTTTAGATTTACTTTTCTTAGGTAATATATAATGTAATCTCCTATGGAGAATTATTCAGACAATTGATATATAAAATTCTTTGCGACAAAACTCGTAAATCTTCAAGTGCGAGTGACTCAAACTTACCCGACAGATGCGACGTTTGACGGACCCTGAAGCGTGACGTGGAAGGACAATATCGTTACTTTATAAGTTTCCAAGCGATTATACATATTTTCTACATCCATAAACTACCACTTAACCAGTTATTCACCACGTTCGAACCCTAGGATCCGTTACGTAAAACCCGCGCTATCCGTTCTGTATCATTTTGGTATCAAGAGCTCGGTCGAACATGGTGAGACAGAAAGAGAATGACAAGGATGATGATGATCCATCTATCATATTTTCTTTGAGCCAAGGAGATATGACCGTTACGGAGTAAATGAAGAAGTTTGAGGAGTCAAGGGTGCGTTGGAGAGCTTATGATAGCGAAGAGATGGCTTTGGCTAGATTCAAGTTAGGCCTTAATCGAGAGATCCAAAAGTGTATGATGGCTCACCCAGTTTCTACCGTCACTGCAGCTTTCCAACTAGCTCTTCAATTTGAGAAGAGTCTGCAACTTCATTCTTTCACGAAGGTGAACACTACACAGGAAGGAATTGCAAAGAGGTTCACACTACCAAAGAGTTTCAATAAAACTGCAGTTACTGAGTCCCAAGTCGAATCGCCAAGTGTCGATGAACGAGAGAAAAAAGATGAGTCTTTGTTAAATCTTAGCAGAAAGATCTTAAATGGCACGTCAACAATTTTCCAGACTACGGTGAATTGTGGGAGGGAGTACCGAAAACTCACTATTGATGGAAGTAGCAGTATTAATATGGTTTTAGAAACTACAATTGAGAGACTTGAACTATCAACTGAACCACATCCTGAACCATACAAGATTGCTTGGGTGGATAATACTTATATTCTGGTAAAAAGGAGATGTTTAGTACACCTGAAGAAGGGTAGATATTCAGATTATGTTTGGTGTGATGTTGTGCCTACGAGGGTTACTCATATTCTCTTAGGTTGTCCTTGGATAAATGATCGGAATGTTTTGCATAATGGTCATGCCAACACTTACTCTTTCAAATTCAACAATGAGCACATTGTCTTAAAGTCTTTGAGTCCAGACGGTTTGCAGAAATTTGTAAAGCCAACAAGCGCGCTAAGGTAATGATTGAGAAGATTGAAGCAAGCGAGCAAGATACAAAGTGCATTCAACCTTTAGAGAATGTACATGTTACAGAAGATGCTGAAGAGAAAACAAAGTGCGGCCATATCTTTGAGCATTTTAAGGTGGTTGAAGATGTTGAAGAGGATAAGCAATGCAAACCAATGTTTGAGAAGAAACCCGATGAAGAGACTTTCAAGAGGGAAGAAACGGTTGCAGAAGGGAGAAATGTTGAAATATCAGCTACCAATTTAGAAGAGACAAAGTGGGAGAGAGAAATTAAATTTACTAATTCTGCACTTTTGTCTTTTGGAGGAGTTAAGAATATTACTAAAACTCAAGTGAAGTATTTTTCCAAGTTGCCTAAGTTAGTTTCTGCAGTATCACATGGTGGAAGTAAGAATGTGCTACGTCTCAGAAAAATTCCGAAATTAGTATATGGTCAGAAATATCTTGTTCGTTGGAAGTATCTCATTCGATGGAAGGGACATCCACGTGAAAAATGTTCAAGGTATACGGATTTGGAGCCTTCTAAGATGACCTGTGATTTTAACTCGCTGGAGTCGAGTTTTTTCAAGCTGGCGAGAATGATGAGGAATGAGAAGTGACTATTTTTAGATTATTCATATAATCTAAAAATGGTAACCATGGTTCTAGAAGGTTTATTTTAAGTATGTTTTATTTATTTCCTTTTAGATTTTGGACATTGTTATTATAGGAAAATAGAGGAAATCTTAATTCTCTTTAGATTTAATTTTCTTAGGTAATATATAATGTAATCTCCTATGGAGAATTATTCAGACAATTGATATATAAAATTCTTTGCGACAAAAATCGTAAATCTTCAAGTGCGAGCGACTCAAACTTACCCGACAGATGCGACATTTGACGGACCCTGAAGCGTGACGTGGAAGGACAATACCGTTACTTTATAAGTTTCCAAGCGATTATACATATTTTCTACATCCATAAACTACCACTTAACCAGTTATTCATCACGTTCGAACCCTAGAATCCGTTACTTAAAACCCGCGCTATCCGTTCTGCATCAAGAGGACTGCAAATGGAGGGAGAAAGCTGAACAGTTGAAACCATTGAACATGTGCAAATGGAGGGAAAGAACCACCTGGACAAATCCAAGCAGGATCCAGAATAAATGTGGAATCTGAAAGTATAAAATTGTCAAAAGTTACAAGGGATTAAACATTGCTCCTAAGAAATAAAAGGTTTATGTGGTAATTAGTAATTACACAGATATGTGCTTGATCCAGAGCAAGGCCATACACGAACCAAACAAGTCCATAGACAAGTGTTACTGTACCCTCAAACAAAGACACCTTCCAAACTCTTTTAGTCTCATAAAAAATTATCTAGATTTAAATAGACAAAACACTGTTAAATTTGAACAAAAAGTTAAAAGTAAAAATTATGAAACAAATTCAAATATACCAACCGCAATGCACGTTATTGACTGTGTCACGGTAATCAATATTTGACTTGCAAAATTTTTCCTATATGCAGGAAAACCCATATATTGTTTGACTTGATGGTCGATACAGATCCCCGTAATACATTATATGAAGGGAGCAATGAGAAACCCTTTCCGAGCACTAAAAATTTCATATTTCACAACCATTACAGCAAAGTAAAAAAGCTCAAGTATGTCACAAATTTTGGGCAGAGTCCGTTTAAGGTCGTTGATAGCTGGTTTTTTTAGAGGTGATCCTATGCCTACAATTTTCAGTAAAGTTGTGCTAACCTTAATACCCAAAATTCCTCAACCACGGAAAGCTGTTGACTATAGGCATATATCTTGCTGCACTGTTCTCTATAAATTAGTCACTAAATTAGTATGCAGTAAATAGGGGGAAGTTCTACCTAGTCTGGGTAGTAAAAACCAAGAAGCATTTGTGAGAGGGAGAAGTATCACTCACAATATACTCCTGGCAAGAGAACTGCTCAATAAATATAACAAGCCATGAATGTTTCCTAACTGTATGATCAAGGTGGACATTCAAAAATCCTTTAATAGGTCCTGTCAAGTTCAACTGAACTGAAATTCGCTGAAATTTGCTGTAAAGTTCGCTGAAGTTAGATGAAGTCCGCTGAAATCTGCTGAAATCTGCTCAAGTTCGCTGAAATCGGTTGAAATTTGCTGAAATTAGTCTATTTTTATTATTATTATTATTATTATTATTATTACTAACTTGGTTGGACCGCACGTTGTGCGGTATATCTAAATGTAATTAAATACAAACCCTAGTTAAGAGCGTAAGCACAACCCTTAATATATAAAATGAATGGGGATAATAGTTTAAATACATGAAAGTTCAAGACAAAAGTGTTATTTGTAAATATTTCGGTAGGTGTCGGGCTAATTTAATTGCATCTAGATTTTTGGTAACATAAAACTATAAAATTTACTGTCATGAAATAGCCCGACATGAACGTTGAATTATTTAGGTGAGCATAATCAGAAACTCATCCTCAATAGCAGCGCCATGCCAGATTGCGACGGTTTTTAGATCCCTCTTGTTCTTCTGAAAATTAACCTTATCGAGATTTCCTGAAATTTAAATAATAAGTCGGGTTATAAATAAATTGTAATTATTTTGTAATATTAATAAAACATGACAAAACGTAATTTAATATAGTTTGATGATGTACCTCTTCATCTTCATTTCTGTGTTTTTGAAGATGGATTAATTTTGCTGGAAATAGGTGCATGCGTATTTCTCCTTCACTGTTATTGTTCGAACCCAGTGTTTCGAACCCAGTGTTTGTCTGCATTAGATAAATCATGAATTTTTCTCTCATTGCAGAAACAAAATATGTAGAAAGGTGAATTTTTTATTTATTGTAATTTGATATGTGAAAGTGTTAATGAAACAATTAATATTTATACTATGAGAATATATGTGTTGTTATTTAAATGTGATAATATATGCTGTGAATATTTTTGAACATTGTTAAGTATAGTGAAGAAGACAAAAAAGGTGATAAACTCCTTGTTTTCCTTTGGGGTCGAGTTCATTTGACTCCTGTGACGGATAAAGTAATTCCTTTTCAGATTTCTGGTGATACTTGAATCGATTAACAATCCGAATAGTTTATCATTTGCTTTCGCAGAAAAATCGATCGCTTGTCTTTTTTACCATAAATCGCATTTTGTTTTAGTTTGAAATTACATTCTTGTAAATCCTGGTTAATTTTCGATAATAAAATATATGATGAGAAATATTAGGATATGTAATATTTGAGTGTTATTATTGACCAAAAATAATCATGTTCTATATATCTATGCATTTTTAACAAATAAGGAATATATAAAAATTGTAGGCGCCGGAATATGGTGATCTTGTGGTGGTTTTAATCAAAATTACATAATTTTACACTTTTTAATTCTTTTTATTGATTTATATATTGACCGGAGCAATAACTGTTCTAGTTCTCTTTGCAAGTATATTAATATATTTACCATTATTCTTTTTCGCCATCCATATTACCACAAATTATCACAACTTTGCCTTCCATGTTCATTCGAACACTTATAATATGTCACCACAGTTGTCGTCCATGATACTTATCCTATATATGTTCTCTTTTTCTTTAAACAAACACAATATATAACACAAATACAATATATTGTTCCATGCACTATAATGTAATTATGGTATTAATATATTGTATTTTAATTTAAATATAAATATAAACAAAATAAAACAAATACAACGCCAAAACATATTAGCACACTAAGCATATCAACAGGAAAAGCATGATACCCACACATGTTCTTCTTCTTCTTCACCTCAAAGAACAGAAATTAATTAGAATATTGTTTTGCTTAAGAGCACAATCACAAGAAACAACAATATTTAAACTTGTATCGTTTTCTATATTTATAGAAGCAAAATATTTAAACTTGTAACACAAAGTAAAACGATTTTCAGAAATTCCTAAAACACCGGAAGCTTACTATATATTGCTCTCCACCAACAAATTATGTTCGGAAAAAAAGGAACAATTATGATATTTTTAACTTAAATGGATAGTTTAAAAGCTTGTTAACTTGACATTCCCGTTTGGGGAAGAGCGTTTGAGGAAGTGTTTAGCGTTTTTGTCTACAAATAGACATTTGACTGGACAATACGCTACCGATTGTGTTTGGTGAATAACGGTTTATAATCAGCGTTTTGGAATGAAACGCTGCTTTTAGAAACGCTCGCATGAGCAGCGTTTCATCCAAAACTCTAAAGGTAATTGATTTAAAGTTCACTTTTATCCCTGCGTAATAAGACATTTCTATATCATAATTTTTTGATAATAGTAAACGTATACTTGTGTTTTTTTGGTAATGTTTGGGTAATGGTAATATCACGCCAATGATAAATTATATACGTGTTTTTTTGGTAATGCCTTAAAATTTATCATCGGTAAAAAATGTAAAACGCATTAAATTTTTTAATTTATATATACTTTAATGGAAAATATTGTCATTTAAATTACTAAAATTAATTAAAATTTCAGTAAATGTGGGAGTTAATAATGCAAAAATATACATATTATGTATCAATAAGTTCGGGTTTATGTGTATAAATATTTAATAGTTAAGTAAATGACATATCGATTGCCAATATATTTGTTTGAGATATATATTTTCAGAAATATAACATTTAAATTTTACACTTGCATATAATATAATAATATTATTTCTTATTATCAAAATTTGATATGAAATGGATTTTGTAGTTAATGAATAAATTTTAGATATAACTAATTACTATATGAAATAAGTATAAACGATTAATATAAGAAATGTTCATATAAATTGTATTGATGTTCATTTCCATCATTTTACATAACAAACCAGCTAACAGCTACATATAAGTTACCAAACATCAATGAACAAAACGCTAGTCAAAACAGTTGGTCAGAACATCTCATACAATCCGCTAACAGTTAACAGCTCATACAATCCGCTAACAACTAACCTCTAACAGCTACTCCCCAAACGGGGCCATTGTCTTATATTAAATTTGACATTAATTATCAAAAACTTTCCTTTACTTATGAATTCATCCAAATATAAATTATTCAAAAACCTAATATACTTTATCTCATAAAATATGGTTAGTATAAATTTCACTTTTTATGTATATGCTACTTGAATATAATTGTCAATTTATTCTAAATAAAATTATATCAACGACTTCTAAATTATAGTAATGACTTCTAAACATATTCTAGTTATATTTTTCTTATTAAATTTTGAATTTAGTTGAAATTGGATTTCAAATGCTAAATTTTAAAATTACTTGGATGTTAATTGTATGTTATAAATTATTTTGTAATAAATGTTAATTAACATTATAAACAAATATCACTACTTTCAATTTTATTTGAAATGAGTGCTTTGAATAAATATAAGTTAATGGTTAAAATATTAATTAACATGTCCAAAGAGAAATTTGCATTGGAGATCAAAAAATTTAGAATGTTAACATTCAAACATTATATGCTTATGTCACTTTAAAATTCTATAATATCATGACATTTGTCACCTAAAAACATGGATGACATCCATAGTATTGGAGATGCTCTGAGTGTCAAGAAGTAGAAGTTCTCATTGACATTGTCTCTTGAAAATTTTCACACATAGGATTGACTATATTAAATGAGAATTGCATTGGAGACATAATTTTGTATAGAAAATCTATCATAATGACGTGTCAATCAAAATTTGTTAAATTGACAATCACATTAGAGATACTCTTAGTTTCTAAATTAACTAACACTGCAAATGATCATAGGCAGCCCTAATTTCCTTTTCTTGGTGTTAATTAGCTTGTCTCTTACGAAACATGTTCTTATATATATGACTGGTTTTTAAGATGAATTTATATAATTGCCAAAAGAAAAAGCGGAGAGATTAAGATGAATGAAGATTATAATTGCCAGAAGATCAACAAAATTGCAAATTAAGCTTGAACTAAAAATATTGAAAACCAGCCGTACTCAAAGTACAATATGCAATTGTATATTAAATATGAGGTGGTGGTTGCATGAACAACATGTAATGAGAAGAAATAGAAGTGGCATCTCCGACTTCTACAACCTAATCCCGCATCCACAATTTTGCCGATCCTCCGGTGGCACCACTGTCAACATTCACAATTTTGGGAGGCTGTCAAAACTTTGCTAAAGGTCATCAGCCGTTACCCAATCTATAAATATTTATCTTCTCACGATCTCCCTCAAATTTCAAACCACAATTTTAAGATTGCGTTTTTCTCCCAGCCACAAATGTAGAAACGCTGTCAAACATAGAAAAATCTATCAAGAACACAAACAGACTCAAAACCATTTTTCAGTTCGACGATCTCGAAACGCAGCTCAGTATCCTAATCAACAAACAGACTTGCTTAGAAAGGCTAACCATATCATATTCTTCAAACATAGAAAAATTTATCAAGAACACAAACAGACTCAAACCCATTTTTCAGTTCGACGATCTCGAAACGTAGCTCAGTGCAATCCTAATCAACAAACAGACCTGCTTAGAAGGGCTAATCATATCATATTCTTCATCCTCCGTAGTTGATGATCTATTGTCGTCGATCTCGAACCGTTTATAATATGCAAAAAAATATATAGGTGGTACCGTATATCGGATCACTCAATCTGCAATAATATATATAAGTGGAAGGAAAGAGAGATATTATAAAAATCATGTATATGGTAGTATACGATTTTGTAATAGTCGGAATGGGTTGTATTTGTGTGTGTAATTTGTGATAATATAGAAGGCGGAAACCAATTTAAAGAAGGGAAAATATTGATTAAGGGCGGTATAAGTTTCATAATTTGAAAGTGGGGTGTAACTTTTGCATAATTTCTAAAAAGGGCGGTGATTTATTAGCATGTATTCTTTTAATTTAATTCTTGTATGAAACACATTTATACCTCTGTTTTATAGTCTAAGTTTTATTATAAATTTAACTCATTTTTGTAGATTCTAAACTTCATTAAAAAGTAATTCAGCCCTGGCTATAACTTATAATATTTGTTGAATTCCAATTTAGTTGAATTTCAATTTAGTTCACATTGAAAGAATTCAATTCAGTTTAATTTTTCTAAATTCCATGAAGTTCATTTTATTAAGATGTTGGTTAACTTAAATCAAATTGAGTGTGTCATCTCAATTTTAATAATTTTGTTCAGTTTTATTAAGTTTGCAAAATTCTGATTTAAATTCACTTAAATAATATTTGAATTTTTAAAATTGAATTTGAAAAAACTAAATGAAACTAAAATTATACAAAATAAATTTAATTTTATTTTACAAAATTCAATGAAATTGAACTGAACTGAATTTAATCTAAAATATTTAGATGTTGCTGAAAATAATCTTAATTGAATTAGAGTAAGTTATTGAGATAAAACCAAACTGAATTGAATAGAATTAAATAAAAATGAAATGAATTGTAACTTCAAAACAGGGGCAAAAGTGTCTTTAATAAAACTTAGACTACAAAACAGGGGTATAAATGTCTTTCATACAAGAATTAAATTAAAAATATATATGCTAATAAATCACCGCCCTTTTTAAAAATTATGTAAAAGTTACACCCCACTTTCAAATTATGAAACTTATACCGCCCTTAATCAATATTTTCCCTTTAAAAAATGAAATTTAAAGAAACCAAAAAGGAATATATAAAAATGGTAGGCGCCGGAATATGGTGAACTTGCAGTGGTTATGTGGTGGTTTTAGTCAAAACTACGTAGTTTAATCCTTTTTAATGTAATTTATTAATTTATTTATTGACCGGAGCAATAACTCTTCTAGTTCCCTTTAGGTTTATTATTATTATAATTATTGTTTTGAGTTTAAACATTCAACTTCAAATTTCATCAAATAATAAAGATTTTAAAGTAACTATTTTATTTGTACAATAATTTTTCAAAAATTACACGTATCATTACAAATCAAAAAGAGGAAATATTTTTGTTTCACGGTAATTATTTGATCAAATAATAAATATTTCGCAATAATTATTTTTTTGTTAATGGACATATTCGTTATTAGGGCATGTTTCATACGCCTGAACTGAACTGAATCGAATGGATATTGCAACCAAATCAAATGAAAATCTCTATCTAATGGTAGAGAAACAGAAATTCAAGAACAAAAAATTGAACTGAATTGAACTACACTTAACTGAAATGAACTGAAGTGAAGTACACTTAACTAAAATGAACTGAATTTCAATATAAACTCAAAATCGTCAAATTATATTTTTTAGGGAACTGAATTGAAATAAATTACAATTTCTCTGAATTGGATTGAACTGGACTGAATCATTAACATATATTTTGTTTAAATTTTAATTAAAGTACAATGTACTGAACTGAACTGAAAAATAGTGAAATGAACTAAAAATATTGAACAGGACTGAAATGAACTGAACTGAATTAAACTAAAAATATTCAGATAAGTTGTATTAAATAGGCCTAATTGTTGAATTGCAATTTCGAGTATAAATTAGAATTATTATTAGTAACTTTATTTGATAAATTAAAACAAAATATATAATGTTTCTTGGAAATTTTATTAATTAAAAACAATTTAGTGAAATCATGAAAAAAAAATTAAGTTAGCTGAAACCAGCTGAAATCCGCTGAAGCAAGCTGAAATCCGCTGAACTCTGCTGAAGTCTGCTTAAATTAACTGAAATGTGCAGAATTTAAGCTGAAATTGACTGGAAATTTTTATTCTACTGGTTTCCATGTTTAAAAATCCATGGTCCCTTCATTAATTGGATTAAGACTTGTGTTGAAGGCTCTTCCTTTTGGCTCTCCATAAATGGTGGATATGCTTATGCATTTCCAGGAAAGAAGGGAGTTAAGCAAGGGAACCCTCTCTCCCTCTTCTCTTCATGATCACCATGGAGTTCTTAACCAGAAGGCTCAATCTGGCATTCTAGAAAAGGGAGATTGAGTTCCAGAAAAGGGAGATTGAGTTCCATCAGAGCTGTAGTAGAGTTGGTCTCCACAATCTACTTTTTGCAGATAATCTACTCATATTTTGTAGGGGATCCCATAATTAAATGGAGGGGATCTAAAAGATTTTAATGATTTCTACAACACCATTGGACTAGCTATAAACAGAGGTAAATCTATGGTCCATTTCTCTAAATTTACTGATCCTGATAAGACCTTGCTGGCAGAAGCACTGCAAATTTCAGTGGGGACTTTCCCAGTTAAATACTTGGGAATTCCTCTATCCACTATAGCTTGGGACAGGGTTGCATGTGCTCAACTAGTGGATATGGTTGTTGCTAAAATGAAATGTCTGAATTCTAAGACATTGGCTCATGCTGGAAAGTTGTATCTAATCAACTCATCATTACTGAGCCTGAATAGCTACTGGTCTAGGGCTTTTAAGATCCATGAAAGCATCAATCAAGAGATTGGCAAACTGTGCAGAGACTATTCATGAGACAGAGATGAGGCTCATTGAAGACTGGTGCCAATAGCATTGGAGACCTTTTGCATATCCAAGGAAAGAGGAGGAATGTGAGTTAGAGATATTCCATCTGGAACAGGCAGCATTGTGCAGTCTATAATGGGATAATAATTCAAAAAAGATGTCTTATGGAGTAAGTGGTTGCATGCTTATCTAAAAGGGAAAACCATTAAGGGGTACATTCTTTCTCAAACACAAGGATGGGCCACTGGATACTGGAAGGTGCTGATTCAAGTGAGAGAGGAGATATTTTCAAGACTGCAACTATGTGTGGATCAAAAGGGTCATTTCAGCACCTCAACTGCTTATAACTTTTTGAAGGGATCTAGTGAAAGGGGACTACATATATGGATGTATCTAGAGTACAAAACTGCTACCAAAGCACATCTTCTTTTTGTGATGCTGATTAAGGGAAGACTCTCTAGTTTGAATAGACTCCACTCATTGGGTATGCAAAGAGGGATAGTAAATTGTTGCTGCATGTGTGATGAAGATGTATAGGAAACTCCATCTCTTTGTGCAGTGCTCTTTTGCAAAGCAACTACATGGTGGACTGGACTCACAGATGGTCAGAAATTGAGAGAATTTAAGAAGATGTTGGGGAATGCTTATAGAAGGAAGGAAAGAGACGATTTGTGATGCTAATGAGCCGTGCAAATCAAATTTGGATGGAAAGAAATAGAAGGAGACTTCAGCAGAAATTCCAGAAAGTGAAGGTAATTCGGAAGCATGTGAAAGCCTTTTTGCCATCAGAATTTAAGCAGTATGTTGGGAGAGTTTCAGTTGTGCGAATAGTTTTTGTAATGGACAGTTTTGCACTTGATGACGGGATCATTTCAGTCTTTACCCTCTTAGTTTGGATCAAACTCTTCTTAGGAGGAGTCATCAGATCTGAACCACCATAGGGGATTAGCATGGATCCTCGAACTCAACTGCAAAATTGATTAAACTAGGAAGCCTTTGTTTTATTTTTGTAATTCGAATAGCCTAGAGTGAAGGCTAAGAGCATCTCCAATGTTAAACTTCTATTTGGAAAAATTCCATATCCACGTCATATTAATTGTGGGTCAAGCTAAAAAATACATCCAATGCAAGAGTCAATTAAAGCATCTACATGACGTGACTTTCCTTTTCTATGAAGTCTCAGAGTATCTCCAATGCAACCCTCACTTTTGGGTATCAATTGCTCCACATGACACATTTTGAATGGAGTTTCAATATGATGTAATCAATACCAACTTTATAGAGGGTCATTTTTATATTTTCTTTTCCAATGCTAAAGTAAAGTAGAGTGAATGAATGAGAGAGAGAGAGAGAGAGATGAATTAAATTTGACATGTGGAGTTTATTTATTGGGTGAATGGATGAGAGAGAGTGTTGCAAGTTGCAAATTGGGCCTCTATATTTTGCAAGTCAAGTTGGGGCTTTAAAAAAAAGGAAAGCCACGTCATGTTGAAACTTTAATTGACTCTTGCATTGGAGTAATTTTTTAGCTTGAGTCACAATCAATGTGACGTGGATTTGGATTTCTCCAATTGGAAGTCTAGCATTGGAGATTCTCTCAACTTGACTTGCATGATATAGAGGCCCAATTTGCAACTTGCAACTCTCTCTCTCATTCATTCACTCTAATTTACTTTAGCATTGGAGAGTAAAATTTTAAAATGTCCCTCAATAAAATTGGTATTAATTACATCATATTGAAACTCCATTCAAAATGTGTCATGTGGAGCAATTGACACCCAAAAGTGAGGTTTGCATTGGAAATGCTATAAAGATGTGTAAGGATTATGTTGGATTGAATGAAATATATATATTTTTATAGTATTTCTTTGCACTTGTACATTTTTACGTTTCTCTCTCTAAAAACTTATGCGCTGCCTTCTCTCTAACCCACAAACTTTTCCGACAACTAAAAACCAATCCAACGTCTTTTCTTTTTATCCGTTCTGACAAACCACCGCTAACGGTTAGATCTGAACGGCTCTTCACGGCCGCGCCACCGCCCCCACGCGGTGGTTCAGTCCAGAACCGATCTTTTCTCCAAGCCCTTGCTAATAGATCTCCACCACTAACCACATCGTTGCCGGAAAACCCTGAAATCAGCCCGATTACTTAACACAAAGGCGAAATCGCTTGTCTTGTAACCCGGGCTCAGGCCCAAACTCTTGGATCCCACTAAAGCAACGCTTTGATTGGTAAATTCTCGAGGGGCAAACCGCAAATGGAAAAACTTAACGATGCTTTCAAATCTATCGGTTTCAGCGGCAAGTACCAGATTGGGGCAATGGATTTCAGACATATACTGATTTGATTCGAAGACCCAGTGGATTACCAGCGGTGCTGGATGAAGGGGTACTGGATTATGGCCGGAGCTCAGATGAAGATACTAAAGTGGACCATTGATTTCTCAGCCGAGGCAGAATCATCAATAGTGTCAGTCTGGGTCACTATCTTTAAGGTACCCTTCTACTATTACAATTTGACTATGATTCAGGCAATAGGCAACCAATTAGGGACATACATAAAGATGGATGTTGCCACAGTAGCCCTCACTAGGCCAAATGCTATTAAGATTTGCGTAGAAGTTGACTTAAGGAACAAACTGAGGAAAACAATCAAGTTAGGTATAGATGGTGAAAGCATCAACAGATATGAGGTTGAGTACGAGGACTTGCCTAGATATTGTACCAATTGCAGCATGCTGGGGCATAACGATGAGAACTGTACATTTCTCCATCCTGAGCTTAGACACAAGCTGAGACCAGAGGCCAACACCACTGATGTTCCAGCCAAGCCTGAAGTAGCAGAAATCCTAACTAGAAAGAAAGACAAAGGAAAAGGAAAGATGACAGGTGACTCAGGGAATGCACAAGCTGCTATAATTCCAGGCCCGTCCAAGCTACCTCAGTCAACCTCTGCCACTCCAATCCCACCCAAACAGCCTGCTGAAGATCCAAGCCCTTCCAAGCAAACTCAGCCAACATTGGCCACTCCAATCCCATCCAAACAGCCTGCTAAAAATACAGACCCTTCCAAACAAGCTCAGTCAACAGTAGCCACTCCAATCCCATCCAAACTACCAGCTGAAAGCACAAATCAGTCAACCACTCTACCAGATTCTCCTAGCCATATCATACCACCAGTCACCTCTAAAACCAAAAATCCTCAACCACACACAAAAACTCAGATCAATCCCTGGACCTTAGCTAAAAAGAAAGCCAAAACCACTGCTCCTACAAGGCCAACTCCTCAACCAATCACCACACCTACTCCTCATACCCCAGACCACCCTATCACTGCAACAGCTACAGAAACTTCAGAGCAGGTTTTGATACAGAATCTTCAGTCTTTCTCAAGACTGAACCTTCCATTTGCCAAGGATGACATTACTATTGGTAGAGGTAACCCTTCCACCTATGGTCAATATAGTTTATCTCCTAACAAAAAAATTTCTGCTGTACAGGATTTTAATCTTAACAGGTTCTCCATATTAAAAGATAATGTGGCTAATCAGGAGGAAGAAGATGGCACTGGCAACAAAATGAATGCTGACACAGAGTCCTCAGAAGATGATAATTTGACTAACTCTGGACAGGTATCACCCACACTCTCATCCACTGCTGATATGAATGCAAATGTTAGAAATTTGGAAAATCCACAGGTGCTGGAAAAATCTAAAATATCTAACTTTTTCAATCAGATCAATAGGAAATTCACCCCCAAAAATTTAGCAAAAATTCCCTCACCTAACATAGTTCTCACTAGATCAAGAAGCTCTAAAAATGATAAATAATGTTAGACACAACTTTAAAAATCAGATCACTTGTATGGAACTTAAGAGGCATGAGAACATCTCTAGATAGATTGCATGACATAATCAAAGAGCACAAGCTTGAACTTTTATGCTTAATTGAACCTTTGCATAAAAACCAAAAATGTAAAAAATTTAGAAAAATACTTAATTTTCCTCATTCACTATGTGCAACAAGTGGTAAGATATGGCTATTCTGGACAGACCAAATCCAGATTACCCCTATAACTGATCATCTTCAGTTTCTAGCTGTTAATATTTTTAGTGTTAAGATGAATATCTCAATGGAAGGGATTTTCATCTATGCACTGAGAACTATTCCAGGTAGGGACTTTTTATGGGATGCAATCAACAATAGGAACCTGGATACAAGTTTTCTGATAGGAGATTTTAACACAATAAAATCTCCTGATGAATATAAAGGTCCAGCACATCCAAGCATTAGAAGCATGACTGCATTTAATCATTTTATAGATAGTAATGCACTCACAGAGATAAATACAGTTGGAAACCATCTTACATGGTCTAACAACTGGCTTATCCCTACCACACAAAGACTAGATAGAGGACTTGCAACCTTAAATTGGCTCACAGCATTCCCATCTTCATCCATACAAATACTAAATAGACTCACATCTGATCATGCACCCATGCTATTTACTATAGGTAGTACTATACCATCTACACCTAGATCATTTAGATTTATAAATGCATGGTTCAATAGGGAGGAGCTCCTTCAAGTAATTAATGCTGACTGGAACCTCCCTATGAACAAAACAGGCATGTTAGGCTTCTTTCTGAAATTAAATAGATTGAAGCTTACACTCAAGTCCTGGAATAAAAATGTGTTTGGCAACATTGATACAAATGTCAGTGAAGCTGCAGAAGCACTTAGACAGCAAGAAATAGTTTTTGATAATGATAACTCAACAAATGAGTTTATCAAACTCAAACAACTTAGAGCACAACATATCAGAGCCCTAAAAGAGCAACAAAAATTCTGGAAACAAAAGTCCAGAATTAAATGGCTCAAAGAGGGGGATGATAATACAAAGTTCTTTCATAATACAGTGAAAGAAAAAAGATCCTTACTTGGTATAACCAAGATTAAGGATTCACAAGGGAACTGGCTGGAGAACATTCAGGAAATAGAATCAGAAGCTATTCATTACTAATATGACCTATTGACTGAACCTCCAAATGTTGTAAATGGTGATTATTATGACCATTTTTTAAGCAAGATCCCAAAATTGATAACTGATGCTGAAAATGAGATGCTTATCAGACCAGTTAACATGGAAGAATTAAGGCACACTGTTTTTAACTTGAATAAAAACAGTAGCCCAGGCCCTGATGGCTTTTCTTCAAAAAATTTCACAAAATCCTGGAATATTATAAAAGAGGATCTGCTAAGTGCCACACAAGATTTTCTGAGTTCTTCAGAAATTCCTGTTGGTATTACAGCAACATGGATTGCTCTAATTCCCAAAAAAGATATTGTAACCTCTTTTGATGATTATAGGCCTATCAGCCTCTCCAATTTCACAAACAAGATTTTTTTAAAGATTCTAATGGAGAGGCTGAAATCTATTATGCCTAGAATTATTTCCCCTAATCAATCAGCCTTTTTACAGAATAGGGATATTTCAGATAACATTATCTATCTTAAAGAGATGATGAGATTCCTGGATAAAAAATGTAGGAACCCTAACTGTATTATTAAACTTGATCTAAAAAAGGCTTTCGACATGGTCAACTGGGGATTTTTAAATTCAATACTGTTACACTTTGGTTTCCATGGGAAATTTGTGTATGCTATCATGAAAAACCTTCAAAATGCACATTTTTCAGTTCTTGTCAATGGAAAACCTAATGGCTTTTTTAAATCTACCAGAGGCATTAAACAGGGTGATCCTTTATCACCATTCCTATTTAATATTTTTACTGAGGCTTTCACTAGAGGTTTGTCCTACTTGTTCTCTACAGGGCTGCTGAAATACTATGACATACCGACAGGCCCCTCTCCTATCTCTCACCTCAGCTATGCGGACGACACAATTATATTCATGAGATCCTCAAAGAAAGACCTGAAAACACTTAAGTTGTTTCTCAAAGCATACGAGAAAACTACAGGTCAGAAGGTCAATTTTGAAAAAAGCGATTTCTACATTAGCAGACATACACCCCATGGTAAAGTTACTCAGGTAAAAGATGGTCTACAAATGAAACCTGGCACCTTTCCTTTCAAATATCCGGGGGTCCCGATTTTCAAGGGGAGAGTTCTAAATGAGTATTTTACGCCTTTGATCCAAAGGTTGGATAATAAAATATCCAACTGGAAGAACAAATGGCTATCATTAGGGGGGAAGCTTACTTTGATTAAATCTTGCCTATATTCAATACCCCAACATATCTGGTCTGTTATGAAACCTCCAAAGACTGTCATTAAAAAGATTGAGAAAATACTGTCCCAATTCTTTTGGGGGGAGACAGATTTGAAGCCTAAAAAGGTTTGGAGGAGGTGGAGTAAATTATGCTATCCAATAGATCAAAATGGCATTGGTATTAGATCAATCCAAGCTATAGTTGATGCTAGCTCACTAAAACTCTGGTGGAAGTTCCAAATAGGGGAAACTCTCTGGTCCAAATTCTTGTGGAATTTACCCCCATCATATAGGAATTCCCCTAATTGGAAAAGAATAAAAGAAATGTCTCCAGTAGCTGAGTCTCTAACTAGGGTGTTACATGGTAGGGGTCTGGTCAGCTTCTGGCACTCAAACTGGACAGAATTCGGGGCAATCTCAGAACTCTGCAATCCAAGTGATACTAACATACCACTGGATTGCTCAGTCTCTGATTTCTGTATTGGAAAAGACATATTTTTGCCCCAACTAAGTGACATTATTCCTCTAAAACTATTTACTGTTTTGCAGGGTGCTTCATGTATGCTAGAAAGAGAGGACAGGCTAATTTGGACTCCAGATGAACAAGGAAGATTCACATTTAAATCTGCCTATAAAACAGTAGCCCCGGTAAAAGGTACCTCTGATACTCTTGCAAAGCTCTGGAATTTTAGATTACAGAAAAAGATTAGTCTTTTTATGTGGAAACTTTTGAATGGTTTTTTACCCTTCTCTGAAGTTCTAATGAAAATGGGCTTTAATCTTCCATCAAAATGCTTTGCCTGCAATAATTTAGACACCATTGAACATACTTTCAATAACTGTCCTCTTGCATTAGCTTTATGGTCAGTTTTTCATTATATGGTGGGTACACATAACTGTCATTTTGAAAATATTTGGGATAGAATATCGTACTACATATTTTTCAAGGCTCAACTAAACTGCACAATAATCTTTTTAGAACAGTACCTAGCACAATATGTTGGCTGATATGGAAATCTAGGTGTTCATATATTTTTGAGGATATCAAGCCCAATACTGAGAGCCTGAAAAGTAATTTAAGAGACCAGATATTCTATGCTTATAGTGCAAAGCCTATTCTCATGCTATAGGTCCAGATGGCCCCTGTGATTTTCACAGTTGTAAAACTCTAGCCATTCTTATGGCTTTTTTGATGGCTTGGGAAGCCTATAAAAATCTCCCCCACCTAATGGGTGGTTTTATTTTAAAAAAATGGATTGAATGAAATATACACACTTCCATAAAGAAAAACATTATCTAAAAATATTTTTGAAATAGAGTAAAGCTTGAATCTAATGATATATATATATATATATATATATATATATAGTCAAAAATATGCTTTTAGAAAATTCTAAAATTAATGTGCATTTTATTGTGAAAGAAGAAGTATATGTTTTTAATTTTTAAGGGGTAATTAAAAGATTACTCCCTCTGTTTTCTTTCTTTAAAAATATGGTGTGTTTGGTTGGAGAGTATTTTGAAAGTTTGGATTTTGTTTTGGGATTTTGAGAGTTTAGACTCTGTTTTGGTTGGTTGAGTTTTCAAAAAATTGGACTTTCAAAGTTCAGTTTTTGTAAATTTTTTGTTTGGTTCATACAGTTATTAAAAGTCTTGTTTTTTGGCCCCAAAGTCCAGTTTTTGTGAAGTGAAGTTCAGACTTGCAAAATCAAACATAATTTTTGTTTTGAACTTGCAAAATCCTGACAAACCAAACAAGAATTTTGTTTCATATTTACAAAATTCAACACAACCAAACAAGATTTTTGCAAAATCAAACTCTCAAAATCCCAAACAAAAATCCAAACTCTCAAAGTTCTCTACAGCCAAACACACTGCTCCCTTGTGTGGATTCTATATATTACTAAAGGAAATTAGAAGAGTTATTGCTCAAGTCAATGTATAAATTAATTAAAAAATTAAAGTATAAAACTACGTAATTTTGATTAAAACCGCCACACAACCACCACGAGATCACCATATTCCGGCGCTTACAATTTTTATATATTCCTTATTTGGTAAAAGTGCATACATATATAGAACATAATTATTTTTGGTCAATAATAACACTCAAATATTTCACATCCTAATATTTCTCATCATATATTCCATTATCGAAAATTAATTCACAGCATATATTAATGCATCTAAATAACAACACATGCATTCTCATAGTATAAATATTAATAGTTTCATTAACACTTTCACATATCAAATCACAATAAACCACAAATTCATTATTCCCACAGCACACATATTTTATAGACTAAAGTGCAAAAATTAGACCAAACATTGGTCAAAATACCCAATTTCTATACCCAACATTCAAAGTGCTCAATTTCTAGTACCCTACATCCTAAAAATATCCAATTTCTAGACCTTGGTTAATTTCTTCCGTTAGTTAAGTTAGTTTGAGGGGTATTTTAGTGATTTATATCCTAAAAAATCATACGTACTTCTCATTTTTTCTTCGTATCTCCACAAAAAATTAACTGGGTTGACCCGGGAAAAACCAGGTTTGACCCAAACCGACCCGGAACCCGGCAAGTCAAACCCGGAAAGTGAAAAAAGTGTTGTCCGACATCCGGCCCGTAATACTAAAAATCTGAGTCCCCAGGTCAAAAATCCGGGCCGGGCCGGATCAATTTTCTAGGTTGGCACAGTACCCTTATGTCGGGCGCTTGTGAGTTGCAGAGCGAAAGAGTAATTGGTGATTTTCGTGCGGGAGATACGAAAAAAAAGTGAAGTATGATTATTTTTTAGAATATAAATTACTAAAATACCCCTCAAACTAACTGAACTAAAGGAGAAAATTAATCAAGTTCTAGAAATTGGATATTTTTAGAATGTAGGGTACTAGAATTTGAGCACTTTGAATGTTGGGTCTAGAAATTGGGTATTTTGACCAATGTTTGGTCTAGTTTTTACACTTTAGTCTATTTTATACCTTTCTGCAATGATGATGATCAATTCACCTTTCTGCATATTTTGTTTTTGCAATGAGAGGAAAATCCATGATTTATCCAATACAGACAGACCCTGGGTTCGAACAATAACAGTGTAGGAGAAATACGCATGCACTTATTTCCAGCAAAATCAATCCATCTTCAAAAACACAGAAATACATCTTTGAAAACGAAGAGTTACATCATCAAACTATATTTAATACATATTTTCATATTTTATTAATAGTGCAAAATAATTACAATTTATTTATAACCCGACTTATTATTTAAATTTCAAGAAACCTCAATAAGGTTGATTTTCAGAAGAACTAGAGGGGTCTAAAACCGTCGCAATCTGGCATGGCACTGCTATTGAGGATGAGTTTCTGATTATCCTTACCTAAATAATCTTGAGTGCATCTGCCAAAAATATTATGAACCGTCAAGGTTCAAGCCGAGCTATTTCATGACAGTAAATTTTATAGTTTTACGTTACCAAAAATCTAAATGCAATTAAATTAGCCCGACACCTATTGATATATTTACAAATGGCACTTTTGTCTTGAACTTTCAAGTATTTAAACTATTGTCCCCATTCATTTTATATATATTAAGGGTTGTGCTTATATTATAGGGGTACGGGGTGCCCAATAAATCCCCCGCTTTTTTATTCAAAAAAAAAAGGGTTGTGCTTACACTTTTAAGTAGGGTTTGTATTTAATTACATCCATATATACCGCACAACGTGCGGTCCAACCAAACTAGTATGTATATAATAAGAGTTTAATGAGTTTGACTAGATCCACGGAAAAAAACAAAAAACAAAACCACAATTAGATCGATCCACGCTTAAAAACAATGAGTGGTGATACATGTAGGTTCATGTTTACTAATACAGGTCTAAAATATAATATTTTGAATACACTAGTACAATTCAGGGCCACATATTATATTTTTCAGACCTGTATTAATGAACATGTACATGCAGGCATAATTTCTCAGAATCTGCATGCAAAATAAGACTAGGGGCATTTTCTAGGGTTGGACTGTTGGACACATGATTTAAGTCTTACCAGATAAAATTTAAGTACACAATCACGAATCATTCGGCTGACAAGTTTTAACCCGACTCCACGATCCGATCACGAATATTTCATAAGATTTTTGGAAATTTCATTATTAGTTCTTCATTTTTAATCTTTTTAAGTTTAGTCACTGATTCTATCCAAAATTTTATATTTTTTAATTATATATTATATATATAAGAGTTGGTCTCTGGAGTGACCGTCTATATTATAGCATAATATAGACTAAGGACTAAATTACAATATGGAAGGAAGGAGGTTCTTATTTGCAAAATTTGGGAAAAGTACTATTCACGGCACTGATCACGACACTGTTCACGGTACTGTTCACCTGCACTGTTCACGCAAAAAATATGAACTCAAATCAGCTAATATTTCACATTAAAAGCTACAGTTTTCAACCTAAACAATCAAATTTCACAAACACCACAGTTTCCAGCCTAAAAAATCAAGTTTCTACAATCACTGTAGTTTTCAGCCTAAATAACCAAGTTTTCAGGCTAAATAACCTAAACAAACAATGACAACAGTTTTCAAGCTAAATAATTAAGTTTTCACAATCATCACAGTTTTCACAATAAATATTCAAGTTTCACAAACACCAAAGTTTTCAGCCTAAACAATCAAGTTTTCACAATCATCACAGTTTTCAATCTAAACTATCAAGTTTCACAAACACCACAGTTTTCAGCCTAAAAAATCAAGTTTCTACAATTAGTGTAGTTTTCAGGCTAAATAACCAAGTTTTCAGACTAAAAAGCCTAACAAACAATCACAGCAGTTTTCGGCCTAAATAAGTAAGTTTTCACAATCATCACAGTAATTTTCACAATAAATAATCAAGTTTCACAAACACCAAAGTTTTCACCCTAAACAATCAAGTTTTCATCCTAAACAATCAAGTTTTCACAATCACAGCAGTTTCGAAAATTAAACACACAGTTCCAGCATCACGAGTTAAAAAGTATCGAAGATTAACGAAGAAAGGATCGACAATTCAATATTCATCAGGTTGAACACATACAGATACACACAGAGTTCCAGCATCACTACATAAACGCAGATCTAAACACAATCAGAACTCAATACAAAAAATGCAGATCAAAAAACCATTAAATAACAATCAATACCTGGATTGTGCCGGTTGGATTCCGCCGGTTGGATTCCGCCGGTTGGATTCCGCCGGTTGGACTGCGCCGGTTGGATTGCGCTGCGATGGTTGGGATTGCGACGGTTCGGCGCGACTGGGGGTTTCGGAAGAGAGGGTTTGGAATTGGGAACGGTGGTTGCAGAGTGAAATTTGGGAAATAAAAAAATAGGAAATTGCTTTATATATTTATGGAGGAGGGCTTTTTAGCAATTTCTCTAATTGTTAAAAAGGACTTGCTTATTTCTAAATTACAAAACAGGAGCCGTTTTTCTAATTGTAATTGCAGAAATAGGCCGTTTATATTATAGCAATAATATAGACGGTCTATTACAAGACTAATATTATATATAATCCAAAACGAAATTATTATTAGGAAAAAAAATTTTGTTTCCTATTCGTTACAAGTTTTCAGCGAACAGTATTTTCCCAATTTCCATATGGTATTTGGATTTTCGCCCATGCCAATATATACATAGATATGTCTAAAATTTTCCCAAATATGATTGTTATATAATTAGGTTAGTAGAGATCTAACCTTTCAAAAAAAAAAAAAAAAGGTTAGTAGAGATCTAAAGATGGGGTTAAAGCAGTCACCCCTAGTGGTTCGATGCAGAAATAGAAAGAATTATTTGAAAGCTGCAGTGGCTTACCGCTACGATGTTGCTAGATCCCACCTCGAGTATTTTGTTGGTTTCACGGATGTTGGAGAATCACTGTGTAAATTCGTGGACGAGGATTTCATTCACATCTCTGCAGAAGAAGAGAAGAAGAAGAAAAACGAAGAAGGAAGTTTAAACTTCACCTCCGACGACTCGGAATTCTCCGATGACCATTCGTCCGACGGTGAGTCGGAAAACCACCACCATTACCATTCTGGTCCGAATTATAATATGAATCATGTACCTCCTCCCTTCTGGGAACCAGGGCACCACAACCGTTTCCGCACGAATGTTCACTTCATGAAAAGGACGGCACCGGCGATGAATACCGTGATTCAGGAGCCATATACGACAGAATATTCGTACCAGGGGTTCGGGATGCAGCGAGTTACCACTAATCCACCGCCTCTTCCTCTACAACCGGAGGAGGATAGGGGATCTATATGGGATGAGTTAACCACTTTTGCAGATAACTACCCTTACACTGCCTACCACCACCCAATGGACACTGATTTCTTAGCTGAGGTAAGGAAGAGAGAGGGGATCCCTGATCTGGAGGAACAATCTGAGTCTGACGACTCTCATATAGATGATGTTCAGTTAATAGACAAACGCAAGAAGAAGGCCAATGTTAAGGATCACAGTAATATTGATCAAAGTTCTGACTCAGTTTTTCCCAACGAAAACCGAGAACAACAGCCAGATGGACATAATTTTCATCCTCACCGACAAGGATATCGTAACAAGAGGGGCAACAGAATCAATCCTAACCATAAGATTAGTGGTGAAAATTCCGATGCTCCATCATCAAAGCATACTAATGAAAAGCATCAGTCAGATGAACATAATTCTGATCATGAAGCAGATCGGTTTTCTGGACCAATCCATCAGAGTGAGGATTTTAGCAGCACTCCCGACGCACCTGACAATCCAGACCATGAAACATCTCAATCTATTTTTTCCCCGGTTGATCAGACTCTTAAACATGATGATGAACAGTCCTCCAAATCTGTGACCAAGAAACGGGATCTGCGACAGGTTGTAGCGGAGATACGCGATGAATTTGCCACTGCATCTGGCTACGGGATAGATGTTGCATTGATGCTTGAGGTTGAAAAATCCCCTCGTCACCCAAGTTTATTCCAAGACCTATTTTCAAGGATCGTGTCGAAACCACTGAAAGGCTCCAGAAAATCAGCTGCAAAAAATGGTATCATGGCAAAATCATATTTAGGAGATGTTTGGAGTGAAGTTAAGAAAAAACGCCATACTATTTCATCTACACTGGATTCATTGTATGCGTGGGAAAAGAAGTTGTACAAGGAGGTCAAGGCTGAGGAGAAACTCAAGCTGGATTATGATATGCATTTCAAACTTCTTCAGCATTTGGATAAAAGTGGTTCTGACTTGTCTAGATATAATCAAGTGCGAGCATCATTGCAAAAACTAGACACAGAACTGAAAGTTAGCATAAAACGAATCGCCACCATTTCAGCCATGATACACAAGTTAAGGGATGAGGAGCTGAAGCCCCAAGTCGCGGGGCTAATTCAAGGCTTGATTAATATGTGGAAGCGGGTGATCTATTGCCATCAAAACCAATACCGAGCCATCCTAGATAGAAAAATGGAAACTTTGAAGGCTATCCCCGGCGCCAAAAGGGGGTTGAGGGCTTCTCGTGAACTTGAGATGAAACTAAGGGCATGGTCTTCAAGGTTGAATAACTGGATCAACACTCAGAAGTCTTTTGTTCAATCCCTAAATGGATATCTCAGGCTATGCCTTGATGATTACAATCTGGAAGACCACTTTCTTGCTCCAGCCATTTTTTCGACATGCAATGATTGGTTAGATGCCATGGAAACTGTTTCAAATATGACCGGGGTGCTGACAGATGAGATAGATAGTTTTGCTTCAACTTTGCACAGGCTTTCAGAAACACAAGATGAAGAGTGGCGAAAGAGAATCAAATTACGTGATTTTATCCCGAAGAAAGTTAAGAACCAGCTTACAAAATTTCTGGTGGAGAGAGGAATAACGTTGCGTGAACTAGATGCAATGTCCGATGAGACGTTGTTATGTCAGGTTCTCTCGGAGCAGAATAATCTGACGGTGAACTTTGATTTGCTATGGAAGAGACTGGCAGAAAGGAGAACGAAACACAAGATTGTTGTTGAAAAAATGCAAGATGCAGCTTCTAGTGCACAGGGAGGTTTGGTACCTCTTTTCAAGGCTTTAGAGAGCTTCTCTTCAAAAGCCTTAAGAGTGCACGAGCAATTTAAATCCAATTTAAATTTTGTAGATATATGAGCCCCTTTAGTCTGTAATGAATTAGGTGATTGTATTTTGTATATAATATAAAGAACAAGAAGAAAACCGTTTACTGAAGTGTTGTAAAATTATCTTCTTATTTTACACTAGGTAATTTACATGTATGTAACAACCCTTCTGCGCCAGAATGATCAACATTTCTGGAAAATAATTTTGATTTTCTATTTAAACTAGCTAGCTAGTGTTTACAAATAAAACTTAGTTGTTACCAAAATTTATTTCATATCCCTCTTCATTACGATGAGTTTAATTTTAACAACAAAAATTCAGTTTTTACACCCTTCCACTTGCTTGCAGCGTTACACGGGTCGATGTAATTCCCCGGTTAAATCCTGTTTCATCTTGGGTTTTATATCTTAAAAAATTTCCTTTTGTACTTATCTCTTTCATCTTCTTAGATTTGTGCGTTAATAGACTCCTTTTTCAATCTGTCCTTTCTTTTGCTAAAAAAGTCCAAATCTCTCTCCGATCAGCGAGGGTTTGGTCACTTTTTCCTTCATAGTTCTTCCCTAGCACATATAATCCCCCACCCTCTCTCCAATCATGTCTCAGTCGAGCTCTAGCGTCGATCAGGGTAGTAGAATGGATGAGAACGCCGCCTGGAAGAAAAAGAGGTAAATAATTATCGGGCTGCCATTGCTGCTGGCAAGCGTCAGGTAGTTCCTCAAGTCCCAGGTGCGGGCAAAGATTTCCAGTTAGTAGATGCCTTGCTCCGGCGGCCGGAACCGTTCAGTATTAAAGAGATCAATAGGATTGTGATGCCTCTACAGTCTATCCTTCCTCAGGTCGAGAAGGATCTGTCCGAGTTGCATGTAGCTCATCTTACGAAACCCCTGACCAGCTGCACTCGAATGTGGTAGTAGAGATCACGGCTCTCATCTCGTGGTATACGGAGAAGGGGTGGATCCAAGTTTGGATCTCTTTCGCAGTCTCTATATGCCACTGGTCACTAAGAGTTCAAAAACTGTAACACTCCGGGGATCGAAACCATTTGACTTCCCCAACAACAACGGAACATGGTGAGATACTTGCTTGATATTTGATCGGACCAAGTACAAGGTTTTGAATTGGAATCCTGATGTCAAGAACGAGAAGAAGGACCACTTTGATATCCCTGACCATTTGACCGGCGTCATTAAAGATCTGCTCGGGAAAGGGATCAAGTTCCAGAACTAGGATTGGGTAACGGGGATCACTCCTCTAGATGGTGGTAGCCAGATCAGACTTATAGGTATTTGGAAAGGGTTCATGTGCTCTGAGAGCTGCATCAATTTAAAGCATGAGCACTTCGATGGGTCGAAGAGTGGTGATGGATGTCTGGCACCCGCGATTGACCTTGAACCGAACTCACGAATTAATCTGTAAGACAAAACCCCTGGGTGACTGGGGGTAGAAACTCTGATATTTAAGTCAGGGACTGCTTTATAAAGTTTATAAGCATAAGGCGTAGTGTATGTAAGATGAATAGAGAGGTCAACCAAATTTTTGTATTTATATCACCCCAATCCTTAAATTGACAGGGTTTGTAATTCAAGTAGGAATACAACTCTCATCTCTTGGTAATAACAATTGAATTTCATAATTAGAAGAAGTGTATTCCTTGTTGGCAATTCAGAATATATGCAATTCTTATAAGGATTGGGCTGATGGACCCGTAAACCCATCTCTCGCGTATCTCGAGCCCGGATCCTCTTAAACCCGTAAGCCCCCGGGTTCGAGTCTGAACGAAACCCCCGAGTGCTAATCATGGACTTATCAAGTGGCAGTGTAATCCCGAGTAGCAAAGAGGATTCCATTGCTAAGGCTGCCCATTTGGACCAGCTGCCAAGGATGAGGGGGCTCAAAGAGGCCGAAGAAATCTGCTCCTCGAGGTCTAGAGAACCCCACCCTTGAGTCAACAAGGTGTTTCCTTCTCGGGGGGAGCTGGTGGAAAACCCTACAGCTAATCCTTTTAGGACCATAGGGGGGGCCTTCGACTCAAGATCCAGAGGAGGGTGTCTTTGGTGAAGGTAATTATCTTCACCTATACACTCATTTAAGTGATATTCATTATTTTTCAATGGCCCTGATCTCCCTTTTTCTTTTTCTTGTTGTTTTAATGGGGTCTCTACCCAAAAAGAAAAGGATTAAGAAGCATGAAGTTCCGAGGTTGTGCGAGGGAGAGTTGCAGATGGAGGTTTTTCTTACCTAAATAAGCGAAGAGTGGGGGATGACCCTTTGAAGAAACTTGACAACTACCCGATACATCCTGAGGAGGCAACCATGTCATCTGAGGGGCTCGAACACTTCAACGATTATCCTCTGATATCCGAGGTAGGTATTTTTCCAACATGCTATTTATTGAGTGGTGATTGATACATGAAAGTTCATGTTTACTAATGTAGGTCCAAAATATAATATTTTGGGTGCACTAGCCACATATTGTATTTTTCAGACCTGCATTAGTAAATATAGACCTGCATGTATAATTACTGTGTTTAATTTAGTATAGTTTGTTTAGGTAAACGGTGTACTTGTGCAATTGCTAGCGGATCTGATAGTTGTTACCTGCCGGACTTTCACCAGATTAATGGACCTGTATGATTCCACTTCCGAGTTGCATGTTCGGTGCCAAGGTCACCTTTACACTCATTTAGGTTATATTCTTTGTTTTTAAAGGGCTTTGATCTCCCTTTTTCTTTTTCTTTTTGTTTTATAGGGCTCTACCCAAAAAGAAAATGATTAAGAAGCATGAAGTTCCGAGGTTGTGCGAGGGAGAGTTGCAGATAGAGGTTTGTCTTGCCTAAAGAAGCGAAGAGTGGGGGTTGACCTTTTAAAGAAACTTGACAACTACTCGATACATCCTGAGGAGGCAGCCATGTCGTCTGAGGGGCTCAAACACTTCGACTGCAATTGTTGGCTGATCATATAGTTGTTCCTTAGCCGGGCTTCCACCAGATTAATGCGTCTGTATGATTCCACTTCCGAGTTGCACGTTCGGTACCAAGGCCTTGAAGACGTGGCGGTGAAAAGGAATATCGTTTAGTTTTGTTTATATAGGGTACTAATATTGGAACTATCGAGCCCACCACAACTCTAACTAGAATGACATTGTCCGCTTTGGGATAGTTGCAAAGCTCACACTGTTTTAAACAATAGGTCAATTCTCAAAATGTTCATAAACTCATACTAATATGGTTGGACTATTCCCTTATAAGAAGAGGAATTGCACTCTCCGCTTTCAATGTGGAATTTGGTTGACCAAACCTAACAACTAATTGGATTGAATTTGGTATGTGAATTGGAAAAGGATTCGTTTGATTTTTATATAATAATATAAATTGCTTCTATAAATACACTCTCCCTTCCAATTCTTGTCCAAAAAGATCCCTACGTATATTTGTCAAATCATCAAAGAAGAAGTGCATTCCTAAAATAAAAAAAAAACACTCTCCGGTTTTTTGTATTTGACGCTGTTAATTAACCTTTGTTGAAATAAAAATGAGTTTGAATGTTGAGGAATCCAACTTGCCTATCAATGATGAGAGCAAGTCGTTGATTAAGCCTGTCGACGTCAGCGACTTCACTGAGGATGCAGCTATTCTTCACAAACAGGTCACCACAGTATTTATTCACAAGTACAGACAGATTGAGGATGACAAGCAAGCCAGATCTAAGCAGATTGATACGGTGAGGAAGCTAAGGGCTGACAGGTTGCAAAAGATTTCCTTGCTCAAGGCATCGAATGGAGATGATTATCATTTTAGGTCGTTGCTTGATGAGAAGAAAAATGAAAAAACTTTATTGCGTAATGCTTTGGGGAATTTAGATGGAAGAGGGGAATACGGGTTATGTTCATCCGAGCAAGAGCTTGATCAAGTGCTGAAGAGCTTGCAATGCCGCATGGAGCACGAGACGATTTCTATTAAAGAGGAAAAACAAATGATCAAGGATATGAAGAGCCTCAAAGCGTCGAGGCCACAGGTTGTTGCTAATGCTGCTCTTAGAGCAATGATTATGGAGACTATAGGTGATAAGGAAGATATTAAAGCCAAGATGAAATTATTAGGCGCGGATATGGATCAAATTCGTAAGGATCAGCAAGCAGCTTTGGCTTGGCGTAGGCAGCTAGAACAAGAAAAGATGGAGCTCGAGAAACAGATCAAGGTTGTAGAGGCGGAGCTGGATAAACCGAGAGAGCTAAAAAAAGATTATTATCAGAATCGGTCTCTATTGTATGGAATTAGAGAGCTTGCAAGTAAGAAGGATATTGAAGGCGCGAAAGAAAAGGCGAACGCAGAGTTTGAGAACTGGTTTTCCCAGTGGAGTACTAACAAGCCATTCAGAGATGATTATGAGAAGAGGGTGCTAACTGGTCTGGACAATCGTCAGATGAGCAGGGATGGTAGGAAGAGGAATTCCGACGAGAAACTTATATTTTCAGTTGAAGAAGTCGCTTCGCCGTCAAGAGTAGAGGAAGCCGAGAGTGGTGAAGTGCAGAAATTAGAGCCAGATACTAGTGCAAAGAAGGTGAATGAAATTGATGAAGAACCAGATTTGTCTGTGCCTGAAAAGGAAGAGATGGAGGTGATCGTGAGTGAGAAAGAGGAGGAGATTTCCAAAGCTGAGAGAAGGAAGAAGAAGAAGGATGCACTGAAACAACTGGCTATGGAGAAGAGAGAGAATAAGAAGGCTGAGGTTTCCGCAGATCATAAAACAAAGGAAACTGAAGCAGTTGAAGCTGAGGATGAATCTGTTGAAACAAGTGTAGCACAGAAAAAATCCAAGGACGAGGAGAAACAACAGGATATGGAGAAGAAAGAGAATAAGAAGGCTGATCATGAAACAAAGGAAACTGAAATTGAAGCAACTGAAGCTGAGGAGGAATCTGTTGAAACAGGTGTAGCATCAGTAAATAAGAAGTCGAATAAGGGCAGGAAAGCGAATAAGAAGCGCAGAGTTCCGAAGAAGGTTCCCAAGTCCGATCAGAAAACCTTAGTGGAACCTAAGAAGGTGAATAACTCAGCTGGATGGGCTAGCGCGGTGGTCACAGTGCTGGTGTCAGCAATTGGTTGCTACATATTCTTTTCAACTGATTAACAAGAGGAAGAAATTTGATTGACTAGGCTTGATTTGTTCTTAAATTCTTTTTTGTTGTCAACCTTTAGATCTTTGATTGAGAATGTTGATTTAGACCAAAACTCGGTTCAATAGTTTTCATTGTTGCAAAAATTGTCAAATGCGTTCAACTTTACATTGTTGCACTTTTCTGGTCAAAAACCTTATACCGTGATTTATAACAGCATGAAAAGAAGGGACAAATGGAAGTTGATCAAAATTAGCTGCCAAGTTTGAATGCAACCGAAAAGGAATCCATTAACTAATCCAAAAGCCAAATAAAGATGATAACCATGGAATTCTCGATCTGTCCTAGTCGCTTATCAGTCATTAGCTACAGCTGAATGTATGTTACAACCAGAGAGGAGATACGAATAAAGATAACACCGCAAACTAGAGAAACAGCTCACTCAGTTTTCATGTTCGCTCTTTGGCCACTATCATGGACATCACACATCATCTACTTACTTAGGGTTGCGCAGAACAATGATAACAGAATCCCCACGGAGGAACATCTTACTGATGAACCTATCCTTGTTGACTTCCATGGCTTTCTTCTTTCCTTTACCAGTCTTAGGCGCCTGCACACAACACATTTGACCAAATTACTCAAATGCAAACGCTTTCATACAAAAAACCTACTGACCAGCTAGAAAAATGTTCCTCACCTCAGACCATATCTCCCTGACATTCTCGAGAACCATGTTGCAGTGCCTGTCAAAGGCCCTAACCCTCCCAAGAAGCTTCCTGTTGTTCCTGCAGTTAATCAGCACCTAAACGAACACAGAGCAGAAAGGCAATGCTAGTTAACTAATGCAGATTAATCATGTTCCAGAAGTTTCTTTCAATGCAAGTGAACAAGAATAACCAATCAACAAAAAAGTTTACCTGAGTGTTGTTTTTCACACTCATCATCAAAATAGATAGAGGCCCAGTGTTGAATTCTTCCTCCTCATTCTTGACAACCTGAACAAACAAGAGCAATTCATCAAGCATTACAGCATGTTCAAATACACATTACTACAGCAGAGATAAACATTGTAAACTTCAACAATACTAGGTAAGCCTGACTCCACATGAATGCTCAACTACTCATTTAGTCATTTTCCCAGTCCACTCCAAAAGATGGTTCGCGGTATATACGTACATCCAATATCTTATAAGGCTTAAGCTTGTGCTAGGACATACTATTTTGTCAATTCTGTCCTGGCATTGTTGAAAACCTAAGAAAGTTTCAAGTGTTTGAAGTAAATTACATTACTTTGAGGGCATAAAGCACCAAAATACTTTCACAAGCCATTTTTCATATCTTGAAAGTATCAGTCTCATTACAAATTTAAAGAGTGAATCAGATTTCTTCTCCAAGTGTGAACAGAAGCTAACAAATAACAGGTTAAACTCTGTAGATAACAACAAATACATATGATAAAAATTAATCAAGAGAAGAAACTGACCTCCTCTTCCATTGCTCGGCTGAAAAGAAAGACAGTGAGAATTATTAGTATTGGAGTACATTACAAAAAGACAGTTGATTAATGGGAACACAAATGTCAATTACCTCATTCTCAGCAAATGATATCACACACACAGTGAGAATTCCCTGTCAAAACAAACACAAATAAACCAGTCACAATGACTATTACAAAAAAATAAGCAAGCTTGTATAGTTTGCAGGAATTGGTTAACTTCAGATGAAAAAGAGTTTATTTTACATCTTGAAACTACATACATGTCAATTCACAGAGACTACAACATGATTATACTAAGGTAATCAAAACAATAACTATCACTCTTTCGATTGATGATATAGTTTGTTGGACCAAATGGACGAATATGCATTGTTTCCTTCTTGATAATAAATTGCACACAATACTCACCTAAAAGCATCAAAAAAAGGACTGACAAGTCACAACCCAAGACCTAGAGACAACTATGCGGTGTACCCTTGCAGAATACCAACACAAATCATAAAAATGCAGCAACAAAGATGACAACTTTCAACCTGGGAACAGACCCCTGTACAGACAGAAGGTTGTTGGGAAGCAACATTAAATGCAATTTAGTTATTCAATGTTGGAATCCCATAACAGTTGAAGAACCAAAATGCGAAACATAGCAGGTAAATCATAATTCAGCAGTAAGCCCTATCATAATTATGCAGAAAACGATTTCGGAGCTTCACGAGAACTAAAATCGGAACTCGGACAAACAATAGCTAGTTAAACCCTAGCCTCGCATAAACTTTTTAATGAAAGAAGCGCAAATACCTGAATCGAACAGCGATCTGGGAAGTGGTTAACTCTGGATGGGTTTTCTCCGGAATCACTGTGTAGAACGCGAGAGGTCTCAGGAGCTATGAGTCAAGGGTTTATATGCAGGATTTCTATTTGTGTTTTTCTTTTATATAGTACATATAACTGAATTATTCAGGAGGACTTTTTTTTATGGATGAAAATTAATTTAGGAGGATTATTATTTTATTAGCCATTTGTTTATTTTTCAGCCGGATTAAAGGAATTGATGAACTTGATAATTTGGGATATCCTAAAAACAAGATGAAAAAAAATACTAAAAGCTAACCATCTCCACCATTGTAATTAACTATTTTGAGTTTATGCTTCCAAATGATGTGCCTTCACCGATCTATAAAATTCCGGACTATGAACAATGATGTATTTTGTCAGTTATTTATTATAATTAAAGAAATTTTATGAAAATAACTAGGAGCAATTTTTACCCGTTACCCGCGGGTAAACGAGTCACTTATTTTTTTAGTCATATGGGTACGAGTAAAATATGGGTACGGGTATTGTAAAATGGGTAATTTAAAATACGGGTCTAACCCGCGAATTTACCCGTTTTGATATAACGTTTACCCGTTTTATCCACGGGTTTTACCCAACCCGTATTTTATCTGACACGTACTTTATCCAACCCAATTTATCCGTTTTTAAAACGGGTAAAAAATGGTCATAGTACCCATTTTACTCGTCCCATATTTTACCCGTATATCCGTTTGTCAGCCCTAAAAATAACATTATCATCCCAAAACTATACTTATTCTCGAATATTTTATTTTTAAGTATTATGTAATAATATTTGGCTACATAGCTTGTTCTTTGAAGGTCATATTACCATACACAAGGTATTCATGGTGGACAATTAGGCGTCCAGGTGGTGGTGTACCAACGTCGTGACCGCGCCGTAACTAAAAGTTATTTTAGTTTAAAACGATGTCGTCTAACGTCTGGGCAATCAAAATAAATAAAGAGCTCAAGACGCTATTAGTAGACCAAATCTATTTGCCTATAGATTAGGTGAAATTCAACTAAATCTGGCCTTTGCTCAAGAGAAATTATACATGCATGTCCATGTTTGCTAATGCAATTCTGAAAAACACAATATGTGGCCCTAAATTATACTAGTGCATCCAAATATTATATTTTGGACCTGCATTAGTAAACATGGACCTGCATGTATCACCACTCTTGATCAATTTTGATCAATATCATTCCAGCCACGATCAAAGGCAAGCTGAGGACATTGAAGACTATAAATATGAACTAACAGATGCAGTCATGATCTCTTTTGATAGGTCTTTTAAATCAGGATTCTCTATACGGTCGTGCGCGTGAAAGATTCAGAGGAATCAAATCACTAAACAAGAGGATGTTAGAGGATCGGATATTTTCCGTGTGTTACTCTTTTGCAAGCTGAGGCGGAAACTTGTTGAAGGGTCATCAATACGGCATGAAAAATGCGTGTGAGACGAGCCAATATAATCTCAAACTCATCGGTTTTGGTAGCATCTCTTATCAACCTTGATAACTACCCATGGGAGATGAAAGGTTTAGTTATTAAGATAGTTACTTTGTTAAGATCATTTACTGAGTTTGCGATTTTGAAAATTAGTCGGATACTCTTGCAAGATGTACATGACATAGCGTATAGATTAGGGTGTACTATGTGTATGAACTGCTTATCTAATTAGTAATGAAATACATTTTTATCTCAAAAATATTTGAAACTATCTTGAAATAATTGATAAATTTATAGATATCTTATCTCAATACTTTAGATGCCCACTGATAAGGGATTTATGTTTTTCTCCACTAGCATACTACTATCTAAAAACCCCCCAATTCACTTGTGCTTCTTGCTTTCACTAACATGTTTCTTATTTTTTTCTCTACATTTTACTTCTTCTTCTATTTTTCACATAATTTTTGGGGTAAAATTCTTAATACATATATATCATGAATATTGTTAAGTGCAATTTATGTTTCTGAGTTTGGCTCAATTATCGTAAAACCCCAAGTTTTCACTAACATTTTCCTTCTTTTTTGCTCTACATTTTGCTTCTTCTTCTATTATAAACATCAATTTTGAGATAAAATTCTTAATGTATGTATATAATGAATATTTTTCAGCACAGTTTATGTTTCTGAGTTTATCTCAATATCATAATAGTTTTATCAAATTGTTACTCCTAAACGTTTTTATTTCATATAATTAATGTATCGGTATTTAATATAAATTGCCTTATCGCCTCAAAACTCCACAAAAGAGCCTTATTAAACGTCATTCAAGCTTTCGGTAAGCGCCCTGCCTTAAAAGGGCATCCTAACTTACTTGACCGTACGCAAATCAAGCTAACGTTTTTTAAAAATGTTATTGATATATTAAAAAAATCAGATTCTCTACAGTAGTAAAACATAATACTTGGCAAAAAGAAGATAAAAGACAGGTTTCTGAAGTTAAGATTCAGTACAATATTATCATCTCCACTCTCAAGATTGGCCAGCGACTTAATAAAATTTGGAGTTGGACATGTTTCTACGTTGATTCAGAAGACACTTACATTTGCATTTCTCAACATTTCTACAACTTTAGTACTCCTTCCGTCTCAGTCGAAAATGCACACTTTTCTTTTTTGGGTGTTACAATCCAAGTTGCACACTTTCGTTTTATGGTAATGCTACTTCAATTTCATCCACTCGTTTCACCCACTTTCTTCTTAAATTCAATCTCCACCATACACTTCAAAATCCAAAGTTCAACTTTCATCTCTCTGCAGCTTTCAATAGGATAGAGGGAGTATCCTAATTCCCCTTGGGTTTTTTCCACCTTTCAACAATTTCTAGGCGTCCATTGTTTTTTCATCAGATACTAAGATGCCCAATGGTTTCTACTTCTAAATTTGAAAGGACATTGGCAAAGTTTCAGCTACCATTGCAATCATAAGCCATGTCGAGTAGATATATATGGTGAGTCTTCTTATTGCAATAATGCAAGAGCACTATGGTTATCCTCACCAAAGTGTTTATCAATGCAAAAAGAAGTTTTAACCGAACTTTCACTACTACAAGATTATTTCTAATACAACATGCGAGCGAATCTCGCATCTCATAGTGGGTACCCAACTCCATGTGAACTCCAGCAAACATAATGATTTATGACCACCACACTATTCCCCCGCCCAAAAAAAAGAAGGTGAACACAAACCCAGTTAAGGTTGCGATTGAACTCGTGAATGGCATCCCTTCTCTTGGGTGAGATATCTCCAATGAAGTTCAATTTCACTGATTTCCAGTGATAACCGATCCCAAATCATTAAACTAATGATTCCTGACACTTGTACTTTAGAAATTCTTGATTGCCAAAGTTATGCTTTTTCCTCCAAATTTTATTTATATTTTACCAGTTCATAACTAAAGTTAAGTAGTTTGTTGGAAGTTATTATAATTTTACAATTTGTGGCGGTTTTAGTAGTTTTGTGATTTTCTAATAGGTATTTGGCTACAAATGTGCAGTTTTCTTTTACGATGTCAAAAAAATTGCAAATTGTCTCTATTTTGTGAACTATTTCTTTGACAAACTAATGTATTGTTTAAAATGGAGTGTTCTTATAACCACAGACTAATCTGAAATAGGAACATTATGTTTGAAGATAACTCAAACAGATATGCACAAATAACTTGAAAATGCTAATAAGTTGGGAGGACACATCTTAACCTTTAGTTTCAATCGAACAATTATATTAGTTTCAAAAAAATATATCACATTTTCTTTAGGGGGTGGGTTTAACAATCTTTACCCCTCATTTAGCATAGTTGTGATTCTATCTCTCTTCTTACATTCTCTTTCTCACCAATGCTTAAAATATTTCCAATTTTTATGTAATTTGATATTATTTTTTGAAATCATTTTTAAAGTGGTGTGTATTTATTTAAGAAGGGAAAGATAAGTTAGTGTTAGTGTATATTTTTCCGTTTGATGATATTCTTATATGAGTTTCTCAGGTAACACTCGTGCTTTTGCACATATATTGAATATGAATATAAATATATAAATCTTATTAGGAAAGTAGCATTATTAACATTTTTGGCATGAGAGAATTTTTAACATTAATGTAGATGAATAGCTAAATATGTATATTGTGCATATCAATGTCGTCACTTATTAATAAGTGAATTTTTATTATTATAATTACTTTCATATCTAAATAGTTTTATTTTTTAATTCAATTACTATAACTAATTGGGATGTTTTCCAAAGGAATTTGACAACAAAGGTTTCTCGATGCATATATTTTCTCATTCTTTCCATGTTGAAACATGATGTATGGCAGACACCAACACTTCGACGACGAACCTTACTCACGAACTGACCTGCAAAACAAAGCCTCGGGTGTCCCGAGGATAGACACTCTGACGCTCAAGTTACTGTTATGATGCGGAAGGCGTATTGTATGTAGTATGAGATATAAAAGGTGTACCAAACCTTGTGTGTATTTATATGGCTACAATCCGTAGATCACCAAGATATGTATTTATGGTAGTAATACAACTCTTATGGGAATAGTAGTTGTATTACCATGTATAGAGGAAGTGTATTTCGGTCATGGTTGTATTACCATGTTTAGAAGGATGTATATTCCTTATAGAACATTCATAATATACGCATTCCTTGTAAGGATTAGGATTGATGGACCCGTGGATCCATCTCCCGCGTAACTCGAATCCACGACCCTTCTCGGGCCTTGGTCCGAGTATGAATGAGGTCCGAATACGAACCATGGACTTATTAGTAGCCCCAAGGTAGATCTTCAGAACTTAGAGTGCTCTATCTCGAAGGTTGAAGAAGAGGCTTGCTTCTCGAGGGAAAACCAATAACTCGAGGGAGGATGTCTCGGAGTATTAAGCTCGAGGCGTCCTTCAAGGACTATCCTTTTGGGCTTAACCTTCTGAATATCTATCTTCAAGTTTTTTCGTATTCCATCTATATATATGGACGGCTGAGATTAGCTTCCTTTGAAATCCAGATGACAGAAATACGTGTCCTGTATCCATTGGTAACTAGAAGCGGTCTGTCCCCCGTCTCTCCAATTATTTGCATCGGAACCAGAATCGAGATAATTACTCGTCATAAATGTTGTCTGGGTTTGGGTTAAATTTCCTAAATCATTCCTCTTGTCTTCCTTATTCAAAATTTCTTCTTTCCAAGTTCAGAAAGCGTATCAGTGCTTTAACAAATCTCTGAAGCCCCAATCTCTGCTTTCTCAATCATCAGTAAGTGTTATCTGTTTTCTTCATTTTTTTGTCTGCTTTTTTCCTTTTCCTCTGTGTGTGTATTTCCCCCATACTCTCTGTAATCATGAGTGATAGTAGCGAAACAATATCTGTCCACCATCATGATGAGGGAGAGTATGTATGTAATCAGGCTGAGGAGAATAGCTCCCTTGTCTGTCATAGAGCCGAGGTAGCGAGTGGGAAAAAGCATGTAGTTTTGAAGAAGAAAGCCTCTGTGGAAGAGAAGAGATTAATGGCCATGGCCCGGAGGGCTCAGATAGAGGAGAATAGCCCCATGGTAATGCAGGCTGCCGCAGGCGAACCATTCATGAATGGTGAAGGTAGTAGCAAGAGGTCGATGAAAGAGGATAAAGCTCGTGCTGATGCTGTTATCTTCATTGAAAATTGTCCCTTTTTGATTCCCCCTGATGCCAATCTTATGTATTTTGGAGGTGATAAGTCTGCATCAGAGTTAGTAACTCCAACCCGGGGGGTCATATATGGGAGATTTTTGCAGCATGGACTAGCCTTTTCCGTTTCCCCCACTGTTGAGTAGGTTTCTTCAATGGTATGAGGTGCATCCAGGGCAACTTCATGTTGATGTAATAATAATCGTAATGGCACTGATAACATGGTGTGCTCGTAAAGGTTATAAGCCCAGGCTTGCTCTATTGCGGACCCGATATAAGGTGTCTATTATTAAACAACTGGTAACTTTATCTGTTCGAGATACTTCCATGGGTCGGGCCTTTGTTCTTCCTCGACAGAATATAGGATGGGACAAGGTGAAACTAACCTTTGACCGAACCAAGTACGAGGTACCCTCTTGGAATGATAACCTCCAAAATGAAAACTGGGAGGATGTTATGACCTCTGACAGGTTGATGGATATAGCTGGGGAGTTAGTGAGAGAGAGGATCAAACTTAGGAATGGCAAGTTTGTGTCAGGAGATCCCCAGATGGGTTGGCAGTGGCCTGTTGAGACGTATCAATGGCTGTATCAAATGCATGGCCGAACTCTTCAAAGTGGTAGCTACTTGAGGTTGTCTTATTTCGACCAGCCAGATGGTGTAGAAATTGAGTGGTATGAAATCATTATATCCATGGAGCAGGATCTCATTGGTTCATCTAGGGCGCTTCGTGCCTCTAGGGCAATAGAAGAGAGGACAGCTCGGGAAGAGATGTCCGAGAGAGATGTGGATAGGGAAATTGCTGGATTGATGCCCGATGCTCGGCGTCGGTTTAAACGATTAATCCAAGGACCTAAGAATACTCAAGTAGAAGCTGAGGGTCGTCATGAGACAGAGTGTCTATTCGTACATGTTGCCCGAGATCCACCAGATGAGGAGGAGGATAAGAGTTTATCCTTAGTCAGGTGTCCGAGAAGAGAGATATCTCGGGTTTCTGTATCTTCACTCACCATGTCTAGTAGGGCTGAGAATGAAGAATCTTTAACTTCTGTAGTAGTCTCTGATACACTGCCTGACAGTACTTCTTCTATGTTGTGTATGACATTTTCGTCCATACTATATCATATTTCCTGATGCTAACTCTGTTCCTTTTATGTATAGTGGGTGTTTCTCCGACCGACAAGGCATTGGATATGTTGGCTCAGATGGTCAAGTCGAGGAAGCAGAAAGATCATGACAGCAAGAAGAGGGACGTCGAAGCCTCGGGGAATTTCACAAATGCTTCCACCAAGTCCCCCAAAAGGGCTAGGATTGAGCTCGAGCCGTTGGGGGAGTTCGATAAGTATGCAATGCCTCCTCCTCCAGAAGCTAGGACCGAGATGGCTCCAGGATATCCTGAAATAAGCCAGGTATGCTTAACTTAGATCATAACTTGATAGCATATGTCATTATCTAATTGTCTTGCTCTTTTCCACAGTCTCTGAACCATATGAAGAACTTGTATGGTTCCGTTAAAACATTGTACGGTCATTGCCAAGAGCGAGAGGCCGAGTTGGAGATGTTGAAGGAGCAGATGGCCAAGAAATCCAGTGAGCCTTCTGAAGTGGTGAAGCAACTCCAAGATGGGATGGCCCAAGAGAAGTCGATAAGAGAGGCCTTGGAAGGGGAAGTTATGTCCTTAAAGAAGGAGAAAAGATTGTCGGATAACTCCTTTCAAGAACTGAAAAGGAAAATATCCTTCGTGGAGGCGGAGAAGAACCGATATGCTAATCCTAATTGCCAGAGGCAGCTGGTTCGGTTGATAATAGACTTCTGCTTGAACTACCCTGAAATGGAGGCCCATCGCCAAGAGTATGGCGAATTCTATCATAAATCTGAGCTTCCGAAAATGTGGGTCTATCTTCAAGAGGTTCTTAGTGAGGAAAGTCAGGAATGGTTGGCTTCCGCGTATACTTGGCCGGAGGTGGCGGGAAATCTGGAGAAGTTATGGGCGAAGTTTCGCCAGATTGGGGGGTTCGAGACTAGCTTATTAACTAGTCTGGAATCTTTGGAGAAGGCTTTGACTCTAGAGGAGTTTCAAGAAAGGCTCTGCAGTTTGTATCCTGAATTGTCTTTCTTGGTAGAGAAGCCGGCTACAGAGGTTTCAACTGAGGGCGAGGGAAACCACAATGGGCAGCCAAAAATTGTAATTCCTTAGAACTTTCCCTCTTATTTAGGATTTTCCTCTTTTCGCCCTATTTTGGCGCTTATGTATCATGAGTATCATGCCTTTTTATGAAAATAATCGGTCTTTTATCTTCCTTTATGTCTAGTGTTGCATGGCCGCCTGTGCTGAATTGCAGGTTAAGTATGAAACTGTTCTTCAGGAGAGCAAGAAGCTGAAGGAAAACTTAGACGATTCCAAAGGCTTTTGTAGCTGATGCAACGTGCGTGGAAGAAACAACAAACTATGAATCAAATCCTTGTTGAATTCATCAAAACAACAGAAGAATTGACAAATACGGAGGAAAACCCCTCTATTTCATTCAACATCAAAAAGTCGTCTTACAAAATAACCAGAATACTGTTTATATACTAAACCCTAGCTGCTACTAATTGTAATAAATAACAAAAAGGTCCTCCCTAACTTAAAATATTATTTTAAGTATCCAAATATAATGAAACACACTTTTGACCATTAAGACAAAGGAATTCGCCCAGAAACCAGAAGTGCTCATGTATAACATGAGTTATTATTAGAATGACGTTTCCAATCAAAAAATACTACTTGTTTGTTGAATTCAAAGACTGCAGCAAGAAACATCAGAATCCGCGAAAACAGTTCGGCTAATCCAACTTCCGCAGGTAAGGTTCATGCCACATCATTCTCTCCATGACAGAAAAGATTCGTCCACGAATCTCAAGTTGCACTATCACCAAAAGAAGAATCTTGAACTCCACAACATGAAGGTTTGAATCACCATGGACTTTATTTTACTGACTACTAGTAAGAAGCTGCAACTGACCCTGATGTAGATGCACAAATTCCATAGGCATAGAAGGCCAAACATATGACCTTGAAAGCAGCTGAAAAGTATAACCACGCTCAACATGACCCTCATTATGCAATTCTTGAATCAACTTAAAGTAGTTGCAACAGACAAGACTGGATAACTGGCCACCACAGTTCTCAGCAAGAAATCCACGGCAAACACTCAAAGCTCCACCCACATAAGGTTTATCCGACAACAAAATAATCCACTTTCCACCAAACAAGAAAGAATATATATTGGAATGATCATACAGAACCTCATGATCATATTGCCATGGACAACCAAGTATTAGTACACAGAATTGAGTCAATTCGAATCTCCTCAAGAAACCGTTGGAAACAATAATATCAGCAGTACCATTATGAAACCAAGCAAGCTGAAAAATTTTAGGGTGAGCATCAACAAAAAGGTCCAATTTTGAAACCCCAACCACATAATTCTCATCCTCAAGAACATCAAGATCGAATGAGTAAATAGCGTCATCATAAACATACCCCTCAACAACTTCCTTCACACAAATATCATCCTCAAAAGCATATCCATCAATTACTTCCTTATAAATATCATCATTGTAAATATAATCATCAATCACATCCTCCTCCTCATAGGTATCATAAACAGGGGGATCAAAAGTAGGGGAAGAATCAATTTCATAACCATCATTGGTAAAGAGACCGCAAGAATTGAGATTAAATTGAAAATCTGCAGGTGGAGATATTTCAAGACAAGATGTCTTACCATTAGCAAGCTTAAGAACATCCACTTCAGCAACAGGCTCGAGAACATCCACTTTATCAATAACAAGAATCTCCTCACCGAAAAGATTCGCATCATCATACACGGGAACATCAAACACTGGGGCAGCAAAGTTGTCATCATCACCATCGTCATGCACAGGATCATGATACACTGGAGCAGTAAAGATATCATCTTCACCCTCATTATCAACGATCTCACTGACATGTGATATTCTCTGACAGACAAGAGCATCCATTCGCTGGGTCAACAGTTCGAGTTGTCATCGCAGAGCAACAGCTTCATCCTTTCTCAGCATCACACCCATGATCCGTTACGGGTTCTCGTCGGAGAAGGCGGCAAAACTTAGGATCGTTTAGAATCTGATACCACTCTGATGCAGCGTGCGTGGAAGAAACGACGAACTATGAATCAAATCCTTGTTGAATTCATCAAAACAACAGAAGAATTGACAGATACGGAGGAAAACCCCTCTATTTCATTCACATCAAAAAGCCGTCTTACAAAATAACCAGAAAACTGTTTATATACTAAACCCTAGTTGCTACTAATTGTAATAAATAACAAAAAGGTCCTCCATAACTTAAAATATTATTTTAAGTATCCAAATATAATAAAACACACTTTTGACCCTTAAGACAAAGAAATTCGCCCAGAAACCAGAAGTGATCATGTATAACATGTGTTATTATTAGAATGACGTTTCCAATCAACAAACACTACTTGTTTGTTGAATTCAGAAACTGCAGCAAGAAACGTCAGAATCCGCGAAAACAGTTTGGCTGATCCAACTTCCGCAGGTAAGGTTCATGCCACATCAGTAGCCTTGTACGAGAAGAGTGTGATAGTCTTCGTCGTGGGCTCGAGATGTCTTTGGAGCGGAGTGTTGAGCTGAATAAGCAGCTGAGTGATCTTCAGACAAGATACAAAGGTCTAGCAGATGAACACAGCAAAGTCTTGGCCGCCAATAAGGATTATGACCGTGACTGGAGAAAAGCCAGGAGTGACTTGATGAAGATCAAGGGTGAGGGTCATGAGAAAGATCTTCGTATCTCTACCCTTCGGAATGAAAACATCGACGTGAATCATAAGATTGTCACCGTCATAGATGATTTAAGGATATGTCAGGCCGAGCTGAATGCTTGCCGGTTCCAAATAAAGGAACTAGAGGCTCAAGGTGTGTTAGTCACGCCCTCGGTACCTTTAAGGAGAGAGGTAGGTGGGCATTCTTCAATCCCGAATTCAGGACCATTGGTAAGGTCTTCTGTCCGAGGTGGTACATCTCGAGGGGTGATAAACCCTCCAGAAGAGACTTCGTACAGAAGAGGACGAGGGGCACCACCTACTCCTGGGGCCCATAGCTTATCTGGCTCTCTTGCTCGACCCGCAATTATAGGAAACAGAGAAGGATCTCTTGTACCTTCTCAATTAATGAGGGTGGCAGAAGAAAGTAACTGGAGCCGTGGACTTCATAGTGATCGAGGTCGTGTCTCTACTTCTTCTCGCGGTCGGGGACGTATCCCTATTTTCAAAGACGTTCACGAGGTGCAAGAAGTTTTATAGTGTAATAACACTTTTTTTATTGTGCCTTTATAAAGGTCTTTTATATTTCAACCTTGGTGAGATTGATTGTTAGGCTTATTAATAGCCCAAATGAATATTGGCATGTGCCTTAGTAGGTATACCATAAGAAGAGTCGAGTTCCAAACTTTGTGAGTTTGTGTGACTCATATCATGTTAGTCTTTGGACCATATACTTTTTATAAGTATATTATTTTATTTTGGCCTAAGGTGATTGTGGTTCGGACACATAGTCCAAACAGCCCATGTTAGATAAGCATCAATCACACGCTTATAAGCGTGTAAACCTTAGGCAGCAGTCTTTACTTATGCTTTGTAAGGCATAGTGTCTCTTTGTATTAGAGAGTGTTGACTGCTTCAAAATAAAATATAAGATATATATTGAAAATAAATTGTATTCTTCGAACTTGGGAGCTCGGCAAAATTATAAAAGACAACCCCGAGTTTGGGAGCTCGGGTATGAAAAATGAAAAGATGAAAAGAAAAAGAAGCCTGGCCTGTAGGCCTTATTGAAGTAGGATCTCCTTATTTGGAGAAGATCTACTTTGTTTTAGCTCCGAGGTACCTGCGTAGGAAGGGCGCCATGATGACATGATCCAGGTGCTCTCCTTCGCGAGTATGCTAGAGGTAGAATCCACCGGATTGTGCGGCGGAGACTCTGTATGGTTCTGTATGGTCCTTTCGTCCTTGGCTCCAGCGCTCCTTCTAGCTTGTTAGTGCATCACGGGCGAACTGGCATTACCAGTTCTCCCACTTGGAAGGCTTGATGACGTCTCTTGTGCCATAGTGCAGTCATCTCGTTGTAGGCCTTCTCCTCGAAGTGAAACACCAGGGGTTGTTCGAGATCAGGATCAGGTACCAAATCCCCTAGGACAGTGTTGATGGCTGAGATGTTGCTCACTTTTCTGGCGTCACGGATGACCGTGATCATGCAAAAACGCGCCACTTCTTGATCTTCTTTGATGCAAGCTACTCCTTGTGGTATTGGGAAATTTAGCATCAGATGGTAAGGAGACCATACAGCCTTAACTTGGCACATCCAAGGTCTGCCAAGGATAATGTTGAAGGGTGTGACGGTGTCGACCACCACAAATGTGCAGTAAAAGATTAGGCTTTTCGCTCATTCTACTACTGTGATTGGGAGTGTGATTTCTCCAAGGGGTATAACTGGATTTCCGGTGAACCCCGAGATAGGGCCTGTAGGCTTGAGGTCATCCTTGGAAAATCTTAACTTTTGGAAACAGTCTTAGAACACCAGGGAATCCTGTATTGTTGTAGAGATAATAAGTGGGTCAGATGGGGCATCTGGTTTGGCACGGTATCCGCGTCCGAGAAGGTAATGGTTTCATCAGGGCAGAGTCTTTTGTTGACTGGCTCGGTGTGGGGTATCGCCCGCACACTATCTTTCAGCTTGGTAAGGGAAATTGCTTCTCCCGTGTAACCGTTGATGACTCGGTTGGCTCCATTTGGCGGCGGTGGAGGAGGATCTTGAGGATTGTTGCCCCCGCCCCCTTGGTTGTTATTGTTGTTGTTTCTGGAGCCATCCTTCTTCTTCTGCCAGGGTTTTCCCCCATACCTCTTCTGGGTGCCCTGGTTGTCACCGGCTATTGAAGGTGCAATTTGTTGCACAGTTCCTTGTCGAATCAATTTCTCAATCTCGTTCTTAAGGTGGTAGCACTCCTCAGTGTCATGCCCCGATCTCGGTGATATTGGCAGAATTTCGGGGACTTTTGACGCTCAGTTGAATCCTTCATGGCAGGCGGGTCTTTCAAAAGGTGCTTGTGAATGGACAAGATCTCAGCCCGAGATCTAGTTAGAGGAGTGTAGGACTCGAAAGTTGGTTTAGGAGTGTCTTCAGTCTTCTCAACCTTCGATATCTTCATCTTGGGCTCTTTTCCCTTATTGTCGAGGTCTCGGGGTCTCTTGCCCGTTACTGCATCTGCTTTGCTGGCGTATTTCTCCATGATGGCCTGGAGATGTTGAATGGTGGTAGGATTTTTCGTTGCCAGCTTCATCCTCAGAGTGTTATCATCCACACTCATGCGATACATGTTTATATCAAGAGGATCTCATCTCGATCGTAACACTCCGTGGCTAGATCCATGTATATGTGATAGTGTTCTATCACAGTCTCCTCCAAGAGATTTGGTAAATTTCTTCTTCTGAAAGAAAACAAGGAGAAGAAATTCCGCGAAATCCCAATAGTCGAATAAGCTTTCTGGTTTTGTCTGAGTAAACCATGTTTGGGCTTTCCCTCGGAGGTAACTGGGGGCGATCTTGCATATCTCCAGCTCATGGAAGTTTCTGGTTTCCAAGGTCTTGAAGAAGACCCAAAGGAATTCCCTAGGGTCGTTGGTGCCATCGTATGTGGGCAGGTGCTCTGGGACCTTCTTGTTGGCATCGAAGGGGAGATTAACGATATGTCGAGAGAAGGGGGAGCGAGCAGATTGTCCTCGGGGTCCGAGGATACGCTTAATTTCCTGATCGACCTCGTAATTTTCCCGAGTAGGATAGGCTCCGTCCTGGGTAAAAGGCCGATCGGCACTTGTTTGCCATTCATTCTGGGTTCGCTCCCTCTTCTCACGTCTGAGTTCTTCCTGGATATTGTTGATGCGCATCCTTCGCACCTCTTCCCGGCTCATTCCTAGGCCTTCATTCTGGTGATTGGCCGGATCAGGAGGTGGTGGCAGATTCCTCCGAGTGTTATAGGGAGGTAGATTCCGGGATAAGTCATCCAAGAATCTTTGCTGTTGGTTGTGATCAGAGGGTGGTGTAGTTCGATCTCCTGGGATAGATACTCGATTTGGGGCTTCATGCATCTGGATACGAAGTTGTTGTCTTGAATTTATCAAGGATGCCACAAAGTCAGGATATTGAGAATGTAAGTCCCTCATCAGTGCTCGGACATCGTCAGGAATTTCTCTCGGGGGAGTGTCCGAAACAAGGTTGACATAAGGCGGCTCAGAGCCCGGCGGATTATGTCGTATAGTTTGGTTCAAAGTTTCCCTGAGACGTCTCTGTCTCTCTTCCTCCTGCTGTCTTTCTGCGAGGATTTGCCGATCTCTTTGTGCTCTTTCTTCCACATAAAAGATCGAGTCGGATCCGCTATACCCCAACCCAGTCCCTCGGTCGAGACCTTCTGGATTGTTGACGCGCTCGCAATCGTTCATGTCAGTCTGGATTGAGATCCTCTGACCTGAGTTCGGTACTTCAGATCCAGCAGGATTCGATCCAAAATGTGGTACTCTGGATACAACAGGATTTGGACCAGAGGAGTTTGGAACGCTGGAGTTTCCGGCCCCCACGGTAGAGCTTGGTGGTGGTTCAGATGTAGAACGCACTCGTGATCCCCTGGGCCGACCTCGTCCGCGTCCTTGTGGAGGCTGCTCTGCTTCTGGATTCTCCTCCGGATTTTGCACTTGTACTCGGGCGCTTCGCCTGGGCTGCTCTGCTTCAGACATGGCGTGAAAAGCTTGTTGATTGGGTGCACAAGATCAGATCAGATACAAAATTCGGTGACGTCGTCAATAGATGTGGTGTCCCACCGGGCGTCCCAATTGATGTATGGCGGACACTAGCACTTCGACGACGAACCTTGCTCACGAACTGACCTGCAAAACAAAGCCTCGGGTGTCCCGAGGATAGACACTCCGACGCTCAAGTTACTATTATGATGCGTAAGGCGTATTGTATGTAGTATGAGATAGAAAAGGTGTACCAAACCTTGTGTATATTTATATGGCTACAATCCGTAGATCACCAAGATATGTATTTATGGTAGTAATACAACTCTTATGGGAATAGTAGTTGTATTACCATGTATAGAGGAAGTGTATTTCGGTCATGGTTGTATTACCATATTTAGGAGGATGTATATTTCTTATAGAACATTCATAATATACGCATTCCTTGTAAGAATTAGGATTGATGGACCCGTGGATCCATCTCCCGCGTAACTCGAGCCCACGACCCTTCTCGGGTCTTGGTTCGAGTATAAATGAGGTCCGAATACGAACCATGGACTTATCAAAACACATCAAATATATAAAAGAATACAAAGTTCACTACACTACTACTTCATTCTGTCGAGAGATCAATCTCTTGCCTCTCCTGTCTGTTGTTTCAGAGTGTCGGCCTCTCGTTTCATCATAATCAAATCTTAATTTGTACAACAAACTTAGCAATCTCATATTTACTCAAGCATCAAATTGGTAAGATCGTATAACTTCTTATAGTTAGAGAACTAAAGACACCACTAAAGTTAACATCATGTATGACTAACATTTTGCACAGAAAAATCAAAGGCAGTACTTCTGAAGCAGTTCAATTCAGGTTTTCCTGCGTCATTAAAGAAAAGGATGTTTAACACCTTATGATAAAAAACTATGTTAAATATCACCTTTGTGCTCGAACCAATAATTTGGAAAAAGACTAAATTTCAAATATGTCGGCAATAGTTTTCAGCAAGACAGAACATGTTCAGTCATATTTATTTTTAGTCATAAATTAATAATTTTGAATATGAGCACAAAGAAGAGTTTAACGTCTTCTTTGGTAACACGCCCATCAAACAACTGTAATATTACCACAACAACATCAAATTATTGATTAGTCATAAACAAAAAAATATTAGGTCATATATACATTGTCAATGTTGAATTCTAAACCAAAATAGAAGAAGAAACACTTTTGGAAGCAGAACCCTTCATCACCATAGTGCCAAACGCTGTAACAAATAAAGGAACAATAAGCAATCATTTATGAAAACCCTACTCAAACCTGATATCAAAAGCCTAATAATGAGAACACTAATTACAGAAGAAAAAAAAGAACACTTTTCATTCATAAAGTTAAAACTTTTTTCTCAAGAAAACTTAATGGTGTGCTTGGTTGGAGGGCATTTTGAGAGTCTGAATTTTGTTTTGAAAGTTTGAGGATTAAGACATTTTAATACAAAAAGTTCTAATATTTGTACATGAAATGCATGTTTACTAATCTTTTACCTTACATATTAGTTTTTTTATAATTTATATTTAAATAGAAAATTGTGCATCGACACATGAATTATACTAGTAAAACTAAAAGGTAACCATCTACATAATTGTGATCAACTATTCGAGTTGATGCTTCCAAATGACGTGCCTTCTCCTATTTATAAAACTAAAGAACTATGTACATAGTTCAAGCCTTTTCTGTGATAGTCTAAGAAATTCAGTAAAAATGACATCATCATCATCAAAAAACCTATCTAATCTGTACTAATAATTAAATTAATAAACAGCTGACGTACGTTTTACCCCAACTTGGAGTACGTGTCGCTTTTTTATGCATTTTTTCCCGCCTTACTGTATAGTTGACGACATTTACCTTTTCTTCACTGTAAAACATTGATATAGGTGAAACTTTTATCAATATTCTCGCGAATTTAAAATCAAATTTTATTTTGTTTACTTTATTAGATGGTGTACATAACTTCTCTAACAATATTTGAGCGACCTTTACCTTTTACTTCATTGTAAAACACTGATATAGGTGAAACTTTTATCAATATTCTCGCGAATTCAAATCAAATCTTATTTTGTTTACTATTGGATGGTGTACGTAACTTCTCTAACAATATTTGAGTGATTTGAGATCGCAGATTATTATTTACATATACCTCTTTTGCTTTAATTTAATGCACGCATATTACTAAATAAATATATGCTTAGTTAAAATAATGAGTAAAATTCATAACTGATCACCGAACTTTGTTAAAATTCCGCTTTTGATCACTCAACTATTTTTTTTTCCCAATTTTGATCATCAAACTTTACAAATGTTCCAAATTTGATCACTGCCGTTAAGTTGGGTGTTAAGGGTGTGTGTGGATTGGAGGATTTTGAAGATTTGGATTTGGTTTTAGAATTTTGAGAATCCTGGACTTGAATTCTGGATTTTGAGAATCTGAGATCTCAAATCCTTGTTTGGTATAGATTTGGATTTTGAATTGAATTATTTAAATAAAAAGGAAAATCAATATTTAATGAATTAATAAAGTTGACCTTTTATATTCTGAATTACTACATCTGTCTCAGTTTAATCTGTACAGTTGATTTTTCACACTATCCAACACATATTTTTGACCAACAGTATCTTTATTTACTGATATTATTGAAAAATCAAAATTTGATATTTGAATATCATATATTGCGATTAATCTAACGATACTAAATATAATTATATTAATGATTATATATCTATTTAAAAAAGCGGTCAAAATATAAATTGCAATCGTACTTTATTACCTCCGTAACTTAACTTTAAATAAGCGATCAAAGTTTCATCCCGTAATTTACTAACTCTGTCTCACTTGAATTTGCACTGTTGAATTTTTGACCATATTTATTACTAAACTTTGACAGAATATTTAAATAGATATACAATCGTTAATATAATCATATTTGGTATGGTTAGATTAATCGCAACATATGATATTTAAATAGCAAATTTTTATTTTCTCAAAAATATAAGTAAATAAAGATATTGTTGCTCAAAAATGTGTGTTTAATAGTGTGAAAAATCAACTGTATTAATATTGAATAAAAAATACAAGTGGGGTAAAACTGGATTTAGAATCTGGATTTGTAATCCTGTGTTGCCAAACAAAGATTTGGCCAAATCTGAATTTCAAATCCCAAAACCCAAATCCTAACCTATGCCACGCACGCCCTAAGTGTCTAAAATTGTAATTGTTCACAGGGCTAAATTAGTCTTTTCAATAATAGGATGTATATTACATATGCAAAATTAATTTTAATATTATGTATGATGAAAAATATATCAACAGCAGGCTGATGCGGTTCTGCTTGGAGCTATTGGAGGGTATGTGTGAAGAAGTTTATTTTACCAAAAGTGCGTGTGAAATGTAATTTTGCCAGTTTGATGTTTGATTGTATCTGTTTCATCATTATAAAAGGTATAAGTGGGATAAGAATGAGAAACATTTGAAGCCAGAAACTGGTATGCTTCAGCTCCGTAAAGGTCTGATTTCTTCGCCAATTTGAGACTGGCTACTGTCTTACCACAGGTAAACCATTTATTATTGTATATGTTAGGCTCTGCTGGAAAAATATAGTTTTGGAATGACTACTAGTTTTAATGCATCGCCTGACTATAGTACACTGCATTATATGAGATTGACAGATTATTTTTGTGTTTGTATCAGTTGGTTGATGCTTCGACTTTAAAAAAAGAAATTGCCGAAGGAGTTAACCTAATGGTTGTGACTTGTGAGAGAGCTAACAGGAGGTTAACTCTTCATTTTTGCTTCTCTGGCTACTGGAACTCTATGTTATTACTTATTATGGATAAAGTTCAGAAACTTAAATTTGTTATTTTGAACAAAGGAAAACGAGATTAGTATTGAAATTAACCGTTATATATATAGACGGGTCTATGGCCCGTTTGGGAATTAGCGTTTAGCTGTTAGCATTTTCTATTAGCTGTTAGCTGTTAGTAGAATAGGTTAGCTGTTTTGACTAGCTGTTTGTATCATGAGCGTTTGGTAAATAAAAAATAGATGTTAGATGTTTCATTATGTTAAATGACAAATTCATTATGTACATTGTTGTATGTATAATTTAATATTTAATATTAGTTAGTAATTATTTTGTCGGGTAATCAAATGATTACTTGTTGTATGTAAAAAATATGAAATTATTTATTTTATATGAATTATTTTAAAATAAAATCACCTTTTTGTTTTATCAAAATACAATCACATTTGAATTATTATATTAATACAAAATTAAATTTCACGATTATTCAACTTTAAAGATAATTTAAATTTAATTAGTCTTGGAAGTGACGGTCACTATATAGTGACGGGGTTTATATGCAAAGAAGTTTAGGACGAGGGTTTTTCTGCAATTTATGCAAATTGCATTTGTGACAATACAAGAAGAATTGGAGGATTGATTTATTAATTATGTATGTACTTTGTATATTGCACTTATGTGCCTAGGGTTTAACTAGTTTCAGTATTTAGCTTTAGGCCCTTGTATGTAACTATATATAGGCATGCTCCTGCCTTATTCTAATCAAGCAATCAGATACTCTTTACATGGTATCAGTCGCCTGACGATCCTCTTTCCTTAAACCCTAGGGTTCTTAAACCCTCTCCCCGTTTTTTCCTTCAGCGGCCGCCGCCGCCTTCATCCTCTTTCTCCTTCACGCACGCACGCAAATCCTTCCCTCCCCCTTTAGTTCAAAAATTTTCTGCCCTCTTTTTTGTTGTTCACACGACGATGGCTGCTAGCAGGGATGATACTCTTTCAATCAACACGATGGTTCATCTTCTCAATACCAAGTTGGAAGCTTCAACATACCTGCAGTGGAAGAAGCAGGTAGAGTATGTGTTCATGCCTCAAGAATTGTTTGGCCATCTGGATGGCTCTACTCCCCGCCCTCCCGTTCCCGTGCCGCCAACAGCCGCTTCTTCATCCTCCTCACCACCGGACTCTGCCATTCTCCAGAAGGAGCAGGCCGCCTACGACACTGCCCTTGCTGCCTACAACCTGGATCGGGGATGATCAGAGACTTTGTAGTGTTCTTCTCTCCTCATGCACTGCTGATGCGTTGAATGAGATCACCGGGTGTACCACTGCTAAGGAGATGTGGGACACTTTTGCCAGCACCTATCAACACAGCACCTCGATTAGTGTTTTCAGCCTCCGACAGCAGGCTAACCTCCTTCGCAAGACTGGTACGATTCATGATCTTCATCTGTCTTTGGTTAAAGTTTTTGATCAATTAAGCATTATGGGCCAACCTGCGGATAACCACGACAAACTTATGTGGTTTCTCACTACCCTTGGTCAAGAATATAAAAATTTTAGTGCACCCCCTGTTCTTGATCCCTTGCCCCCGTACATTACTGTTGTGGATCAAGCCAAGGGCTATGAGGCCTTTTTGGCAAATTTGGAGAAAACGAATGTGCAGGTACAGGTTCCGGCGGGGCCGGTAGCCTTTGTAGCGGCCGCCCAGCAACCTGCCCCGGCCGCCCAGCAACCAGATGGCGGCGCGTGGGCTCACGCGCCTGGACAGGCCGCGCGTGGGGCCCACGCGCGGCCGGCGGCAGCCGGTTCGGCGGTCGTCGTCCCTGGACAGCTCCTGGAGGTCCTGGTGTGTCCAGATCTGGTGTTTTGGGTGCTCATATTCAGTGTTACACGTGTGGAGGCTTCGGGCACATCTCTAGGTTTTGTCCTTACTCTACGCCGAGTTATGTGACTCCACCACCACAGCCCTATGGCCAGCAGCAGTACCAGACCTATGTTCCTCAGCCGGCACAGCCTCCATCGGCTCCTCAGTCTCTTGTTGCTCAGACATATGCTGCTCCGGTTGCTCCTGCGGCAGTGGCTCCTCAGCCACTTGTGTATGCACCGCAGTATGTGCCCTACCAGGCTCCTCAGACTCAGCCCGCTTCTGCTCCTACAGTTTCAGACTGGTATCTTGATTCAGGGGCTACCAACCATATGAGTGCCACTACTTCGACCTTGACTGTTGTGGCTCCTTATAATGGTAATACCTCTGTTTCTGTTGGTAATGGTGCTTATTTTCCTATTACTGCTGTTGGTGATGCTAGAGTTAGCCCCTCTATACATATATCTGATGTCTTGGTTGTGCCTGCTATTACTAAAAACCTGTTGTCAATTAGTAAGCTTACCAAGGAGCTATGTGCTATTATTTCTTTTGATAACAAGTCCTTTATTATTCAGCACAAGCTTAGCAGGGCAATCCTGGGGCAGGGACACAGTGAACATGGGCTGTATGTGCTGGACCGTGGTGAGTCAGCACTTCTTTCAGTGGTGAAGAAGAACAATAATAGAGCATCTTTTGAAGTGTGGCATGCTCGATTAGGACATGTGTCCTCTGCTATTCTTTCTTTGTTGAACAAACATGGGTTTTTATCTTTTACTTCTGTACTTCCAAAACCTGGTATTTGTGAACCGTGTGCTATGGCTAAAGGCCACAAACTGTCTTTTGTTGAGAACCCAAGACGGGTTAAGAATGTTTTGGATTTGATTCATTGTGATTTGTGGGGGCCATCTCCGGTTGTTTCGGGAAATGGTTTCTCCTATTATGCTTTGTTTGTGGATGATTATTCGCGTTTTTCGTGGTTCTACCCTCTACGTCGTAAGTCAGACTTCGTCGATGTCTACTTCCAGTTTGAAGCATTCGTAGAGAACCAATTCTCATCTCGCATCAAAGTTTTCCAGAGTGATGGAGGGACTGAATTCATCAACAACAGGTTGCAGTCTCACTTTGGAACTCGTGGCATTCATCATCAAGTCTCATGCCCATATACACCTGAGCAGAATGGTAGAGCAGAACGCAAGTACAGACACATCGCGGAGATGGGCCTCTCCATGTTGTTTCATTCACACCTACCGCTGTCTCACTGGGATGATGCATTCAGTGCTGCTGTCTTCACTATCAACCGGCTGCCAACTCCGGTGATTGATAACAAGTCTCCTTTTGAAGTACTCTTTGGACGTTCGCCTGACTACTCAAACTTTCATCCATTTGGTTGCCGTGTGTTTCCCTATGTTCGGCCTACATCTGAACATAAATTAGCCCCTCGCAGTCTGCCATGTGTCTTTTTGGGCTACAGTGCACACTACAAAGGATTTAAGTGCTTGGATCCTGCCTCTGGTCGCATTTATATGTCTCGTCACGCTCGCTTCGATGAGGGTCACTTTCCATTCTCGAGAGTATCCACAGAGGCTCATTTCTCCTCTTTGGATGTCTCTTCCTTTGTTGACCCCACTGATCCTGATTTAGAGACATCTTCTGTCGAGATCATTCCACCACAGCAGCCCTGTACGGTATGTCATGAGCCTTCTTCGACTGCATCAGCAGCAATCGCCGATGAACCTGAACCAGCCACTCCAGTGTCTTCTCCAATATTCTCGAGTTCTTCCGATTCACCTGGTGATTTAGTCTCTTCTGGAAGTGGTACTTTGACTCCTCCTGCTTCCACAGCTCTACAGGTTCCAGCAGCCCCACCTGCTCCTCGAGCTCACTCGATGGTCACTCGTCATCAGGATGGAACAAGAGTAGCTCGCAGTCTTGGACCTGATTTTGTGGCTACGGGTTTAGTTGCTGAGTTACTGGTACAGAAGGAACCGAGAAACTTCAAGGCTGCAGTTAAGGACTCACGATGGGTTACTGCTATGGATGAGGGGATTGATGCACTTCAGCGGCAACAGACATGGCAGTTGGTGCCTTGCCCTCCACATGTTAATGTGGTTGGTTCCAAGTGGGTCTATCGATTGAAGTACAAACAGGATGGCTCTATTGAAAGGTACAAAGCACGTCTGGTAGCTCAAGGATTCTCACAGGTTCCGGGGTTTGATTTTGATCATACCTTCAGTCCAGTTATCAAGGCTGCTACTGTCCGCATAGTGATTGCTATTGCTACTATGAGGAAATGGCCGCTTCATCAGCTCGATGTCAAAAATGCTTTTCTGAATGGTGTTCTTGACGGTCCAGTTTACATGGCGCAACAGCTGGATATCAGGATCCTGCACGTCCTAATCATGTATGTCTTTTGAAGAAAGCCATCTATGGTCTTAAGCAAGCTCTTAGGGCATGGTTTGATCGCTTCAGTGCCTTTGTTAAAGGTCTTGGCTTTGTTGGCAGTCTGTCGGATCCGTCTCTGTTCGTGTTTACCCGTGGCTCAGTCATCCTTTACCTTCTCATCTATGTCGATGATATCATTCTTACCGGGAATGATAAGGTTGCCATTCAGAGTTTCATAGCTCGGGCTGATCGGGAGTTCTCTGTCAAGGATCTCGGATACCTCAGCTACTTTCTTGGCTTGGAGGTTACACCCACCTCTACCGGGTTGTTCTTGGGTCAAGCCAAGTATGCTGGGGATATTCTTCAGAGAGCTGGGATGTTGGATGCTACACCGGTCTCTACACCGTTTCTTCCGTTGTCTCAGTTACACAGCAGTACCAGTGGACCATTTCACAATCTGAAGTTGTATCGTTCTCTTGTAGGTGCACTTCAGTACCTCACTATCACTCGTCCTGACCTATCCTTTGTTGTCAACTCTGTGAGTCAATACCTTCAAGATCCACGGGATGATCATTTTGCTGCAGTTACTCGTATACTCAAATATGTTCGAGGCACGCAACATTGTGGATTGACCTTTACTGCTGATGGTGTTTCGGAGATACTAGCCTACTCTGATGCTGATTGGGCGCGCTGTTTAGAGACACGTCGCTCTACTTATGGATATGCAGTTTTCCTTGGTGGTAACTTGGTCTCATGGAGTGCGAAGAAGCAACCTACAGTCTCTCAGTCAAGCTCTGAATCGGAGTACAAAGCTCTTGCGAACACTGCTTCGGAGGTAGTGTGGCTGTTACATATTCTTCGGGATATGCGCTTCCCACTTCAGGGATCTCCGGTGCTTCTTTGTGACAATAACAGTGCTATCTTTCTTGCGGAATATCCAGTTGCTCACAAGAGAGCTCATCGACATCGACTATCACTTTGTGAGGGAGCTAGTTAGTGCTGGCAAATTTCGAGTTGGTCATGTTTCGACATCCTTACAAGTTGCGGATATCTTCACCAAGGGGCTCAATCGTGCGCTGTTTGACTTCTTTCGGTCCACGCTTCGCGTCTCAGTCAGTCCGACGCTTCGCTTGAAGGGGGGTGTGACAATACAAGAAGAATTGGAGGACTGATTTATTAATTATGTATGTACTTTGTATATTGCACTTATGTGCCTAGGGTTTAGCTAGCTTCAGTATTTAGCTTTAGGCCCTTGTATGTAACTATATATAGGCATGCTCCTGCCTTATTCTAATCAAGCAATCAGATACTCTTTACAGCATTCACATGCGGGGGTTTTTCTGCAATTTATGCAAATTGCATTCAACATGCTTGAATTTCACATTTGAATACTTGTTTTTTAGACCAAACAGATTGTTTTTTAGAACATGCTTGCATTTAACACTTAACAGGTTGTTTTTTAGAGAATGCTTGCATTTCACAGTTAATAGATTGCTTTTTAGAGTTCATGTATTTTGAAGCAAAAAAAAAAAGGTTTTATAGAGCATGCTTTAATTTCACCCTTGAATGCTTGTTTTCTAGACCAAAAATGTAGTTTTTTAGAACATGCTTGTACACGCTTAACATGTTGTTTTTTAGAATAAAATGTTTGTTTTTTAGACTGTGTGGATATGTTTGCTAACATCTATTTTTAGACTAAAATGCTTGTTTTTTAGAACATACTTGTATTTCACGCTTAACGGGTTGTATTTTAGAATAAAATTCTTGTTTTTTAGACTGCATATTTTTAGACTAAAAGGCTTGTTTTTTAGACTGAGTGAACAGTGCACGTGAGTGAATAGTGCTTTTTTGTCAAAATTGCAAATAAGGACATCCTTCCTTCCATATTTCAATATAGTCCTTCGTCACTATATAGTGACCGTCACTCAAGAGACCAACTCATCTAAATTTCATGATTAATTCAATTTTAAAGAAAAGTTCAATTTCCTTTTTATTATCAAACTAGGCTTACCGGACCGCGTGTTGCGCGGTTTTATGATGTAATTTTAAAATAATGATAATGTGTATGTCAATACAGAGTAAATATCTGATGCAAATAATATTGTAAAATAATAAATTATGTAAATTGATATTTGTTTAACTCTAAAATTTTCAAAAATAAAATAATTGAAAGGAACTAAATTACAATAATTAAGTAAAAGTGTTGCATTCGGTTCCCTATTTTTGATTTCTTGTTTACATCAGAGTCGACTTCAATGTATTCTTTTTGAGTATACACGGTCTTTGTATTTTTGCTCATTCGTAGTTGTATTATTGAAATATCGTCTTCATCATACTAAGGCAAGTGTGCCTTTATATTCACCTCTTGCAAATAACCACTAAGTATCTAGTATGGATTTCTTTATGTTTTGGTTTTGGAGTTTGGAGGAACACAACACAATGTACTTTTTACTTTCAACATTATTCTTTCTTTCTTCCAGGAAATCTTGTTCTTACAAAAGAAAATAATATAAGGATATATGAAAATAAAGTAAGGATATTTTTATGTAAATTGGTATATCGTCCATTACTTCCTCCAAATTTAAGCCTAGTATAGTTTCAGCCCGTGTACCCAAAAAGGTAATTTGTATTGTTTCATTGTCGTCTGTTAAATTTTTGTGGATCATTCACCTGAATATTTAGAAAATCATTATGTGTTCAGGAAAAATAATTTTTAAATGATGTAGGAAACACACAAACACATATATATACATTCACACACATAATCATCTAAAAAACAATCACAAATTATTCACATGTAGTGTTTTTCTTTTATTTTTCATTAAAGTGTTTTTGGATTTGTATTTGATATTATACATTGTGGATTTTTGTTTACAGATTTTGTAAGTATAACTTTTTATACATAATTGATCTCAAAACTTCTAAAAATCATCCCTATCTTTACATTTTCCTAACTCCTTCCCTAGTAATATACAAACAAAATCTAATATAAAACCTTGAGCTATTTTGTAATCTTAGCAAAACCTCATGCGATTCTATGTATTACTAATTATTAACATTGTGGGGCAACGTTTTATTTAATATTTATCTTTATGAAGAAAAATTAAATAACAATATGTGCAGTTCTAAATCCTAAACCCCTATAACTCTTCAACCAGGATATATTCAGCGTTCCTCTAAAAACATGCTCTATTAGCATTATTCTTCATATTATCCTCTGCAGGTATACAAAATAAAAATCCAACATAAATTTTCATTGTTGGTTAAAGAAACTCGAACATAAATAATCCCAGACTAATATCATGCTCTTTTCGTCTCAATAAAACTGATAGTGTAAACAAAAATAAGCACAATGAAGTAATGTAGGACTAAACTAACCTAAATCAAGTGTGACGTAGAAACCAGAAACTGCATACTTGGAACTTGGTTGCAGATTTCTAAATCGATTGTGATTTTTGCCTTGCTAGGCCTATCTGGATGTTTCAAAACAAAAAGCACATCAATTTGCTAAATTAAATCAAAATGACAAAACATAAAATAACTCCCAATTATCATTCAATTTTTTTTCACAACCTTATATCTCCCTTTTCTAGTGTTTAATTTAATGGATGAATTCAATATGGTGAAATTGTGGAGTTCAATATTGAGTTTCCCCATTTTAACTAACACTTGTCTTAAAAGAACTTATTTTTACTGAATCAACATCTCGAGTGGATGTTATCTAAATGCAATGTATAAATTTCATTTGTAGCTACGAAAGGGTGGTTTGCTTTGTTAGTTTAAACTGGTACCTTTAAAGCTTAAAGGGCTGGATTTGATTCGTACTATTACATGTTGTATTCATTTATTTCAAGTTATATTATTTGTGTTGTTTGCATATTACATGTTTGTAGATTTATATTATTTGTCTTATTTGCATATTATATTAAGAAATTACAAAGTTATTAAATTACTTTAAGATCACAAATTTGAAAGTTTGCCTATAAATCATAATAATGCATTGTTAAAAGATTTAAAGGTATGGATTTAATTTTAGCCTTTATAAATACTTCAAAACCCTAGTCCTGCAACCCTTGGCGACCACAAACTTTGAATTCATAAAAGTCACAAACTTGATTGCGATTTGTTTGTCATAATATGGCAAAAAAATAAAACTATATGCATAGTAACCTCTGGAATGGCAAAATACATATAGCTCTACTCCATAATCATCATATTTCTACTACCACTAACACAATCTAGAATGAAACATCAATAATTAAAAGCTCCAATTTCTAGACTTTAGAAATTCAATCACTGCATGTTTTAAACTAAGCATCATAACTTAATACACCAGTGTAAGAATGCTGCAATTTATATGTATAAAAAAGTAGTAATCTTCATTTTAACAGCTTGAACTGCTGACGTGGTATACATGTCAAACATCCTTCAATGTAAATCATCACAGACAATTAAAAGTTTCTAAGACTTTCTTTTTATTTCTTCTCTAAGAAAAGCCCCCAACAAACAGAAATATGCTACCGAGACTGAAGACACATGCATGCAACACATTAGCAAAATAGAATAAAACAGAATCAACGATTTTGCACGTAAAATCAAAAAGGAAATCCAAGAAAGGAAAAACTTACGGAAGCAGAAAAACTCAGATTCATGAGTGTTAGGTACATCACTTATGATCTGAAAGAAAGTCATGCTTTCATATCATCAGCGACATCATTAATAAACTCTTCAGTATTAAGGTAGTACTTGTCTGTGAAGATAGATCTTTTCGTTTTTCAGGATCTTTGCTTTGCTTGGCCTTTCTGAATGCTTCAAAACAAAAAACAAACAATTAAAACTTAACATAAAAATACAAAAAAAAATCAAAACTAAAATTTGTTGAATCAAATTATTCATTCCCTGTTATATAAACTAAATCACATGAAGAACAAAAATACTTATGGAAACCACACTACTATAATAGCCTTCATTTAAGACACTTTGTTAAGGCGTTTAGCATGGAAGGTAGGTTATCCGCCTTGCAAAGTAGTTGCGAACTCGCAACCCTTCTTTCAGTTCTAAAAAAGAAATATTCAAGGCGGAAGAAATAAAAAATACGGCGTTTAAAATAAGCGTCTTAACTAAAATCCGGTTACGATGTCGCAAGGGTGATTGATGGAGTATCTTTGAACTTTCCTTAAAATCCCAATCGCACCCAATTAGCCCATCCAGAATCAAACCCAATCTTCTTCAGCATCTCGAACTCGAATCCATCCGGATTCGCACCTTTCTCTGCTTCTTCTCCTAATCCTTCTCCTTCAACTCAACCGAGTCACTATGGTCGTCCCTTTGGCGCTTCCTGGGAGGGCTCACAGGGGTGGGGGAGCGGCGGCGATGGCTGTGGCGCCGATCGGGAGAGTGAGAGCAGCGGCGGTCGGCGGAGGGAGAGCACGTTTGGTATTCAAAAGTTGTACTTTTCTCCAGATCCTACTGCTTAGCTACTTCCTTGGTAGAACAGGTGCTTCCAATGGTGAATTCGGAAACGTTTGTGAAGGTAAAAACTCAGGATTCACCATTGAAGAAGTCACCATTAAAGACCTGATTGAAGCCTTCGCCTCCGGCAAGCTGACTTCTTGACAGCTCGTTGACTTTTACCTCCGCCAAATCGACGCCCTCAACCTAGTTGTCCGGGGAGTCGTCGGAGTCAACCCGACGGTGCATGATCGGGCAGACCGGGTTCCGGCGGGATGGGATTCGTCGGCACCACCGTTGACCGACATGCTTGGCATTCCGATGCTACTGAAGGACAGGTCTGCAATTTCATTCACTTCTTTCAATTTTCCAGGAAATGCATTTACGAATTCTGATAAACGGTTTATAATTAATGAGTTTCGATGAATGTACGCTGAATAATCGAAAAAAACATGATCTTCATACAATAGCTTAGAGCTGTATGGAGACTCTGATGCTCAAGAAGTGATAATTTGGCCTTTGTTTGTGATAATTCGCTGACAGATAAAAAATGGATCTTTTTCCTATATTTGAACAGCATACTAGTATATAATTCTGTATGTAATATTGATTTGAATGAAACAGGGATTCTTGAGAGTGGAATGGAGGTGTATATGTCATATTCACGCTTTTTTCTGATGTGAGCTCATTCATATATACCTGCATATGTGTATGGATGCTCGTTTGTATGGTAGGATTGGAGGAATAGAGTATACTTTAATATGTATAAAATAAATGGAATGTGCAGAATCCTTACGTTAGAGGGGGAGATGTATGTGGTTCAAGCAGTGCATTTTGTTTAAGTTGTGTGCATTTTGCAGTATTATTTAAAAGCAGCTTTTGGCTTTGACAAGAATCAATTGTCGGAGATTCTTATTTTGGTGGGAATTGCCTTGATTATATCCCAGGTACTTCTATAAAGCACCTTATCTAAAGTGCCTCAATCCTTTATAGTAATTTTTTTCACTCATTTTTGTTCATTGTAAGTTAAGAAGTTGGTGGTGCTTCCGGTAATCATTCCTTTGGTTGGAGAGAAAATTATTTTGTGCACTGCTTTATTCTCAACTACAGCATATGTAAGTCACATTGTCTAACTTATTCATGTTTTTTACGGTACTGCTTTATGGAATCTAAGTTCACTGTAATGCTCATTATTCACAGGCAATGCTTTATGGCTTGGCATGGGCTCCGTGGGTATGCTTGCATTCAGAATAGACCGCGGTGTTTGATTTTTCATTTTTTAAAAAATTAAAAAGTTGCATGCTTGATTTCAATACGTAAAATGTACATCATTACGCATTTGTTATGGCTTACACATCGGTGTAATTTGTGCCTCAATATTCCTGTTAACTAATTGCTAACACCTGTGAAACAGGTACCCTACTTCAGTGCTTGTCTAGGAGTTGTTAATGTTATTGTCAAACCTTGTGTAAGTACCAAGTATCCCTTCATATATGTTCTCTTCTCTATTAAAATCATTCTTCAAATTGAGCTTCTGTTTGATCGTTGCCAGACTTACACTCTCATATCAAAAGCTTCAAGTTCGAGTGATTAGGTTCTTCAAAACCTTTTTATATTCTATCCTTGAATATACTTTTATAGTAGTGATTCAAGAACCTGTGCTGAAATTTCGCAATCACGGGGAAAGGCTCAAGGATTCTTGGTACTTACACAAGGTTTGACAAGAATCCTTACGTTAGAGGGGGAGATGTATGTGGATCAAGCAATGGATCAGCAATATCGGTTGCTGCAAATATGGTTGCTATTTCTTTAGGCACTGAAACAGATGGCTCTATTCTTTGTCCTGCAGATTATAACTCTGTGGTTGGATTCAAGCCTACTGTAGGTCTAACATTTCTTAAACATCCTCTCTTATAGGTTCTGCAGTTTCTTAGGCCTAATATCGTGTTAGGTTTGTACAGAGATTTCGGTTGTTTTGATGTAGAAGTGTGATAAATTGCATTAGATTTGTACAAAGATTTTGCTGTATTTTTTAATAGAAAGAACTCCACAATATATTTTTTTTGTATTTATTCATGTATATGGAGCTCTCTGGTCCATTTGGATCGGAGAGCTCATTTTTTTTGCCGAGGAGAATGGACTTAAGACATCGCAAGCTGTCCAGCTTGCTGTAATAGATTGACTTGAGATTTCGCAAGCTGTTCCGCTTGCTAGGGTTTTTTTTACAAAACGAGCTTTCTTGCGAACTCGCAAGTTACGTTTAAGGCGGAAATAAACGCCTTAAAACTGAAAACATTTAAGGCGGAAGAGGAACCGCCTTAGATGATTTTTCTCATTTAAGACACAACCAGAGAAGACATTTGTCTTCTGCCTTGAAACATGAAGGACCAACCGCCTTAAATGCCACAATTTTGTAGTAGTGCCAATTTTAAATAGGAATATATGCATATATGCATATATATATATATATATATATTGTAAATATAAAATGTGGCCATGAAATAAAAATGAATTCATTAATTAAAATAATAATAGGAATTGAAGCGTGATAATGAATTGTTAATTTGATATCATAAATATATTATACTTCGTATAAATTATCTATAAATTATGAAATATTATGTTTAATTTATACATAATCAGTTGATTTATATTATGTTTACTTTTTGGATAATGTTTAATTGGGTTGTAGTATGTTCTTTGGTTGACCCTTCCACTATTTTGTATGTGATCCCTTTATCCTATAAATAGTAATCCAAGATACAACCCAACAATGAATCTAATCATCTATACTATAATATTTTTTTAAATAAAATCACACTTGCTTTTATATATTTTTTGATTTCCCCTTATAAAAAATAACATGAGAAGAGATGTCTCTTTTTATATTATAAATACGGAAAAGAATTGTTTTGCAAAAATTATTTGATCCAAGTAGTTTGTGTTTTATCAGCGTAATATTTATTTTTATTGTAATTGATTTATAAAATATGGAAATAGTTAAAATTATGAGTTTAGGTAATGATGAAATTAGTTAAATGCCAAGAAGAAAGAGAATATTGTATGCTCCCCTCAATATCCATTAGGCAAAAAGTCGTAGGGATATCCGTATTTTTAACTTGTAAAAATAAACTAATCATTAACCTAAAAATTCCCACTTCATTAAACTAATTATTAACCTAAAAATAAACTCATCATCTATCATGATGAGTCCAGATTAATTCTTGGAACATGCAATATTCAGTAATATGGAGCCAAGTTGTCACACAAAAAATGGATATAATCTTGTAATATAATTATTTCATGATATTATATAAGAGATTGGTACTTGAATATCTTCACCCTTACATTAAAAAAAAAATTAAATATCGAATCGCTCTATATTCACGACCAGTTTATTTCAGCAGGCGATTTCCCACCCGATCGTTTGTATAAGTTGGATATATAATCATTCAGTTGCATATATTTCATTCAACATCCTCTCGCTCACATACAGACACACAATGACCATAATAAATAACACAACACTAATAATCAGCACATCTTTTCTCGCTCATTCACTTTTTCTGCTCACGACCATAGATTCCAGGACCATCTTGGGGGGTTTAAGGTCGGTTTTCATTGTTGAATTCTTGTTTACTCGTCGAATAATCCTTCGATCAGTCTGTATGTTCATTCAGCCCTGATTGAATCAATTCCCACTTCTTTTTTTCAGGAAATCTCACCGCCATCATCACCTTCATGCTACAAGCGTAAGAACTGATCAAATCGCTAATTCATATATTCATATTAATTACAACCGCTCATCGGATTTCTTCTCTTATGCGAGAGTTGATTCAACACAAATCCTATCCCATTTATATGTACATAGGGAATAGTAAATTAATATATTTGATTTCATGTTTTAAACTACGCGTTCACATGGTAAGTGTAGCAAATTTGGTAATTAATATATTTGATTTGGTTTGATTTTATTTTTAAACTACGCGTCTATATGGTAAGTATAACGAATTTGGTAAATTAATATATTTGATTTGATTTGATTTTATTTGATTTTTAATTTGGAAATGAATTCATGGCGGTAACTACATGCATGGTAACTATAGTTTCTTTCCTTTTCAAATATGACGATGGTGTAAACCTATATACACGGTTGAGTCAAAATATACTAATTACTTGTAAACCTAAATAACATAATAAAGGAAAGACTTCCATACCTAACCTATTTGTTTCCATAATAATTATGGAGTAATCATAGATATAACTTGCCTACTATCGGAGGCGGCGGCGTTTCCACAAAACGCATGCTTCTATGTCGTTTTACGTTTTAACATAATTATTCCGGCGACGTGTTTTTCTTATATATATTTACGCCGCCACTTTCTGCTTTTATATATATATCTAGTAAAAGATAAAGGATAAATTCAAAAAAAAATCAGAAAAGAAGATGAGGTCAATTTAAATTATAATTCCAACAAATTAACTTCCATGTTTACGGAAAATTTTGCATGTGTTAACTTTTGAAGAAAAGAATATTTTTTTGAAAAAAAAGGTAACTTGCGTGAAGGAGAAGATAAGATTGAAATTTTACCTTAATAATTTTGTTAATAACTGGAAACGCAAGTTTTTGTAGTGTTCCAGAATGTAGCGTTTTCATCCCAAACTCTAAACTGAAAGCTTTTCACCGGGTAAATAGCTGTTGGACATGTCAAACTCTATTTTTAGTAAAAATACAAAACTTTACCTCTAAACTCTCATCACCAATCCAACGATATTTTGGACGCATACATTGTTTAGCAAATATTATTTGGAGCGACTCTTATTCTGCAAATTCGAAATTTGCGGGCACGCGGCTTAATTAAATAAATATATGTATATATATTTGAATTTTTTACTAACTTAATTTCTCTCAAATAGGCAGCTTCATCATCTCTCCGGCCAAAATTAAATAAATATATGTATATATATTTGAAGAGTTGGTCTCTGGAGTGACCGTCTATATTATGCTATAATATAGACTAGGGACTAAATTACAATATGGAAGGAAGGAGGTCCTTATTTGCAAATTTTGTGAAAAGTACTATTCACGGCACTGTTCACGCGCACTATTCACGACACTGTTCACGGCACTATTCACGCAAAAATAAATCAGTTAATATAATTTCTGTATTTTAAACACTTGTTAACACAAAAGAATTCAGGTTAGAAAGACAAATTTCCATATTATAAACATCAGATTTTAGGTACATAAAAACTAGGGTGTTTAGGTTAAATAATGTTGTGTTAAGTATAATCAAGTTTCACCAAAGGTTTCAGCCCAAAAATTCACAACCATCACAATTTTCAACTTAAACAATCAAGTTTCACAAAAACCACAGTTTTCAACCTAAATAATTAAGTTTTCACAGTTTTCACAATTAATAATCAAGTTTCGCAACCCACAACTTTTCAACCTAAACAATCAAGTTTTCACAATAAAAACAGTTTTTAACCTAAACAATCAAGTTTTACAAACACCACAATTTTCAGCCTAAAAAATATAGTTTCTACAATCACTGTAGTTTTCAACCTTAATAACCAAATTTTCACAATCACAGTTTTTACATTAAAAAATCAAGTTTTACAAACACCACAGTTTTCACAATAAATAATCAAGTTTCAACACAAATCAAGAAACCTAGTTTTTAAGTTAAACACATAAAATTTCATATGCAGACAGAAACCACATTAAGCAGTCTAGTTTTCAAGCTAAACACATAAATTTCATAATAAGACAGAATCCACATTAAAAAGTCCAGTTTCCAAGATAAACACATAAAATTTTATGAGAAGGAAGATACCCCACATTAAACAGTCTAGCTTTCAGATGTATGAACACACATCATCAGACAACATAATTCCAGAATGACACGATCTAAATCGCTACAGAAACAATCTCATAAATCATAAGCAACAATAATCACCTAAAGCACAATCGCTAATACATCAGCAATAAATAACATCAAAGCCTAGCATCTGATCCGATCAATTGATCGCATAAACAACAGCAGATTGAATAAACGAAAAGGCATAAGCAAAACAACATCCAATCCCAGAGCATAATACATTGAGCTTGGATCTAACCTTTAGCAAAAGTGAAAAGAGAGCAGGTCGAACACGTTGAACAGGCTCTGCTCCTCCGTCGTCGCCGGCGATGCTAGAAGCAGGGAGACGATAATAAAGGCGGTCCAGAGGAAGATCGTGGAATTACTCCGGCGGCGGGACCTGGTGGTGCGACGGAACTGCCACCAGCGCCGTTGGTAACCGGCCGTGTGGAAACCTACAAGCCCACAGCTCCTGCCGGTTGGATTGCGTAGATTGGGAACGACGATTGAAAGAGGGTTTGGGGATGGGAAATTGGGAACGATGATCTGAAGGTTTTGAAAAATAAAAAATAGAAATATGGTATATATATTTATGGAGGGGGTCTGTGATGCAATTTCCCTATATTGCTAAAAAGGACCTGCGTAAATATTAATTGCAAAAGAGGAGCCGCCTTTCCTATTTTAATTGCAGAAATAGGCCGTCTATATTATAGATATAATATAGACGGTCTATTCCAAAACTAATATATATTTGAATTTTTTTACTAACTTAATTTCTCTCAAATATGCGGCTTCATCATCTCTCCGGCCAAAAGCACCCAAAAATATTCGAGAACTCAAATCCTCAAGAACGCCAATCGATCAAATGGCAATTTCATTTTATCTAATTTGAAAAAATATAGTTCACAACATATATATACACACACATATATATATATATATATTTAGTATTGATAAAATTCAACTCATTATTATTTGATTCAAATTATAATATTGCGTTCAATTTTTTAATATCATATTCTCTTACTAAATATAATGAAATTGAACTATCTTATTTGGTCAAAAAGTAAAGTTCCTATATGGGATTGATATATGATTATTATAATATTTAAAAAGAAAATATTATTTACAAGAGATTGTAATCATTTGAAGGAAAAAAATATAATCTAACTATATTATCCCTATATTTAAGAACATGTATTAAAATTATATTCTAATTGTGTATGCTCACTAAACCCAAACCTCACTAAAACCCTAGTTTGTGTCTGCTTGTTAGTGTATATATACCCTCGTGTCTGCATTCTTTGCCGCCAATCGATTGTCACCCATAACTGCGCAAGTTTATAATGTCTGCATTCTTCGCCGCTGCATCGATTATCACCCATCACTGCGCAAGCTCATAATCACGATTGTATTTGTAAAACAAATATAATATATATGTAAGCTTGTGTTTATGCATATATATGTAAAACAAAATGCAGAAATATTCTCTATTCATATTAATATAGAATATTTTCCATCTGTCTTATTGATGACATGTAGTAAATAACATATTTACTCAAATATTATTATTTTAAATTAGCTAAATATCATCGTGCGTTGCACGATATATTTAATCTTTTTTAATTTAAATATTATGAACAAACTTATGAAGATCGATGATGAAGTGTTTAAAGAAAAAATCATTCTGCAATTACCAATGTCGGGAGCATATGAGTAAGAGAAGGCACAGTTCTTTGCCAGAGATCCTTGGTGCCAAAGAGAACTCCACCAATAAGAGAGTGTCAAACCAGCAATAAGAGGAGTCAACTGAGAAAATTTGGCAAACAGAATAATCCAGTGGTTGGCAAGACGAAGGTCGTTCAATATCTCAATACGGGTGCACGAAACCTGCAGCTCAGTCCAAGAACTCCAGTTCCACGGGTAGCTATTCACCGACTCCACAAGAACAGTTCGAGCGAAGGCTCTGAATTCTTGAGAAAATGCCGTATACAATAATCACTCAAAGCCATCATCGTGTATATCGTGGATAATATGGATTGAGTGTGATGTAATATTTTCATACTTAACTAATTATGGATAATTGCGGCATTCATGTTAATTGTGTGATGTAATATTCATGTTTTCCTTTCGTAGACGTGTTAATTAGCATGATGGACTGAAATTACCGCGTGTGTAAAATAGGATTTTATAGGTGGAATGAGTTGTATTTGTAAAAATAGAAGTCGGGAGCTATTTAGTATGCTATAAAAATATGCTATAATATATGCATACCATATATTATATATATTAAAACAGCCAACTGCATATTATATATATACGATAATGAACACCATGACAATCATATTAGAAAAAATATATTAATGCTAAAACAGTTATGTAGATTATGTTCGGGTAAATAGTATTAATATGGTATATAATATTAAGTTCGGTAAAGTTCGTAGATTAAAAGAAACAAAAAAAAAAGAATATATAAAAATGGTAAGCGCCGGAATATGGTGAACTTGTGGTGGTCATGTGGCGGTTTTAGTCAAAACTACGTAGTTTCATCCTTTATATTAATTTATTTATTGACCGGAGCAATAACTCTTCTAGTTCCCTTTAAGATAAAAAAATTATGTAAAAATATAACAATTAATAATTGGTAAATCACATAATTCTATTCAAAAGAATAATTTTATAAGATAAAAAATAAAAAATTAACAAAATATGTATATGCAATCATTAAAAGATATATCTATTACAAATTTATAAAAATTTAAAATTTCGTGTATAACACGAGTATTACACTAGTCAAAGAATATGTGCGTAAAATTGACTGGTGTAATTACCATTATGCCCCTGGTCATTATCTGTTTCCTGATACCAAATTTGCTAAAAGCCCATTCTGGCCTAGTCACAGAATACCCAGCTCTGAAAGCCCATAATCAAAAACCAAAACCTAACTAAAACCCTAGACTGTGTCTCGTTATATATACCCTCCTCTGCCTTCTTCGCCGCCGCAAACCCATCACTGCGCAAGTTCCCATCCATCTCCCTACAACCATGGTGACTAAGAAAACCGTAAGATTTATATTCTGTTCTTTATCTTTTCTTCGATTATAATGGAATGGAGTTTTCATAAGTGTGTTTTGGATGGATCTTTCAGAAGAAGACTCATGAGAACATCAACAGCAAGCTTGCTCTGGTTATGAAGAGTGGAAAGTACTCTTTGGGCTACAAGACTGTCTTGAAGACCCTCAGGAGCTCCAAGGGTATGTACTCTTCGATGAATTTCATGTTTTGAAAGATCCGTGTTTTTTTAGCTTTGGAATTGATCTGATTTTTAGATCTACTTGTCTGTGTCATCTGTTTATGAATGTTAGATCTTTTGTTTGATTTACTCATGACATGTAATGGCTTCGTTACCTGCAGGGAAGTTGATTATCATTGCCAATAACACCCCTCCTCTCCGCAAGTCTGAGATTGAGTACTATGCTATGTTGGCCAAGGTTGGAGTCCACCATTACAGTGGAAGTAAGGGCCCATCTTTCTTCTTACTGCTGTTTTGTTTATCGAGTGATTAGGAACCTTTGTGTTTTCCAATTTGAACTAGGAGCTTCACTATCTGGTCTGCAGAATCATTTTGTTTCTGATTGACTCGTTCCCTTGAAGCTATATTGAGTGTGCTGTTTTATTTTATTAATCTTCTTCATTAATTTTTGTGCTTGGAGAATCATAGAACAGCTACATTTTACTCGGTTAGTTTAATGGAACTTGATCTGAGACTAATGGGCTTCTTAATTTGGTCGCAGAATCATGTTGTTTCTGATTGACTTGTTCCCATGAAGCTAAATTGAGTGTTCTGTTTTGTTTTAATTAATCTTCCTTGTTCTGTGTTGTGCTTGGAGAAGCATAGGACAGCTACATTCTACTTGTTGCTTCTCCTAATGTGTGTATAGTATCATTAAACTACATTTGTTTAGCAAGATTGATTTTCTTACTTCTAATAATCATAGTCTGATTGTTTGGTTTGGTATAAAATGTATGGTCTTTTATTGTGATTATGGGATGATTAGTTCTATTTGTGGATTCACTTGTGTGATCATATAAGTAGATCATTGATTGTTTTGAACTCTTTGTTTTGTTGGGGTCAAGGTATAGAATGACGATGATGATCTCTACTACAGACCTGTAATGATTTGCGAGCATGATCGCATTTTATTGAACATCTAAGGGACTGAGTCTTTTAAAATGTATACCACAATTGACTGTTTTTGTATATGCTTCGTCTTGCTAGACTTTTTGTTGTGTTTAAGGTTCAAGAGAATACAGTAATTTATTGCCTCTGTGCTGTCTTGCTATCGTTACATTTGGTTTGAATCTTTGATCATGTGAATCTATATGCTAATGTATGGTTTCTATCATTTCAGACAACATTGAATTGGGAACTGCTTGTGGTAAATACTTCCGTGTTGGCTGCCTCAGTGTCATTGATCCAGGTAGACTTTTGGTTTGATTAATTGGATTGTTTTTGGGATGAACATGTTCTTATTTTGCAATTGTGGGATCTGTCAGGTGATTCGGACATCATTAAGAGCCTGCCTGCTGAGCATTGAGGGAAGATGAGTAGTTAGAAGCAATCGATCTAAGCAAATGTGGCGGCGTTCTTCTTTTGTTCTGTTCTATCTTTTTAATGGAGACATTCAGTGTTTGGAGTCTGAACAAAACTGCACTAGCCTATCATGTCGTTAAATTATGAAGTCCCATTTGTGTTCTTAACATTCATTGCTCGACTATTGTGTGATTCATTTTGCAACCCTCGAATATCCATTGTTAGAGTGTAACTGCTGCCTGAATCTTTTGTACCAACTCTTCCTGATGTGTTCACGTTCCTGTTGTAATAACAGTATGCTGATTCTTCTAATATGTTAAGACGTCCGGGCAAAACTTGTAACTTTCACACCGAAAGGTACTAAACCAGCTGTAAAAATGTTCCTCACCCAATCATGACTCTATGAACAGATGTGATCTCAACACCGGCTCTATGTTATGACTCATGAGTGTGTGTGTTTGTAGCTTCTTGTTATGACTTATGACTCTATGACGTATGAACATCATCTGCGGATAAATAATACCAACTCAAATAATATTGTTAGGTATTTTACTACACTAAACTTCAATTTTGCCTTCGTCGTCTGTAGCTGATTATTTACATAGCATATCAAATCAATTTTTGTGGGATTTATTGTGGAGATGTGATGGTCTTAGAATCAGATGACAATACGTTTTCGTTAGTGTGTATAATTGTGACTTACCAAATCAATATTTGTATTGTTATATATATATATTTTGTAGACTCGGGATCTATACAATCACATCATTAAACCATATTCATTCTTTACACCCATTTACAATCTATAGTTGAAATTTCCCATCTAACTTTCACAGTGTTACAAACATTTTTTTCTAAATTATTACTAAACAAGAGTTAGGAAAACACAACTTCAATCATTAGATATTTGCACACTAACTTTTTGTAGACTCAAACATTATTAACTTTCATTACATCGCCAGTTGATCATAGTATCGAATTATGTGGATTAAACTGGCCTCATAATTTCATTAATTATATCATATTAAAATGAATAACATTGACCTATGTAAACTTTCATATAAGTTAAGTGTAATCTAATCTAAACTGACCTAAAAAAAATATGTATATTAAGTTGAACTAAACTAAAATATTTAAAAGAGATGACGAATTCACTAGTGGGGGAGATGCAACAACATGGCGGTTATATATGCATTGATCGACCGTCGTTCATGGTGGCGCTGTGCATTGGGCGCCACCAATGCACGGCGGTCATAACCGCCGTATAATATTTTCGAGTTCGGAACTCTATCAGAATTGATAGTTCTAATTTTGTAAACTTACTATATCCAGCAGCGTTCTGGCGATGGAATATGGAGACGTTTCCCAATCTGAATGCCTATTTGGGAGTAGTTTATGAATTCAGAAAGTTAGTAAGTAACATAAAAAAACACCAGTCAATATGGCCGGCGAAATCAAAATCAGTGAATGAAAATATTATCCTAAAATTATGGGTAGTCGTTGATCGATTAGATCGTACCTCGAAACACCAAAAAATCACATAAAGTATCAGCTTAATTCATTGAATTTGGACTGAATCTACACATTGAAGCCAAAGTCAACTTTTTGCTCCGGGCCAGAAATTCAACTACGTTCATCTGCAAATCTGAACTCCTTGATTGTCCGTATCAAAACCCATGCACAACTCACCGGAGAATTTTAGCTAAATCTTCCAATAACCCCAATCATGTAGAAATTTGAACTCCACTGAGAATAAGAATAAGAATGAGGAGGCGATTCATGATTGAAGATGAAGCCGCTATGGTATTTATTGAAAGAAGATAAAGAGAGATTTTGAAAGAGAGATAGAGATAGAGATAAGGATATAGGTAAAAAATATGAAGAATTGTGAGTGTATTAACAAGTGGAGTATTATATAGATCAGTTCCTGGAACATTTCCGACTTCGTAAATTATGTAGATTATATTCATCGGAGGTCCTATTTAATTTATGAATTCGAATACTTAATAGGGACTCAATGAACGGCGATTCTAAAAAAAAATGTTAATACATCTGGATAGTACTTACTCATTTACGAGTTCGAAAATAAAATAGGACGGAGATATTTATAACTACACACGAAATCGTCGTCCTTTAACGGTCTTTCTTTACTTTTTTCACAAGAAATTAAACGCGTAATGACTCACTTACAGATAACATTGTTTATTATTAGCAAATGTGAAATTCGAAGATGCTAAAAGAAATAAGTTGAAACATTTTTTTTTTTAAGATCATTACAACAGAGCCTAATCGAGTACATGGATCCTAACTAAACCTACTCTAAACCTACTCTAGCCTATCCTATTGATCCGTACGTCGTGGTGGCCTGAGTTCCTCACTTGATGCTTTGAGTGGGGTGAAGCTCCCACTTACACCGTCTGATGCACTTCGCCGCTTCGCACTTCATGCGCCAGTTGATGTAGCTCCGGTAACTCCAAACTGCTTTGAGTTGAGCACGCTATTGGAGATTTTGTGGAGACTGGGAAAGCCACAAGGGGCTTATTGGAGGGGATTCGAACCCTATACCTCATTTCGTTAGCAGGCGGTGGTTTACATGCCCTTTTAATTTGCAACCTAATTTCTCACCTAAATTTGATTGGATTTTATATATTACAAGTACTCATATAAAGGGTATTCGTTGATTTATTTCATTTCAGTTTAATTTAAATATAATATAACTTAGTACATTCTTTTTGTTTAAATTTTATTATCATTAGACTTTAATGCACTATATTTAATTTAGCTTGATCCGCGGTCGTTATATGTACCAAACATTATGAATTCATTATTTAATACTAGAATTTCGGGTATTAATCAAAGTTGATCAAATTAAAGAACTGTCTATTAATTTGATGGCTCGGGGATCAGCTGTTGTAGTTGTTCATAATCAGCACGATCCTTATTTTTATTATTTTCATTACCTATCGCGCAATACTGGCAATAAGAATCAAAGCTGGTTAGTATTTATATCCCAATTTCCTTATTTACTGCTCCTTATTCATAAACAATTGTTTATTTTCATATGTGATCTAAATTGTTTAAGATTATGGTTAATTTCATTTTCTCATAGATTAGATATTCAGAGTAAGCACGCCACGCTCTCCTTCAGGTCCACACTAATGAATACGGTCGTTCTACTCAGCAATATCTTCCAGCAAAATTCTCCCTGGAGATGATATTATTCTTGAAGAGTCTTTGGTTTAAATTCAATTCCTACATATATGTTTGTTCAAGTTATGTAGAAGAAAAAGGAGGTTTTGACTTTTGAGTTTCTGCCGTCCCATTACTGTGCATGCCAGTGTGTAAGATAATGAATAGAGAGGTTTATTAAAACTTTGTATTTATAGAGTTTCTATTCGTAGATCGGCATGATTTGTAATGGGGCATGTTATACGCAATCCGTATTTTACTTATTTTGCAGTCCAAAATAAAAATACGTCTTCGATATACAACTAGAGTAAGAATACAACTTTGATAGTGATAACAGTTGTATTCCCATAATTAAAGGAAGTGTATTCCTTGTAGGCAATTCAGAATATATGTGTTTCTTATAAAACTTTGGGCCGATGGACCCGTAAGTCCATCTCCCGCGTATCTCGAGCCCCTGACCCTTCTCGGGCCCTGCTCCGAGTCTGAATGAAACCCTAGAGTATGAACAATGGACTTATCAAAGGTAGGCTACACTTTTTGTAGTTTGTATAGTACTCACATATTTTATTATTTAATACAAAAGTAAATACACTGAATTTAAAATTACGGAATCAAAAAATATTTAGGTAAGATGTACTAAACAGATCTTTAATTGGATATGAAATAGAGCCTTAGTCCTAGTCCTTACTAATCCGCATAAACCGGTTCTACTCAGCATCTTGCAGCAAAGATTGGAATGATCTTTAAGTATAAACCATCATTTTTGTATTAGGTTACTAGTTGAAAACTTCCTCTCTCTAACACAAATGCTCAAACCTCTCTCTGCACACTTTACTCCTTTCTTCCCGTTACCACTTTATTTTTGACAGAACCGTCACCAACGGTCACAAAACGGCACATGTCGGTACCGCCGTATCCCTACGGCGGACGGACCGCTCCTTTAAATTTTATGCAAGCTCTAAACGTCAAACCACCCCCTCTCTACCCCACACTTCCATCTAATCCCTCCATCCATCCAATCCCTGAGTATAAAGGCAAGATATCATGCATACTGTCGCCGGAAGAAGTCGCGGCCCTATCGGAGCACTGCAACAACGCCCTAATCGGAAAATTTCACCGCCTCAAGCCCTCAATGGACTTCCTACAGGAGGCATTCAAGTCGGTCGTTTTCAATGGGAAATATCAACTGGGATCAATCGATTACAAACACGTGCTGATCAGATTTGATGATCCGGAAGATTTCCAGCGCTGCTGGATGAAATCTCTTTGATATTTCAAGGGGATAATCATGAAGGTATTCAAATGGACCCCCAATTTTATCCCTGATTCAGAAACCTCTATTTTATCTGTTTGGATTACAATTCATAATGTGTCCATATTCTGGTATAACGTGGCTATGTTTAAATCCATAGGAAACAAAGTTGCCAAATTCATTAAGTTGGATCAGGCTACAACTAATCTCTCTAGACCTTCTGTTGTAAAGTTGTGTGTAGAAATTGATCTTTTAGCTAAGCTACACAACTCAGTGTCCCTCACAGTCAATATGCAGGTGGCGGGCAACTTCGAAAATTGGCAGTGCAGTTTCTTCCATAAAGGGTTTTATAATTCTTGATGCTGAACATGTCCTTCCCTTAGGATCTCCCAACTGCAGCTGTAAACATGCACCAGACTATGGTGTTTTTGCCATACTTCAATAGTACATATGTTAGGTTTTTTGGTTACCTTTATACACTACTGATTATTTGTACATGTTTTGACGGCTGAGTTGCTCTTTGTCTCGACGTTGGCTAAAAACCTTCTTTTACATGGTACAAGTTCAAAAATTTTAGTGCGAGGATGACACTTTTTAGGTGAAAGTTTTTGGATAGCCTAGCATTATCAATCTAGATGCTACTGTGTAACAAAGCTGCTTTTGGTTGCTCTATTTTATTTCTTTTTATTATTTTTTATGGTTTGGGATGCTTATAAACTCCCCGCTCACACAGGTGGAACTTATTTAAAAAATTTTAAGTATATAATATAGTTTTAGCAAATTCCACTCGAAATATGTAACATGATACTTGTAACAATATAACATGATATTCATGTTCCATTTGAACACTTATTATTGTTTGTAAGGTCAAAGTTTTTTTGAACTTTTAAAGAAGGATCGAGTACGTAATTACATGTTCGCGGTTCATCTGGTTAACTGAAACTATTGATGATGGGGTATAATAGTATTTGAATACCCTTATCCTTTACAAATTAATTAACTTGTCAAAATACAAGGCCTATGAAATGTAATTGATCAATTTCATACATTCTTGTAGTACGTCCTAGACTCCTAGTTTTTAAAACTCATTTTTAAGTTTGTTTGATAAAAAAGAAATGAACTTATTACAAAAACAAAACTGTTATAAAACTTACGAAACCCAAATAGCAAATTGCAAATTAACCGGTGATATAAAATAGAGATGCCCAAATAGCAAATTGCAAATTAACCGGCAATTGCAATTCGTCAATATGTTATTTTAGTTAAATAAAATGTTAACTTTATATATAGAGAATTATTTTTATTGTAAAAATTTTAGTGTGGGCATAACCTAGTTTTTTGCTACATGCAGTGCACTTGACCCTTTCCCAAATCTTCGCCGACAACAACTTTCATGATTCTTGAAAAGCAGTGATCGAAGAAATGGACTGAGTTTTTGGGTGGAATATGCCCAGTTTTCTAAATGTGTTGATATATACTATATCTCAATTTTACTAATATATAATATTAGTAAAATTGAAGTGTTGAGAAACAAACGTGAGTGATTATTATAATGAAATTCATTTGTTAATTGCAAAAGTCACTGACAGAGAAGAGTTTCTCTTGGTACAATCTACACCAAGCAAGTATCTACTGTAACTACAACACCGTGTGATTCAGAGTATGATTTACGCCTGAAAGAAACAAACTACAAATGGAGATTTGTAAATCAGATCTAGAACAAGACGACACCTTTCAACCAGATCGAGAATGAAATGTCGTCTTGGAAAAATCAGATCAAGTATTATAGACACGATATATAATCAGGCCTTCTATACGTAGTCCGTATTTTGCTTATTTGCATTCCGTATTTTTATTAAATAATCATATATACAATGATAATGATATATAACTGATTTGCAAGTGTATACAATAGAAGTAGTATATATGATGCATATGTCTGATATACATAATTATTGACCATATTATATATATTGAAAACGTATTTTTATTTTGAACTGCAAAATAAGCAAAATATGGACTGCGTATAGCATGCCCCTATATAATCGATCAAATTCAAAAAAAAAAATTTTTATAGAAAATTCACACTTATTTTTTACTCAAGTCCTTTTTTGAAACATAAATAAATCATATTTCAATCCCTTGAAAAACGTTCAGAATCGTTTGACAACAAGAAAGCTGGCGGGTTATGCCAGTCAACTCTATGTACTTCATTCAGTTTCACATGCATAGCTATAGAGTGAGGGCATCTCCAATTGAACTCATTAAAGTAAATTTTCTTAATAAGGAGCGCTCCTTATTTATTTTTTACTAATGTTGATTTTTAAGAAGCACTTTTTATTAGGTAGCTACTTCTTATTTAAGGAGCACTACCTAATTTAATGTGGAACATTTTGAAGGTTTATTTTTTGCTGTAATTAATTAATGATGTGTAGAACATAAGAATCGTATCATTGTTGAGTTTACTACTTACGTAGATTCTATCAAAAGTGATGATATGAAATTTAAAAAGCAGTTCTTATTTTTTTACCATTGAAGATGCTCTTATATGTTATTGTCCCGCAAAATCCATAATGGCATAGTCAGGTTGTTTCTACGCATTTGAATTTGAAGTGCCTCCACCAGCTCGATACATAAAAGAGACGGACTATCCAAAACTTTGATCATTCTAATTAAACCAAGGCAATCTCCAACAAATGCTACGGTATCTAACTGCAACCAGGGGTGTGCATATATTAGGATATCTGTGGGTCGATTCAAGTACCTGCGTAGCCCCATTTTAAAATATCCATGGGACGGGTCGGGGCAAAAATCAAGATACTATTCAATTAAAATCCTAATGCCCCTCAAAATAAAAATTACTTAGGCTCATAATTTGATTTAGGCCTTTCCTTTGAGTTTTGGAGCGACAGGATGAGAAGAATATAGTATCTGGAGCAAATTATTTTTCACTTCATAATGGTTAATAAAGTCACTTTACGATGGTTAATTAAGTCACTGGAGCAAATTATTTTTCAGCAAACAAAAAAAGTCAAATATTCTGATTCTAGTTGAGCTCATATACCTTCGCATTACAGTATCAAATTTATAACTTTCTTCTCTAGAAAATCACATTAAAAAACTTTGAGAAATAATTTGCTCTAATAAAAAAAATCATGACAGGAATATTTCAGTTAGCTGTCTAGCATCCTTTGGAGTATTTTAGTTAATATGTCTGAATTGAACTGAACTGAAATGAACTAAAAAAATACTAAACTGAACTAGAATATAAGTTATACTAAACAATAAACATGCCTTATTTATTATTAAGAAAATATATTCACTCTTTCATATATGTAGTTGTTTTAATAAATACAATTATATATGTTAAAAAATCATTTACAATGTTCGATTATACTAATTTGTATTGTTTAGATTTTTTTTAAAATTAATCAAAAAATAATATTACCAAATTGGATCGACCATTAATTTATCCGCGCCCCATGGATAATTTGTTCCGTTCCGTCCCGTGGATAATTTGCCCTGCCCCGCCCCACGGATAATTTAATAATGGGGCGGGGCGGGTAATACCACATGCACAGCTCTAACTGCAACTCGGTTGGCAAACCAATTGCTACCTCAAGCGCCTTCGCCTCCACATATGTTGGATCAGTTAGGCTCTGCTCACGTCTGTAAAATATTCCCATCAGCTCTTATAGCAATAGCTGCAAAAGCATGCATGACCCTCATGAATACCAGCATCATATAGATTTTTGCACCTGCAGGTGGTGGTCTTAGCAGCGAGCTCTCTGAAAACTCCTCCGACATCCTGTTAGCCACAATTTTGCATCATGACAATACAACAATTTACTCAGCTTCTAATTTTTTACTGTAAAAGTCCTCTAATTTCATTGAGACCATAAAGTATCACAAATCATATAACTGCATTCAAGTTCCAAAAAACAAATTGTGTCGAACTTTTCATTTTTGGAATGGAATATTAATTCAGCGGATCTCATATCAGTAATTGCCAGTAACTCTCGAAACCACATATCTCCACGTTTCGTCTCGATTGTTCAATAAGACGGTTTCACCGAAGAATTTGTACTTACAACACACGATATTATTCAATTTTCATACATTAATTTTTTTTACCACATACACGGCGGTTAAAATGAATTATATGGATACAGGCCTTCTATACGCAGTCCGTATTTTGCTTATTTGCAGTCCGTATTTTTTTAAAATAATCATATATACAATGATTCCGATATATAACTGAATTGCAAGTGTATGCAATAGAAGTAGTATATATGATGCATATGTCTGATATACATAATTATTGACCATATCATATATATCGAAGACGTATTTTTATTTTGGACTGCAAAATAAGCAAAATACGGACTGCGTATAGCATATGCCCCTATGGATATTCCTAAATTCCTATTACTTGTAGGAAATTTATTTTCCTGAAATTTTGGGCCAAACTATACCATATATTAATACTCCAAGCCCATCATAATTCATCTGGACCTTAATTACGGCCTTCTTCTTCTTCTATTTTTCTTTTTCCCCTTTCATTATTCAAAACTGCTGTGGTTCTTTCTCTTCTCAGAAGCTAAGCTGCGCACTGCGGCTGGTTTTCCGATTCCAACCGCAACCCGGAAAAGGTTCCGGCTCTGTTTGTTTGGCCTGTTGGAGCTTCTCTCAGCAGGTAGTCTTCATTGATCCCTTTTCAAGATACTCTTTTTTTGTTGGATTGAAGCTTTATTTTTTGTGTTGTTTGTGTGTTTTACTGTTTTTTTTGTTGTTTATCTATTCTATGAAGAAGGGTTGTATGATCATTGGAAAATCACTGATAGATTGCTTGAATTGCTTCTAGGTTACATGATTAAGTGTTTACATTGATGTAAAAATGCTTGCTTTTTGTGGCGTTTTTTCAAATTTATGAATGCTACAGCTTATTGATGTGGAGAAACAAAGTGAAGTCATTCGGTGTTGTTCTTTTACTTTTCAGAATTCGCTTAGGTGATCATTTCCTACTAGTTAGACTAGATAATAATAATGTTTTCTGTTTGAGACTGTTAAGTGTTTCTTAGCGAGTGAAACAAACCTGCTCACCCATAGTTAAGTTGTATGTGTTAGAATACTGCTCGATAGAGCAACTTTAGTTTCACTGCATCCCTTAAAATTGTTTTGACTAGACAACACAGATTGCTTCTGATGGCTGCATGATTCTGACTTGTTATGTGGATATGTTGTCTCTCTGATGTGCTTTTCATTTCAAGTTATTAGTTGTTTGATTTCTTTTCCATAATTCTTTTAAAAAATCACATATTAGGGTTATACTGTGGAGAGTTAAGATTTTTATCTTGCACGTAAACACTTTTCTAATGATTTTGTAGGATTGCCCGTATAATAATGAAGTGAAAAATATCTGCCTCTTGTTTTCTTATCGAAAATTGTTTCTAATTCTTCCCGTTAGGTTTTCTTAGATAATCTCGAAATGTAAAACCAAGTCCACATAGAAGTCTGTGGCCCGCGCTCCATGTAATCAATAACATGAACACTTACCCTGCTTATTTTACTATAGGTGACGGCTCAACTGAATAAAAAAGAAGCAGAACCACCCAGCCTCTCTGAGTCTGACGTTGAGAGTTTGCAAAAATGTCAAATTTTAGAGGTCGAGGTCGAGGTCGAGGAGGAGGAAACTTTAGGCACTATAAGCAAGTTCCATGTGAAATATTTCCCGTAAGTTTCAGTATTCCAACACCCTTAACATGTGACAATCGCAAATTTAATTTTTCTCGTATGCCTTAACTGTTTTTTTCCAATGGAGTAGCCGAGTAGGTATATATAGATTGCATAGGCAAGATTTAACATATGTGTTTGAACGTTATAATTTTGTCATTGGGCACCAGTTATATAAATATTATCTTTAATATAGGGTTTATGTACTCCTTCATTAGTGACTTAGTTACTTGCAAAATTTGATTGGGGATATAACAGTGCCTGTGGCAAGTTGAATAGTATGTTGATTATTTTATCATGATGATAGGAAATCGAGGGATTAGGCACGTGCAAAGGTGTGATGAATGATCCCCAGATTGTGAAGAGGGCCAGGAGTTACTTTACGCTGCAGAAGTACTGGAATGAGTCTCCTTACTTCTTTGGAGAGGAGCATGAAGCCTCTAAGAGTGAGTACTTTGTTTGCATGTTTATGAGTTGGTAGGAGGAGAGCATGATTGGTTTGATATATTTATTTTATAGTAGCACTGTCCAGAAAAAAACAACTTTTCTTTTCGTTTTTACCATTCAAAGCACAGTGCATAACCCCAGCCAACTTTATATCTGAATAAATAGCAACATAAAGTTGGTTGGTTGTATTCTTTCTGATGATCATGAATCTGCTTTTTGTAAGACGGGGGTATGATTTCCATTTTGGTCTATGGGCCATCCCTTTTGGTCTATAAGCCTTCTATAAATTCTACTTACTTATACCAGGTCACGCCTTGCATTTTATTGGTCATTTATAGACACCAAATGCCTGTGTGCTCTATCATACAGTCAAATATATTGTTTTTTTTGAGTACCAAATATATTGTTAATAACAAAGAGTAGAACACGTACACAAGAGTCTGATCTTTTTTTTTTTTTTTTTTTTTTTTTTTTCTTTCTTTCTTTCTTTTACATGAGCATCATTCATTTGATTGTTGTCTTACTGAGTTCTGGTTTCTTGCTTGTAGAAAAGCAAAAGAAGGGAATAGAAAGGTACGCTGATAGGAAGTTGGAAGAGGAAAAGTCAAAGTCCCATCTCTCTGACTTCGTAAAAATCGAGCCTCACTATTTTCCTGCAGAGCTGTGTGAAGGTTTGTGGTTCTTAATACTGCTCCATTTCTTTTTGTTGATTCATTTTTTAATATTGATCTTACTTGATTGTATGGATTCACAAAACAGGAGAAAAAAGAAAACATGGGTCCAAGAGAGTGAAATGGGACCCAGACTCAGGTATAATGGAACTATTGAAATATCTCTTGCCTTTTGTGTTTATGCTGAATTTTTGTTCTTCGCCGGCAAATTGCCTAAGATTGTTAGTTAGCGTTGTAGAGTCTACAGGTTCCCTTTTGTGTAAATTTGATGATGATGTATTATGTATAAGATCCTTTCTAATTGCTTAAATACAAGGTATTAGGACTGGAAAGGAGGCCATCTCAGATATGTGCTTTAAAAAAAATTTAGATTGTTTCAAAAAGATACTTATGGGTCAGTTTGAAGTGAGAGGATGGATTGCGAGTTCCATGAGCCACACTAAAAGTATGTGTAGTAAAAAATGGAGTAATTTGGTCGGTAGTTATACTTATTGTCACAAGTGGTTGAGTGTAGAAGAATATTAGAGAGTTCACGAGTTGAGGCAATTGTGATGAACAGTGAAGATGTTTGATTGAAAGAATAAAGTGTTACAAAAGGTTGAACAATGAAAAGGGTCTAAATCGAGAATTTACTTGTCAATCACCTGCTCCTCCAAGTTTGACTCTCGCATTTGATAGTTTGTGTAGAAAATAACAATCTTTCTTCCTATTTTTCTCATGAAGGCTCAAAGAGATTTGATTTACTCGAAGCGCTTGAGAAGAGACAGGTAACCTGTGTGGTGCCAATTTCATAAGCATCTAATTTTTGTTATGTGCATGGTCTTCACTTATCTGTTTCCATGACTAAATGTCACTAGGCCGATAAGGAGGATAATAAAGAAGGCGAGGAGGAAGAAGATGATGACAAAATCGAGGATGATGGTGAATATAGTGATGACGGAGATTATAATCAGGTAAATAGAACTCGTTAATTTGCTCCATTCCTCACTAAAAGTATACAGTCCAACACTGGATCTTTAGAAGCCTCGTGGACTCTATATATACTGTAACTAATGCCCTTAAACTCGACTTCCCTACAGAACCAAGCTTTTGATGATGATGAAGATGACCACAACATGGTGGATGACTATGATGGTATGAACTTTTTTGCTGGTTTACATTTGGCACAGTCTGCTTTTCTGTTCTTCAGCGAGCAGAATTCTAATGCAGCTGAATGCGTTTGTTCTTGCAGATGAAGGAGGCGAATTTTAGGATACCGCCAGTGCATGTTGCAACGTTGTTTAGCATGCTGTATGATAGTCTGTTGTAGCAATAAGGCAATGTAAAGACTGGATTCTGCAGTTTCAGTCCAAAATCAAAGTCAGTAATTTAGTAGTCAAGTTTAAGTACAATAAATTATTTGTTGATTCTACGAAAGATTAAATAAGATATCTTATTAGATGCCATAGAATGCATGATCTTGAAATTCTGGCATGGAATTTCAGGACAAGATAAAGATCAAAGCCTTGAAAACATGCAACGAATAAAATTAACTTAAAGTAGTGTATGATCATCATACTATGGCTACTTACTGTGATCTGAAATTACTGATTAAAATTCACTTTTGAAAGCAGTAAAATTTCGTAATTTAGACTAAAATAGAAGTTCGTAAACTGAATTAAACTTACTAGACTTCAGCTAAATTTTTAAAAAATGAAATGTCTCGGCACTTGTTTCTTTATTATTATTAAGAGATGAATTTGTGTTATGAAATTTCATCATATATTTTGATGCTACCAGCTTCTGGTCCCGGTCCGGATACAAGGATGGTTTCCGGTCCGGATGAGGCTTCGTTCGTGCTCCGCGCGCTCTCACCTAATAGACCTGCAAAACAACGCCCCGGAGTATCCCGAGAATAGATACTCCGGCGTGATAATGAAAGAGGGGCCTTTGAATAGGAGAGAGAATAAGGATATATTGAGAGAGTTTAGTCTGATAGAACATACCTTTCTCTACTAGTCTAAAGATGTATGTATAGGTGTGAGGTGGTGAGGATCCAACCCAGAGGCAGTGGTCGTGCCTGTTTGTCCTTACCCGGGGACAGGTCATATTCATGTCCTTTCTGTTCCCGGATAACGCCATTCTAGCTGACGTCATATGGACCGGACCACTCTCGGGGCCGGAGCTTGGATATGGGCCAAAGCCCATATCACCACTAGCCCCCCGAGACAGGGGATTCGTCCGGAGGTTTCTGATCCGGAGGAGGGGTCGCGTGTCTCAATGTGTTTCAATGCTTGTGTTAATCACGCCTGGTTGATCGGATCCGCCTGGAGGCATGCGATCCGGTTCGGATGTGCGTCTCCGAGTTATACCCTATCATGTGAATCTTGATCACGCGCTGGGCATTTGATCTTTCCTTTGCGAGGCGCGTGTCGGCAAGCGCATTTATGAGGCGTGTTACGGCTTCCATAAATGTAGTGTTGTCCATCGAGTAATTCTATTTTATTTTCAAAATAATTTCTGCTCTTTTTCCAAGAAAACAATCATGTCGCCTTGGGAGTCGGCCCCCTCTTTGCTTGTCCTTTTTCTATAAATAGGATTCTTAGTCAATCACTTTCGATTTTATTCTCTTGTTTTCTTCTCCTACTTTCGTCTCCTCCTCCCTTCCTATTCTCTCTCTTCTTCTAGTTCTTCTTTTTCAGTAACTATGGCCACTCAAAATACAGAGAGAGAACTCGAGGTTCCTGTTAACCCGGATGTTGAGGCTGAGCAGATGGTGAAAACGCCAGATGATGAGGCTGACGCGGTGCCGATAGATGGGGAAGTTAGGATATGATTGAACCCTGAACCGGAGAAGGACGATCCGAAGGAAGGGGACGATGTGGACATTGATACTGCTGCAAAGGACTCGTCCGAATGATGGTGGTTCCAGTTTCCATCGACTCCGGGCTGAAGCTGTTCGAGGGCGATCACACCACGGTGGCAGCCATTCCTCGGAGTCACTTTCTATATGGCATCACTTTTCCCCTTTCTCCTTTGTTCCTATCTATCTTTGATCACTTTAACATATCTCCAGCCCAGTTGCAGCCAAATTGTATTGCGGTCATCCGGGCGTAACTTCTTAACTGTTATCGCTGTGAGGTGACTCCGTCTCTAGAGTTGTTCCGGGCCTTCTACCACTTGGATGGTACCAAAGATGAAGGAGTCTTCACTTTTCAGAAACGGCTGAAAGTGAAGGACTGCTGCCGGGGCCGGCGTGATAGCTAAGCCAATTGGCAGAAGTGCTACTTCAGTTTTGACACTAACAAGTACCCCTGCCCTAAGTGGAACCATGAGGCCAAGAAGGAGGAGAAAACGGAGTACCATCCGGATGGGTTGGAGGCGAGCATAGCCAAGCTAAGCTACAATCAGCTTGATTTGCCTAAGTACTGGAATGGTGGGAAGTATGTCTTCCCCTTGAGGGCATACGAGAATGAGGTGTTTACTAAGTGTCGCTTTTATGTTAAGCAAGACCCTTCCCGTACGTATTCTTTTCTCTCTCTTCCTCTTTTTGTTCTTTTGTTTTTTGTCTGATCCGTTTTGGGTACTTACAGAGTTTCCTCAAATTGAGGCTGGTGTCGATCCTCCCTCCGGGTCGGTAAGAACGAAGAAGAAATAGAAACTGAAATCCGGTTCGGGAACCGGCAAGAAAACCCCACAAGAAGCGGATGCAGAGAAAGAGAGGAAGAGGGAGCGCGATCTGGCTTCGAAAGAGCAAGAGAAGGCCAAGAAGCAGGCCTTAGTTAAAACGGATGCGTCTGCCGGCAAGCAGCCTCGGTCAAAGAGAAGGTTGATGAGAGTATGAGACGGCCGCGGCGGCCATTAACCGGGCGGCTGCTTTGATGGTCAAGGGTCCTGAGTCATCCGAGGACGAAGATGATGGCGAGCGTTTCAAGAGAAAACGTAAGATCAACGTTCCTCAGCCACCCCTGAAGCCCGTCCATAGTCAACAAGGATGGGAGGAAACTGACGTCGAGTGGTCGTCAGGATGGGAAATAGCAGATTCCGAGTGGACAGAAGGATGGGAAAGAGACCACTCATAGTAGCGGTCGCCAGTCTAACCGGGTAACGTATCTTTACTCTTCTTGTTCTTCCCGTGTTTTGTACTAGCCCCTAACACCTTTTCCCTTTTGTAGGATTTTGCTGCTTACATTCTTAGCTCTCCGGGCGTCGCTGAGTCGATCAACAAGGCTTACGATGTTCTGAACACTGTGATGGCTCAGCGATTTTGCGCGCTGGAGAGGTCCAACGGGAACCTGACGCGTGAAATGGTCGCGGCTGAGGAGTGGGCTACTAAGGTGGAGGCCCTGATAAAGGAGTTGGAGGTCGTTGCCTCTCCGTCTGCACAGAAAGACTTGTGCGTTGCGTTTGAGCGGGACATTACTGACCGTTGCCTTGCTTCCAACAAGATTTCAATGAACCAAGTATATTGGAAGATGAGTGGCTGGGTTCCGGAGAGCCACCGGGGAGAGTTCAGCGAGTTCTTCTACCATCCACAGGCCGCAGAAGAGTACAACTATGCTATGGATCAGTTCTATCACGGTGGCGTTGAGAAGATGGGACCTTCCGTGTTGAAGGTATTTGATGGTGTTCAGAATTCCGTATCTGCTGCAACTGTCCGTGCCTATGGTCGCAGATTAGTTGATCTGACCACGGAAGTCGCTCCACCTCCGGAACGTGAAGCTCCAGAATCTCCGCCAAGGCAAAGTACTTGGAGGTTCTGAAGATGTACTCCCCAGATAACGAGGATGATCAACCGGAAGATTATGAGCATCGTCCGGAAAATGATGAGCAGCGGGTCGATGATGAGGAAGACGACCATAATAGTGAAGAAACTGATGTAGATGACACTCCTTAGTTTCTTTTTATTTGTAGCCTTTTGCCGTTTTTACTTCCGTCCGACTAGATTTGGTGTCCTTTTGTTTAGTGTAGGAAGGACGGAAGTGACGACTCAGATGGGGATGGAAGCCCTCCGGATAATATAATTTTCTTTTACCCTTTTATGAAGTGAATCTTGTTTTCCTATCCTTGTGTGTAGCTCCTCTGTTTTTATTGATGTTTTTCCTCTTTGTCTGCAGCCCGGAGGTCAAGGTCCTGTGATCCGGTCCGGAGATGAGGAGATGTGCCCTTCTCTGGCGAGCTCTCATTCGACGAGTCCCCCGTGCCCTAGATGCGTGGAGTTGGGGGCGGAGTTGTCTGGGTGGACAATAGGTGGGAACAAACACGTGAATTGTTTATCTGTTCCGGAATGGAGCCTCTTATGGAGGAATTTTCGGATATTCCATCCTTGGCTGCTTGCCTTAGAGAGATATCCGACGAATTCGGAACCCTGACTCAGTGCCAAGAATTCGCGCGTGAACGGATCCGCGCGACCCATGACGCAGATGAGACGATCTCAATGTTTCAAGCTGAGCATGAGGATTACAAAACCAAGCTGAAAACCGAGTTGGATCTGGTGTTGTCCGTACTTCCATTCTACTGCGAGAAGTTGAAGTGGTTGGCGAGTCGGACGGATTTCCAGCGAGATTATTTAAAGCTGGAGGATGAGAATCGTGCGCTGGCCGGCCGGGTGATGGTCTTTAACGATAATCTAATGACCCTGCAGATGTCCTACCATCTCACCGGGCTCCGACTCGGGCTTGTATCTCCGCCCATATACCGTAATTTCCCTCGTGATGTGAGTACGCTAATTGTCCAGATGTTCAAGTTGGGATGGAATGATCGAGAGTCCCGCTACCGTCCGGCATTCGAAGAAGCTATTGAGTGGTGGAAGCGGATGCATGTCGGCAGTCCTCTCCCCCTTCACTTGTACTTATTCCGAGCCAGGTGTCAGTAGACTTTACTTTCGAGAGGTATGCAGGCATCCAGGTATCTGTTGATCCGGAGGAGTCTGCTCGTCGCGTAGAACGGCTCCGGCAAGACGCTTCCATCATCCGGCCCTTTATCATTAGGGAGTTAGTCAAATTAGCGAGGCGCCGACAGGCTCGTATCCGGGGTCAGGGTAGGAGCAGGGGGAATCGAGGACTCCCGGGGGATCTCCAAGGTGCCCGTCACGGAAACAGTCGGCACCTCAATCGTCTCCTTGATAGAACGACGAGGGGTAGAGGTACCCAACAAGCGCGCCGTCCCCAAGTTCCCGTCCAGATTCGTTCTCCGTTTCGGTTCCCTATTAGGAACCCTTTTCGTCCGTCGGGTGCCGGACCCTCTGCTAAAGGCAAGGGGAAGGCGAAAGTTACTAGGGAGGCGGTGCAATCCTCCGATTTGGATTCCGATGGGATCTTTGGATCTGATCCAGAGGTGCCAGGTCCTTCCTCGGAGCTTCCAGAGATCCCCCCTTCCCTTACTTGGGTCAAGTAGGTCAATCCAGTGGTACCAAGCCGTATGATCTCGATCCTGATTCACCGAAATATAATCCTACTCAGGAGCCTCCTTCTCCGGAGAATGGCGCAATGATCCCTTCCCCGGAGCCTCCTACTCCGGAGCCCTCGTCTTCCCCTATCAACTGGGAGGGTATCATTTGGCCTAAGTAGATGTTTGTTTTTATGTCAGTCCGTCCGGAGTTTATAGATTTTCATTCAGTTGTTATTCTTTTGCACACTTGTATTTCTAGTGCCTGTATACTAGTCCGTCCGGACAGTTGTATATTTCATTTATTCAAATGTATCGTTTATCCAAACGTATTTCTCTCTGAGATTTAGCTTGTTCAAGCGCTTTATCGTATTTTGTTTGATCAAACTGTAACTGTTCCTTTTCCTTACCCCTGTTAGTTTGTTCAAACGATACAGATGAAGTTTAATGTGCATAAATAAAAATAGACAAGTATAAAATCTGCAAGCTCTTCATTCATTAGACCAAGTGGACTCCGCCCTGACATTCCCTTTGCCTCTAGGGGCCGGAGTCGAGTACATGGTAAACAAAACAAATTGGGGTCCTAGGCATAACCCTAGCCAGAGGATCCGAAGCTACTTATCTAGGAATAACTAACAAGTCGCATACCTAATCATGAAGCCCCATAAAATCTCCGGAGGTTGGTGATGTTCCACCTCCTGGGAATGGCCCGTCTGGACTGATCAGCCAGCTCGTAACTCCCGCCCGGAAATGAAGCTGTGACCTGGTACGGTCCTTCCCAGTTTGGTGCCAGCTTACTAGTGGCCTCCTACAAGCTCTTGTCGTTCCTCCGCATCACCCAATCTCCGGGAGAGAAGGACTCCATCCGGGCGCGTCTGTCATGGTAGCGTTTCACTCGTTCCTTTACCTTAGCTTCATGCAGTGCTGCTTGTTCTCGCTTTTCCTCCAAAAGGTCCTGGTCTAGCAGCCTGCTTGATCCAAGGGGAGAGCTCCGTCCGGCTTGATCTTCATCCCAGGTAAGGGTTCGGAGGCTGGGGACTCCCACCTCTGCTGGTATCACAGCTTCCGCCCCATACACTAGGCTACATGGGGATTCCCCCGTGGCGGATCCTTCGATCGTACGATACGCCCAAAGGACACTTGGCAGCTTGTTCACCCAATTTTCTCGTGCCCCCTGTAGACGGGTCTTCAATCCGTTCACCACTGTCCGGTTCGTAAACTCAACCTGACCTTTAGCCCGTGGATGGTAGACGGAGGTGAGCCGCTGCGTAATTCCATACTCCTTGCACCAAGACCAAAACAGGTCGTTCTCAAACTGAGCTCCGTTGTCCGTGACTATATACATGGGAATTCCGTATCGGCAAATGATGTTCTTCCAACAAAACTTGACGCAAGTGTTTCCACAGATGTTTGTGAGGGGTTCCGCCTCCACCCATTTTCTGAAGTAATTGATCGCCACTATCAAGTACTTGAATCCTCCCGGAGCGGAGGGGAAAGGTCCCACCAGATCAATCCCCATCGGTCAAAAGGCCACGAGCCGGTGATCTCTACCCTTTCTTCCTGAGACACATGGATGAGCGGAGCAAACCTCTGGCACTGCACACAGGATCGGACATAGTTTTGTGCATCCTCAAACAGGGTCGGCCAGTAATAGCCCGTACACATTATATTCCTCGCGATGGTCCGTGTACCCTGGTGACTGCCGTTTGGTCCTTCATACATCTCCCTTACCAACCGATCTGCCTCGTCCGAATCCACACATCTTAACCATGGTTGGAGGTATCCTCGTCTGAGCAAGGATCCGTCCAAAACGGTGTACCGTGGTGCCTTCTGCCGGATCCTCCGTGCCAATGCCTTGTCCTCCGGGAGCTTGCCGTGTTGCAAGTATTCAAACAGGGGCATCATCCATGACTCTTTTGAAACTTCTACCGTTGCAACCTGCGGGATGTCGTAGCTCCGAGCGGATAAGGTCTCCATCATCAAGGTTCTCTCCGGATCTGGCTTGATCTCCGAGGAAGCAAGCTTGCTCAAAGCGTCCACCTTGTCGTTATCTTCACGGGGATATGCATCACGGTTATATTACGGAACTTAGCCAGTAATGGTTTGACTGCCTCGAGGTACTTCTGTAAACTCCGTTCCTTCGCCTCGTATTCTCCGTTCACTTGCTGAACCACTATCTGAGAATCGCTGTAGACTTCTACATTCGTGACTCCTACCTCCAACGCCAGTCGGAGTCCGGCTAAGAGCGCTTCATACTCCGCCTCGTTGTTTGTCGCTCGGAAGCTGAACTGGATGGCATATCTGTGTTCTGTTCCCTTTGGACAGGTGAGCAATACCCCTGCCCCGCCACCGCTTGCATGAGATGATCCATCAACATGCAACTTCCTCGGATCTCTTGACGGCTCAGTCATCTCCACCAAGAAATCCGCCAAGGCTTGTCCTTTGATGGCCTTCCAGGGCTGATACTTGATCTCGTGCTCTCCGAGCTCCACTGCCCATTTCACCGTTCTACCCGAGGCTTCAGATTTCAGCATAATCTGTCTTAGCGGATGGTTTGTCAGAACCGTGATCGAATGTCCTTTGAAATACGGCCGGAGGCGCCGAGAGGCGTGAACCAGAGCCAGTATCAATCTCTCCAAAGCGGTGTACCTTGTTTCTGGGCTTTGGAGCGCCCTGCTTACAAAGTATACCGGACGTTGAACCTTACCATCCTCCCGGACCAGGGCAGAACTGATAGCATGTTCTGTTGCAGCTATGTATAGAAAGAGTTCCTCTCCGGGCAGTGGTTTGGACAGGGTACAGAGACTTACTAGGTGGGCCTTTAGATCCGTGAATGCTTGGTCACATGCCTCCGTCCACTCAAATGGTTTGGCCCTACGGAGTATGTTGAAGAAGGGAAGCTGCTTCTCCGCCTCTCGAGCAGGGAACTGGCTTAGAGCGGCCAGCGATCCAGTTAACTTCTGCACGTCCTTCACCCCTCTCGGAGGTGGCATCTCCATGAGCTCCGATATCTTTTCCGGGTTCACGTCGATCCCACGAGCTGACACCATAAAACCGAGGAACTTCCCTGCTCCGACTCCAATGGTACTTTTTCCGGGACTAAGCTTGAGGTTTGCCGTCCGGAGCACGTTGAACATCTCCAGAAGATCCGATAGAAAAGACTCATAAGTCCGGCTTTTAACCACCATGTCATCCATGTAAACCTCCAGGTTACGTCCCATTTGGTTCCGGAAAAGCTTGTCCGCCATCCTATGGTACGTTGCCCCTGCATTTTTCAGTCCGAAAGGCATTTACCTGTAACAAAAGGTACCAAAGTTAGTAATAAAAGACGTTTTGGGACGGTCATCCTTGGCCATTGTGATCTGGTGATACCCCCGGTGCGTAGCAAACAATGGCAACACTTGGTAGCCAGTAATGGCCTCGACCATTTGATCAATGGAGGGGAGCGGATAGCTGTCTTTCGGGCAGCACTTGTTCAGATCTATGAAGTCAATACACATTCTCCATGAGCCATCATGCTTCTTCACCAGAACTTGGTTTGCTAGCCATTCCGGGTAGGATATCTCATCCACGATCCCAGCACTCAGCAGCCTTCCTACCTCTGCCCGGACTTCCTCCACGCGCTTCGGAGTCAGAGGTCTCTTCTTCTGCCGTATGGGTTTCAGTTCCGGAAATACATTGAGCTTATGAATGGCGATCTCCTCCGGAACACCTGTCAAATCCTCCGTTCCCCATGAAAAAACTTCCTCATATTCGGCCAGTAAGTCGCCGAGACCTTCTTTTACATCTTCTGGAAGGTTTTTTCCACACTTACTACTCTTTTCCGCCCCACCATCATGTCCTCCACTTCATACGATGGTGGCTCTCCGTGAATTGCTCCAACTAAGCTTGCACTGGCCTCTCATTTTCCCGGATGGGACAGTTTCAACTGGCCACCTCCAAATTGAGCGTCCTTGATAGCGGTGAGCATGCAGCTCCGGGCAGTTTGCTGATGCCCCCGGACTGATGCAATGCCATTCTCCGTGGGGAACTTCATAATAAGATGGTAAGGTGAGCAGATTGCCCGTGCTTGAGACAGTCATGACCTTCCAATGATCATGTTGTAAGGAGATACCGCGTCAATAACCGCGAAGTTATATTCCACCGTCGCCCGTTTTGTTGGGTCTTTGAAGTCCGTCAAAGTAACCTTCAGGGATATGACACCAAGTGGGTGGACAGTCCGCCCGGTGAATCCGGATAAGGGTGAATGGCACATCTTCAGGTTTTGCCTTCCGATTTCGAGTTGGTCAAAACATCCCGCAAACATTATCTCTACGATGCTGCCATCATCGACAAATACGCGTTTGAACAGCACTCCTTGCACTTCTACAATTACCACCATCGGGTCAGAGTAAGGAACCTAGGGAGGCACCGGGTCCTCATCCGAGAAGGTGATAGTCTCGCTCGCCTTGAATCTCTTCTGCTGTATCTCACCCGGAGGAACATATCTGCTTTTGGCCTTGATGGCTGTCATGGAGTTCAATCCATCCCCTACTATGCCGTTGATCACATTAATCATCCGAGGCGGAGCGGGAGCCTGTGCCGGTGCGGCCTGATGCGGAGCCGGATTGGCAGGGTTGGCTTGGTTTCCGCCCCGAGGACGGTTGTTCCTCCAATTTCTCTTCCTCCCTTGACCGGAGCTGCTGCTTGGCGTGCATCGCCGGCCACATAATCCCTCAACTGGCCCGTGCCAATCAATCTTTCTATGTCCGAGTGGAGTGTCCTGCACCCCTCAGTGGTGTGACCGTGGGACTTGTGAAACTCGCACCACTTATATACGTTGGTTGCTGCGGGCACACCGACAATGGGCTGCGGATCCGTGAACAAACCTCGATGGACTGAGAGGATCTCCATCCGGGTATTAGAGAGAGGGGTGTAGGTGGGACGTGCAGCTGCGGCCGGAGCTTGTTTCACCCCCGCAAGAGCTGGTACACGCCTAACTTGGTCATTCCGAACCGGAGGTCGAGCAGCCGGGGTTTGGACTCCCGTTGTTGTAAGTGTCCTTTGCTCAAAAAATCCCACTGTGGTCATCCGGACCTGATTAGCATCATGCACCGTATAATGCATCTCCACCACCAATTGACGATGATAGTACGAGGTTGGCATGTTCTTCATGAGCTTGATGTAGAAAGTGTTATCTCTTAGCCCATTCACAAAGTTGTGGATGATGGCCTTCTCCTGCAAGTGTCTGTCCACCACCTTCATCGACGCTGCTATGTACCGGGTGTAGATTCCTTCTCCAACTGCCTCATTGCCAAAACAGTGGCCAAATTTACGAACGTGTGCTTCATAGCCGAATAGCGTCGTACCAAAGCGATGACGAAGTCCCAAAAATGCCGGAGCGTGCCATTTTGCAGACCTTTGAACCATGCCAAGCAGTTTCCTCTTAAATACGAAGGTACCATCTTACACTGTAGCTCATTCGGAATGTCTCTCGCGTACATGATACTTGAATAAGTATGAACAAACTCCTCCGGGTCTCCCTACCCATTGTAGGTTGGGAGTCCGTCCGGAGCCTTGGTTCCCGATGGCCATTTGAAGTTCAACACTTCCGGAATCCAGGGTGATTGAAGTCCAACTCCATTCTGTCCGATGAGGCGGTTCAGACGGTCTTCAATGGAGTCCGGACAAAAAGGCGTCTGAAATCCGAACCCTCCGGGAAATTCCCCTCAGAAAGGTGGCATTCCAATCATCATCTGCTGAGGTCCTCCGGGAGCACCCATCCCATAGGCCTGTTGAACTTGCGCTCCCCAGTATGGTGGCGCGTCCGGATTCAGGCCGGTGGTCCGTTGTTGGTTTGCTTGTGTTTGGCCCGGAAACGGATTTGGTCCTTGACCCAGTCCAGACTTTCCCGCATCATTCTCTAGATCCATAAACACCCGCTGTCGTTCCAGAGGAGGCATATCTAGTCCAGCTGCGGCCTGACGAGCCGCTTTCTATGCTTGGAACTGTTGATACTCCGCCGCGTTTGTTCTTAGAATACTGCCTCCGACCCTAGAGTCATGGCGCTCACACTCCTCCGTGCCGGCCCTCCGCCCAAATCGACCCTTCCCCGATCGACTCTGAGCGTCCTCTTCTTCTGTGTCATACTCCTCCGGATTCCCCAGATCCTCCGTTCCTTCCAAATCATCAGTATCTCCTTCTGACTCCGCACGGTCTCCGAACTGCCGCTACTTCTCCGCCTCCCTCGCAGCCCGCAGTCGCTCCCTGTTCTCACGCTGTATCTCAGCCAGCATCCGTTCCGGAGTTGCCTTCTTTCCTTTGGCCTTCTCCGCCGCCAAGCACTGTCGTCGACGTTCCTCAGCTGCAGCCTTCACTTCCGCTGCAGCCTCCTTGGCTCGGAGAACTTGTTCCTTCTCAGCCGCTAACTTTTGGGCCCCCATCGCTGCGGCTGCCCTTCTGGTCTTTGGCCCTCCGTCCGCTTCATCTTCAGGTGGATGAAGGTTCTTCCTTGGCCGTCCGCGCGGCATGGACGTGACTTATGACTGGGAATGTGAGATCCCACTGGGCGTGCTAACTGATGCTACCAGCTTCCAGTCCCGGTCCGGATACAAGGATGGTCTCCGGTCCGGATGAGGCTTCGTCCGTGCTCCGCACGCTCTCACCTAATAGACCTGCAAAACAACGCCCCGGAGTATCCCGAGGATAACTACTCCGGCGTGATGATGAAAGATGGGCCTTTGAATAGGAGAGAGAATAATGATATATTGAGAGAGTTTAGTCTGATAGAACATACCTTTCTCTACTAGTCCAAAGATGTATTTATAGGTGTGATGTGGTGAGGATCCAACCCAGAGACAGCGCCTGCTTGTCCTTACCCGGGGACATGTCATATTCATGTCCTTTCACAACGCAAACAGAGTGGCTGAAAGTTCAGTATGTAAGGTTGGTGGGCCAATCCACATATTACCAATTGGTTTTATGCTGGAATCTCACTGGGTTTATGTGTTGAAACTATCTGGATCTTGTGCCTTATTTCTGGCTTATATGTGACGGGTCTGTTTTTCCCGTCTGGATTTCTAACAATTATTACACCCGATGTGAAAAATACGATAAAATATAGATTGAGTCAAAAGAGTTATTAAAATTTAATTTACTTTTCAGAGATAAAGTTGTCCAAATTCAATTTGTGCTGGTTTGAAAAGTAGAAACTGAAATCAACCATACAAATTCATTAAATATTTAGGTGGTGGTGGTGTAGTGGAAATATTTGATCGAGAATCTTTGGTCATATTAATGTGGTATTGGGTAAATTAACTCTTTCTAAGATTGTTTAATATTTTATCACGGTGTAGGAATTTGAATCATTGTTTAAAATTGTAATTTTTGGATGCAGTTTAGATAACGTGTATTAATGTGACAGTTCATCATTCTGGATTTTGTTTATGTGGATTGTAAACTGTGCATTAGGATTCAGGAGTTCATTAGAAGGGTTGAAAGCTCAATTACCACAAAATGAAGATGCGTATAATACTGCTAAGGATTGTGTGTTGCTTCCAGAAGTAAAAGAAGTACTCTGTTTTTGCTAAATTTTGTAAATTGGTTAGGAATTGTAAAATTTCGTACTTATTTGGTTATTTTTGGCTGGCATGTGGGATCAATCTATTTCATTCCCGATTTTGATGGATGCGTTCAACTTTTTCAAAAAAAAGACGATAAAAAACTGTTCATAAACATTTAAATTGTGTAAGAGTAATTTTTGCACTTATTTTTTAATCGTAACTTTTATAAATCAAATACTAATAAAATATGAATTATAGTATTGGATCATCACAATATATAACTCTTCCATAGGGTAAGATGTAAAGACAATCACGGATCAAGCCATAAAATTTCGTAATTTATTTATGATTTAAAGTCTCATAATCACTATTAATATACCGAATATATTACTAACTTTCATTCAAAAAATAATTAACTACTAAATTGAAATTATTAAAACTTCAAAGTATAATATAATCTACCAAATTACTTTTATATCATAATCATTCTTTTTATAGTACTAATCAAATATATTATGTTAGAAGATCCAAAATTCAGTGTATGAACTGAAACATAATCTTTATAATCTTTTACTATGTATATATTGAATAGAAGAAAATAACGGTATAAAATAATTTAATAATAAATATGTAACTAATTACGTAGTTTTGTAGCGGTGTAGCGGTGTTGTGTTGATTTTATAACTAAAATTATGTAGTATTATAGTAGTGTTGAGATATATTTTTGAATTTTTATAAAACAACTTTTATTCACTTTACATAAATAATCATATTCAATACTTATTAGTGTCATACTTATAATTATTAGCCTAGTACTCTACAAAACCACGCACTCATAAATGTTAAAAATAGAAAGAAGCACACCCTCACAAATATTAAAAGATGATACCATGCAGAATGTGTACAAGAAAATATAAGATTTATAAATGTGTTATATAGAACATATAAGATTAAAAAAACAATTTGTGCTTAATTAGTGTGTGGCAAGTTTGTGCGAAGTACGAAAATATACTCCAAGTTTGTGTTTAGTGGTTATTCATATAAAATTTTTGTGCTGAATATGTGCCAAGTTTGAGCAAAATATGAAAATTTATATTGTTAGGTTTGATTATTCATATAAAACTTTTGTGCCAAGTTTCTGCTAAGCGTGCACATTTTTGTGCAACTGTGCAAGGCACGTATATATAAAAAACCATGTAATTTATTTTGGCTGTTCATATAAATATTTTGTGCAAAGTGCATACTTGTTTGTTTCCGAAAGTTGAATTCAGACACAGTTAATTAGCAGATTCAGTTGATATCATGGATGCTATTTATTGGAATTGTTATGTTTCAATAATTTATTTTTATTTGAGTAAATTTTGCGTAAATATTATGTTTCAATATTGGACTTGAGTGATGATCCTGAACTCCTCAAGGGATGGGATGTCAAGCACACCCAGCGTATACTTAACAAATCCTGAAATATTAAACAAATCACTGATATTTCAAATACAGTATCTCTTGGCCATGATGTAAAAGACATTTGTTCATGTAAGACTTATGTTTATTCAAATTTTCAAAGAACTAGACTTGTTTGGTGATTGACATAAATTATCTCTCTAAAATTACACTATTTTAAATTAATTAAAAAAATACATATATGACGTGCGTTTGGGCACGCACAGCGTACACAACATGCATATCAGGTTTGACTGAAACGAAGAGTAAATGCTTTAATTTTGACTGAAACAGGAAAAATGTATGATTGTTTAAAAGTAATGACGGATTTTAGTTCGTGCAAACTATGCAAAACCATATAGTTTGGTTTGATTATCCATATAAAACTTTTGTGCAACCGCATTGCTGATCCATGATCTCAGTGTCTTTTTGTCACTGGAATCGGAGTTTGTGGATGGGTTTAGAATGCTTGCCGAGAAAAGCAAAGTTGATATACTCCTCAAACTCCATCTTCTCGGGACATACACCCAATCATCCGTCCATTCTTCAGTCCAGTGAAGCCACCAGGTTTAATTTGGACAAGAACTATGTTGCAATGGAAGACCTTGTAGCTAACAATAAGATCTTGTATCTTGTAGTTGTAGGTAACAAATGGAAGATCTTGTAGGTTACGAGGGATTCGGGTAATTCTCTAATCCGATCATCATCAGAATACTTTCGCCGCTTTCGCATAGAATTGCACGGGTATTTACGATTTATTAATTTTCACATAATATGATGATCATATATATATATATATATTTTTTGTATGTATTACTTCAAAACTATTTATGTAAAGATTTCAAAAGCTCGAAGTTTTGGGTATTTTAATTTACATCTGCTTTTAATTTATAGTATACCTGGGTAACAATCCATGAATCTGAGGACAATATCATTTTCAGAATTAACTTGTGGAATGATATATCATTTCAAATGAACTGATATCCTTGCTGCAAAAACGAAGAGAGCGAATATAAAAGCTCGTCCGTGCTAAATAATTTGCAGCAAAACTCAAGATATTAATATTGCACCTTAGGAAGAGCTTTCAGGCAAGAGCATTGATGATCTGCAGCAAGAGATCTAGCTATAAATTGAAATCGACAACAAAGATGAAGTAGCGAATGAAAATACAAGATCTTGCTCGAGCTACGCAATATGTACAAGATGAAAATGATGAAGGCATTTGTCTATAGTTCAAGTGCATGCAACACCAAATTGATTATATGCCTTGTACAAGTGAAGTATAATCCTGGTTTATAATTATGAACGTATATATTCTGAGGTTGATCTTAACGCATTCACTTTTGTTCTTTTAGATGATGATAATTGTAGATCTCTCTTCAATCAAACCCAGGAGGATGATCAAATTCTTCGGATCAATCTGCATTGTTGGCGCTCTATCAACAGTCGACATACAAGCTTTCACACGCTTGATCGGCTATATATAGTGACAATTAGTGATGGTGACGATAATGGTGAAAACTTGAACGTCTGTATCTACGTCTTAAGAGCATGCCGGATCCATCTTTGTTACATCGCTTGCTCTTGACTTCATAAAAATCCGGTCTTGTTTGTTGAACAATGATGATGTGATTTTCAATGATGATGTGATTTCAACGATGATGATGTTGAACAATCCGGTCTTAGCGACTCTGATTATTTCAATGATGATGTGATTTTCGATATGGGAGTATTTTGGGAGAGGTCAAGCTTCATTGACCCAAATGTATGGAGAAGTATTCAAGATTTCAGAATTCAAATAGATAGAGAAGAGGATGATTTTTATTTGTGTTTTTTTTATTCAATATTGTAAATTAATTATATCATGTATTGGTGACGTTTCATATATTAAGTTCCACGTTATCAAGTTTATCGCAAATCTTATACGTGATTAGATTTAAATCTTATTAAAATACTAAATGTTTTTGAATGCTAATATTTTTATATTATATAACTAGCGAGGTGAGACCGCGCGATTCGCGGTGAATTTTGGCTAGCTATGCCGGAGAAGGCAGTAACCTTGATTATAGGTGGTTGAATTTTTGGTGATACAACCATACCGTAGTGATGTAATATTATTCCAAATAAATTTGGATACATCATTGTCAATGTAAGTGTTGTAGACTGAATTGATTTGATTAATAAAGCGGATAACTTAATTGAACTGACATAATTGAACCAAAAGAAATTAAGAAACAAATCAGTGTATTGGTTGAAATAGAATTGATATTGCAACCATATCCAATGAAAATCTCTATTTAATGGTAAAGAAATCTCCAGTCTCGGCCGAATATCAGTACGATTGATTATCCTCATCTTCACTCTCATGACTCCTAGGTTCATGGTCGTCGCTCCCTTCATCCTCATCTTCACTGCCATTAGTTTGATCATCACTTACAATCTCGATTTGGTTAGTAATTGTTTTTGTTTTGGCCCCTGCATGATATTATTATATGAGAAACGGATGTTGAATTAATCGTTTAAATACAAAGTGTTTGTAGTACCTTTAGAAAGTCTTCTTTTTTTGAATAAGCGATTGAGTGGGGTATTTTCATCTAATTCATCCATATTTGTATCTGCCGTTTTTTGTTTTCCTGGAAGGACTGCATAACCCAAGTGAACCCGTTGTTCCTTTGTATTATTTTCACCTGTTTTTAAAAGATTAGTTGCAATTTGGTACATGATTGGTTATGAGGCAGAAAGAAATTATGATTTCAAGAGAATTACCTCTACGAAGTCTCCTCCTCTTGACATGTTGTCTGACTGGATTGTGTAAAGTTGAAATGTTATCGTCACCTTTTTGTTTGTGTCCTTCATCTTTATATAGTAAAAAGTTTACTGCAATTAGTATTATAAAAGATGTCTCGATATTTGTATGAATATCATATATTTTTGTAATTACATATCATTTGGAACTTCGAATTCCTGCAGTTTATCCACACTATCCTCATAATCCGGAATGTATTCCGTGCTCACTGAAAAGTTGACATGAAAGAATTTGTATAAAGGAAAGTAATAGTAAGTCGTGGGAAGTATGAAAACTTTTAAAAGATGCAAGGAATCTTTTATTCCCAGTACTCTCGCTGCAAGAAATTTAAAACAAACTTGAGAAAACACGAACTAACTGAGAAGAAATAAAAGATGATGAATTTAATGAATGATGATTACCTTGGGATTTTGTTATGCAGAGGAAGAGGAGGATCACAAGTGTGACGGAAAAACAGTGATTTTCAGTGCATCTGCTACCCATTTTGAGCAGAGTAGGGGAAAAGAAGGGAGATTATTTGGGCGAAATTGAGACAGAGAAAACAGGGGAGATGAGATGAGTATAATGAATAGGATGGGGAGGAGAGGAGATAATGAAAGAGATTTGAAGCAGAGTGGTGTCGCTTCCAGAGAAACATAGCAGGACAAGATTACAAGAAATGAGGAACTTGGTGTTATAAAGTGTTGATGTGAAACAGGGGAATGAGAAAGCAACCGAGGCTTGAGAATTGACAAGGATTATTAATTAGGGAGATCAAGATGAAGAGTGAAGACAAAGGCTCAAAATAGTAAGGGGCCACAAGTATTTATATACATTATGTAATAGTTATTAAATATTACTTCTTCCTCATGATTCTTTTAACAACTTCAATCGTAAATCTAAAGTTTTTTCCCTTTCTTGCAAGACACCAACAAGTCACATACTCCCAAACGGTTCCCAAATACAAAAATTTCATCTTACCATACGATCATTCATTCCATGTCTGCATAATGAAACCTTCCTATGTTTCTATGTCCTACGTTGTTGTGAGTAATCAGTTGATCCATTGTTTGATCCTTCGTAGGTATCTTTGTCATCGTACTGATGCATTTCTCTGTCTTTTCAGGGCATTTCCTTGAGGTTCTTGAAGGATCATTTTGATGAAAACGAGTTGAAAGATGGTCGGAAGTTCAACATACGTCTCTCTGGCGAGGAAAAGAAGTGGCCGGTTGTTCTGAAGATTTGCCGGGGAACTGGATTACTGTGTGGTTTGGGATGGAGGTATTTCGCTAAGGCGCAAGGGCTGAAAGTGGGACAAATATGCATCTTTGAACTGATCGAGGAAGAAAATGTTTTCGATATCCACATGTTATGACTGATTATCATTAGTTCTTTTTAAGTTAATCTTTTGTTGTTGTTGGAAGTTGTTTCTTTGTTTGAAACATGAAAGCAGATTCATATGCAGACAGAATCATTTCATGAGTTTAGTCAGCTACAAAACTAAACCTAGCCTGCTCTTGTGCAGTCAAGAGAACGTTCTTACAAGCCCAACCTCGGCTAGACATTTCCATAACTAACGGATCCACACTATCTTCTGCAAATCGCTTGCTGTCGTCAACCCATTGAAACCATTCTTCTAAAGCTGGATAGGGAGCAACCTTATTCTCACAAGCGATCTTTCCGCTCAAGAGGTTTTTCCGGATATAACATCCCTACATTAACCAAAAAAAATATTTGCAAACCCTTAGAAACCTTACATTTTAAAAAATTAGAAAGAGAAACAAGAAGTAACTCACCTGCACTATACCCTTCATGATATCTACTGAGTTTGCCCCTTCCCGAATACAAACAACAATCCGGCGTGATGTTTTATCCTTAAAAGTAACAAAACCATGAACACGTTTAACCAGAGCTTGAGATTTAATAATGAGAAAGATGAATGCTTAAAAGCACCTGAATGTTCTCCAAGCATATGAAGTAAAAGTCCTCGATGTTTAAGGTTTGCATCGTTAACCTAGCTAACTCTGATAGCTGACCTTTAAAGTTTAAGCAACCGATTCTGATAATGAGAATTTATGGAACAGTACCTTTACTCGTATTTTTAGGATTCGTGTTTGATGGTTTTCTTTTCCCCTCTTTTTGATTGTCACGATGCTGTACCTAGGGTTGATTTCATGTTCTTTCTGGGTTCCCATCACTTTGACAAAGTATTGCCTGGCTGATATGTCTTTATCGCGGGAATTGATGTATTCCTATTTATAAAAAAGGACGAAAGAATTTGTTACGTATTTGTAGAATCTTAAAATCCCTCACACAGAATAGTAAAAGTTGCAAACAATCTCATTGGTGCATTCCATAAGTTATCAAATGCAATTCAAGTTATCCGCAAATGTAATGGCCATATATACCTGAATCAGATACTACAATGAATCAGATAAGTTATGATATTAATTATTCTAACCTCAGTGGCTTGGGTCATTGCTTCATTGGCATTTAGACCCAATATTTGTTCAGCCTCGTCGTTAAACATAGTAGCTTCAATGCTCCCACTTTCATCATTTAATGTATCTTTCAATTTGCACTGAATAGTATAAATGTATAATCATTAGTTGATGGTTGGATAAATTGTATAGAGCTTATTAGAAAAATTTTTAATAGATATTACCTTGTTGTGGATTTATGCTTCCTTCCACACACGTTGCATTCGAACATAGCTTGGAATGGTGCATCTGTAGTGGTGCTACATCCTCTGCACGCCATGTAATTGTGGATATATTTGATGAGTTTAATGGTAGAACATATCTCAACATTTATGTGGCATCCATAGGTTGCAAGTAAATATCGATTATACCCTGCTACCCAGTTAATGTCCATCTCAAGGTTTCGTATCCTAACAGTTCTTCCGCTGTCTCTTCTTCTGTACAATGGATATTCATCTTCAGGATGGCATGTTGTTTCCTGAAATGGTTTAGGAAATCCAAATTTACACTTCCCAGTCTTAATTGTACATGGACAATTTGGATTATACTCTCCACATGGACCGTGCATCATTTTTTTTAACCAGCTCAAATAAGTGGGGTTCTTTGTAAGGATCTGGTATCTCGGCACAAACAATTCGATCATATCCATCTGGTCCCAAGGGTTTATTACCAGGTTTTAGAATCACCATCATATGAACATGTGATAATCCTCATTTCTGATATTCAATGGTTTATATAAGGGAATCCACAGGACCAAAAATTTCTCTAGTTACTAAATCTTTTTTCAAATCCTCAACTTTGTCTTTAAAAACTCTAGCACACAAATCAGGTCTATCATTGGCAGATTCTCCATATCTTAAATTTCTTTCAATTTCTGGCCAAGATGGGTTGCAAGTCATTGTCAAAAAAACATCAGGCTTACCAATTTTTTGTACGATGGCCATTGCATCAAGGTAACATTGTCGAATATCTCTAGGACCACCGATAAATGTGGCGGGTAAAAAAACACGTGTACCAACCTCATTACCAATTTCCAACCCTGCCTCTACACCATCAGTAATACCTTGAACCATCTCAGTTCTGAACTCAACTTGTTTCTCTCTCAAAAATTCCAATCTGCTGGTCTCAATTTTGATATACATATCAACGATATATTGTTGAAATAATCTACCAAAGTGTATCAGAATTGTCTTATCATCCTCTCTCATCTGAAACTTGTAAGCATAATATTCTCTGGCGGTAACAACATATTTGTTTTTTTTCCCATCTCTGACAACTGATTGGGGAAAAAATAAGAGTTCATCATTTAAAATATTGCAATTGTTAGGCCAAAACTATGCAAATCGAGTATTTTCTTAGAATAAAAAAAATGCATGTATTTATAAGAAAATTAAATTAATTAGAATACCTCTCATTTCTTCATCAAGGAGGCACTCGGGAGAATCAAATTGTTTCGTTTTTTCCCCTCATTCTCCTTTGTCCTTTTTCATAACGTTACGATCCCATCCAAGCTGACCGTGAGGAAACATAAGAGGGTATTGCATTGGATCATAGCAACTGTAGTATTGCTTGATAGTATAAGAATTTCCATTTTTACCAGCTACTTGAACTCTAACGGTTCTTTCTCCATCATCTTTTCCATTATCTACACAGATTCCTCAAAAATAGCGAACCAAAATCTGGTACAGAAAAAAGTGATACCAAAAAAAGTGAGAATAAAAATACGGAATTCCTATTTGCAGGTTTTGTTTTACTAATGCAGTCTGTATTTTGATTGAAAGTGACAAGATTGTCCTTATTGATTTATCTTGCTCAAATTTTAGCCACTTGATCAAGGATGTATTAGTCTTTCCTGGAAATAATACGTTCTGCAAAAGTAAATTACAACCTGCAAATAGCATTGCCCTGAAAATACTCATAACTAAATATATTAAATTATAGTATTCTGAAGTGGCAATGTTTAGTACAATATCATAATAGTTATCATCATATTGGTATAATATCATATTAGTATTAATTCAACATCGCAAGAACCGGATGGTATAATCTGAATGTTCTTTTAGTAAACAAATGTATTACGTAAACTTTTATAAAGGAGGAGGAGGAGGAAAGAATATATTAAAAATCTAGTAATAATCAAGTTTGAAATTGATTAGGAATTAAATTTCTATAAACAAAGCCTAAAAATTCTTTTTTTTAAAAAATACCCTAAAAATTTTCCCAAGAAAATAGGAGAAAAAATAGGGTACCAAAATTTGGTACAAAAAAAAAAAAGTGAGAATAACTTTTTAGTATTAATACAGGGATGATAGTGAATGGTAACCCATCAAAAAAATTAAATTATTGCAAAAACTATTAAAGCAAAAGTATATCTTAATTATGAAATGGATATCACTGCTATAAAATAAATCCTTGTTATCTTTATTTTCTTCTCCTCTTTTTTTTTTGAGGAAATATTAATTTTCTCAATAATCATAAAGATTGTGGATTCATAGAAACTGATATGATATTCATTAATACTAGGCTAATCGGACCGCGCGTTGCACGGTTTTATGATGTAATTTTAAAACAATATAATGAGTATGTCAATACAGAGTAAATATTTGATGCAAATAGTATTGCAAATAATAAATTATGTCAATTGAATAGATTATGTCATCTGTTAAATTTGTATGGAGCATACACCTAAATATTTGGGAAATCATTATGAAGGAAAGAAAAACAATTTTAAAAAATGATGCATGAAAAACATATCTATACACACACACTCACACATATAATCATCTAAAAAACAACCACATATTATTCAAATGTAGTGTTTTTCTTTTATTATTCATTGTAGTGTTTTTGAATTTTTATTTGATATTATACCTTGTGGAATTTTTTTTACATATATTGTAAGTATAACTTTTTATACATAATTGATTTTAAAACTTATAAAAATCAGCTATCTTTTCATTTTCCTAACTCCTTCCCTAGTAATATACAAACAAAATTTAATATAAAACCTTGGGCGGTTTTTCAATCGTAGCCCTTAGGTAAGACTGTGAGAGCGACTTACCAAAACCTCAGGCGATTCTGTGTGTTATTGTTAACATTTCGGGGCGGCGTTTTATTTAATATTTATCTTTATGAAGAAAAATCATAGGATAACTATACGTTTAGTTCTAAACCCTAAACCCCTATAACACTTCAACCATAATCTATTAAGTGTTTTTCTAACTGCATGCTCTATTAGAATTAACTTTCATATAATCCTACAAAAAAAAATCCAACATAAATTTTCAGTGTTGGTTAAAGAAAACCGAACATAAATAATCGTATACTAATATTATGCTCTTTTTGTCTCATTAATACTGATAATGTAAACAAATATAAGTACAACGAAGTAATGTAGGACCAAACTAACCTAAATCTAGTGTGGCGTAGAAATAAAAAACCGCATGCTTGAAACTTGGTTACATATTTCTAAATCTATTGTGATTATTGCGTTGCTTGGCCTATCTGGATGCTTCAAAACAAAACAAAAACACACCAATTTTCTAAATTAAATAAAAAAAAACATAAAGGAACTCCCAATTATCATTCAATTTTTTTTCACAATCTTACATCTCCCTTTTCTCGTGTACAATTTAATGGATGACTTCAATATTGTGAAATTTTGGAGTTCTATATTGAATTTCCCCATTTAACTAACAATTATCTTAAAGGAACTCAATTTAAATTGAATCAACATCTCGAGTGGATGTTATCTAAATGCAATCTAAAAATTCCATTAGAATTGTAGCTATGAAAGGGTGGGTTGCTTTTGTTAATATAACAGACACTTTTAGAGCTTAAAGGGCTGGATTTGATCCGTACTATTATATGTTGTATTCATTTCAAGTTTATATTATATGTGTTATTTGGATATTATTTGTCTTATTTGCACATTATATTAAGAAATTGCAAAGTTGTTAAATCACTTTAATTAAGATTACAAAATTTATTCCTATAGTTAATTGATGTTTAAGATTTCCATAAACATTAATATTTAATTCTATAACAGTCAGATTCTGTGAGGTTATTTCTAGTTGAACTGTAATGTACTGAATTAAAATAAAGTAAAAAACAATTAATGTATTGACTAATACAATTAGTACGTCTAAATTCATCAAATTATGTTATAATTGATTGAATTGAAATTGATTGAATTGAAATGAACTGAATTATTAAATAAACTGAACTGATCTACTTAATATTAATTTCAAATTTGTTTAACAATCGGTCTCGATCAAGATACTTTTTCTAAAATTATCAACTCCATTTTATGAGGTCTTTAAATCATGCATTTACTAACATTTATCAGATTCTGCTTTAGGATTTTTAGGGAATTTTAAAATTCCACTTATTCCAGTTTAGGATTTTTACTGAATTTAGATTCCGCTCATTCCGATTTAGGGTTTTTACTGATTTCAGATTCCGAATATTCTGATTAGGGTTTCTACTGAATTTTAGATTCCGCTCATTCTGATGTAGGGTTTTGGTTCTTTTTATGTAATTTAGAGAACAATTATGAAAAACTTTGCCATGATATTACATATCAAGCGGCAATTTTGCTGGTTATAATGTTACGATGAATATTTACATACACACGAAATTATTATATATTCTATAATTGATACACAAAAAATGAATATTTAGTATAGTTTGTTGATGCTGAAGATTTCCATAATATGAATATTTAATTCTATAAATGCAACACAAATTTTATTGTAATTGTAAATATAAAAACTTAATCTCCATAAACATGAAAAATTCATTAAGGAAAATTGAATACCCTAATTTCAGTAAGAGTCATTCTAAACAATAAAAAATTAAATGATTTTTTTTGTTGGTGGTAGGATTTACCGTACTCAATTCTTGAGTTTTCACCAAATGCTCTCTAGATTTTAGCACTATTACTATTCATTAACACCAACTTTTATGCACTTTTCCTCATTTCCCTTCCACATCCTACTGATAACGTCTCTCCAACGGTTATAAAACGCCAACTTCCATGGCGGCACCGCCGCAGCCCCGCGGCGGCAACCCCCAAAACCGGTCCTTTTTGCAGGCTCTCACCTCCAAACCACCCCCTCTCTCCCCCACGCTACCAAATAACCCTGAAATTGTCCCGATTGGTGAACACAAAGGAAAGATTGCTTGCATCGTGTCACCGGAGCAAGCTTCTCATCTTGCAGTGCACTATCAGAAGGCTCTAATCGGCAAGTTCGAGAAGGGAAAGCCTACCATGGAGATACTAAACGAAGCGTTCAAATCCATCGGTTTCAACTCCAACTTTCAGATCGGTGCCATTGATTACAGGCACATATTAATCAGATTTGAGGATCAAGATGATTACCAGCGGTGCTGGATGAAGGGGCTATGGAATCTGAAAGGATTTCCGATGAAAGTGCTCAAGTGGTCTACTGAATTCATCCCAGGCACTGAGTCATCTGTGGTTCCAGTGTGGATCACCATACATCAGGTTCCTATTTTTCTCTACAATACAGCAATGCTAGAATTTATAGGGAATAGGGTAGGGAATTTTATAAAAATGGACTTAGCCACAGCCTCCCTATCTAACCATCAGCTGTTAAGCTCTGTGTGGAGATTGATTTGCAGAAGAAACTGCATACTGAAATTACAGTTGGAGTCTCTGGCTTTACAGTTGATTTGGACATTGAGTATGAAGAGCTCCCCGAGTATTGTCAGATGTGTAAAAAACTAGGGCACTCCTCTAATGAATGCAGACTGACACAAAATAACAGTAATGAAGGTTGGAAACTCCAGTCAAATAAGCAGCAGCCACCTCTCATCAAATCCCAAACCTATAGAAAGTCAGCCCCTCACCCAAAATCTATTATTCCAGCCACAAATAAGGTCATACCACCCACTGTTAAGGCTTCCACTGTCAGCCCTCCAACTGTCCCTATTGCCCCTATTCCATCAGAAAACCTCTCTACTGAACATAACCCTACCAACATAGATATATCACTGGCTGGAGAGACTTCTGGTACTACTGCTAAAGAGAAGGCAAGAGTGATTGCAACTCAAGAACCGAGGAAAATAAATTCTCTCTCTGAGCAAGTGAATTCCTCCTCTGAAAATTACATAGCCCCTCCTGTCAGATGTGTGAACCAGAACCAAGAAGGCCATGAAATCAAAAGATTGGAGTGGAGACCCATTACCAAGCCTAAACCAGTCAGATATGCCAAAGATGATCTGCATGTTACCTCCAGGAACATGCCTATGGATGATAATTCATTCTTTACTACTGACAATGCTACTTATTTTTCTCAGGAAAAAAACAGGACTAATAGATTCCTTCCACTGCAACAAATGAATTCTTTGTCTGAATCTGAGGATGAGGAGATGCCAGCTATTGACATAATGGAAAACTCCAAGGATGAACAAGCTACAGCTGATAATGCAAATGAAGATACTCCTGTCATCCCCACAAAAAAGAAGAATCAGGTAAACACAACTCAGGTAAGACAATCCACCAGACTTATGGCAAAAAAGACTCCTGCAATTAAGCTAAAAACATATTTTACTCAGCTTAATCAGATTATGTCTGGTTCTGCCACAAAAAGCCCATTAAATAGTTCTAATGATTGTTAAACCCCTAAAAATGAATTTTCTGGTTTGGAACATTAGGGGAATGAATACATCATTAGATAGATTGATGGAACTAACACTTATTCATAGGTTTGATCTTATCTGCTTAATTGAACCTATGCATGAAAATGCTAAATGTGTTGACTTTGCTTCTGCACTTAAGTTCTCAAAATGCATCACTGCCCAAAATGAAAGGATCTGGTTAATGTGGAGTGACAACATTAATATTTCCCTAATTCTAGACAACATACAATTTTTACATGTCTCCTTAAATTGTTTGAAATTAAATGCATGTATGGAAGCTGTGTTTGTGTATGGTCTTAGAACAAGAAAGGAAAGAGAGCAACTGTGGTTAGATCTTGCTAATATCTCCTATCCTGAAACAATGTTTATAGGAGATTTTAATGCCATTGCATCTATTTCTGAGTATAAGGGCATGTCTTCACCCAGTCTTAGAAGTATCAGAGAATTTTCTTCTTTTATAGATTCAATGCCTCTGGAACATATTAATACTGTAGGCAATGCTTTTACTTGGACAAATGGGAGGTACAAAAATCTGTTAGATCTGAGCCAAAATGGTAGAAATAAAACCCCCACTATTAAAAGATTAGAAAGAGGCTTGTGCACCCCTAACTGGAAATTGAAATTCCCAGACTCATCCATACTTGTGCTAAATAAAGAAACCAGTGATCACTGTCCCTTGCTGTTATGTTTAGGTAGCCAGTTAAAATCATCTCCCAGATCTTTTCGATTTATAAATACTTGGTTTAAAAGGGAAACTTTTCTCCAGGTAATTCAAGAAAATTGGACTGCTGATATTCAAGAGTCTGGCATGCTAAAATTTAATCTTAAATTGCTCAGACTGAAAAAATGTTTGAAAAAATGGAACATTGAGGTTTTTGGAAACATACACCAAAATGTTATAGATGTAGAAGAGTGTCTTAGGTTACAGGAGCTAGCCTATGATGGTAATCAGGGTGAAATAGAACTGATAGCCCTCAGACAGGCTAAATCCAAGCTAACTAAAGCCATTAAAGAGCAAAAACATTTTTTTAAATACAAAGCAAAGATAAAATGGCTTAAAGATGGAGATGATAATTCCAAGTTTTTTCATAACTCATTGAGGGAAAGGAAGAGCAAAATGACCATCACAAAAATTATGAACTCTTCTGGTGAATGGCTTGATGAGATGTCTAAAATAGAAAAAGAGGGTGTTGCCTTTTTTTCTAACCTTCTCACTGCTGAGAATGATCCAGAACAGAATAAATTTTACTCACATTTCTTGGCTCAGATCCCTAGGCTCATTACCAGTGAGGATAATAGAGAATTGACAAAACCTGTTTCTTTGACTGAGCTTAAAAAAGTGGGTTTTCCCTTAATAAACAAAGCAGTCCAGGTCCAGATGGTTTTACTACCAATTTTTACATAAAAGCTTGGGAAATAATTCACACTGATTTATTGCATGCAGCCAATGATTATTTATCTAGTTCTTCACTGCCTAGAGGTCTTGCTAGTACTTGGATAGCCATCATCCCCAAAATTCACACCCCCTCTACCTTTAGTGATTTTAGGCCTATTAGTCTCTCCACAGTCACAAACAAAATTTTCTCTAAAATATTAATGGAGAGACTTAAGCCTGTCATGCAGAAGCTGATATCCCCTCATCAGACAGCTTTTCTTAGTAATAGGGAATTGGCTGATAATGTGATATATACTAAAGAAATGCTGAGATTTATTGACAGGAAAGGAGTCCATCCAAACTGCATTCTAAAGCTTGATTTAAGAAAGGCATTTGATAGAGTTTGTTGGAATTTTCTATCAAATGTCCTACTTAAATTTGGCTTTCATGGTAAGTTCATATACTGGGTGATCAAAAATCTTTCACAGGCTTGGTTCTCTGTTTTAATCAATGGGGCACCTGTTGGTTTTTTTAATGCAACAAGAGGCATAAAAAAAGGTGATCCTCTCTCTCCTTTTTTATTCAATATTTTTTCAGAAGCTTTCACCAGGAGTTTGGCCTATATTATTGAAAATGGTAGTTTACAGTACTTTAATTTGCCAAGAAATGCTGAAAAAATTTCACATTTAACTTATGCAGATGATACTATCATTTTTATGCAAGCCAGTAAAAATAACTTAACCAAAATGAAAGCCTTTCTCTCTGTGTTTGAAAAAGTCTCAGGACAAAAAATTAATTTTGAAAAAAGTGATTTCTACATTAGCAAGCATGCCACTGCTGTAAAAATCAGAGAAATTAAAAATATTTTGGGCATGAAAAGGGGCAACTTTCCATTCAAATATCTAGGAGTTCCTATTTTTCTAGGTAAAATGAAGAATGTTTATTTTCAGCCAATTATTGAACTGATTGACAGAAAGCTAAACAATTGGAAGAACAGGTGGTTATCTCAAGGGGGTAAGCTTATTCTTATAAATTCTTGCCTGTATTCCCTTCCCCAACATGTTTGGGCAGTGCTAGAACCTACAATGTATATCCTCAAAGCAATAAAAAGGAGATTAGAAATTTTCTTTTGGGGTTCTGTGGATAATAAGCCAAAATAATCATGGATAAAATGGAATGATCTGTGTTTTCCAACTGCTAGAAAATGGTTTAAATTTCAGAAACCTTTCCACCATAGTGAAGACCTTTTCAGTCAAACTATGGTGGAAATACCAATTAGGTCTAGCCCCCTGGACAATTTTTCTGGCCTCTTTACCCTCATCTTCTAAATCCTCTCAAACATGGAAGCGTATATGTTAAATCAATATTTTTGCTGAGAGAAATTCTAGGGTTATTATTGGTAATGGGGCTTGCAGCTTTTGGAAATCAAATTGGACAGGGGAAGGGGCCATCTGTGATAAGATAGATCCTTAGAACACTCAAATCCCTGAAGATTGCACTGTTAAAATTTTTATTGACAACAGGCAAGAATTTATAACACAACTGTTGATGCTGCCTGCCTGGTCGGTCCGGATGGTCCCCTTGTCCCTGATCCAATACCTGGCCCTGCAAGACAGAGCCCCGGGAGGTACCCGAGGGTAGACCCTCCGGCGTGATGATGAAAGATGGATCCCGGGAGAGAAAAGGGGTAATCACTAGAATAATGAGAAGATACTTACTTGGGATAGTGCTGAGGAGCACTATTTATACAGTAACCCATGCTCTCCGTGTGGTCCATGCTCCGAGTGTCCTCTAGTGTATCTGTCCCTATCCGAGTTGTACGAACCCGGATACTGCCAAACTACCTTTCCCTCGTAGCGGGCCGAGCCCATATTACTACTGGGTAGTTGGGCCTGGGCCTGGTATCACCACTAGCCCCCCGGAAGACGGTTCTTTCGGCCGAGGGGGAAACTTCCTGATCCGAGGGCGGAAGGATCGTCTTTCTGAATTCCTTCCTGACCCGACAACGATGGGACATGCGCGCTATTCTCGAGGACAATTAATAAATGCCATCATTGTTTTCGCTTCCCAAGCTCATTTAATCGTTGCTTTTTCGCCTCCTTTTTTCTCGTTCTCTATAAATAGGCCTTCCTATCAGTCGTTTTCACTAATCGCTCCCAATCTTCCCCTTTATCCTGTCATTCCTTCTTTTTGAATATTCATATTCTCTCTCCTTTCCCTTGCTATGGCATCAAACAATGCTCAATCCGAGGCCGTTGTCACCTACTCTCTTCAGAGCACCACTGCTCCTGCTGCCTCGGCTTCTGTTGGTTCAGCGGCGGCTTACAAACCGATCTATCTCTGCAGCAGCGTGACCCCGTCTGATCCAGCATTCAAGCGCTCCAAGAACCGGGAGCAGAGGGAGATAGACACCGCTCGGAAACCCTCGCTTAAAGCCGATGTCTGGACCGCCAAATGTCTCAGCGGCATGGGAGTTCCAGTGCCCTTGAACACCCAGATGGCCGCTGTCTCGGCGGAAGAGTCCGTGAAGTCGGTCCGGTGCATTCTCCGGATCCACTTTATGTGGGGTTTGAGTCTCCCCTTCTCTCCGCTATATGCCCGATTCCTGGAGATCTACAAAATCTCGCCTGCCCAAATTCACCGGAATGTCGTGGCTGTGATGATGGGTTTTCTCGTGAGGAGCCGGCGGTGCGGGATCGACCCTTATTTCAACTTGTGGAAATCCTTCTACATGCTCATCAAATGCCCGGGTAAGGAGATGATCTACACTGTTCAAACGCGGCCCGGCGTTCAGGACTTCATCCTCGGCAAGAAAGACTCGGCCAAGAACTGGCAATTAAAGGGCTATGTGAAGGTCAACCCCAAGCTATACAAGGTCCCCGGTTGGAATAACAGTGTCGTGCTTGACGCCCGGGAAGCCTTCCTTCCTGACACGCAACTTGCCCATCACACTACCCTGGCCTCCGACACTCTTAACCTGGACCAGTATTGGCTAGCTGGCAATTCCCTTTATCTCTTCCCCCGGACGATAGGGCTGTACAACCGGATCAACCCGGCCCGGCCCGGCCCGGATCCGGAATGACCCGGACCCGGAATATCTAAAAATCTTGGACCGGGGCCCGACCCGGTTGGACTGTTTCTTGAACCGGACCCGGTCCGGAATTTTTCCGGGTTTGACCCTGATCGGCCCGGTTGATCCGGTTACAACCTCTATTACACTTTTTTTTATTATTATAAAAAGAGAATGTTTCCATTAGGAATCGAACTATGGACCATTATGTAACAATCTCCTTACCACTAGACCACATTTCTTTTTGTTAATAAATTGTGTGATTAATAAATATATACGGAAATTAAATTTATTTTAAAATTAAAACACTAACGTAATGCTTTTGGTGAGATTTGAACTCTAGTTGTTTAATACAAAATGACAAGTTTTACCATTAGAACAAGATTAATTATGTGTAGTAACTGCATATCTATAATATATATAACCGGGCTCCCGGGTTGACCCGAAAAAATCCGGGTTTGACCCGGATCGGCCCGGAATCCGGAATGGACAAAAATGGTGACCCGGGGCCCGGCCCGGAATGCAAAAAATCCGGGTCCGGGTCACCAATTCCGGTCCCGGGCCGGACCATTTTTCCGGGTTGACCCGGTTCATGTACAGCCTTACCGGACGATATACCCGGCCAGTGCTTTCCAGGACAGCCGTTGGGTTGTTATCTGGCCGGTTTTAGGTAAAACTCTTTATTTCTACCATTCTCTTGTATTTCGTTAACTTAAACTCTGGCTGACTATCTTCCTCCTTTCAGCCCCCACTATGGACAACGACCCTGAGGTGCCGCTCCCCAAAAAGAAGGCCCGGAAAGTGGTCACAGTAGGGATCGGGGCCGAGTCTGAGGCGGCCAAAACGGAAAAGAAGAAAAAGAATGGCCCGCAAAGGCAGGGCAGCAGAATCCTCTGGTCGAAACTAACCCGCAGCAGGAGGGTCAGCAAGACAAGGATAAGACAAAGGAGACCGTTCAGAACCAGCAGGTTAATCCGGACTCGCAGCAGGGGCGTCAACAGGACAAGAACAAGATTGACGATCCCGTTCAGAATCCTCCTCTTGGCTCGGGGCCCCTCAACCTCGGTCCTATTGATATTGTCGATATCACTTCCGAGCACGAGGTCGGGCAGGGACGTATAGCCGAAGAAGAGTTTCAGCAGGAGTCCGTTCGGAATTCTGTCAAGGTCAACACTGCTTTTGCCCCGCCCGAACCATCTGTTACTCCCGTGCCCACTCCCGGGTCAGCACTCGGGCGGGGGTTGCCTTTGTGGCCTCCGGCCGGGGATGGTAGATCCCCGGTCTCGAGGTATACCACAATCTCTGCCCCTGAGATCCCTCCCCCACCCCCATTCGTTCCGGGCAAGCGGAAGGGGGAAAGTTCCGACCGTGGCAGGAAGAAACCTCGGACAGGTGGCTCTCAGACCCCATCTTCCTCCCGCGCCGATACCCCTCCTATTTCTTCTTCCATCCCACAGGTAGTTTCTCCTTCCTGTTTTTTTTGACCGTTTTTTCTATAGGTCCAACTTCTCAGCTCTGAATTCGCCAACTCCTCTGCCTTCCAAGCCGCCCTTTCTTCCTTTCTGGAGCGCCACTTTGAGGGAAAGGAAGAAGAGCTCAGGGCCGAGAAAGAGAATGAGCTCCGGGCCGAGAGGGAAACCTCGGCTCAACTTCGAGCCCAGGTGAGCGCCCTGGAGAAGGAACATGAAGCTGCTCGGGCGACAAACTATAAAGATCGTCTGGATTTCGCCGAAACTGTCGTCGATAAGGTCCTGGCGAGCCAAACCCTGTCCCTCCGGCTGACTGAGTTGAACCTCACCGACAATGCCCATCAATGCCACAACACTTACATGCAGGTCCGAGGCTGGTTCCCTCCTTCGATCAGGGCTTCGTTTAAGAAGCAATGGTACAACCCAAATGCCGAGGACCAGCAGTTGCATCTGGTGAACACCCTTCAGAAAGGTGGTATGAAGGGCCTCTCTCCCAAGCTGTGGGAAGCTCTACGGGAGAAACAGATGTCGACAGAGGACGTTCGAGGCTGGTCTACTGATGTGGTTCGGCTTCCTGGCCCCCTTCCTCCTGCTCCAGTCTCCGGATCTCACTTGCCCGAAGATGAGAACTTTACCCGGTACTGCACCATATACGGGCATTATAGGGGTTTGTTTGATCCGAAGGTTCTTGAAGCTGAAACCTCTTCATCCCTGGCGGCTGGTCTGGAGAACCCGGGGACTGCCGAGACTCCTCTTTCTCCTATTCTAGTTTTCTCCGATGATGTCTCGGATGGCGATAGCGGCGATGGCGGGGGCGACCAAGGAGAAGGAGGCCTCGAGCATGTTAGTTAGATTTTTTCTTTTTCCATTTTCTTAATTTTGTAATCTGCTGCCCTGACCTTCATTCTATCAATAAAATTTCCTTTGCTCATGACTGCTATCAACACTGCTCCTGCTTCTTTGTCTATATTTCCTTACTCTTTTCTTTTTATATATTTCCTGACTCGGTCCTATTGTTACCTGGAGCCTTCTAGAGTCCTTAGCCCCCCGGTTCCTACCCTGGTTCCAGCCGGAGCTGGCTGTCCGAGCCTGACTGATCTCTTATCCGAGGGGGGGCTCGGTCCCCTGATCTCCGAATTTCCCGACACCGACTGTCTGATCACCTGCCTGCTCCAGATACAAGAAGACTTTGGTTCCCTGCTGAAGTGTTACAGACTTGCTTTTGAGAGCATCGACAAGGTCCTTGAGTTTGACCTAGTTCTTTCAGAGCAAGAGGCCCAGGACCGCAACTTCCAACTCCGGATCCAGAAAGAGTTGGATGAGGTATGGCATGACGTTCGGCTGTACTATAACAAGTGTATGAGGATGCAGAATACGACCGAGCTTCGGAAACATGCCAACAAAATTGAAGTGGAAAACGAGAAGCTTGCGACTAGGAACCGGACCCTGCAACAGCAGCTAGTGTTGGTTCATCTGTCATACCATTTGCTGGGACTGCGCCAGGGGGCGGTCGCCATTCCCCTACTGACCGATGTTCCCCAGGAAGTTGACGAACTTATAGCCTGGATGGAGAGTTCCGAGAGGACCTCTGGCGTCTGGGCAGCGGCCTATCAAGCAGCTATGGACTGGAGGAAGAACATCCTGAACCGGATCATAGTTCCTCCCTCTGTGTCCTAGATACCTCCACTTGAAGACATCGATCTGGCTTATGAGCGTTACGAGCATACTCCTGAGCTCCTGGATCTTGAGGCTTCTGAACGACGCTTAGCCAGGCTTCAGACCGTTGCTGCCAGATTCCGCGCTCAGTTTCCTGCTCAGGAGAGTACTCCGACTGCTGACCAAACTCCTGGTCCTTCTTCTGCCTTTGGTTCCCGCCCGGCTCGAAATGACCGAAAGGGAAAACAGAAAGCTACCTTAACTGGGAGTAACTCAGCCAGGCCGCGAGCAAGGCAACCTCCAATCCGAATAGGGGGTCGAGGCGCTCCTAGCAGTGTTCCTGTCCCTACCTCCGGATCAGCTGTTGAGCCGGAGGGTGATCGAAGCGAGAATCCGGACCTCCCGCGAGATCAAGACGAGGAGCAGCGCATGCTGGAGCAAGCTTTCCAAAGAAGCAGGCGCGAGGCCCGGGGAGTTCCTCCCGGCGAAGCCTCTACGTCGGGGGCCCATAGATAGGATAGAGCTTCCTGCCATGTTATAACCTTTCATTTTGTTCCAGACATGTATAATAATTTTCAGTTTATGACACATCTTTCGATTTTAAAATTATAATGCGCGCATTCATTCTTTTAAAATCGGATAGAAGGGGCATGCCCTTGTTACAAAAATCCCTGTTTCCAGGATGTTTTCCTACCTACCCTTCGGCCATCCGACCTCTAGGTTCCTGTCCCGGGCGCCTGCCGCCGGGGACCTATCCTACCTAGGCATCTAGTGCCAGAAGCTATTCTATCTAGGCATCAAGTGCCAGAGGCTATTCTATCTAGGCAACAAGTGCCAGAGACTATCCATAGAACCGCCTAAGGTTTGCTATATTCCATCTTCGGGGGACTCCCTTCCCCGCTGGATCCTCCAGCACATAACTCCCGCCCGGGTGGGCTTCTGTCACCCGGTACGGTCCCTCCCAGTTGGGTGCCAGCTTGCCCTCCGGCTCCTGGTGACTCTTGTCATTTCGTCTCATTACTCTGTCGCCTACCTTGAATTGCTCCTTCCTCACCCTCCTGTCATGATACTTCTTAACTTTCTCCTTTACCTTAGCCTCATGCAAGGCCGCTCTCTCTCTCCTTTCTTCCAGCAGGTCTAGATTTGTTCTGCTCTCTTCTTCATTCTTCTCCTCGAGCACCGGCTCGGCCGTCCGAAGACTGGGAACGCCGATCTCAGCCGGAATCACTGCCTCCGACCCATACGTCAGGCTGTAGGGGGACTCCCCAGTTGCCGAGCTTTCCGTGGTCCGATGAGCCCATAGAACACTCGGGAGCTCGTGTACCCAATTTCCTTTCGCTCCCTGGAGCCGGGCCTTAATCCCGTTCACTATCGTCCGGTTCGTCACCTCCACCTGACCGTTAGCTTGTGGATGATAAACTGACGTGAGCTTCTAGCTTATTCCATACTTTACGCACCAAGATTTGAAAGGATCATTTTCAAACTGCGCTCCGTTGTCGGTTACTATGGCCCTCGGCACCCCGAACCGGCAAACAATGTTCCTCCAGTAAAACTTCACACAGGTAGCTCCCCGGATGTTGGTCAAGGGCTCGGCTTCCACCCACTTGGTGAAGTAATCGATAGCCACAATCAGGTACTTTAAACTGCCAGGAGCGGTGGGAAAAGGTCCGACCAGGTCCAGTCCCCATCTGCTAAAAGGCCAGGCTCCTGTTATCCCCATCATCTCTTCGCGGGGTATGTGCACTAACGGCGCAAACTTTTGGCATTGAAGGCATGAGCGAACCCTGTCCTGCGAGTCTTCAAACATGGTAGGCCAATAGTACCCCATCCGTAAGATTTTCCTGGCCACCGTTCTGGTTTCCTGATGACTACCATTCGGACCTTCATGAACTTCCCGGACCAGGTACTTGCCTTCCTGTTGTTCCACACACTTCAGCAACGGCTGGAGATAGCCTCTTTTGTACAGGACCCCCTCCTGTAGTGTATACTTCGGCGCCTTGACCCGGATTTTTCTGGCCGCCACCCGGTCGGCCGGGACCTCTCCCGTCAGAAGGTACGCCCGGATCGATGCCATCCAGGAGTCTTCCTGCACCGCTTCCACTGCCAGGATCTCATCACTCTGCTCGTAACTTCTCCTCTCCAGCGTCTCCCTTCTGAGAGGTGCTTTCTGTCCTGGCTTCAACTTCGAAGATGCCAACTTGCTCAACGCATCGGCCTTTTCGATCTGCTCTCTTGCCACCTGCTCCAGACTGAAACTGTCGAACTGCCGGATCATGGGATGGACCAGCTCCAAGTACCTCTGCAAACTTCGCTCCTTTGCTTCATACTCTCCGTTCACCTGCTGAACTACAATCTGCGAGTCACTGAAGGCCTGGATCTTTCCTATCTTCAATTCCCGGGCCAGTTTGAGTCCTGCCACCAACGCCTCATACTCTGCCTCGTTATTTGTAGTTTTGAAGTCGAAGTGCAGTGCATAGTGGTACTCCTCTCCTTCCGAGGATGTCAGCAATACCCCGGCTCCGCTGCCTCCTGCATGGGCTGACCCGTCCACATGCAATGTCCACCTCGGGCTTGGGTATTCCTCGGCAGACGTGTCTGGCCCGACCATCTCCATCAAGAAATCCGCCATTGCCTGGCCCTTAATGGCTTTTCTCGGCTGATATGTTATCTCATGCTCCCCCAATTCTATGGCCCACTTCATCAAACGCCCCGACGCCTCGGGCTTAAGCATCACCTGCTTCAGGGGGTGGTTGGTTAGGACCACAATCGGATGAGCCTGGAAATACGGACGCAACCGTTTCGAAGCATAAACCAGCGCCAATACCAGCTGTTCGAAGCTTGTATACCGAGTTTCCGGACCTTGTAATGCCCGGCTGACGAAATACACCGGATACTGCCGTCCGTCTTCCTCTCGGACCAACACCGCGCTGACTGCCGATGCGGACGCGGACAAGTATAAAAGCAAATCCTCCCCCTCCTTCGGCTTCGAGAGGGTCGGGAGTCGGCTCAGGTGTTCCTTCAGATCTTCGAACGCTTTCTCGCACTCCTCTGTCCATTCGAACTTCTTCGCCTTCCTTAGTATGTTGAAAAAGGGAAGTTGTCTCTCCGCACCTTTTGACAGAAACCGGCTCAAGGCTGCCAGGGAACCCATTAGCTTCTGCACCTCCTTCACATTCTTCGGCGACTGCATCCGGCTTATCGCCTCCACCTTCTCCGGGTTGACGTCTATTCCTCGACTAGATACCATGTAGCCGAGGAACTTCCCGGCCGCCACTCCTACCACACTCTTCTCGGGATTCAGCTTCAGGTCAACTTTTCTCAAAATACCGAACATCTCCTCCAAATCTTCTAAGAAACCTGGGTAGCTCCGGCTCTTCACCACCATATCATCAACATATAGTTCCATGCTCCGGCCCAGCTGATCCCGAAATATAGCATCTGCCATCCGCTGGTACGTTGCCCCCGTGTTCTTCAAGCGAATGGAATCCGTCTGTAGCAATAGGTCCTCTCCTGTGATGAAAGCTGTCTTCGGCTTATCCTCTCCTGACATTTGAATCTGGTGATAACCCCGGTATGCATCGAAGAAAGCCAGGGCCTCATACCCGGTGATGGCCTCCACCAACCGGTCGATAGGGGGAAGGGGGTAACTGTCTTTCGGGCAGCACTTGTTTAGGTCGGTGAAGTCGATACACATTCTCCAGGACCCATTTTGCTTTTTTACTAGCACCGGGTTAGCCAGCCATTCTGGGTATATGATTTCCTCCACTATCCCGGTCTCCAGCAACTTCAGCACCTCCTGTTTCACTACCTCGGCCCTATCTCCTGCCAGGGCCCTCTTCTTTTGCCGAATTGGCTTCAACTTCGGGTATACGTTCAGCTTGTGGAGAGCTAACTCCGGGGGTACGCCGGTGAAGTCCTTCTCCTCCCATGCGAACACATCCTCATACTTCGAAAGCAGGGATCGTAACTGTTCCTTCACACTGACCGACATCTTTTTCCCAACCTTAATTGTGCCTCGGCTCCCGACCTGCATGTCCTCCACATCTCCCGGACCTATTTCTCCCTGCACCGCCCCGACCGGGGCCTTCCGGGCTTCCTGAAGGGCCGTGAGCATGCAACTTCTGGCCGTAGACTGACTTCCTCGAACCGTCGCCACCCCCTGACTGGTTGGGAACTTCATGGTCAAATGGTACGTCGAGCAAATGGCCCTGGCTTGAGCCATCCACGGTCGTCCGATGATGATGTTATAGGGAGACGGGGCGTCTATGACCGCGAAATTGCACCAGACCGAGGTCTTCTTGTTTCTGTCAAGGTCATCTACCACTGTCACTGTAAAAGACACAACCCCCAAAGAATGTTCCGTCCGGCCTGTGAACCCTGACAACATGATTTCTACACTGCTTCCATCATCAATGAACACTCACTTGACTGTAAATCCTTCTATCTCCGCCGTAATCACCATCGAATCCGTATGGGGCGTTAGGCTAGGCACCGGATCCTCGTCTGAGAAGGTGATGACCTCCGTCGGGCGTAGTCTCTTCTCTCTGTCCTCACCAGCCGGCACATACCGACTCCGGGCTTTTGCCGCTGCATGGGACTTGGGCCCATCACCTACTTCTCCGTGTATGATATTTATCATCCGGGGAGGGACCTGATTAACCGGCTCTGGGGCCATAACTAGAGCTGCTGCTCCCGGCTGGGCACCTGGAGCGGGAGCCCCTCGCTGGTTATCATTCTGTAGTCTGTTCCTCCAATTCCTTTTCCTCCCAGCTCCTGCCTGCTGCCCGGCTGCTGGACGCTGGTTCTCCTGACTTACACAGTCTCTCAGCTGTCCTCTCTCGATCAATTTCTCAATCTCCACCCTCAAGCTTCGGCAGCCTTCTGTTGTGTGTCCATTAGACTTGTGGAACGCACAATATTTGGCAGCATTTGCTGGAGTCGGATTTCCCGGTATGGGGGCCGGGTCCTGAAACAGGTTCCGATGAATTGTTAGGATCTCCGACCGGGTCTTGGTCAGAGGAGTGAACGTTTCGGCCCGAGGGGGGTCAACCCTCGGTTTTACTGGGACCTGAACTGCATCCCTCCTGCCAGGATCAGCGACCCGAGCCTTGTCGCCCTTTCCAATCCCCTTGTCCTCGAAATACCCTTCCTCCTTCCTCTTCTTGCTCCCTTCCAGAAGCGAACAATACATCTCCACCTCAAGATCCAGCTGATGGAAGATGGTCGGGATATTCTCCATAAGCTTCGCCCATAACACCTCATCCCTTAATCCTGCAATGAACCCTGCGATCAGGGCCTTCACTTGAGCGTCTCTATCAATCACCTTCATGGAATCGTCCATGTATCTCCTGTGGAAACCCCGGACATCTTCATGAAGGTGGTCAGGTATTGGATCAGGGACAAGGGGACCATCCGGACCGACCAGGCAGGCAGCATCAAGTTGGCACGCCCGGTGGGACACGATCTTTGTTCACAAAAGCATTAAGATGCCACCTCGAGGTCGGCCGCCACGAAGAGGTAGAGGAGGGAGAAGGCCTGAAGTGGTTGAGGAGGATCTCACTTTACGCCAGATGAGGGATCGAGCGCGTAAGGGGAAGGCTCCCGCGCATTTGGATCCAGAAGCCTCTGAAGGGGAGTCAGAGCCGCAGAGAGAAAGGGAGCCGGGAATGACGCAGGACGATCGTGACAGAAGGGAGTTTGCTGCTACTCAGGAAGAGGAGTATCGTCGCTGGTTGGCGGCAATGCAAGGACCGGGATCGGGAACAAAACCGACTGGGGAAGGACAGTCGAACCCCCCGAGGACCGAGGACCGGGTACCTCTGATTCAGCCAGGGTCAGGACCTAATCCGACCCCGTTGGTGCCTCCTACGGGGTTACCTCCTTTGGCTGCGGAGGTGGTCAGCCGAGGACCCCCTGCCGTTCCCGGGCAGGAAAATCCTCGGCCTCCAGTGGTGATAGATCTGGAAAGGCATGCTGGGAGCATAGGGCAACCAGCTGGTATAGGGCCGGGATATGGTCAAGGCGGGGGCCATCCCGGATACGGAGCTCCAGGATACGGGACGTCCCAACCCGGGTATCAGGGGTACCCCCCGGCACCCGGAGGATATTATGCCCAACCCACTGGAGTCTCGGGGGCTGGGCTCCCGGGATTCAAGGACCGGTGTGGATGCAGAACCAAGTACCGGTGGCGGGGTATGCCATGGCCCAACCGGCCCCGGTCGCAGGAACCTATGGTATGTACCCGGTGGTTGCGGACCGGGCTCCGGCGGCTCTAAACTCGGTGGAGGAGAGATTGGACCGGTTGATAGGAAGGAATGGAGGAAGGCCTACCTCCCCCTGGATAGGTTATATCAGCACTTTCCCCTGGCCGGTGGGAATGAGGGTCCTGGAGGGGGTGCTGACCTACAGCGGGGAGACGGATCCGGAGGAATTCGTCAGGACGTATCATAATGTCATGGGAACACGTGAAATCCGGGAGGAGCTTATGTGCAAGCTGGTGAGCTCGTACCTGAGGGGAAGTTGCTTGTCGTGGTTCGAAGCCCAACCCCCGGAAAGTTTCAGAAATTACTACGATTTCTCAAGGGCTTTGATGCACAGATATGAGACCAGACGAAAGAAGTGCCTTCCTTTGGCCGAAGTGGCTCACAGTGGACAGGCAGCAAAGGAGGATGTCCGGGGTTTCCACAGGAGATACATGGACGATTCCATGAAGGTGATTGATAGAGACGCTCAAGTGAAGGCCCTGATCGCAGGGTTCATTGCAGGATTAAGGGATGAGGTGTTATGGGCGAAGCTTACGGAGAATATCCCGACCACCTTCAATCAGCTGGATCTTGAGGTGGAGATGTATTGTTCGCTTCTGGAAGGGAGCAAGAAGAGGAAGGAGGAAGGGTATTTCGAGGACAAGGGGACCATCCGGACCGACCAGGCAGGCAGCATCAACTGTCACAGTATGCTGACTCCTCTCTTCTCTCTACATTGCAGGTAGCTGCTCTAAAAATTCACAGAAATGACAGGCTTATTTGGAAAGCTGATCCTCTGGGAGAGTTTACATTTAAATCAACTTATAACTTACTCAGACCCAAAAGAAGGCCAGCTAGATCATTAAAGAGTATTTGGAACTCTAGGGTTCAGAAAAAAATTTCTATCTTCATGTGGAAGGTAATGAACTCCATTTTGCCCTTTGATAATGTTCTAATTTCCTATGGGTTTAATATTGCTTCTAAATGTGTTTTCTGTGACCATAAAGATTCATTGGACCATTTTTTTAACACATGCAAAATTGCATCTTTAGTCTGGGGTGGTATTAACTCTTTTGTCAACATTCAAACCCCCAGTTTTGGTACTATATGGAACATAATCTGCTACTATCTCACTAAACAAGGATTATCTAGAATTCACTCTATATTAATTCGTAATATAGTCCTTTTTACTTGCTGGGGTTTGTGGAAAGCTAGGAACAGATATATCTTTGATAGCATCACTCCTGATCCATCTTTTATCATTCAGGAGATTAAATCTCCGGTTTACCACTCTTTTGTAGCTAAGCCATTTTTTATTTCTTCCCCGTTTGATATAGAACTTGCATCTGGTGGCTATTTCCCAAAATATCTCAAACCCCCTAAGCCTAACATACAATATGTTTCATGGGGGAAACCAGTATCTGGTCTTAAGTGTAATGTGGATGCTTCTTGGAAGAAAATTTCAGGGGATACTGGTTTAGGGGCTGTAGTTAGAAATAATAAGGGAGATTTTTTGTATGCTGAATGTATTTATACAAATTCCCTCTCCCCTTTACATGCTGAAATCTTGGGTATTGGTTTAGCCCTGTCTGTTTGTGCCTCTTTTGAGGAAGAGATTCAGATAGAATCAGATTGTGCATTAGCCATAAAAATGATCTTACAGCCCCACTGTGCGCAATGGAAACTATTTAACCTAGCTGATGAAATTCACCAAAATCTCCACAATTCTATTCTGTCCTATGTGCCAAGAGAAGCAAATCAAGTTGCTGACTCAATAGCTAAATATGCATGTGAGCAGAAAGTAGCAGTCAAGTTCTCTTCTCTTTCTCTCCTTCCTCCTGTCTCTAGAGGACTGATGCATTTGGATAAACAATCACTGCCTGCTCTTAGATTTCATCCCCCGTAGATCGGCTGCTACGCTCATTAGCTTTGTTACATAATTGCCGGTCCTTACTCAGTGAAGAAGGCTGGATACTTATCAGACAGTGATCAACTTTCTACTCAACCAACTCAGATTTGGCTACCAACCAGAAGCTCAGAATCCTTTTGGCAATATATGAGAATATTATTTGTCTACTGTCTCTCTTTCAAGACCGCCTTGTGTTTTGTTTACAATTCGCTAACAGGCTTTGAAAGATTGATTCTAAGACACATAATTACTCTACACCTTACGTAGAACTCTAATTTTAACTAGCTTAGGTTCTCTACTTAGCTATTATTTTGGAAGCTTGCTAAGCTTCAAGGCCACTTGTTGTGTGCCTATGTTTTTATTCTTTTGTCTCTCAATTCATGTAGTGAGAGAATCCGTGAAAACTTATACCAAAATTCAAAAATTTCCCTTTCTTATGGCTTGGGGAGCCTAATAAAATTCCCCCCATCCTAGTGATGGCTTAACCTTTAAAAAAAACAATAAAAAAAAGAATATGACTAAACGAAAAGTATTTTTAAAAAAGTATTTATTTAAAAGCTATATGTTGCGTCTCACATTTGTACATTTGTTAATTCACAGAAGACGAATCTTATACTAATAATGTATCAAACCGACATTCATGATTATTATCATAATTATTTGTATAAATGAGCAATTATTTAAAGGAGTATTAATTTGAACACTTATTTATGAAGGTGGAAGTGAATCGAAGTGTGTATATGATCAACGATATGTAGTGTGTATAATATTGATAAACTCTTGAAGAAAGGAATGATAATACCCAGATATTGTGATATCCAGATTATCACAATTTTAATTTACATTTAAAAATACCCAGATATTAGCCAGATTATTACATAATTTGTTCTTATAATAATAAAATAACTCGATAATCTAAAAGTAGAATGATTAAGAAAACTAAAACATGGCAAAAAAAATACGAAATTAGATATTCTCAGCATCAAAATAAATACAAATGTAGGTACTAAAAGCTATACAATATTCCCAAAGAGACAAATGTTTAAACATACCGAAATTAAGGGGAGTTTGTGAACAAAAATAAAGGAAGAAATACTTTTTATATATATATATATATACATATGTCAATGGGTGATTAAAAATGAAACACTCCAAATCTTTAAAAAAAACATGCTAATGCTCACAATTGTCAAAATATGCTTTTAAATAAAATAAATGGTAAGAATCAAATCATGGTAATAGCAACAATATAACCATTAAGATTCTGTCATAAAAAATTTATAAATGATAAAAGGTTACAATATTAAGAAAAGCTAAAGGAGTGTGCCTCCGTTCCTATACAATAATACAAAAAATATCGAACCTCAACGTCAGTGGTGACACAGAGTCTCCATTCCGCCACCTTCCGCTTGCTTCACCTCATTCCGGGTCACTGTTGCTACATGACCAAGAAAAACGAAAACGGTAAAAACCAAGAGTCAATTAAATTATATTATTTTAATGAGAACATGAATATAAAAATTTCTCAGTCACCCCTTCATATAAAATCCCTTATAACTAAAAAACGATATCAATCTTAGCATCTCATAATTATGCCTTGATTAAGGCATCACAAAGAATCATGCAGGCTAGTAAACATGAAAAAAAAAATTCTGATTAAACTTTTCTAACCTTTTCGTCTCCTCCTCAATTTCTTCTCATCTCAAAACTTAAACCCAAAATGTCCGAATTCTTGAACATTCTGAACCCGCTGTACGTACAAATTCCAGTCTGTCTCCGTTAAAAATAACACCCAATTTCTCTTTTTGGTGGATAATACCTAAAGCACATATGTGTAGCCTCTTTAGGAAGCAAAACATATCTGCAATGGTGAAAGAAACGATCAAGATCATTCTGCAATTTAAGTTTTTGAACATTTTTTCTTGGAGAAGCTCATCAGCTTAAGGACAATGCTTATCAATTCATTGAACTTGAAGACTATTTGCAGTAGCTTTCTGTTAGAAAAGTACAAACGAACATATATGGAGTTATTAAAGAATGTAAGAATTGAGGAATCCTAAACAAACTCAAGAAAATTCTTCTCGCACATCCGAGAACCACGCACGTCCTTATTGAACCCTAAATTGTTTCAAGGGCGTCCTTTTAAACCTAAACAAATAAAAAAAAAAACTGATACAGTGATGATGAATTTGGCGGAATACGAATTCAATGACTATTGCATACATGTATTGACTATTGTGGAGTGGCACACACGAAACATACCAGTTAGATTCCGGGTGTAGATCGTGAGGTTGTGGTGATACTATCGTTATTCATCAGTATTCACTAAAATGAATATATATGTATTATACCAAGTTAAACGATGCTAAATAATATAATAATGCCATAAAAGAAATTCGACACATAATTAGATATTTATACAGACCGATACATGTATAGTTTAACTTTCCATATTCTTATCATAATATTACTAAAATAATCACAAAGTACATTAATTGTGGCGAAGAGAATGATATATTACCAACGAAAAATCGTACAAATATGGGAAGACATTGATACGGCTATAATTATGGCAAGCAGGCTATAATATGTAATCCGGCTATAATTATGTGCAATCCGGCTATAATCAGGGTCTTTAATTATATATAATTATGGTAAGAAAGCTATAATTATATGGTTGAGAATATATGGTAAGCATGCTTTAATAATGGAACTATGTTGCCGAAAATTTCTATCTTTATTAAAATGTAATTATGGAATTATGTAGCGGCGGCCGGTGGACATGTCACATGAAACGCAAAACATTGCGTCGTTTCCTATAGTAACAAAGAGGTTGGAGCGGCTAACCACAGGCGGCAAAAATATATTTATGCCGCCACTTTCTGCTTTTTAATATATACCTAGTAAAAAGATTATATCTCCAATATCTCCTATATATAATAACTAGCTTGTTGGACCGCACGTTGTGCGGTATATTATGAACACTTTTAAAAGAATTTAATTTGGCACAAAATGTAAATTAAATTTTAGGTATGGACTTGAGTAGTAGATTTAATCGGATTGAATTTTTATCATGCATGCAATTAATTTAGTTGATTTTATTTCAAAATATTTTAGTTAAAACAGGCCAATTTATTATTACAAAATCAAGCAAATTTTTTAATAATACACGGTTTCTACATAGATATTAATACTTGAAAATCTGCTTATGCAATTTGAAACACTTGTAAATATTAAATTAAATCTTGAATTAGATAACATTTGCATAAGAGTAAATGTAATTGATCAAACTATTTTTCTCTATCCTTACATAGCGTAGAAGCTAACATATTGAAAATATAAGTTTAACATACCAAAATTGTACCACACAACGAATCGTGTAAAATAATAGCATGTAATGCATAACTTATAAGTTTTAGTTTCATAATAGAAAACAAATAAATTTGTAAGAGATTTTGATTTAATGAGTATATGTTTTTCGATAGTGAATGATCCATAAGTATGTGTTATCGTTAGACGTTTTTCCACGTGTTACTGCTATTACCTCTTTTAAGTATGTGTTTATAAAAATAAGAGCAATAGTAAATTGTTATATTTTTTCAAAGAGGTAATCATTCATTTATAATTTGGTACATCAAATTAATATTTTTAAGTTACTAATGAATCTTGGATTTTTTTAACAATGTATATTTGATTAGTTTTATAAAAACAATGATTATGAGATATAAGTAAGTTTCTATTTATAATTTGGCGCATCTTATTAATACTTTTAGGTTAGTAATGATTTTTTGATATTTTAAGAGAATTTATATTTGGTTAGTGATACACAAAAGTATAATGATACTTTCACATTTTATAATTTCGTACATCATATTAATATTTTTATTAAGTTAGTAATAAATTTTAGGAATTGTAACAGAATATTGATTACTATGCTGAGGATCCTAAAATATCCAATCAAATAATTTTATAAAGTTTAAAAATGGATGTATATATTTAATTTCCATCAAAACTCTTTTAATTAAAAGAAACAAAAAAAAAGAATATATAAAAATGGTAGGCACCGGAATATGGTGAACTTGCGGTGGTTATGTGGTGGTTTTCATCAAAACTACGTAGTTTAATATTTTTTATTAATTTATTTATTTTTTTGTTAATTTATTTATTGACCGGAGCAATAAATCTTTTAGTTCCCTTTAGTCAACTGTCCACTATTCATTTCTTTTTCAAAAATCACACTTTCTCTCTCTTCAACTAAATGCTCTCCCTTCTCTCTAACTTTCCCCAATTTCATTTCCCGACAATAACTGTTTATAACCGTTAGCCACCCTCACCGGACAGAAAATGGCTAGAATACCGCCGGAACCGCCGCCTAACCGCGGCGGAACCCCGCAAAACCTTAGTTTCCTTCAAGCCCTCACGGCCAGACCCGCCCCACTCACTAACTCCCTGCCATCCAATCCCTCGATATGCCCGGTACCGGAATATAAAGGCAAGATCGCCTGCATTGTCTCGCCGGAGGAAGTTGCGATGCTGTCAGAACATTACAAACATGCTTTGATCGGCAAATTCCCCAGAATTAAACCGTCAATGGAATTCCTTAATGAATGCTTCAAGTCTGTTGGTTTCAAAGGCAGGTATCAATTAGGTTCAATTGATTACAAGCATATCTTAATTAGATTTGATGATCCTGATGATATGCAAAGATGTTGGATGAAGTCTATTTGGTCTTTTAAAGGAGCTCTGATGAGGGTTTTTAAATGGACACCTAGCTTTACTCCTGATATAGAAACCTCCATAATGCCTATCTGGATTACAATTCACAATATTCCTATTTTCTGGTACAACACAGCAATGCTAGAAGCCATAGGTAATAGGATAGGCAGGTTTATCAAAATGGATGCTGCTACTGCAAGTCTGACTAGGCCATCTGCTGTCAAATTATGTGTAGAAATAGATCTCTTGGCTAAGCTCCACTCCTCTGTCACTCTGACTGTGAATATGGATGGGGAAGTTGCAGACTTTGATATTGAATATGAACAGCTTCCACTGTACTGCAGACATTGTAAGAAGTTGGGTCATGAGGTTAATGGATGTAGGATCCTGAACCCAGACCTGAGGCCTCCTGCCTATAGGACTGCAAAAAAAACCCCTCCCAAAAATGCAACCAATGCCCCTGAAACCAAAAACCTAGATACTGGAGCAGGCTCCTCTGGTATAGTAAAAAGACCTTTTCATGCAAAGCCAAATATGGTATATGTTCAGAAAGTAACTGCTGACAAGGTCCCTCCTCTGAATAAAGGAAAGGAGCCCATGATACCCCAGTCTCCAATGCCAGACTCCCCTCTCCTTACCACCCAGCCTATTGCCCCCCCCCCCCCTTCTTACCTATACAAAATAGCATCACAGTACAGGATCTGAGTCCAATAGAAGTCCTATCTGACTCTGACACTTGTGCCCCTCATTTGATTGAAGAAGCTGTAGTACACTCTCACTCTGCTAACATGGTTGAGGTGATATCATCTCCAAGTTTGACAACACACACAGTGCCTTCTACTCAGCCTCCTCCCATATGTGTTCAGAACTCTGACAATCCCCATATTCCTAGTGAACTGAGTTGGAGCACCCTAAGAAAACCTAGAATATATGCAAGAGATGACTGCAATCTTCATAAAGGTACAATCTCTAACTCTTCAAATAGTGCATATGCTTCTAACAGTGTAGCTTTCTATTCTCAGCCTAGAAATGAAAGGAATAGATTCCTACCTCTACTGATGGAGGAAGACACTCAAGAAACTGAAACTGGAGCTCCAACTGCTATACCCCCTGAGTTGCAGAACTGTGATGAATCAACACAGGGCCTAAAAAATATGGAAGATCAAGTGATGGATCCAGATGGTGCTCAAAATGCTGACACCCCATTACCACTGAAACCTAACTCCACACATCAGGTAAGTACTCTCTCATATGCTCAAGCTGTAAATTCTCCTGCCAGTACTCCTCCTGATGAATCTGCTCAAGATAAAATCCCCACCTTTTTTACACAGATTAATAAGGTAGTAACTAGGACTGCCACTAATAGTATTAAATCCCGTAAATGATTAATACAACTTTAGGCATTAATGCACTAGTCTGGAACATCAGAGGCATGGAAACTTCTATGCTAAGATTGAAAAGACTAATCACCACTCATAGGATTGACATTCTGTGTATTGTTGAACCACAACATGACAATATTGAATGTGAGTCTTACAAATCCAAATTGAATTTCAAAAACTGCATGTTCTCTAATAAATGCAATATATGGCTTATATGGAACCTTCAGATTGATGTTAATTTAATTTTAGACCATAGCCAATTTATTCAAGTACAGATCTCTATCCATACACTTAACCAGTCTTCTGATGTGGTTTTTGTTTATGGAATGAGAACTAGGAAAGAAAGAGAGGATTTGTGGTCTGCTTTAAAATTAATAACCTTGCCTGAAGTCATTTTCATAGGAGATTTTAATGCAATGGCTTCAATTACTGAGTATAAGGGCAACTCTTCCACCAGTCTTAGAAGTATTAGGTATTTTAGTTCATTTATAGATTCTATGGCTTTAGTAACTCCTCATACTGTAGGTAACTTTTTTACTTGGTCTAATGGAAGAGTTAAAGAGCATGGTAGATTTTTGACAGTGGAGAAACTAGACAGAGGCCTGTGTACTCTAGCCTGGTTAAACAAATTCCCACAGTCATCAATACATGTTCTAAACAAGGACTCCTCAGACCATTGTCCTTTACTTCTTAGAATAGGCAGTCAAACAACCTCCACTCCCAAACCTTTCAGGTTCATAAATACTTGGTTTAAAAGGCAGAATTTCCTGGAAGTAATTAATACTCAATGGAATTCTCCTATTGAAGGTAGGGGCATGCTTAAATTTTTTCTCAAGCTTAACAGTCTCAAAGCCATTCTTAAAAAATGGAATAGAGAGGAATTTGGCAATATTGATGAAAATATAATCAAAGCTGAGGAAAATTTAAGACTCCAGGAAATTGTTTTTGAACTAGATAGCTCCACCAGTGAATTGATCAAGCTTAAAAAAGCCAAAGCTCAACTAACTAAATCACTGAAGGAACAACACAATTTCTGGAAACATAAGGCTAAAGTTAAATGGCTTAAAGATGGTGATAAGAATACAAAAGTTTTTCATAGCACTGTTAAGGAAAAAAGATGTAGGCTTAATATCACAAAAATAAAAAGTTCTGATGGATTGTGGCTGACTGAGGCTAGGGACATAGAAAATGAAGCCATTTCATTCTTCCAGGATCTGCTAACAGACTCACCACATCCAGATCAGGAATTATTTCAATCTCACTTTCTGTTCAAAATACCTTCAATTATTTCTGAGACAGATAATGATGAGATCTGTAAGCCAGTTACTTTAGCTGAATTAAGGCAAGTTGTTTTTAATCTTAATAAATTGAGTAGTCCAGGGCCTGATGGCTATACTTCTCTATTTTTTATTAAGGCATGGAACATTATTTGCCAAGATTTATTGGAGGCATCCAATGATTTTTTAACTCTGTCACATCTCCATAGAGGAATCTCTAGCACCTGGATCACCATTATTCCTAAAAAAGAGGTTCCAGTGACTTTTGGAGACTACAGACCAATAAACCTTTCCAATGTGACTAATAAGATTTTTTCTAAAATCCTAATGGATAGGCTTAAACCTTTGATGCCTAAAATCATATCACCAAACCAGACAGCTTTTCTCAAAAATCGGGACATTTCAGACAATGTGATTTATTTACAAGAAATGTTCAGATTTTTAAATAGGAAATCCAGGGACCCTAACTGTATACTAAAGTTAGATTTAATGAAGGCATTTGATAGGGTCAGTTGGAAATTCATAAAAGCAATCCTCCATAAGTTTGGTTTTAGAGACAGTTTTATTCATTGCATTATTAAGAACTTATCTGATGCTTGGTTCTCTGTGTTGATAAATGGGAAACCTGTAGGTTACTTTCCTGCATCTAGGGGCATAAAACAGGGTGACCCACTGTCACCTTTCCTTTTCAACATTTTCTCAGAGGCTTTTACCAGAAGCCTAGCCTATGTTTTTGAATCTGGTGCTCTTCAGTATTTTTCACTTCCCAGAAACACCATCAATATTTCTCACCTAAGCTATGCAGATGACACATTCATTTTCTTTTCAGCCTCTAGGTCCAATCTTATAAAAATGAAGGCTTTTTTGGTAAAATTTGAAGAAACCTCAGGTCAAAAAATTAACTTTGAGAAAAGTGAATTTTATCTAAGCTCTAAGGCTTCAGAGAACAAGCAAAGACAAGTTAAACAAATAATGTGCATGAAAATTGGTAAACTGCCTTTTAAATACTTAGGGGTACAAATATTCAGTGGCAGGAACCTTAATATTCATTATCAGTCTGTACTTGAAATGATTGATAGAAGAATCCTGAACTGGAAAAATGTATGGCTCTCAACAGGAGGTAAATTGACACTTATTCAATCTTGCCTCCTGTCTATGTCACAACATGTCTGGGCTGTGATGGAGCCAACAAAATGGATCATTAAAAGAATTGAAAGAAGATTAGCTATCCTTTTCTGGGGATCAAATGATTCAGGTCCAAAAAAGTCCTGGAAAAAATGGAGGTCCATCTGCTGCCCTGTAACTGAAAATGGGCTGGGGATTAGATCACTGTCTGAAACTATTCGAGCTTTTTCCTGCAAGCTCTGGTGGAAGTACCAGTTAGGCAATGCTCCCTGGACATCCTTCATAGCCTCTCTACCTCCCACACATAGGAAATCCCAAATTTGGAAGAGGATCTGTGCTATCACCCCTTTTGCTGAGAAGAACTCCAAAGTTATTTTAGGAGATGGAAGATGCAACTTCTGGTCATCCAACTGGACAGACCATGGACCCCTGATTGATCTATTTGACCCTTCCATCCCCTCTATACTCAGAATGTCAGTGGCTGAATTTGTGACTGACAGACAATCAATCCTGCCCCTGTTGCAGCTGGTACTCCCTCCAGATGTCATCCCTACAATTAAAAATGCTGTCATTCATCACCACAGAGAAGACAAACTGATATGGAAACTGGAGTCAACTGGAAAATTCTCAATCAAATCGGCTTACTTCAGTCTCAGGACCAAATCAGGTATTTTCCCAGCTCTCCAAAAAATTTGGAATTCTTTCACTCAGAAGAAAGTATCTGTGTTTATGTGGAAATTGATGATTTGTCTGCTGCCCTTTGATGACATTCTTAAACAATTTGGATTTCAAAATGTCTCCAAGTGTTGTTTCTGCAATAATTCTGATTCTTTTCATCATTTTTATAATGAATGCCATATAGCTACACACCTCTGGAAACATATGCACTAACTATGTGGCTCTCTGTACTTCTCTAGCCCTAATCTGTGGGATAGGCTTGTTACCAATTGGTCTTTTAGTGGTCTATCCAAGATGCACAATAGATTGAATCATAGTGCTCCCAGCATGGTCTGTTGGATTTTATGGAAAGCGAGGAATAAAATGAATTTTGAAAATATCCCCCCAGATATTGATACAATGAAAAAAGACCTCCATCAATCCATCTACTTATCCTTTACTAAAAAGCCTATGTTTCTTCATAACTCAGTAGACAAAGAGCTTTCTGATCAGGGCTGCATTCCACCATTATATAGTCCCCCTAAGCCCAACATATCTTTTGTTGCTTGGCTGAAACCTATGTCAGGCTTTAAGATAAACACAGATGCTTCATGGAAAAATAAACAGGCAGGGATAGCATGGATTATCAGAGGATCTCATGGGGAATTCTTTAAAGCTGAAACTTCCTTTATACAATCCTGTTCACCAATGCATGCTGAGTTATGTGGCATTAGGAGTGCAATTACATTTGCTATGTCTTTACGCATGAATCCTGTTAGCATAGAGTCTGACTGCCTACATGCTTTATCAATGATTAATAAACCTGAGTCTTGGCATTGTAATCTTTATAATATTATAGATGAAATTCATTCTCTGCTGCACTCAGTCTCACTAATGCATGTTTTGAGGGAGGGTAATCAGCCTGCTGATGCACTCTCAAAAATGGCATACTCTGCTAAATGTTCCCAGGAATTTACTTGGCTTACTCTACCTTCTGTAGTTAAAAGCCTAATAACTCTTGATGCTCAGATGATTCCTTCTATAAGAATCTCTGGGAATTTGGCCTGATACTACTAATTCTTTCCATTTAATACATGCAGGTTCAAACTCCCCAGACATATTTGGTTTTACTCTCCCATTTGCTCAACACTGGAAAGCTCTCTGAGCAACTACATGCTGGCTCTTACAAATCTGGAAAGGGAACTCACTCATTTTTAGATGCTCCCTCCTGTTTCTGTATTTTGGTCTACTTCTATAGGTCACCAATTAATGCCGACTTGTGTTTTGTTTAACAATTCGCTAATAGGCTTTAGTTTAGGTGACCTAATTGGATAGTAGCTTATTCTTTTATTTTTTGAGGAGCATTTTCTTGCTTCTGGGAACTTAGAGTTCCTTAGCCTATTTAGGAGATGTAAAATATTTATCATCTTTGGCTTTTGGTTAGGGGAGCCCAATATATTTCCCCCACCTTTCATAGGTGATTATTAAAAAAAATAGTTCCCTTTAGGACTAGCATGATGAACCGCGCGTGCGCGGTGTGTTAGAAGCAGTTTTAATAATGTAAAGTGTACTAATATAGATTGATCAAAATTATTTTTTACCAATTAAAATCTTTACATTTGCGTAATGATGTATAATTAAGTGTTGATATTGTGAAAAAAAACATTAAAATGAATCCAACAAAATATCAAATGATTATATTTGATTGATAATGTCATTCTCTGCTCTCTTTCCTAGAAGTTTCCTTCATCCATCATGTGAAATTATCGTGGTGCCCTTGGTCCATTTCTTTGTTCATGACAAAGCCCTTGATCTTCTAAATTTCAACTTCTATTTTCTCTCTCTGTAGTTTCGAAGCTCTTTCTTCTTAAATTAAATTATTTTAATGAGTTTTTATATTATACTATTTTTAAATGCATGAATTCAATCTAATCTTACCATGAAAACTATAGAATAATTTGAAAATATATGAATATATATACATTATTGATAGTATTTCTATAAAAGTAATTCTTAGCATAATACTTTTTTTTAAATTTTAAACCACTTAAATAAGTGGAGTGAAATTTATTCGGCTCACTACACCGGAAAACGCATATACAGGCAAGTATGTTACAATTCTACGATTGAAATTGTAAACCACTAGAAAGGATCCCTAACCTTACCCATGTCAAATTTCACAAGCATGTTAGGTCACGCAAGAGCGATACCCAAATCTGCCGATGAAATGACTCAATACCTGCAAGCATATTAGGGTTTGCTACGCAATACCCAACTCTGCCGACAAGTACGGGGCTTGAGAAAAGGATCCCCTCCCTTACACTATTCCCATGTCAATTTTCACAAGCAATTTAGGTCACGCCAAGGCGATATCCAATTCTGCCGATGAAAAGACTCATAATTTGCAAGCATATTAGGGCTCGCTAAGCGATGCCCAACTCTGCCGACAAATACGGAGAAAAGTTAAGGGATGAGTTCTCTAAAGCATTTTAACAAAGAGAATGATAATCTATGCTATTACAATATAGATATCATTAATTTGACACTTAGCAAATCAGAATAAATGACTTCTCTTCTTCACTTGTAAGATCTCCAGCCTCTAGATTCATGATTTTCCATCTTCCAGCTCTCAAGTCCATAATCCAATCTGAAATCCAGTCCTTGCTTCATTACTCCAGCCAACATCCCTCAGTTTGATGATGTGATCCAGCCAGTAAATCTGCAAAATACAACAAGAAAAACCAGCAGTATCCAAGTCCTAGAAATAAAATCATCTAGCAATAATATACGGATATTCATTACTGTCCATAGCAACAAGTCCTTTAATATGTAATGGTAAATTTTGATCATTAAAAATCAAGACTTGAGCAGGTCCAGTAACTAACTTAGACAGTGAATCTACAACAACATTAGACTCTCTTAAAATATGATTATAAGAGACTGAGAAATCACCTGCTAATGTCCATATGTTTCTGATTATATTCAGTAGCTTCCATGGAATTTTATACTCCCTGCGGACAATCTTTAGCAGTATCAATGAATCCGTTTCCATATTAATCCTCCGATATCCTTGAAAAAAAGCCGCTTCCATTCCCAAGGCCATTGCAACAGCTTCTGCCTCTAAGCAATCCGTAACTTGCAGTGAACATGCCTTAGCATATAAAACCTTCCCTGTATGATCCCTGCACACAACACCAGCTCCACCTTTGCCATTCTTTAAGAATGAACCATCAATGTTAATTTTTATAAAATTTTCCTCAGGAAGCTTCCAGTTTACTATCCTGTGCCCATCAGCCATTCTTATTCTGGATTTAATCCAGGTTTTACCCTGAACTCGCTTAATATCAACCAACATATCCATCACCTGTTTGACTATCAAATGTTTCTGTGGTGCAATATTGTCAAATATATAAGATACTCTTGCACACCAAAGAAACCACAGAACTGTAACTGGCAAGAGCCTGGCAATTCTCATTTGAATAGGTGCCAGACCCTGTATATTCCAATAATAATAGATCAAATCCCATAGTGACTGTGAACTATAGAAAGTGATATCACAATGATCACTAACTGACTTCCATATCCACTGAACCTGTGAACAGCTATTAAAGCTGTGATGAATTTCATCCCAATATGATAAACAGAAGCAACATATGGATGGTTGATGTATACTCAAATCCTCTAACACATCAGCAGTAGGAATAAGCCTGTTAGTTAGCCTCCAACAGAAAAAGGATAATTTTGCTGGGATCTGAGAGGACCATAGGTGCTTAAATGATGGTATGACCCTCTTTTTAGGTCTCAGTACCTCATAAGCAGATGCAATAGTAAAAGTCCCATTAACACTAGGTCTCCATATCATAATATCAGCAGCATCATCAAATAAAGGGAAATCAACAGATATCATTTCAAAAATAGTATTATTAAATCCCATTGACATCTGCTCCAGGTAATACTCCTGATTTAAACAGAATTCTTTGACTGTAATTTCAGGATAAAGAATATCCCATGATTCATCCCATAAATTAACAAGAGTTTCAGTACCTATCCAATTGGCATTCCAGAAAGAGACATCTCCCTTTCCAATCATTACTTTAGTATACTGAGATGCTAAACTGTCAACCTCTTTAATTCTTCTCCATGTTTTAGATTTCTTCAAATAATCAGGAAGACTCCACATGAATTTAGCCCACAGACAAGTACCATTTTGAATTTTCCACCAGAGCTTCATGGAGAAGCATCTGATTGTTAAATGAAGATCTTTAACTCCCAGACCATTTTCACTGAATGGGTAACATATATTTTTCCATGACCTCCACACCCTTTTCTGTCCCAAATCATTTGATCCCCAAAGAAACTTAGAAAATAGGACATGTAATTTTCTATAACCCCTTTAGTAGGTTTAATCATAGTTAAGATATGTAAAGGGATTGCAGAAAGAACATGTTTAATAAGGATCAACCTCCCTGCTTGATTTAGCCATTTATTTTGCCATAAAGACAATCTAGATGCTATTTTATCATATATTGACTGGAAGTAAGAATGTTTAGTCTTACCACTGTATATTGGACATCCCAGATAAGCAAAAGGAAGTGAACCCTCATTAATTCCAGAAATTTCAGAAACCAGAGACTTAGTTGCTGAGTTAGCATGTTTAGTTATGTAAAATGCAGATTTTTCCAGATTAATTTTTTGTCCAGTTGCATTTTCATAACAAATAAGAAATTTCCTCAGATTGTTCAAGCTTGTTCTGTTTGCTTTCAAGAAAACCACCGTGTCATCAGCAAAATTCAAGTGTGTGATTTTTTGTGAAGTATGTGGCAGCTTGTAGTAATCTATCATTGATTGATTAAACAGCCAGCCAAGATTTTTAGAAAAAACCTCTGTAAGTAAAATAAACAAAAAAAGGAGATAAAGGGTCTCCTTGTTTTATACCTCTGGAAGTTTTAAAAAAACCACTTGGCTGCCCATTCACAATAACTGAGAACTTAGCTGCATTCATGTTGCCCAAAATATTATTAACAAACAGTGTGTGAAATCCAAATTTTATCAAGAATTTTCTCAAAAAAGACCAGGATACTCTGTCGAAAGCCTTAACAATGTCCAGTTTAAAGATAATATTAGAACCCCCATTTCTGTTATGTAAGAAATCAGTTAATTCACTCATTAGGAGAACAGTATCTGCTAGCTCCCTCCCCTGAACAAAAGCAGACTGTTCAGGTGAGATTAAGCTATTCATTAAGGGCTTTAGTCTCTCTGTATAGACTTAGAAAATATCTTATTGAGAAAATTTGATAAACTAATTGGCCTGAAATCCGAGAATTTATTGATCACTGGTTTCTTGGGTATAAGTACTATATGTGTTGCAGCAATAGCCTGAGGTATTGGTATTCCCATTAAAAATTCATTCACTGCATTAATCAAATCAGGCCCTATAATATCCCAGCAATAAGTATAAAACTTCCCTGAAAAACCATCAGGACCAGGGGCTGACTCCCCATCCATACCAAAAACAATCTTTTTCAATTCCTCAGAATCTGACAATTTTATAAGTTCAAGATTGTTTTCCATAGTCATAGTAGCAGTAATATTATTCAATAGCATTTCTGAGTCATTAGAATTTTGATCTTGATTATCCTCAGTTAACAAATCAGAGAAGAAAGATATAGCTTCAGCATTTATTGCCTCTGGATCTGTCAACAGTTCATCATTTGAATCTCTAATGGCAACTATTTTTTGTTTCGCATGCTTCGATTTAATAGAAGCATGGAAAAATTTCGAATTTGAATCCCCATGTTCTAACCATTTGACTCTTGATTTTTGTTTGAAAAAGATTTCTTGTCTATGAATAGCCAAAGTTAACTCAGCCTGAACTTTATGTAGTTCTGCTCTGTTAAATTCAGTATCATTTGATTGATATTCCATCTCTTTCTGACCCACTAAATCCTCAAGTAACTGGACTTTATCATGAACATTTCCAAATATCTCCTTATTCCACTCTTTTAGTTTCAGTTTTAATCTTCTAAGCTTTACAGAAAATCTCAACATTCCATAAACTTCACATGGTAAATTCCAGTTATCAGATACAATATCCTTAAAAGAATTATGTGTAATCCAACAGTTCTGAAATCTGAAAGGTTTAGGCCCAGATTGAAATACTTGAGTTTCCATATTAATTAAGAGTGGAGAGTGATCTGATGGTGCCCTGGATTTTGTTCTTACTCTGATATTTGGGATCAAATCAGTAAATTGATTATTAACTAGAACCCTATCCAGCCTTTGCCAAACATTACCATTACGCCTAACACCAAACCAAATAAATAAATTACCTATTGTAGGTGGCTCAATTAAATCATTATCTTCTATATAATTATTGAAGTCCATCATACTACTGTGACTTGGTGATGACCTACCTAAATATTCACTAGACTCTCTGACCACGTTGAAATCTCCAGCAATCATTAGTGCATTATTATTTAAAGCACTTAAGTCTTGCCAAAGAGGTTCCCTGTCTAACCTAGTGTGTCGACCATACACAAATGCTGCAGTAAAGGAAACAGATAAAGGCAAATAGGTCAAATCAACACACAGAAATTGATCATGCATATGTTTAACTGTAACTGTATGTGACTCATCCCAAATAATCCATATTTTATCTCTAGGCTCAGATAGAAAAAATTTATAACCAAGTTTAAAGCATATAGAGCTAATCTGATCAGCCTTAAGCATAGGTTCAATCAAAACAAATAATGATATATGATGCTTCCTTTTAATATGTTTAATCCTAGTCTGAGCCCTCTTACTCCTAATACCCCTAACATTCCAAACACAAATATTGAAACTAGACATACTTAACAATCTTTTGAAGAAACAATATTGGACCTAGTGATAACTGTTTTTTGAGATTTGGTGTAGTCCTTTTTATTATATGCTCTTTTCCCTACACCTCCCCTCAAAACTGACTCAAACTGGGAATTATCAGATAAAATTTTTGTTAATCTTGTCTGAGACTGTATAAGGGGTTCTATAATAAAATCTCCATTATCATCAATCCTTTCTGCAGATTTAGGGCTATTAGGCATACTTTGAGAGATAGGAATTTTACCTTGAGGACTGCTATACTCCATATCCTTAAGTTCTGGGCTGAAACCTGTCTCTGTATCCTCCTCAGTAGTAATTTGAACCTCCTCTCTGTTTTCCTTGTCCTTGTCATTTTGTTGCTCTTCCAAGGTTGGGTCAGCTATGCCCTCTTGCTGCAGGATTGCCTCATTTTCTGGTTCCTCTTGATCAAGTGCAGCAAAGTTATTTTGTAGTTCAACACCCTTGCCTCCAGTAGCCTGTTGAAAGGGCTTTTTTATTACAGCTCCTGAAGCCCTCTTGCCTTGCTCCTTTGTCTTCCATATAAACCTGTTAGCACCTGCAAAAGTACCTGTCTTTTCCAAGGAGGTGTTCTTAAGATGATCATTAATTTCCAAAACCTCATTCACATTGTCTTTCTGTGATGTTTTATTAGTAATAGGACTATTTGGTCTAGGTCTCCAAAAATTGTTTTTCATTTTAGCAGATGCATCAATACTACATGAATCAGCAAGATGACCAAGCCTTAAACAATTTTGACAGTAATGGGGCAGACCTTCATATTCAACATATTGCCAAAAACCCTTATTCCTATATTGGACCCATATTCTTTCTACTAATGTTTTTGAAACATCGACTTCCACACATACTTTGGCCACATGAGGCCTAGTTCTATTTAGTGTTGCTCTATCAACTTTCACAGGATGTCCAATTAAACTACCTAAAGATAGCATAGCACATTCATCAAAAAGTTGCTGAAGCAAACCATACATACAAATCCATACCGGCACCACAGGGGATTCTGCATTTGGGTTAAAGTCTGGGCTCCATTTAGTGATTCGGATCGAGTAAAACCCGAAGTTCCATACCTTGTGCATCCAGCATCGATAGAAGTCACCTGCAGTTTCAAAATGGATAAACACATGTTTGTTATCAACTAGATAAATACCAAACTGGCCGGAAAAACCAGCCGTTTGGAAATCACGCCGGAGCCGTTCTAGCTGAGGCCTAACTCTCTCAAAACTACCAACTAGGGTATATTTCAATGGGGCTTCCAGTTTATCGCACTCCTCATCGGAGAAGACGATTCCTGGTTCCCCCAGATGATCGGATCTAGGTTTTGGATTGAAGGGAGGCCTAATCTCCGATCTGTTTGAGTGAACAACCAGATCTGAAGTGGCCGAGTGGGGACTGAGTATTTGCGCATAGGTAGTGGGTGGGGTGGAGATCAGACTGGGGAGATCGGGTTTCGATGGCACGGCTATCGCGGCGGCGCCGGACATTGAGCGGGTGAAGGTTTTCAGAGAGTAACGAATCGCCTTTTCACCCAGAGCAAAAAGCCTTTTCAAGATCAAGTTATTCTTAGCATAATATAATAATCCATCACTATATTATAGCTATTGCTATAAATTTTATATATATATATATATATATATATTGTCACTATATTAAGAGATTTTATATATCAATTATACTAACTAGCTTGTTCTTCACCGCGCGTTGCGCGGTATGTTAAAGTTCTTTTGAATTTCAGTTAGAATAAAATTATAAAACCGTACTTAATATATCATAATAGTATATAAGAGTAGCAATGACAAATGAGTGAATAGAGTACTTGAAAGTAATGAAGTTATATAAATTATAGAATACACTAATTGAAAGGTTTCATAAAAAATGATTTTCATTCAATAGAATTACTAATCTAAAGTATTAATTCTGTCTCTAAAATAATAAAATAATTAATATGTCTACGAATAATAATGATAAATATAAACATTTTTCCAAGGCAACATTTTACAGTATTACTGTGTTATATAGTAGCCTATATACATTTAACTCCAAATAAATTAGATTTCTTGTATAATAAATCTATAGGCTTTCTATACGCAATCCGTATTTTACTTACTTGCAGTTTGTATTTTTTTAAAATAATCATATATACAATGATTCTAATATATAACTGAATTGCAAGTGTATGCAATAAAAGTAGTATATATGATGCATATGTCTGATATACCTAATTATTGACCATATCATATATATCGAAGGCGTATTTTTATTTTGGACTGCAAAATAAGCAAAATACGGACTGCATCTAACATGCCCCTAAATCTATCAATCTCTATAATTATTGATATAATAATCAAAAGTATTAGTATGCTATCTAAATACCCAAAGTGTATTATATCGGCAATTCCTATACCATATTAGGGGCGTATGTACACTCACCTTTAATGTGTGTTTTAACTTAATAATTGTGCATTCCATTGATAACAATTTACATATACTATTTATAGAAATTATAAGTAAAAAAATTTAAAATGCACAATTATGTAAATAAAAATGCACATGTATAAATTGTATAATACACATGAGATACATATCTCATGTGTATGGTATAATTTGTGCTGTATCGGAATAATTTTTTGAAATTAGTTACAAAGCTTAAAAGTTAAAGAAAGGTAATTTCTTTTGCTGGTTTGGACAGTTTATAGCAAGTTTGAAACAGTTCATACAGAGACAGAGAAGACTCATACAGAGACAGAGAAGAAAGAAAGTCTCTTCATAATCAAAATTGTTCAAACAGCTTCCACATGCCTAACAGCGCCTCCACTCCTGCTCATGCAGACCAAAACAACGGCACTAATAATAATAACTTAATATGAGTAACATTCAAATGCCATGACCATATTACCACACTCCGTATACGGTATACCTCTAGTTAAAATAATGTGATACCTGGATCGGGCGAGCTTATCTGTGAGCTCGTTGCGGCTATGTACACCACTTACCTTCCTTGCCTGTCAACATAGCATGAACACACAGATACATAGGCCAGGCGACTCAATTCGCAGAGCAAAACAACATAACTTTAAATCATAGTTGTTTATATTTTCAAAAATTTGACCTGAAAACATCAAAACAAAAGAGATTAATTAAGAAAGTCCGAACAATCAAATAAACGGAGAAAGCCCCAGGAACAAGTGTGTACAACTGGATCGGGTTTATACATAATTTCAGTTTCTTGCCTTCCAGTTCAATTAATCAAATAATTGTACACAAAAAGCAAGCAAAAACATCCTAAATTAGTAAAATTAACTTCAAGAACTCATTATTATCGTAACAATAAAAAAATAAACGTTCCCCAAATCAACTAACCTAGCGATTGGCCTATACGTTGAATGATCGATCGAATGCGTCAAGCAGTTTGATAGATATGTAGAAAGAGTATGAGAGCCTTACAGGTTATATAATCATCATAAACAATATAACAATATATATAAACGATGTCCTTTTCGCATTAAAGTGAAATCTATGCATACCATAATTATAATATATTAAAACAGACAGTATATTTTCTCGTGAGATATGTGCACAATAAAAGGAAAAATAATATATTATAGTAATCAAATGAAGAGGGGTATATTTTGTGAAAAATATACCGTATGTAAAATCTTGCCTTAGTACTATATTACATCCAACATGTCCAAATCACGTAGAATATCCTACTACCATAAATATGATATAACTCATAAAAAAATATCACTTGACCTTAAATATATAGTGGTAGTTCCATAACACTTAGGAAAGTCGGACTTTCTAGAGACTTTGCAATATAACTCATATAAGAAAATATTCAGATCCAAATATTCTCTTAATCCCAAATAAGAAAACGTGTTCCGTCGAAGAAAAGAAAAAAGCAAAAAACGCACATGAAAGAAATGGGAAATTTTTGTTTTTGCGTCCATGAAGCTGAAAGGAAAAAAACACCAATTAATAATATCATAATAGGTTAAAAAGGAATATTACGGCGGAAAAAGAATTAAAGAAAGAAATTTTAATAAAGAAATAAATAAAGAATATATGAAAGTTGTAGGCGCCGGAATATGGTAAACTTGTGGTGGTTGCGTGGCGGTTTTAGTCAAAACTACGTAGTTTCATCATTTTTAATTCTTTTATTAATTTATATATTGACCGGAGTAATAACTCTTCTAGTTCCCTTTAGGAAAACAACATTCAAATTTATCGATTAATGTCTTTATATTGTTAGGACTGGATGTTGTGATGGATATATTACTTTTCCACTAATAAAAATTCTTTTAATTTCTTTTCCAATTATATATAAACTTAACTTAAACCAAAAATTTCCAACTTTCATCCCAACAATTTACTCGTGAATTTTTGAATTAATTAACCAATGTACTTAATCATTTGACTAATCAAACCAAATACAATTATCTTCATTTGCTTTCATCTTCACACATTTATATGCAAACCAAATAAACTGATATATATATATTTTTATTTTATATAACAATTATAAGACAATTTCGTTGCATTTCTTCTCATGAATTAATTAGTATCCAACCATATTCTTACATATTTGGACGAAGCATTCACAAGTTTTATAAGCAAAAAGCTCAGTGTAACAATTCTGAATTCATTCAAATAAAACTAACCATATTGAGATGAGAGAATAAGAATTGCGTATAAAGTATTTATCTGCCAGACAAAGTCTCCACAATTAGATTTCTACTAAAACACAGCGATAATAGGGAAAATATATATTGGGATTCAGATTAGATATTTGCTTTTCCGTTAAGAGATCGTACGATATTTTCGTTGCACAGATGATTCGAAGAAACATATTCCGGTAATGCACGACAAAGGAATCAAAGGGCTTCGAGCAACCGATGCTAATACGGTGAATCAACTGGAATTGTGATCATGCCGCATCAAACCATTTAGACACAGAAGCCAAGCTCCAAGATCGCCACAGATAACATTCCAACAGGTTTGTATAAGATGGGCATGGAAGCTCTTATAAAAGATTATCGAGACACACGCATAGAATGATAGAATAGATAGAAAGAAGAAAATAAGGCTTTTCAGGTTGCAGAATGGCCTCTGGTCGATCCATTGAATAAACAAGAGCTTCGAGCAACCGATGCTGATACGATGAATCGACTGGAATTGTGATCATGCCGCATATTCAAACCATTTAGACACGTTGTCATCAATACGTGTACAACCGAAACTTTGTGATCAAAGCCATACTAACGCAGATTTTAGGAACCTTTACCTCACAATCGACCAAGAAACACCAACGCAATCGCTCACGTAATTCGTAGTCTTTCGCTAAAGAGTGTTGGATAACCCGTGAAATTATCCGTACAAGAATATATACCAGAGCCACATCTGCCCTGTGAACTAATAATAAACCTAATAGACACGAAAAAATAGTTATAACAATAAATCATACCCGGTGGAGTACATATGTGCATCCAGTGCAGTATTACAGCTTTTAAAACTCAGACGATTTGGCATCAAAATACAATATATTACTACCATAACTATATTATATCATAGTAAACAATATATTATATTGCATAAAGTGGGTAAAAAAAAGGAAAAAAGAAATATAAGATAAGATTAAGTTAAACACAAATAAACGGATATAAATATAAGGATATTGAAATATATTAATACCATATAAATAAAGTAGTGTATAATATACATTACCTAAATATGTAAATGAAAACATGTGTTGCCCATCGATTAGTCATGCACGTATACATGCATAAGATATATATAAAAGGTATATAATAGCAAGAAAAATATATATTGCGAGGCTTAACAAATAGAAAATGAAAAGAATGAAAAATGTAATATGTATTTCTTTGCTGAGATCATATGTGTTTATTGAATGAAAGAAATAAAAAGGAATATAAATATATTGTGGGCACCGAAAAATTAAATTAGAAAGAAAAATCGTTAAATCACTAGTAGAATCAGGCCGGAACACGGCGCCGTTAGACGGCGGTTCCGCGTGAATTTAAGGGAACTGCCGTGTAAACCATCCGGTTAAGTTTCCGAGTTCGGAAACTTAGCCGGATGGTTTACACGGCGGTTCCGCGGGACTTTTTAAGAAACCGCCGTTTTACAACCATCCCGCTAAGTTTCCGAACTCGGAAACTTAGCCGGATGGTTGTTATCAAACAGATCTCCCCTTGCAAGTTATAATCTCCTTCTCCCTCTCCATCTTCTTCCTCTCTCCTTCTTCTCCTTCTCCCACTCATTCTCCACCTCTCCCTCTTCTTCTTCTCCTTATTCTCTTTCTCCCTCTCCTTCTTCTCCTTCTCCTTCTCCATCTCCCTCTCCATCTCCCTCTCCCTCTCCCTCTCCCTCTCCCTCTCCCTCTCTTCTCCCTCTCCCTCTCCTTCTTCTCCTTCTCCCACTCATTCTCCACCTCTACCTCTTCTTCTTCTCCTTATTCTCTTTCTCCCTCTCCCTCTCCTTCTTCTCCTTCTCCATCTCCCTCTCCCTCTCCCTCTCTTCTCCCTCTCCCTCTCCCTCTCCTTCTTCTCCTTCTCCTTCTCCCTCTCCTTTTTTTCCCTCTCCCTCTCCCTCTCCCTCTCTCCCTCCTTCTCCTTCTTCTAACAAAAGATTGACTTTAAATTATGTGTTTTTCATATGATTTAGTCTGAAAATCAATAGATTAGTATGATAGTTTGTGTTTTTGGGATTTCCGGGTACGATCTATTCGATCCACAAGTACCCATGGTTTGGGGATGAAACTGTTTTTATGTTGGTTTTGATTTCGCCGGCCAATTCGGCCGGCGTTTTTTTTTGTTCTATCCGGCTAACTTTCCGAATTCGTAAACTTAGCCGGATTTATAAACATCCGGATAGATTTCCGAACTCGGAAACTTAGCCGGAACAATACACGGCGGTTATGACCGCCGTGCATCGGTGGCGCCAATTGCACGGCGCCACCATGGACGGCGGTCAAAACCGCCGTCCAACCTCCGGGGAACCGCCGTATTCCGCCTATTATTCCACTAGTGAATTATGGTGATCTTGTGGTGATTGATGCTGCCTGCCTGGTCAGTCCGGATAGGCCCCTGATCCCCGATCCAATACCTAGTCCTGCAAGACAGAACCCCGGGAGGTACCCGAGGGTAGACCCTCCGGCGTGATGATGAAAGATGGATCTCGGGAGAGAAAAAGGGGTAATCACTTGAATAGTGAGAAGATACTTACTTGGAATAGTGCTGAGGGGCACTATTTATACAGTGATACATGCTCCTAACGTGGTCCATACTTTCTATGTTGTTTAGCGTATCTGTCCCTGTCCGAGTTGAGCTGTCCCGGATACTTCCATATTAGCTTACCTCATCATGGGCCGAGCCCAAACCGTCATGGGGTGATTGGGCCTGGGCCTGATATTACCACTAGCCCCCCGGAAGCCGGTCCTTTCGGCCAAGGAAGGATGCTTCGCTTGTCCGAGGGTGAAAATGGGTGGCTTCCTAAATTCTTTCCTGCCCGACAAGAGTGGCACGTGGCCACGATTCTCGAGTGCCATTTAATAACGTCTGCGCTCCTTTCTCGTCTTTCGAAAGCATTAATCATTGCTTTCTCGTTTTCCTATTTTACTCCTCTATAAATAGCCCCTCCGTTTTCGCATCAGTTTTACCCTCGTTCTTTCGCTTTCAAATCCCAAATTCTCTCTTCGCTTTCAGATCTCAAATTTTCTTCCCAAATCCTTCTTCCTCCATCAGCCATGTCTTCAACCACTGCGAACAATGATACCGGCAACGATGCCCACAGTCAATCTCCGACCGACTATACTTTGGTCAGCACCTCCCGCGAGAGCTCTCCTCCTCTCCCCGCGGGTCGGAGGCCGCCCTCTCCTCTTAAGCCGGTGTACTTGTCTCGGTCCGTGCACCCTTCTGGACCCAGGTTCAGGAGATCCAAGAACGCCGAGCAGAGGGTTCTGGACACCGCCCGGGCGCATTCCCTTTCAGCCGACGACTGGACGAAAAAGTGCCTCAGTGGCATGGAAATTCCATTACCAGTCGACGCCCAACTCGTGGCAGTCTCCTCGGACGAATCGATCAAGGATGTCCTCTGCATCCCCCGGATTCATTTCATGTGGGGTCTGAGCCTACCCGTCCCCCGGCTGTACTCCAGATTTATGGAGGTGTACAAAGTGTCCCCGGCCCAAGTTCATCCCAACGTGGTGGCGGTAATGATGGGTTTCCTGGTACAATGCCAGAGGTTTAATGTCACTCCCTGCTTCAACCTCTGGAAATCTTTCTATCTCCTGATCAGGTGCCCCGGCAAAGAGGAGATATGCACTGTCCAGGCCCGGCCTGGTGTTCAGGACTTCATAGTAGGCAAGAAAGACTCCTGCAAGGGTTGGCAGCAGAAGGGGTACACCAAGGTGAATCCGATGCTATATGCCGGTCCCAAATGGAACAAGCAGATAGTCTCGGATACCCGGGAGGCCTTCTTGCCGGACAAGGACCGGGCGAATCATACCCTTCTGTCCACAAGACCCCTGAATTTAGAGCAGTATTGGCTGGCAACCAACTCTATCTACCTCTTCCCGGGTGAGATATATCCGGCTGAGGTCTTCCAGGTTAGCCGATGGGCTATGACCTGGCCCCTGCAAGGTTCGGACTTAGTACCTTATACCATTTTTGTTTATTTTTGCTTCTTGCGATCCTCTCTTATTCTTTGGTGTCACAGCTCCCACTGTTGCACATGATCCTGCTGCCCCTATCCCGGAGAAGAAGAAGACCAAGAAAGCCGGGACTGAAACGGCTGAATCCGCCAATGGCAGGCCCCTCGGCCCGAAACCAAAGACTCCTGTGGTTAACGCTCCCCCCAACAATACTGAAATTCCTATCCAAACTGTCGATACGTCGCCATCTGCCAACAAGGAGGTCAACAGTCCGATCCACGAAGTGGTGGAGATCGACCCTCCAGAGCACGAGGATGCCCCAGAGGCAACTCCTGCCATCATTCCTGATCCAAATCTCCATAACTTCCAACTGACCCCTGCCGGGTCTCGTCCTCCTCTTGACCCTTCCCTGCCGCTCTCAGGAGCACAGACAGATTCTCACCGCGAGGGTGGGTCTTCCGGCCGCGGACGGTTTGTATTCCGCCCCACGACTTCGGCAGACACAAGGTCTCCTGCTGTCAAGTATACCACCCTTTCTGCCCCTATCATTCCAATTCCTCCATCTTATCTAAACAAGCAGAAGTCCGGGGAAGCCCTAAGCAAGGACGCCAAGAAGGCGCGAGATGGCAAGTCTCTGTCCCTGACCTCGGAGCCGACCGCTATCAGCAAACCCCCTGTTACCTCTTCTGATAACAGGTAATTTTCTATCTCGATTTCCCCTCTCTTATCCATACTATGCTTATATATATAAGAGAACTGCCTCCCTCGCAGGTCCAGCGGCTGAGCTCGGAATTTGCTAACTCTTCGGAGTTTCAAACCGTCCTGTCTTCCTTCCTTTCTCGTCAGTTGGAGAGGAAAGATGAGCAGAACCGGGCCGAGGGGAAAGAATCGGCCAAACTTCGAGAGAAGATAAGCCAGCTGGAGGGGGAGCTGGCCGCGGCCAAGGAATCCAGCTACCAGGATCAACTGAACTTTGCCGAGGCTGTTGTGGACAAAGTTCTGGCTAGCGGGACCTTATCTCGTCGCCTGACTGAACTCAATCTAGCTGCCAGCTCCCACCAGTGCCACAACACATACATGGAGATCCGAGGCTGGTTTCCTCCCCAGATCCGTGAGACCTTTAAGAAGCAGTTGTTTAATCCTAACTCCGAAGCTCAGCAGCTTCACTTGCTCACCGTGCTTCAGAAAGGAGGGATGAAGGGCTTATCTCCAGCACTTTGGGAGGCTTTGCAAAAGAATCGCACGTCTGCCGAGGATGTCCGGAGTCGGTCCTCGGATGTTGTCCGGCTGCCCGGGACTCTGCCCCCGGCTCCTTCCTCCGGATCGGACCTTCCTGAGGACGACAAGTTTACCCCATACTGCACTATGTATGATCTCTATCGGGGCCTCTTTGATCCGAAGGACATCGAGGGTGGTGATTCTCCCTCTCCTGGACCCGGTGCTGCTGACAACAACGTTGCCAATCCGCCCCCCTCCCCCGAGCTAGTATTTGGATCCGAGGATGAAGACAACGACGATGATGGGGGGAAGGGCGACTCCAACAATGTTCGTTAGGCTTTTTCTCTTTTTCTATTTTATTTACTTCTTGTACTCCGCTGCCCGGTTCTCCGGATTATCAATGAAAAGTTCCTCTTCCTACTTACTATTCGTCTCTTTTTAGCTGGTTCCCTGTCTTCTCTCTCTTCTTTTTTACGTTTTAACTCTGGTTTTATCATGATTAGGGGCTACCTCTTAAACCTCCTTCCCCGGGTCAGACTCGGACTGGCTGTCCGGGGCTAATGGATCTGTTATCCGAGGGTGGGCTCGGGTCGTTGATATCGGAGTTCCCTGATCCTGATTGCTTGCTCACCTGTCTTCTTCAGATCCAGGAGGACTTCGGATCCCTGCCGAAATGCTACCGGATGGCCTTCGAGAATATCGACCGAGTTCTGGAGTTCAACCAGGTTATGACGGAGCGGGAGGCCCAACACCACAATTTTCAGGTCCGGATCCAAAAGGAACTGGACGAGGTGTGGCATGATGTCATCCTGTACTACAATAAGTGCCAGCGAATGCAGAGCACGACCGAGCTCCGTAGGCAAGTTACCACACTGGAAACCGAGAACGAGAGACTGGCCACTAGAAATCGGACTCTGCAGCAGGAGCTGGTAATAGTTCATCTTTCCTACCACCTGCTAGGCCTCCGCCAAGGGGAGGTCGACATACCCGTACTGACTGACGTTCCTCGAGCCGTCGACGATCTCATCGCCTGGATGGAAAGTTCTGATCGGACATCGGGCAACTGGGCATCTGCTTACCAAGCAGCTAAGGACTGGCGGAAGAACATATTGAGTCGAAAAATCCTTCCTGAGTCCTTATCGCGCATTCCTCCTCCCGACGAAGTCGACCTGGCCTACGAACGATATGAGCACGCCCCTCAACTTTTGGACTTAGAAGCTTCGGAGCGGCGCTTGGCCCGGCTCCGGACGGTCGCAGCCCGATTCCGTGCTCGATTCCCTGGTCAAGGAAGGGCTTCCGATCCTGCTCAGGGAGCCGATCCTCCACCCCGCGGCGATTCGCGCCCGCCCCGGAATGACAAGAAGGGCAAGAAGAAAGTAGTCGGGACCGAGGATGTATCCACCAGACAAAGAGTTCCAAGGCAAACTCCTGTCCGAATCGGGGGTCCGGCCGCTACGAACAGGTTACTGCCCAAACTAGACAAAGAACGCCTAACCCGGCGACAGGGACAGGGGGCGCCCCTAATGATGGTTCGGACGTTCCTCACACTTCGGACGAAGAGCAGCGAATGTTGGAGATGGCTGTTCACAGGAGTCGTCGCGAGACCAGGAGAATTCCTCCCGGCGAGGCGTCCTCCTCCCGGGCTCCAGAATAGGATAATTTTCTATTGTGTAACTCTTCTAAGTCTGTAACGGTCCGGACCTGTAGACAGTTGTAACCTTCTTATTTCTAATATGTATAATAATTTTCAGTTAACGACATATCTTTCAATTTTAACATTCTAATGCACGCATTCATTCCTTCTTTTAAAACCGGACACAAGGGGGCAAGCCCTTTTTACAAAAATCCCTGTTCCCAGGATGTCCTCCTACCTACCCTTCGGTCATCCGACCTCTAGGTTTCTCTCCCGGGTTCCTACTGCCGGGGATCTACCCTACCTAGGCATCTAGTGTCAGAGGCTATTCTACCTAGGCATCAAGTGCTAGAGGCTATTCTATCTAGGCAACAAGTGCCAGAGACTATCCATAGAACCGCCTGAGGTTTGCTATGTTCCACCTTCGGGGGACTCCATTCCCCGCCGGATCCTCCAGCACATAACTCCCGCCCGGGTGGGCTTCTACCACCCGGTACGGTCCTTCCCAGTTGGGTGCCAGCTTGACTTCCGGCTCCTGGTGACTCTTGTCGTTTCTTCTCATAACTCTGTCTCCTACCTTGAACTGCTCCTTCCTTACTCTCCTGTCGTGATACTTCTTAACTTTCTCCTTCACCTTAGCCTCGTGCAAGGCCGCCCTCTCTCTTCTTTCCTCCAGCAGGTCCAGATTTGTCCTGATTTCCTCTTCATTCTTTTCTTCGGGGACCGGCTCGGCTGTCCGAAGACTGGGGATGCCAATCTCGACCGGGATTACTGCCTCGGATCCATACGTCAGACTGTAGGGGGATTCCCCGGTTGCCGAACTTTCCGTAGTCCGATGAGCCCACAAAACACTCGGGAGCTCGTGCACCCAGTTACCCTTTGCTCCCTGTAGCCGGGCCTTAATCCCACTTACGATTGTCCGGTTCGTCACCTCCACCTGGCCATTAGCTTGCGGGTGATAAACTGACGTCAGCTTCTGACTTATCCCATATTTCACACACCAAGACTTGAAAGGATCATTTTCAAACTGCGCTCCATTGTCGGTTACTATGGCCCTTGGAACTCCGAACCTGCATACGATGTTCCTCCAACAAAACTTCACGCAAGTAGACCCCCGGATGTTAGTCAGGGGCTCGGCTTCCACCCACTTGGTGAAGTAATCGATAGCCACAATCAGATACTTCAAGCTGCCGGGAGCAGTAGGAAAGGGTCCGACCAAATCCAGTCCCCATCTGTTGAAAGGCCAGGCACCTGTTATCCCCATCATCTCTTCCCTGGGTATGTGCACTAGCGGTGCGAACTTCTGGCACTGAAGGCATGACCGAACCCTATCCTGCGAGTCTTCAAACATGGTAGGCCAATAGTACCCCATCCGTAAAATCTTCCGGGCCACAGTTCTGGCTCCTTGATGACTACCATTCGGGCCTTCATGAACTTCGCGGACCAGGTACTTGCCCTCCTGCTGTTCCACACACTTCAACAATGGCTGGAGATAGCCTCTTTTGTACAGTGCCCCTTCCTAGAGGGTATACTTCGGCGCCTTGACCCGGATTTTTCTAGCCACCACTCGGTCGGCCGGGACCTCTCCTGTCAGAAGGTACGCTCGGATCGGAGCCATCCAAGAGTCTTCTGGCACCACCTCCACTGCCAGGATCTCATCAACCTGTTCATAACTTCTCCTCTCCAGCGTCTCCCTTCTGAGAGGCGCTTTCTGCCCTGGCTTCAACTTCGAAGATGCCAACTTGCTCAACGCGTCGGCCTTTTCATTCTGTTCTCTTGGCACCTGCTCCAGGCCGAAACTATCGAACTGCCGGATCATGGGCTGGACCAGCTCCAAGTACCTCTGCAAACTTCTCTCCTTTGCTTCATATTCCTCATTCACCTGCTGAACTACAATCTGAGAGTCGCTGAAGGCCCGGATCTTTCCTATCTTCAATTCCCGAGCCAATTTGAGTCCTGCTACCAACGCCTCATATTCCGCCTCATTATTTGTGGTTTTAAAGTCGAAATGTAACGCATAGGGGTACTCCTCTCCTTCCGGGGATGTCAACAATACCCCGGCTCCGCTGCCTCCTGCATGCGCTGACCCGTCGACATGCAACGTCCATCCCGGGCCTGCTTCAGGCTCTTCCTCGATGACCGTGTCTGACCCGACCATCTCTGTCAGGAAATCCGCCATTGCCTGGCCCTTAATGGCTTTCCTCGGCTGATATGTTATCTCGTGTTCCCCCAACTCTATGGCCCACTTCATCAAACGTCCCGACGCCTCTGGCTTGAGCATCACCTGCTTCAGGGGGTGATTGGTCAGGACCGTAATCGGATGAGCCTGGAAATACGGGCGCAATCGTTTCGAGGCGTAAACCAGCGCCAACACCAGCTGTTCCAAACTTGTGTACCGAGTTTCCGGACCCTGTAATGCCCGGCTGACAAAGTATACCGGACACTGCCTCCCGTCTTCTTCTCGGACCAATACCGCACTGACAGCCGATGCGGATGCGGACAAGTATAAGAGCAAACCCTCCCCCTCCTTCGGCTTCGAGAGGGTCGGGAGCCGGCTCAAATGTTCCTTCAGGTCCCCGAACGCCTTCTCACACTCCTCCGTCCACTCGAACTTCTTTGCCTTCCTTAATATGTTGAAGAAGGGAAGTTGTCTCTCGGCACCTTTTGACAGAAATCGGCTCAAGGCTGCCAGGGAGCCCATCAGTTTTTGCACTTCCTTTACGTTCCTTGGCGACTGCATCCGGCTTATCGCCTCTACTTTCTCCGGATTGACGTCAATCCCCCTGCTAGACACCATATATCCGAGGAACTTCCCAGCCGCTACTCCGACCACACTCTTCTCGGGGTTTAGCTTTAGGTTGACCTTCCTTAGAATGCCGAACATCTCTTCCAAGTCTTCTAAGAAACCTGGGTAGCTTCGGCTCTTCACCACCATGTCGTCAACGTATAGCTCCATGCTTCGGCCCAGCTGATTTCGAAATATCGAGTCTGCCATCCGCTGGTACGTCACCCCTGCATTCTTCAAGCCGAAGGGCATCCGCCTGTAGCAATAGGTTCCGAGATCTGTGATAAAAGCTGTTTTCGGCTTGTCCTCTTCCGACATTTGAATCTGGTGATAGCCCCGGTATGCATCGAAGAAGGCTAGAGCCTCGTACCCGGCGATGGCTTCCACCAACCGGTCGACCGAGGGAAGAGGGTAACTGTCTTTCGGGCAACATTTGTTGAGATCCGTGAAGTCGATACACATTCTCCAGGACCCATTATGCTTCTTTACTAACACCGGGTTAGCCAACCATTCCGGGTATATAATCTCTTCTACTACCCCAGCTTCCAGCAACTTCAACACCTCCTGTCTCACCACCTCGGCCCTATCCCCTGCCAAGGCCCTTTTCTTCTGTCGGATCGGCTTTAACTCGGGGTATACATTCAGCTTGTGGAGAGCTAACTCCGGAGGTACGCCTGTGAAGTCCTTCTCTTCCCATGCAAACACATCTTCATATTTTGAAAGCAAGGAACGTAACTCTTCCTTCACATCGGTCGGCATTTTTCTCCCGACCTTGATCATGCCTCGGCTCCCCAACTGCATGTCTTCTACATCCCCCGGACCTACTTCTCCCTGCACTGCTCCAACCGGGGCCTTCCTAGCCTCCTGAAGGGTTGTGAGCATGCAACTTCTGGCCGTGGACTGGCTTCCTCGAACCGTCGCCACCCCTGACTGGTTGGGAACTTCATGGTCAAATGGTACGTCGAGCAAATGGCCCTGGCTTGAGCCATCCACGGCCATCCGATGATGATGTTGTATGGGGACTGAGCGTCTATAACCGCGAAGTTGCACCGGACCGATGTCTTCTTGCTCCTGTCCAGGTCGTCGACCACTGTTACTGTTAAGGACACCACCCCCAAGGGATACTCTGTGCGGCCGGTAAACCCTGACAAGGGAGAGGTGCTCGGGCGAAGGTTGTGGCGGCCTATTCCCAGCTGGTCAAAGCAAGAAGCAAACATGATTTCCACACTGCTTCCGTCATCAATGAACACTCGCTTGACTGTGAATCCTTCTATCTCCGCCGTGATCACCATCGGATCCGTATGGGGCGTTAGAATGGGAACCGGATCCTCATCCGAAAAGGTGATGGCCTCGGTGGGGCGCAGTCTCTTCTCCCTGTCCTCACCAGCCGGCACATACCGGCTCCGGGCCTTTGCCGCTGCGTGAGACTGGGGCCCACCCCCTACTTCTCCATGTATGACATTTATCATCCGGGGAGGGACCTGATTAACCGGTTCCGGGGCCATAACCAGAGCTGCCGCACCCGGCTGGGCAGCCGGTGCCGGAGCCCCTCGCTGGTTATCATTCCGCGGCCTGTTCCTCCAATTCCTCTTCCTTCCCGCTCCGGCCTGCTGCCCAGCCGCCGGACGCTGGTTCTCCTGGCTTACACAGTCTCTTAACTGCCCTCTCTCGATCAACTTCTCAATCTCCACCCTTAAGCTTCGGCAACCATCTGTTGTGTGTCCATTAGACTTGTGGAAAGCACAATATTTAGCTGCATTCGCTGGAGTCGGATTCCCCGGTATGGGGGCCGGGTCTTGAAACAGGTTTCGATGAATTGTCAGGATCTCCGACCGGGTTTTCGTCAGGGGAGTAAACGTTTCAGCCCGAGGGGGGTCTACCCTCGGCCTCACCGGAGCCGGGCCCGCTTCCCTCCTGACAGGATCAGCAACCCGAGCCTTGTCACCTTTTCCCATCCCCTTGTCCTCGAAGTATCCTTCCTCCTTCCTCTTCTTGCTCCCTTCGAGAAGCGAACAATACATCTCCACCTCAAGATCCAGCTGGTGAAAGGTGGTCGGGATATTCTCCATGAGCTTTGCCCATAGCACCTCATCTCTCAGCCCTGCAATGAACCCTGCTATCAGGGCCTTCACTTGCGCGTCTCTGTCGATCACCTTCATAGAATCATCCATGTACCTCCTGTGGAAACCCCGAACTTCCTCCTTTGCCGACTGCCGACTATAAGCCACCTCGGCCAAAGGGAGGTACTTCTTCCTTTTGGTCTCATATCTGTGCATCAGAGCCCTTGAGAAATCATAGTAATTTCTAAAACTTTCCGAGGGTTGTGCCTCGAACCATGACAAACAGCTTCCCCTCAGATACGAGCTCACCAGCTTGCACATAAGCTCCTCCCGGATATCCCGCGTTCCCATGACATTATGGTACGTCCTGACGAATTCCTCTGGATCCGTCTCCCCACTGTAGGTCGGCACCCCCTCCGGGACTCTCATCCCCATTGGCCAGGGGAAAGTGCTGATATAACCTATCCAGGGGGAGGTAGGCCTTCCTCCATTCCTGCCTATCAACCGATCCAACCTCTCCTCTACCGAGTTTGGAGCTGCCGGAGCCCGGTCTACAATCACTGGGTACGTACCGTAGGCTCCTGCGACCGGGGCCGATTGAGCCATGGCGTATCCAGCCATCGGTGCTTGGCTCTGCATCCACACCAGTCCTTGAATCCCGGGGGCCCAGCCCCCCGAGGCTCCAGGGGGTTGGGCGTAATACCCTCCTGGTGCCGGGGGGTACCCCTGATATCCGTGTTGAATCATTCCGAGTCCCGGAGCTCCATATCCGGGATAGCCGCCACCTTGGCCATATCCCGGCACCATTCCGGCCGGTGGCCCCACACTCTCGGCCTGCCTCTCCAAGTCTATCACGACCGGAGGCCGAAAACTCTCCTGTCCGTGAACAGCAGGGGGTCCTCGGCTGACCACATCCGCAGCCAATGGAGGTAAACCTGCAGGAGGTCCCATCGGGGTCGGGTTAGATCCTGAACCAGGCTGAACCGGGGGTACCCGGACCTCCGTCACCGGAGGGTTCGACTGTTCTTCAGTCGGTTTCGTCCCCGATCCCGTTCCTTGCTTCGCTGCCAGCCAACGACGGTACTCCTCCTCCTGGGTTGCAGCGAACTCTCTTCTGTCGCGATCGTCCTGCGTCATCTCCGGTTCCCTTTCTCCTTCCGGCTCTGACTCTCCTTCAGAGACGTCTGGATCCGAATGCGCTGGAGCCTTCCCCTTGCGCGCTCGCTCCCTCATTTGGCGCAGAGTAAGGTCCTCTTCTACCGCTTCCGGTCTTCTTCCTCCTCTACCTCTTCGCGGCGGCCGACCTCGAGGCGGCATCTTAATGCTTTTATGAATACAGATCGTGTCCCACCGGGCGTGCCAACTTGATGCTGCCTGCCTGGTCAGTCCGGATAGGCCCCTGATCCCCGATCCAATACCTAGTCCTGCAAGACAGAACCCCGGGAGGTACCCGAGGGTAGACCCTCCGGCGTGATGATGAAAGATGGATCTCGGGAGAGAAAAAGGGGTAATCACTTGAATAGTGAGAAGATACTTACTTGGAATAGTGCTGAGGGGCACTATTTATACAGTGATACATGCTCCTAACGTGGTCCATACTTTCTATGTTGTTTAGCGTATCTGTCCCTGTCTGAGTTGAGCTGTCCCGGATACTTCCGTATTAGCTTACCTCATCATGGGCCGAGCCCAAACCGTCATGGGGTGATTGGGCATGGGCCTGATATTACCAGTGATTATGTGGTGGTTTTAATCAAAACCACATAGTTTAATGCTTTTTATTAATTTATATATTTACCGGAGTAATAACTAATCTAGTTCCATTTAGGAATATTTCTTTTTCATTCTTTTAAACCCCTGTTTTGTTTTTTTCTTATAATGTCAACCGGTAATTTGGGTATTTTAAAAATATTTTAATGATATTTGTACAAAGTACATCAATGAATTTAAATATGAAAAGTATACATTTTTTTCAAATCATATCAAAAGTTGTAAAGTCTCTTAAAAGACCAAATTTCCTAAATACTATGGAATTTAAACTCAAATGATATATTTGTGTGTTAAAACATTGATCATTTTAAAATAAACATATATTAAAACATGTTTTAATGCAAACATTTAAGAAATTTCATATAAAAATTTGAAAATTTTAAGTACTTAAACATACGGTTCAAACTATAAAAGGTATACAGTATAAGTTAAAACGTATAAAAACATTTATGAAAAGTCAGGAAAATTGAGAGTTCAGGAGATTTTCTCATCAAAAGTATTGGTAAAATTGTAAAAACAAACTTAATGGAAAGTACAAAGGGATTTTAGGCACAGAAACAATTTGATTGTGCATGTCTAAATTTTACTAATACAAATCTAGGTCATAATGAAAAATCAGACATGCACAATCAATCTGATTATTACTAATACCTAGACCATGACGAAGAATCAGACCTACACAATTACACTGTCCCTTCACTTAAAACCGCCCTTAATAAACAATTTCTCTATTATTAAATACTATCTTTCATTCCATCTCTCTCAAATACCATCCACTTTCGAATAGGAGCTTGAGGAAATGGGAGCCTTTAAACTTTCACTCTGATCCACTTTGTGCCAAATTATCACTCTCCAGCGGCCTCTCACAAAATATCATTTCCTTGAGAACATGATAATCATCGTACGTGCAGCTTAAAAGGAGTGCAATTGAAATCAAAGTGCACTAACTGCATATCTTCTGATATCTCCACCTCGACTGTGGCGTGAGGGCGAGTCTGCACTAAAATGAAAGGCAAAGCTACATCACCACCAGGAGCATTTCCTGATGCATACAATCGCTCATTGCGTGTAATGAGATTCTCAAGCCTGCGTATCGATCTTCCAGTTCCTCTAGATAGGCTGCTTTCTTGTCAATCCTATTCCTCAAAGCTCGTTTCTCAATGTCGCTCAAGCTAGTGCGAAGGAGGCCCTTCCACTGTATCTATTTCAATCCACCCAGCACACTTTCATCAGTACAAGTTGGGAGTGCGCTACTACGTGATGATTTTTGGTGGTTGATGGTATTGGAAAAGATACCCTCAACATTGAACAGGTCACTCATCCTATACACAATCAAACTTTCTCAAAATTTTCTGTTATTAATTAGTATGCAAGGTTTGCAAATAAGGGTATATTGTTAGGTATTCGTAGAGGACATCAATCTGTTCAACGCCCAACAACTTAATGATGTAAGAAATCGTTTTTCTAGCCACTTGGTTCCACGGAACATTTCAAGACCGCACCTACTGGAAGACTGAAGCTTGCTCATGTGGTAAACATGAGAATATGTACGTACATTATGAGAAGATTAATTGCATTCATGTGGTTGTACTTTGAATATTTATTTAGCGATGCTATTAGATGCAAGTGAACATTTGAAATGTGTGTTTGAATTTGCTTCTCACAGAATTCAATTAATTGTTTATGCAATTGAAATTTCGAAAGAAACTGGTCAATTTTTATAAAAAAATTGCATTCAGATGCTTCATTAAAAATGAAATCGCAAAATAATTCGTCTACAAGCGAAAGAAACATGTGAAACCGCCAGGCACGCCCATACAAATTCGATCGTTTTTTCAATTAATGGTTGCTAGTAGCGACCATCCTTGTGCGATATCGCAAGTTGATTTCACGGCGTTTTGAAAACTGCACACCGTGTGCAGGCGTCAGAATACGGCGTTTTTGGGAATCCCCGTAACTGAAAATCAACGACACGGCACGACCAGATACGGCGCATCCAAAACGCCCTTTGTCGGCCGTTCCGACCTCCCTAAATTGCATTTCCATGCACTAGTATGTCTTTATTTTGTAAAAGTTGTTTGTTATGTACTCAGTCCTTTAAAGTCTAGACTCCACACTAACTCCCAGTTTTTTACTTTTTTTTTTTTTTTTATATTGTAAATATGTCTAATTAAATTTTATTTTATTTTACTTCATTTACTTTTTTTTACTGTCTCACCCAAATCAGCACAGTTGACTTTTCACACTATCCAACATACATTTTTGACCAACTATATCTTTATTTACTTATATTATCGAAAAATAAAAATTTGATAATTGAATACTCTATGTTGCGATTAATCTAACGATACCAAATATGATAATATTCATGATTATATATCTATTTAAATAAGCGGTCAAAATTTAAAAGCAATGGTGTCAAAAAGTCAGAGTGCACAATAGTGTCAAAGTAAATAAATTAATTAAATTACATCGACAAACAACGGTAACAAACGCGCAAGATATCCTAATATTCATATGAGAACTACCATAAATTACGATGAAACTAATTCACGAAGACTTTGTATAATATAACTAGCATGGCAGGTCGCGCAAGACGCGACATTGCCCAATTACTATTCATAGACATGGTTACAAAAATCGGCATAGCAGGTTCAAAAAAGTTTCATTGATAATAATTTTTTTTTAATTGAAAACAATGTGAGAAAATTTTGAAGGTGTTTTTATATTTATTGAAACATATTATACTTTTAGAGTTCAACTACGTTTTTAAATTGTTGTGACTAATTGAGCATGTCTTCACTCGTTATCATTCATTATAAAAATAGGCGATAAATTAAACTTACACAAATTTATATATATATATATATAAATATATATATATATAAATATATATATATATATAACATGTGTTTCTTTAAATTTCCGTACTAATCCATTAACAAAGACAATTTAGATTTTTTAAAATAATAAAAAGACAATTTAGATGGCCAACTTTGGGGGTTATATGGATAATATGGCTATTTAGCCAATATATATGTGTAGTGAAGTGAACCCAATAAATCACCCTACCATAATGTGGTTTTAATACATTGAAAAAATGGTGAACACTGGAACTTCGATTTTGCTTAGAAAATAAGAAATAAAATGATAAATTCGCGTACTTTTAACAAAGTAAAATCATTTTAGACATCTATATCAACAAGGCACACTTTAACTTCTTTTACATATTGTTATTAGTTATTCCATTGTATGAAAATTAAAATTATTCTTTTTCCTTCAATATTCTAGTTCTTTTCCTAGGCATAACGAATCTGGTTAAACCTGTTTATATCTCATAAAAGTATAAGAATTGTGTATTCTCAATTTACTTAGATTATTAATAAAAGATGGAAAAAAGTGGTACTTTTTTTTTTGCCATATTACTAACTAAATTACTAAACGGTGAATGCTGATCAAGAAGATCTATCAATAAACAATATATGCAATATTGATTTACTGCAAGAGATGTATAAGGTTATAATAAATTTTATATGGAGCCTTTAGAAGAATTCACTATCCTTACACACGACAACATTTTATTCTTCAATTTCTTCTACAATCATACACTCCGATCTCGTGGCTCGTGACATGAATATACAAATATTTTACCTATATAATTATAATATATAAACTTTACAACTAACACGTCTCTAAAATTTGAGAGGAATATGTACCTCTTAGAAATTTGGATGAATGTTTGTACATCATTTATCAAAGGAAAATTATAGTATCCCTATTAATTTCTTGATCCGTCCAAAATATGGGCCATGGAATTGACCGAACACCATAATCACAAACATGACCTTTAACACTATAAAAATTGAAAAATGAAACAACCATTCTATGAACGAAATCATGATCCTGCACATTAAGCACTCGTGGAGGGAAAATAACAAATTAGTAGCCTGAAGCGTCATCTATTTGATAAAATGAACAAAAGTTGTTGCTTTACAAAGAAATATCAAAAAGAATGGAGACATGATACTCAAGATTGATACATCTCTCGTTCCAATTTTCAAGAAGAGTTGTGTGGGGCTTTATAGCATCAAAAAAACTGAAAAGGGAAGAAGAAGAGACTAATGAAATTTAAAAAATGGAAGATGAACCATAGAAACTGAAGAAGTAGTAAATATGAGAATAATGATGGGAAAATAATGAGATTAATAATGAAACAAAGGAAAGTGAAAGTAAATAAGAAGAAGGGGTGCGGATGTGTTTTGTATGCTTATGTTCATCAGGTTAGAAAATGAAATGGTTTTTGATACAAATAAATTATAGGAGCTAATGAGTTGGAATAATATGAATGAGATGTAAATAATGTGTAAGGTGAGTTGCGATGCCACATTTCAGTATTTTAGGCAGTAATTGACCAATTGGAGTGTGATTTTAATAGTAACTGATATAAAAACTGGAAGAAGCCGAAGGAGTACTATACAGCTTCGAAATCAAAATGATTAATAATGACATTTATTGAATAGAAGAAGATGGAAGAGGAGGGAGCCGAGGAGGTGAATGATTCATTTAGAAAATTGAAAGTGTTTGAGATAAAAATAAAGATAGCACATTAGAAAATACAACAAAAAATTAGAAAAGATGCTACTATTTACAACAAACTCAGTGTCGTGAGCGCAAAAATTGGTCATACTAACTCAGAATGTACAGTTCAGTGCAACTTGATGTATGAAAGGAGAAATAATTAAATGGAAAGAAAGGAAAAGAAACTAAAGAAGAGGAAGAAAATATGAATAATAATGTGAAATTAGAAAACTGATAATTAGAGAGGTTTTTTTTGAAGATGAAGATGAGGAGTTTCAACTAAAAGATTGCTTCGGTAGATGAGAGGTCTAGAAATAATTGGGTAGGGACAAGAGGTTGAGGTGGAGATGAGTTGGCAGATGATATGTCACGCCACATGTTAGATGGGGAGGTAAGTTTTGTTAAAAATGCATGTCTTTTTATATATGATAGATTTTGTATTTATTGCTTTTAACAATTCAGATTTTGATAATTAAATACATTTAGAAATTGATATATAAAATTATCTTTGTTAAATCTTTTGATTTCATTATTTGTCTAATATTATAATTATATCACTATATTAAATTTTCGTTTACTTTAACCTTCAAAATTAATCATTTAAATTACTGAATTTTAATATTACTTTCACATGGTTATAATAACTTAAATATTAATTATTCAAATATAAATAAATAACTCTATTAAAATTAATTAAATAGGAAAATATACATATATTGATATATAATTTGCATGTAATTATTTTATGATTTCTAACTTGTCTAATGAGAAATAACTAATGTGAAATTTTAACTTATCCAACAAAAATTCAAAATCAAACTACAACAAGAAAAAACATATCCATATAAATAATCAACCATACTTTACCAATCTTCCAATTTCGTTAATTGATCTGACTTATTTCCGAACCAAAATCCATCTTCTTTAGCAACCCAAATGCATGTGTTGTCCATCAATACTCCACAATGATAAAGAGCAAAGTCATAATCAAAAATTACAAATGATTTGTGTTTGTTATCCCAATAAAAATCACAAGTGAATAAAGTAGTTCCCCAAAAATTCATTCCAAATGCAAAATTAATATTCTCGCCTTTATGAAGATCATGATAACCAATATCAGTGTCTTTTGATTTGCAATGAGTCCCAATAACGACATCGTACGTAAACCCATTTTCAATCCACATATGATAATGACCGAAAGGGTCGTAGCCGCCTGAAACTGGAAAACACAGAAGGTATATGAAGATGAAGACCATGCAAGTTTCAGCTCTTGTATATGGACTCATATTGAAATACTACACATTTTTGATATGGGTATCGTCGACTTATTTATACTTATATCTTTGTGGTCTGCCAATTAATTTATATGATTATCCAATTAATTGTGGAAGATATGGTTTGACTAGTCGAACAAATTTCCATATACACCGTGTCTCAATCGAAAAGTCTTAGTTGAATTTTCAAAGTCAGATTGAGCTTATTTTCACTATTAATATATATTACAATACATATTTAGTATTAATAAAGTATTCATAATTTTAGATTAATTATATTCATATTTTCTAATTATTTTTTTCTTTAATTTTCTAACTCATACAAATAAACATATTCATGGTCAAAGTCATGTTAGTTTAACTTTACTAACCAATTTCCCATTTGTGCTGATTCATACGACTTTCTCTCTTGAATTTTACTCTGACTTCTCTCTACCCTTACCTACACGTGTCACCGGTCCACCGCCCATAACGGTTATTTTTCATAACATTAATCATGCCAGTAGGCTGATAACGTCCATATCCTTAGTGGCGACATGGTGGTTCTACCGCTGCGCCACGGCGGCGAAGCTGCCGGAAAAACTTTCGCTCAAGCATTAGCTCCCAAAAGTCAGCCCCTCTCAGATACCCTACCCTCCAACCCTGAAATCAAACCCATTTCTCACCGAATGAACGACAAAGTTGCCTGCATATACTCCAAAGAAGATGTTCAAACTTTTGCGGCACACTACAACAATGCTCTTGTGGGCAAATTCATCAATGGCAAGCCAACGATGGAAGAGATCCACAACTCCTTTCAATTGATGGGCTTTGCAGGAAAATACCAAATTGAATCCCTCGACTATCGACACATTTTGATCCAACTGAAGGAAAAGAAAGATTATCAATGATTCTGGATGAGAGGAATCTGCACCATTAACGGATTGGTCATGAAGATACTGAAGTGGTCATCTGATTTTTCGACCGAATTTGAATCCTCGGTAGTTCCGGTTAGGGCTACCATTCATAAGCCACCAATAGCTTTCTACAACACCTCTGCAATTCAAGATATCGGCAATCAGCTCGGAGTCTTTCTCAAAATGGATGCAGCAACAAGTTCACTCACCAGACCATCTGCAGTTAAGGTGTGTATCGAAGTTGATCTTTTAAACATGCTTCAGCCGACAATAATCATAGGGGAACCTGATAAGTACAAAGAGTGTGATATTGAATATGATAATGTTCCACTATACAGCACATGTTGTAAGAGGATAGGTCTTGAAGACAATAATTGCATCCATTTACACCCTGAACTGAAAAGGAAGCCAAGAAAAAGAATGGAGCCTTTTGGTGGTCATCAACAAGTGCATCATGGTACAAAGGAGATTTATCAGCCAAAAAAACCACTCCCTTTGCAGACTGAGAACAATGACAATGGAGGTGGAGGTTCAGGACTGTAACAAGCTGTGAAGATCAACCTCACTTTGATTCAAGATATGAATCAGCAGCATGTTATTATCAAGGAACCTCACTGTAGTCAAAATGGTGGAAGCTGAGCCATAGAAACATATTCAAGCAACAACAATCTTTCACCCTATATCTCTGCTTAAGGAAACCTCTCAGCCATCAAGAGTCACCTTTTATTCCTATGATGATTTAGATACTTTAAACATTAAGGAATGGAAGACCAACCAAAGGAGGAAGCAAGATCTGGCAATGATCCCATACAAACCTGTTGTTTTATCTAATAGTTTTCAAGTTTTGCAAGGACAAGATGAAGAAATGAGCTCAGAAACATATGAAGAAGCTCCTAGTGAGCTTGAATGGAAATCTGCAGAAGGACAAGATAAAATAGAAGACTCACCACAATCAGGTACACAACCCTCACCTGTTAGTATTGATGGTAAAACTGTTAGAAAAAGATCAAAAAGAGGTATGCCAACTGATGGCAAAACTGTTGAGCAATGGCTCAGATCCTCACAAAAAACCAAATTTGTTTCCCAATGATCACACACCAAATAATAGGAAATATGATGGTGTGGAATATTAGAGGGTACAGTACATCATTACATAGGTTACAATACTTAATTAGAACTCATACGATTGATATTAAAAATTATCGGATTATTGGATTAATTTCCTCTTAAAAAATTTCGGATTAATTTCTTCTTAAAAATTTTCTCAATCATCGCAATTAATTTCGGATTAATTTCTTCTTAAAAATTTTCTCAACATTTTCAAATGAAAATTGCAGAATTTGCTCGCATTTTATTTTTCCTTACATGCATTGTTGACTGATTGACAACAGGAAAGCTAACGGGGGCTGTTGATGAAGACCTTTCTCAATTTGGAAATTCGTCGATGAATGGCAAATGATCAAATTCAAGAAAAAAGTGACTATTTATGTATCCACATCAGTATTTATTTCCTCTGTAATTCATTTGGCTGTTGAAATTTGTGAAAGAAAGATTTGCGAGCATATATTGTAAGAATAAAGACCCTACAATATCACTATATGTGTTTGATGGGAAAATAACGCTCTGCTCTTTAATTTGCTTATATCTACATTAATGATGTTCATAGTAAACATTTCGTCTAATTATTTGATTGATCAGATGGAAAACATTATTCTCAATAATTTATATATTAGTCTTGTAATAGACCGTCTATATTATTGCTATAATATAGACGGCCTATTTCTGCAATTACAATTAGAAAAACGGCTCCTGTTTTGTAATTTAGAAATAAGCAAGTCCTTTTTAACAATTAGAGAAATTGCTAAAAAGCCCTCCTCCATAAATATATAAAGCATTTTCCTATTTTTTTATTTCCCAAATTTCACTCTGCAACCACCGTTCCCAATTCCAAACCCTCTCTTCCGAAACCCCCAGTCGCGCCGAACCGAACCGTCGCAATCCCAACCATCGCAGCGCAATCCAACCGGCGCAGTCCAACCGGCGGAATCCAACCGGCGGAATCCAACCGGCGCAATCCAGGTATTGATTGTTATTTAATGGTTTTTTGATCTGCATTTTTTGTATTGAGTTCTGATTGTTGCGTTTTCGTGTACTGCAGCGGTCCTCGCTCAGTTGTTAATCGATTGGGTAATATTCCAATCTCTGAGTCAGGTATGTTAATCCGACTGTTCATTATTCTTTTCATGATTGATTGGTGTGATGTTTTGATTGATTGATTGTGTTTTGTGATTCGTGATTCGTGTTTTTTGTTCTGCAGATCTGAAAAAAATGAAGTCGTCTAAATCAGTGGAAGAAAACAAACCAGAGGGGGTGCAGAGAGGTGATACTTTCTGTCGCTGTGTTTTCCCGCTTTTTTGTTGTTTTTTTGATCTTCGTGACTGCTCTAGTTCGATTAGACTGTTTTGGTTGAATTTTTATGTGTTTAGATTGTAAACTGGACCGTTTAATGTGTTTTCTGTGTGCATGTGGATTTTTTAGTTTTTAACCTGAAAATTGTGGTGTTTTGTAAAATTTGCTTGTTTAATGTGAAAACTGTTATTTTTGAAAACTTGATCATTAAGGCTGAATACTACTGTGTTTGAAGAAACTATGTAGTTTAGTCTGGAAACTGTGGTTTTTCAAATTTTATTGTTTGGAAACTTTGATGTTTAGAAACTTGATTTTTTAGTATGAAAACTATAAAAATTGTGAAAACTTGCTTTTTTAGAATGAAAACTAAAGTGATTGTAGAACTTTGATTTTTACATGTGATAAATGTTGTTTTGTAAAAACTAGATTATTAAGGTTGAAAACTGTATTGTTTAGCCTGAAAACTGTTGATGTAAAACTTGACTGTTTAGTTTGAAAACTGTGTTTTTTTGGAAACTGGACCGTTTAATGTGTTTTCTGTGTGCATGTGGATTTTTTAGTTTTTAACCTGAAAACTGTGGTGTTTTGTAAAATTTGCTTGTTTAATGTGAAAACTGTTATTTTTGAAAACTTGATCATTAAGGCTGAATACTACTGTGTTTGAAGAAACTATGTAGTTTAGTCTGGAAACTGTGGTTTTTCAAATTTTATTGTTTGGAAACTTTGATGTTTAGAAACTTGATTTTTTAGTATGAAAACTATAAAAATTGTGAAAACTTGCTTTTTTAGAATGAAAACTAAAGTGATTGTAGAACTTTGATTTTTACATGTGATAAATGTTGTTTTGTAAAAACAAGATTATTAAGGTTGAAAACTGTATTGTTTAGCCTGAAAACTGTATTGTTTAGCCTGAAAACTGTTGATGTAAAACTTGACTGTTTAGTTTGAAAACTGTGTTTTTTTGGAAACTGGACCGTTTAATGTGTTTTCTGTGTGCATGTGGATTTTTTAGTTTTTAACCTGAAAACTGTGGTGTTTTGTAAAATTTGCTTGTTTAATGTGAAAACTGTAATTTTTGAAAACTTGATCATTAAGGCTGAATACTACTGTGTTTGAAGAAACTATGTAGTTTAGTCTGGAAACTGTGGTTTTTCAAATTTTATTGTTTGGAAACTTATTTTTTAGTACATGTGATAAATGTTGTTTTGTAAAAACTAGATTATTAAGGTTGAAAACTGTATTGTTTAGCCTGAAAACTGTTGATGTAAAACTTGACTGTTTAGTTTGAAAACTGTGTTTTTTTGGAAACTGGACCGTTTAATGTGTTTTCTGTGTGCATGTGGATTTTTTAGTTTTTAACCTGAAAACTGTGGTGTTTTGTAAAATTTGCTTGTTTAATGTGAAAACTGTAATTTTTGAAAACTTGATCATTAAGGCTGAATACTACTGTGTTTGAAGAAACTATGTAGTTTAGTCTGGAAACTGTGGTTTTTCAAATTTTATTGTTTGGAAACTTATTTTTTAGTACATGTGATAAATGTTGTTTTGTAAAAACTAGATTATTAAGGTTGAAAACTGTATTGTTTAGCCTGAAAACTGTTGATGTAAAACTTGACTGTTTAGTTTGAAAACTGTGTTTTTTTGGAAACTGGACCGTTTAATGTGTTTTCTGTGTGCATGTGGATTTTTTAGTTTTTAACCTGAAAACTGTGGTGTTTTGTAAAATTTGCTTGTTTAATGTGAAAACTGTAATTTTTGAAAACTTGATCATTAAGGCTGAATACTACTGTGTTTGAAGAAACTATGTAGTTTAGTCTGGAAACTGTGGTTTTTCAAATTTTATTGTTTGGAAACTTATTTTTTAGTACATGTGATAAATGTTGTTTTGTAAAAACTAGATTATTAAGGTTGAAAACTGTATTGTTTAGCCTGAAAACTGTTGATGTAAAACTTGACTGTTTAGTTTGAAAACTGTGTTTTTTTGGAAACTGGACCGTTTAATTTGGAAACTTGACTACACTTAATACAACATTATTTAACATAAACACCCTAGTTTTTATGTGTCTAAAATCTGAAGTTTATAATATGAAAACTTGTCTTTCTAGCCTGATTATTTATGCTTTTACAAGTGTTTAAAATTCAAAAATTATTATTACTGATTAGAAAAATATTTCTTTGCAGTACGTGTGGTGTATAACACGCGCTCTACGATTGGGGCTGAGCCAATCAATGAGGATCAGAGCAACAGCCAGAATTTTGCTGATACTGTATTGGCATCCATTGTTCCACAAATCAATGAAGACAATGCTGAAGATGATGTTGAAGAGCAGCTCACTAGAAAAGGAAAAAAGGGAAAAGAAGTGGCTACTGAATCCGCATGCACTCATGGTATGATTTTGTTTTCCCTTCAATTTTAATGTAGTTTTTATCTTATGTAGTAGATTTTTAACATGTGCCAATGTTTATTTTGTTTTTAATACAGGCAAGAGGAATTTGCGTAAAAACAAAAAATGCAGGGATTGTCCATCTACGGAGAAGAAACCTCCCCGTGTAGCGGAGAAGAAAGTTGCTGATGTACCTGAGAAGAAAGCTGCACCTGAGAAGAAAGCTGCTGCTGAACCTGTGGTGAACAAGAAACGTCAAGCAAAGAAACGTGTAAAGAAGATTTTAGTTCCTGCCTCGTCCCAGTCCAGCACTGTCGAGCCCGAGGTCACCACTGATGAGCTCCAGTCCAGCACTGTCGAGCCCCATGCCAACGTGCCTGAATCCCAGCCCCTACCCCAGCTGGGAGGGCTGTTCAACTTCGCCTCGTTCAACGAGGTCCCGTTCGAGGAGTCCCAGCCTCAGTCCTCCCAGCCCTCCCAGCCTCAGCCTCAGTCCTCCCAGCCCTCCCAGCCTCAGCCTCAGTCTCCTCAGCCCATGTTAGAGGAGTCCCAGCCTCTGTCCCCCCTGTTCAACCTATCCCCCTTCCAAAACGTCTCGCCCCTACCCCAGCCCCAGGTCAGCGAGCCCCAGCCTCGGGTCGATCAGCCCCAGCCACAGCCCCAGGTCAGCGAGCCCCATCCTCGGGTTGATCAGCCCCAGCCACAGCAGCCCTTGTTCAACGAGGTCCCGCTCAAGGAGCCTCAATCTCAGCCTCAGCCCCCCCAGCCCCAGGTCCATTCCCAGTCCACTGTCCACGACGTTCCTCCCATAAGTACAGTTAAATGTGCTGCAAGTGTTGTTCCTACTCACAAACGGAGGAAGAGGAAAAATGATGTGGAGACAACTGATGGTGAAGTAGTGGAAAAGAAGGCCAGGAAAAAGTCGCAGCATGTTTGCATTGTGGAAAATGATGAAATTAAGTAAGTTTTAAATTTAATTTTAGTTTTTTATATACTAACATTCGATAGTTGCATTTTAACTGATTTTTAAATGTTTAATTTGCAGACTGGATAAGGGCGTGAAAATAGCATGCCATTTAAGCATTGTTGCCAAGTTTTTAGCAAAACTGACCGAGGCTCAGAAGGCTGCTGTTGAGACAATTGGTTTTGGGGGCTTGTTGAAGGTGCAGATGAGCAAATTCCCGCTGGAAATCATCCCATTTTTGATTTCCAGTCTAGATGGCCATGGCAATCAAACCATAGGGTCAGTGACCTATAAGATAGGGGTTGATGAGGTTTTTGATGTGTTGGGCTTGCCGATAGGTGGGGTTGATGTACCTGTTGGTTCATTGTCTGGGAACATCGACGCTGATAAATCTGAGAAGATTAAGCGGGAGAGGCTTGCATGGAAGAGGATGTTCAAGGTGAATGACGATGCTGACATCCCTCTGGATGCTTTGGTGAGAGAGATGGAAGCCCTTCCAGATGGTGGTGAAGAGTTTCTGCAGTTTTTTGTGCTGTTTATGCTCGGAAACTTTGTCAATCCTCTGCAAACCAGGTAGATGATTCTGAAAACTTGTGTTTTTAATGTGGTTTCTAATGCTTTAACACTGAAAACTTGTGTATTTAATGTATTTTTCTGGCTGGCATAAAATTTAGGAATGTCGATATGAAGATGATCCAGGCTGTCACTGACGTGTCTGAGATAGCAACCATGGATTGGTGCAAGTATCTCTTGGAGCAGCTACTGAAAGGGGTGACGAACTTCCACAAACGAAGCAACAAACACACTGCTCTTGGGGGTTGTGTGTATGTAGTTCTGATCCAATATCTTCAACGGTCACCATATTTAGGTATGATTCTGAAAACTTGTGTGTTTAATGTGATTTCTAATGTTTTAACTTTGAAAACTTGTGTGTTTAGTGTGATTTTTCTGTCTGACCTGGTATCTTTCCATGTGTTTAAAATTTAGGTATGCCGGAACCTATGACAGTCCCTCTTGCTCAGCACTGGCCTCAAGATAAGGTGGCTTCAAGGGTTAGTTGGCTCAAAATGAATGGCTTTGACAAGGTTCTCGTTGAGACCAGGTCGTACCCACTGACTCGTGCGGGGAGGGTCATTAATGCTGCTCATGGGGATAGGCCAGCCAATAAGTTTAATGGCAGCTTCGACCTTCCAGGAATTGGGGAGTTTAAAACTGATCAGGAGATAGCGGACCTTGGTTTGAGTGTAAGTTTTACAAAACGTCTTGGCTTTTTTTATTCTGAAATCCTTTTAACTGTTTATTTATTCTTCTACAGAATGCTGAACAAGCTTATGAGATTCTGAAAAGGGATATGGGACTTGTCACTGCGAAGTTCTTTGCAAGACTTAAGTCAGATAAAGCCGCTGCCAAGGTTCAAAGTCAGAATGCAGAAGAGCGTGAAACTCAACCACAAGAAGCTGAAGCCAGTAGCCAACCTGAAGATATATGGGAAAGTGAGGAGTTTTGGCAGGCGCCCGAGCTGCACAAGTGGTTTGATGAGGTAGTGAAATCTGCTATGCCGAAGGTCAAGGAAGCAATGCCAAGTTTTGATCTTCACATTGACGATTATGAATTTTGGGAAAATTCATAAGCACCTTGGTTAGCATATCAAAATTTAGACCAGTATAGGATATTAATTTTTAGTTTTTCATGTTAAACAGTGCACTTTTGCTTGTTAATGACTCTTGTTTTAGTTTTATGAAAGTTTGTTCAGCTTTACATTTTCTATCTTAAGCATTCAGTTTTTAACTTAAACGCAACAATATTTAACCAGAACACCATAGTTTTCATAACAGTATAAGCTGGAAACAACTTTCCATGTAAAGTTTCTAAGTACCCATGTCCATCTTAAACACAACAGTTTCTATCTTAAAAACAACAGTTTCTAAGCTAAACACCTTAGTTTAAATTATAAAATAAACAGATTAGATTTTAGTCTAAACAACCTAGTTTCATTACTAAACACACAAGTTTCCAACCAACTTAAACTACAAACACCATTTTGAATTCCCATTTCTATCACCACTATACACAAATATTTTCCATGTTCATCATAAACACAATAATTTTCATCTTAAATACAATAATTTTCATCTTAAACACAACAGTTTCCATGAATGTTGTTTTGAGATCTTAAACACAACAGTTTTCATCTTAAAAACAACAGTTTCTAAGCCAATCACCTTAGTTTAAATTATAAAAAAACACATTAGGTTGTAGTCTAAACACACAAGTTTCCATTTTCCATCTAAAACACTACAGCTTTCAACTATAAACATAAAAAGCACAGTTTTCACTATAAACACCACTGTTTTTAACACAAACACCCTTATTTTTAACACAACAATCCAGCAGTTTCAAATCTCAATAACATAACTCAATTCAAATCTCGACGGTACAATGTTTGTCTTTACCAAAAATCATGAAAAAAAACAAAGATGGAACTTAAAATAATCGCGGCTTTGGAGTATATGATCCAAACTCATTTGTTGGCTTTGCTTTAGGGCGCTCGATTGATGACTTGATTCTTTTACCTCTCCCTTTGGTGTTTGCTTTGTCTGGATCTTCAATTGCAAACTCATCATCTTCTTCAATTGGAACAGCATTACCGGATGAGCTCTTTGGATCTGTGACTTCTTCTTCTTCTTCTTTTCCTAGGACTTTTTGAATTGAAATCGTTTGCCTCTTTACCGCATCTTCTAATAGTTTTCTAGCTTCCAGATTGTCTTCACTTTGGGCAACCAGATGGTAGAACTGCCCTGTGATCTGATGCCGCCATGGAATTGAGTCCTTCAATTTCTTACCTGCCTCAGCATTCTTGTCTTCTTCAAGAAACTTATCCCAGATTTGCTTTTTCACATTCTTCGTCCATCTGCACACAATGTACTGTGGTGGAATCCTCATTATTGACATCATGTGCAATATCCTGATCATGTGGTAGCATAGCAAGCCTGTTTCTTCAAACATTCTACAGGAACAGTGAAACTCCCAGGACTTATTTGCAGGGATTGTCACCATAACTTCACCTGCAAGACCTTCTGTAAATACACCAGTTTTCAAAACAAATACACCAGTTTCTAACCTAAATACACCAGTTTTTAACCTAAGGATATCAGTTTTTAGCCAAAAGATTCTTCCTTCTCAGTTTACGTTCAAGAACCTAGCATGTGTTAAGAATGTGAATACTAGAGTGTTTAGTTTTTAAACAACTAAACACTCTAGTATTCACATTCTTAAACATGCTAGTATCTATTCTAAACAACATATTTTTTCACTTGTTGCTAATACAACAGTTTTATAGTCAAACACACCAGTTTCTAACCTAAAGACATTAGATTTCATCCAAAAGACTATTATATCAACAAAAAAAATTAGTTGTAAATAAAAACAAACCTGCTGTATCAGGATCTGTTTCTAAAGTCACTACAAAGCATCTGATGTATCCACCATTATTCAGCTTGGATTCAGAAATCGATGTTGCCATTGCCCATCCAAATTCTCGCTTGAATTCCTCATAAATCTTGAGTGTGTAGACTTCGGATGCATGCTTCAAAAGGCCCCCTTTTGCTGACCGAGGTAGAAAACGTAGGCACCTACTTTCCTCTTTCTGTTCGTTCTTCCTCCATTTTCTAATCATTTTTTCAAAAGCCTTCTCAAACTGAGTCAACGATGTTGTTTTTGAGACCTTCATCTTGATAGCATGGTTTGCACTCTCACATCTTTGTGTAGCTAGTGTCCTAGCAGAGAAGAAATCTTTGCTGAACGCTGTACACCACTTCTCGCGCAAATTATACAGCCGTTCGAACCAGTCATCACCTTCCAAGTTGAACTCTATGAGCAAATTTCTCCAACAGTCTTCAAATTCTTGCTCGAACGAACAGCCGTATAAGCATCGCTGGAATGCTGACTTGAAAGGCCCGTCTTTTTTCAGCTCGCCAAAATGGGAAATTGCATTTTGCATAAGGTGCCACAAACATAATCGATGTCTCGTCTCAGGGAAAACCTGTTTTTGTTACAGAAGATTGTCATTAATTAGCCCAGGACAATATAAAAAACATGTTAAACATGCAGTATTAAGACTCTACCTTTTCGATCGCATTTGTCATCGCAATATCTTGATCTGTAAACAATGTTATCGGTGCTTTGCCTCCCATACTTTTCTTGAATGTTTTAAGTACCCACTCAAACGTTTCACTTGTTTCATCAGACATAAAAGCACAGGCAAACATCACATTACCTCGGCTGTTATTCATTCCAAGTATCATAGCAAATATCAAATTGTACCTGTTTCAGAAAAAAAAAATCTGTAAATACAACAGTTTTTAAAGTAAACACACCAGTTTTAAATATAAACACACCAGTTTCTAAAGTGTCAATACTGTTGTCAGCTACAAATGTCATTTATAAGATTTAAACCTATTTCATAAAACATTCTGTAAAGACTATAGTTTTCAATGTAAATACACTATTTTATAATATAAACACACCAGTTTCTAAACAGTTAATACTAAACAGTTTTCCACAACAGTTTTCTAAATAAACACTCTAGTTTCTAACCTAAACACACCAGTTTTCAATGTTACCTGTTTGTTTTGAAGGTAGTGTCAAGTATTACACAGTCGCCATAAATGTTGTAATCTTCGTGCATCATAGAATCCCTCCAAAACACAACTTTCAACCTGTTTTCATCTTCCGTTTTCAAAGCTCTGTAGAAAAAACCTTCTTGGTTCTTATTCTTTTCCTCTAGAGTTGCTATTAATGTTTTTGCGTCGCCCTTTTCAATTTCTTTCATTCTGAGTCTTCCAACAAAATTGATTTGGTCCCTGAGTTCATGACCCACTGCCTCATCTCCTCCCGCTAAATATGTGAGATAGTTGTATCCATCAGTTGGTTTCATTCCAGCATCTTCCATCCCCATTATGACCTGAAACAAACACAGCCTCACACAATTTTAAAATATAGCAATCTGTGCTAAACATTTTTACGTTGAAATTATTCTATTTTTACCTTGGCTATTGCTGGAGTGATTTTGCGCTCGCTTCTTGCAAACTGCATCCATTTGGGCCTAAGCAAAGCATGATTATGCGTTAGGATATGATGTTTGACATGGAAAATTCCATCAACCAGCTTTACACGGAGTGAAGCCTTGCACTCTGTCTTGGTTATCGGATAGTTCTTGTGCTTTCTTTTTCTTTTCTTTGATGTTGAACTTTCAGGTTCATCTAACAGTAGGACTGGGGTAGGCGGTGTTTGGGTGGTTTCTTTTTTCGGCTTTCCTGCACAAGAGCAACTAAAATATTGTTCGCAGTGAACGCCTTGATGATTTCTCCTACTTGTTGATTTTCTATAGCAAAAACCAATTGCTTTAGCATGCAGCTTGTAAAGTGCTTCTAGCTCTTCAAGGGTTCTAGCACTGAGTCCATCAAAACTCTGCCTAAGATCAACGTCCTCCAAATCAGGCAGATCAGCATTGTTACCTAGTTTTCATGCTAAACAGTTCAGATTCCATCCTAAACAGGGCACTTTTCACAAGCATGCATTTTAAAAAGTATTATTTCATGGTGCTTACAATTTCAAACCCAGTTTTTATGCTAAACACATCAGATCACAACCTAAACATTCCACTTTCCACAGACATGCATTTAAACAGATATTCATGATGCTTACACATTCAAATCCAGTTTTCATGCTAAACAGTTCAGATTCCATCCTAAACAGGGCACTTTTCACAAGCATGCATTCCAAAAAGTATTATTTCATGGTGCTTACAATTTCAAACCCAGTTTTTATGCTAAACACATCAGATCACAACCTAAACATTCCACTTTCCACAGACATGCATTTAAACAGATATTCATGATGCTTACACATTCAAATCCAGTTTTCATGCTAAACAGTTCAGATTCCATCCTAAACGGCCAACTTTTCACAAGCATGCATTCCAAAAAGTTTTATTCATGGTGCTTACAATTTCAAACCCAGTTTTCATGCTAAATACATCAGATTTCATACTAAACAGTCCACTTTCCACAGACAAGCATTTCAACAGATATACGTAGTGCTCACACATTCAAATCCAGTTTTTCATGCTAAACACATCAGATCCCAACCTAAACACGACACTTTTCACAGATAAAACAAACTGAAAACTAAAGCAAACATCCAATATCAAACAGAACTCCAGTATTTACCTATTGCTAATGAAGATCGATCTTCCTTGTTATCTATGCATGATCCTAGATCGGTAACAGCAGAATCTACACCTTCTTCGCCACTTATTGAAAGCTGTGGTTTATAAATTAAAAAAAAAACAACAATTAGCAAGGATTTGATGCATCGAATTGATGACTTATACATCAAAATTGATCGGAAATTCAAATTGGAACTCACCTTGCTTTGGATCTCCATGCCCGTAGCTTAAACCAGTGAAATCCAGTGTTTTTGCTCCAAATATATTCCTCGCGTTTGCTGTTCTGATCTGTGTTTCTGATCTGCGTGTGCGGGGTTTTTGATTTATGAGGAAACTAAGCTGCTTTTTGGTTAATTGGCGAGTTTGTGGCCGAGTTTGTGGCCGAAAATGGAGGAAAGTGATTTGTTTGTTATGACCCGATTCATATCCACTTTTTGACCCGCGAATTTTTGTATATATTTACTATATTTGCAGCGTGGTCCCTGGTCTATATATTGCTATGATATAGACGGTCACTCAGGAGACCGATTCATAATTTATAGATTTAATAATAAAAATTAGTTGGTGATTAGTACATATCAATTGACATGATATCTGATGCCTCTGTTAAGTCTCCATGACTTCTTCTAAGTCGTGCACCAAGAGCAAATTGATTTTGAATACGTGTCATGTGTTGTTTTAAAATATTTGCAATTTGCACAATCAGAAACTAATTAGATGAGGATTGAGCTGAAAAAAAACAAATTTAAGAAGGCTTAGGATGTGTTTGTTCGCAAGTTTTTTGAGAGTCTGGATTTTGTTTGAAATTTTGAGAGTTTGGGTTTTTGTTTGGGATTTTGAGAGTCTGGTTTTGCAAAATTCTTATTTGATTGGGTTGGATTTTGTGATTATGAAACAAAATCTTTGATTGATTTTTAGGATTTTGCAAGTCTGGATTTTAGGAAACTTGGTGAACCAAACAAGATTTTATAAAACTGGACTTGGATAGTCCAAGTTTTGCAAAAACTTGCCCAATCAAACAAACCCTTAAAATATACAATTTGCAGTATCTTGATGTTGATGATGAGAGAGAACTAAAATAAGAAGAGGAAAGCTATGACTTGAGAGTGATTTTTCAGAGTAAATATATATGTTGAAAAGGACTCAATATTATTTTCAATTGACCATGAAAATGGTCTTGTACCGATCACAAAAAATTACAGCATGCCGTGTTTGCCGTGTGCCAGCTGCAGGCCAACCGTGTAAACTTATGGAAGGAAATCATTTTGGGTGTGTTTAGGGATGATCACGGGTCTCGGACCCGCCCCAAATCCTGCGGATTTAAATCCTGCGGGTCGGGTTAGGATCCAATTTTATTAAACCCATTGGATATGGATCGGGTCTGGATCTAGATTTTAATAAACGGGTATGGATACAGATATATGCTATTAAGATCCGGACACTGATCCATATCCATATCCAGACCCATTAACCTATTATAATATATTATTACTATGTGATAAATATAATATTTAATTTCTAATACTAATTCATCTTTTTCTCTAATAATAATTATTATTATTCCAAATTCCCGAAACAGATACAATATAGAAAAAGACAAAAACCTTTTATTTATTTTCAAACCCTGTTCTGAAACACCTTATCGCACAATTTTTAGTTCCATATTTCCGTGCGCTCTACTCTTCTGCGTTCTGGCCAGTTAACCTCTTACACCATAGAAGATATCGTTTTTCGTTGTACCTACTACATTCTTGTACTAAATTACAATTTCGATCTTAATAAATTGATGCATTTTGATGTGTATTGTGGATTGATAATTCATATATATGCTAACATTTGTGCTTATGGTAATAAAAATAAACATATTTGGGCATATTTGTATTCAATTTGAAAATCTCAAACATCTATTTAAAGAATTTGTTGATTTCTTATTAGACCCATTTATGACCCGTTTAAAACCCTTAGACCCGCAAGACCCTGCGGATATGGATACGGATTTTGGAATTTTAGACCCTGCGGATATGGGTCGGATTTGGATCCGATATTTATTTTACGGATCGGGGCCGGATATAGCTAATTAAATTAGACCCAGACCCGCCCCATGATCATCCCTAAGTGTGTTTGGTTGGATTGAATTTTGAGAGTCTAGATTTTGATTTGGGATTTTGAGAGTTTAGATTTTGTTTGAGATTTTGTAAGTTTGGATTTGTTAAAACCTTGTTTGGTTGGTTTGAGATTTTGTAAGTTTGAAACAAAAATCTTGTTTGGTTGGAGTGAATTTTGGAAGTTTATAACAAAAATCTTGTTTGGACTTTGCCTTTTGCAAAAACTGGACTTGTAAAGTAAAATTTGGATTTTGTAAGGAAAAATCTGGACTTTTCATATAGCGAACCAAACAAGATTTTACAAAATTGGACTTGGATAGTTCAAGTTTTGCAAAATCTTGCTCAACCAAACACACCCTTTAGTTCTTACAAATAATCATATAAAAAAACATAAGAGAAATCAATTTATATCATTTGTGTAGTTCAACTCATGTCAATAATACTTTTTAACTACTCGCTACAAATACCGAATGGTCCGAACCGAAAACATTGCTGAATCGAATAGTATCAAACCGACATAATCAAATTCAACCTGAGAAATAGAGATTGCAAATCAAAACTGACTCGAATTGAAGTCAATTCGAAAACATATCTGATTCAAGAATTAGGGTCTAGAACCTGACCAATAATTAATTTTGTTCAAATCAAACCCGGGAACCGAACCGAAATCAAACCAAAATCTTTAATAGAAAATCAATTTAGAAATGACTTTTAATTAATTAAATTCAATTTAGCATGTCTCTAAATAAAAATCTTTTATGAGGTCATGTTTGATCTCAAATTTAGTTAATTAATTAGCACCTATATAAAATTAAGCAAGATTAATTATTTGATTAGTTAAATTCAATTTAATTTAATTAGTGTATAGACAAATTTAAACTACAAAAATCAAAAATTAATATCATATAAATAATTTTGAACCCGAACCATGTTGAATTGATTCCGTTAAACTTGAACCGATAAAACCTGACCCGACTAATATAGATTAATATATAAAATTTTATTGACTCGGTCAAATCATTTTAATTCAAGACCTATTTAGTCGAAGCAAAATCGAACCGACTGAATTGAAACCACTAAATTCCAATCTACAAATTTGCTAAAAGCCGTCTTCTTTTGATCAGTTATCTTACCCTTAGTAGCAGGCATTGAACTTAATTCATGATTATTATTCAATACGATTACTTTTAGTTTAATTAATTTAATTCAGTGTAGTATATTTAATTTGATCTAGTTTAGTTCAACTCGATCATTCCATTTTATCAGTCGACTTAAATTTTATTCATCATTCCAGTAAAATATTGTTTTTCAAATGACCGTAAATATATATATGATCTTTTAAAAATACTAGAAGAAACGTAAGCATCTATATAAATGCACAGACCTCCTCCATCTCCGGTGATCTCCAGAGATTCCCACATCCTGGCCGGATATCTGTGATTGGTCATCTTAATGGGTTAGTTCTATAATTTGTTCCTCATGTTAAAAGAACAGCTTTATTGATGAATATATTAAAAATTTTCACAAGCAAATGTATGATTAGATCTGAATATTTATTGTATTTCGTGCAGCTGCGGATCTGATAGTTTTCAACAGCAACTTGCCCGCTGTGCTGATAAATGAAGACGGAAACTTCAACAAAAACGTCGAAATGGAACTGAACTTGGCCGGTAACAAAGGTCTCGTCGGTGTGATTTCGATCATGGGTGTGCAGAGCTCCGGTACATATCATTTTAATGTTTTTACAGCCATTTTTTAAAATGTTACATATGAAGATTGAAATAACTATCAGTAGATTTACTATAATTTTACGTCTAATTCTGTGTTTTAATTAACTGTATCGAGCATGTTATAACATGGTGGCAGTATCGAGCATGTTATAACATGATGAAAATTAAAGACAATAACACAGAATTGTTTACGCAGTTCGGTGATGAATACACCTACATCTGCGAGGCCTTGCCCAGTCTAGAAACCATTCACTAGATAATCAATATAGTGTACAAAACTCCTCACTTCTACCTATCTATGATTACCTCTAGTAGTGAACTTGTGAACACCCCTCATTTGCCGGTCAACGTCAAGCTCCTCACTTGACAAGGTCGAGCTCCTCACCCAACTTTCTGATGACTACCTCTCCCGAGGATATTATGGCCGTGGTTCTAGACTTGCCGGTGAACAAGATCCCGTTGCGGTTGATTGCTGAACTGCGACTGCTCCACTCGAAAGTATCCTTGACAGGATTTTTAATCTCTAAATCCGTAGTTGAATTCGCAGCCTTCGTTCTTCTTTTATAGTGCATGTTGTACCTTCAATAACGTACAACCCTAATCTATTCTTTTTATAACTGAATATTACAATTTCCAATTACAATATAGAAAAAGGAATAGACTAGATCTCTTTCCAATTATAAAGCTATGTCTAACTAATTCTTCCATAATAATTCCGTAGGCAATATTTAATCTTCCATAATTGAATTTGACGAGAATAGATGACTTGGAATCTTCTGTATTTAATCTTCAATAACCGAAAATAAATCGTTCTTCCATAACAATGTAATCCGATCGATACAAAGATTCCAGATCCATAAATAACTTTCCTGAGCATGTTAAAACATGCTTCCCTTCTTCACAAAAATGCCAACTTAAAAGTATGGACTTTACAATCTCCCCCTTTGGCATTTTGTGAACCCATCTTCATTTTGATGTCAGAATATCGAGTTACACAACTCCCCCTTAATATCAGAACACCAAAAACTTCCAAGAACTTCAAATTACTTCATAAGGGAAATCCAAAATATCCAGGAAAAGTTATTAGAATCATCCGGAATAAATAAAATTCAGAATGGATCATAAAGTCATCAAAATATCTCCCCCTTGGGGTCATAACATGCCAAAGTAGCATCTGAAGTAAATTAAATACCATGTTATAACATGTGCAACTCCAGTAGCTTCCGAAACAAATATAGCACCATGTTATAACATGTGCAACTCCAGTTAAAAGCTTTCGTCGGAATGGCTGTCTTGCTAGAACTAACATAAGAGCTTGCTGCATCAAATGATCCAGTATCCTTCATAAATCTTACAACAGCAGATACAAACTTCTCTGTCATTCTACTTTCCATTTGCAACTTATTTGACCACAAAGTATGATAAACCTCCTTGTTTATAAAATTTCACAGAAAAATTTAACTCTCAGCAGAGAATTATCATTGTCAGTTCTCAATTTAGATCTCACAGCTAGACCTTGTACTTCATCAAATTCATCTTCTTCAGTAGTTGCTGATTTCCTACTCTTCTTCCTCTGTTTTTTCTTGCCCAAAGAGGGAAACAAAGCTCCAAAAGCAATATTGAAGTCCAGACTTGATACATTAGCATCATTAATACTGATATCACTCACAGGCTTCTTCAACTTATGAATGGCTTTAGGGGATTTCAACTTAGATTGGGACATCTCAACTGTCAAATCCAATCTCTGTCCACTGCCTAAGGCTAACAACCCAGTCACAGCAGTTAAATCATCACCAATAACTCCCCCTAAATCAGAGCCGATAGAATTTGAGCTAGCCATCTCAAGTTTAAACACACACTCAGCAGATTTACCAAAACTCCAACAAATATCAATCCAATCAAAACCCTAGATTCAATGGCTACTTGCAACCTTCAAAATATATATATAAAACTACACTGATTTTTAGCAAAGATATGTAAAGAATACCTTGTGCATGTAGCTCAATTTGTTGGAGACACTCTGCAGGTTCAGTTGAATGTTGTGCGCTCAATACATCAATAAAGATCCAAACTTGGCAGCCAAAATCATATAGATCGTGAAGAACCAAAACCCTAGAACTCCATGAGCAGATGAAATCTTGGTATTTATGAGTTCGGTGAGAGAGACGTAGAACAGAACCCAAGTAGAGAATGGGAAAACCAAAAGTAGAATAAGAAAACCCCTTTTTCCCTCTCATTCTGCAAATATACAATATCACACAACTGCCCTCGTATCATCTTCAAGAAATTTCACACTGGCCAACAGGTTATTCAACTCCATAAACTCGCACTAAGGCCCAGAAAATTTTCAACAGCTTCTCATACTCATCCAGACAGCATGTTATAACATGCTATATCTCAACATCCTTTTTCTTTCGCTTTTCTATTTTTTTTATAAAAGAATAAAAGCACTGATACAAGAAAAAAAAAACTACAACAACAACACAGAGGTTATGTCATGTACCTCAAATCCGACAAACACCAAGGTGTTGTCTCAACAGCTCAAATCTGGCAGCATCTAATGGCTTTGTAAAGATATCAGCAAATTGTTCAGCTGTAGAAACATGCTTGAGTATAACCTCCTTCTTCTGCTTGACTTGAAGACCCAAGAAGTATGTAAGCTCTCCAACCGTACTCATCTCAAACTCACTCTTCACCATAGATACAAAATCATCAAAAAGCGTCTGAGACGTTGAACCAAACATTATGTCATCTACATAGATTTGTGCCAGCAGTTTATGACCATCATGTTTAAACATGTACATCGTGCGATCTACTCCCCCTTGATGATAACCTTTCTTCAATAGAAACTGGGTGAGTTGGTCATACCTAGCACATGGAGCCTGTATCAATCCATACCGAGTTTTCTTCAATTTGCAAACATGATTCGGAAGCTCTTCTTGCATAGCTGAAATCCAATACTCATCTTCTAACGTCTCTTTGTAATTCCTCGGTTCAATAGTTTCAGTTGCAGCACTATCTTGAGGGCATGTTATAACATGGTCTATCGAAGGGGATGTTATAACATGATCTGGTGAAGATGTAGTTCCATCAGAAATAGGTGAGCTAGTAGTACGAGATCCATTCTCCAGTTGTTGATCATCCTCATCTTCCATGACGTCCATCTCTCCAATGTTCTCCTTGAGGCAGCTTATGTTTTGATCAAACACATAGCAATTGTCTGAAGATCTAGTTCCAACCAGAATAGCTTTCTCACCTTTCTTAACAGTGCATGTTTTATCATCGAATAGAACAATCAGCTTGCTATCACAGAGATGACTAATACTTAACAAGTTTGCCTCTAATCCATCTACAAGCAAAACATCATGGAATACAGGAAATCCTTTTATCTGCAATTCACCTTTTCCAATAACACTGCATATCTTTCCATCACCAAACCTTACAGTTCCAGTCCAAGGTACCACATTATTAATCAAATCTCGAGACCCAGTCATATGCCTAGAGCATCCACTATCAAAGTACCACGTATCTCTAGCATAAGCACTAAAACATGTATGAACAACATAACAAAGTTTAGATTTTGGCACCCATACCTTCCTGGTCAGATTTGCTTGAAGTGACGGACTCATGTTATAACATGTCTTGAAATCCTTTCCACGCATGATATCCCTTAGAAGTCTGAAACACTGATTCTCTGAATGCCCTTGAAACATGCAGTAGTTGCACTTAATGGCTGGTCTCTTCTTCTTGAAAATCTGATGTGTTTGTCTTCTGAATCCTTGCATAGGCTTCAACCCTTGATTTACATGAGCAGAAGTACTCACATACTGAAGTCCATATTTAGGTATGGCCTGGTTCACATATCCTAGACCATGTCTATCCCCCGATGCTCTTCCCATTTCCAACAGATCATCCAAGACAGCAGTTCCTTTGTTGAGTCGTTTAATCGTTCCTTCTGCATCTTCTGTCCTCTTGGTCATACTCAGTAAATCATCTTGTGTTTTCCTCACACTTAATTCCAAGCTGTCATTCATGATCTTGATCTCGTCCCTTTCATCTTTCAGAATGACCTTCTCAGCTTTCAATTTCTTGATTGATTCCATTGCCATGATCCACATTCTGTATAGCTTATTATATGATTCATAGATATCATCTCCATGATCAGTTTTAGTTACATCCTCCATGTCTGGTTCCTCTTCTGCTTCAGTAATGATTTCAGACGACATGTTTAAACATGCTGAGTCAGGAGGCATGTTAAAACATGCATGCTCCGATTCTTCGATCAGTGTTGCCCCAAATGACACATGATTGTTGACATGTTCCTCCTCATCATCACTCCAGTTAGCTGCATATGCTTTCTCTTTTTTCTTGGGAGAGGCACTAGGACATTGCGACTGAATGTGACCAAAACCTTCACATTCTCTACATTGTACCTTTCCAGCATGCTTGAATGGTTTTGTGAGTGATTTAGACTCTTTCTGACCTGAATTTCCTCTTCTGATAGGCGCTGGATTTTTTCCTCTAGTATCACTTCTGTTTGGACCAGTTCTCTTCAACATCCTAGCAAAATTTCTCGATATATTTGCAACTTCTTCTTCACTTAGCTGGTCGATATCTACATGTTCACTTTGGTCAGATGCTCTAGCACCAGATTGCTCTTTCTTCATTCCTACCTTGAAGGCCAAGTTAGATTGTCTCTTTATAGCTTGCAGCCTCATCTCAAATGCACCAAGTGATCCCATAACTTCATCAAGAGTCATCGTTAAAGTGTCAAATGCATCTTCCATGGTTGTTACCTTGTTGTGAAATCGTTCAGGAAGGGATCTCAAAACTTTCTGAACCAGTTGGAAATCAGTGAATGGTTGTCCCAATTGGTCTGCTGTGTGAGCTAGATCACTGATCCGAATGTTATAGTCACCAATGGTTTCATGTTCATCCATCACAATTGTCTCAAATGTGGTTGTTACAGTTTGAAACTTCAGTCTCTTCATCTTAGCATCTCCTTCATAGTGAGTCTGAAGTTTATCCCATGCTGCTTTTGCCGAAGTACATGTAGAGATCAGTCGAAATTGTTTTTGATCTACAGCAGAGTAGATAGCATATAGCACCTTGTTGTTGATTTTCTTGTTAGCCTTCTCAGTCGTGCTCCATTCTACTAATGGCTTCACCGATCTCTCGCTTGTTCCAGTTTTAGCCTCAGACAGTGGTGAAGTCCAGGTATTTTCTATCCATTTCCATGCATCATCATCCAGACCGTGTATAAACACCATCATTTTCGCCTTCCAGTAAGGATAATTCGTTCCATCCAGTAGGGGCGGTCTCGCTCTTGATGTGCCGAGCTTCTCTTGAGTAGACATAGTGATAGCTCCGATCTCACTACCCTTGTAAGAGGGATTGTAGTGACCTTGCTCTGATACCAATTGAAATAACTATCAGTAGATCTACTATAACTTTACGTCTAATTCTGTGTTTTAATTAACTCTATCGAGCATGTTATAACATGGTGGAAGTATCGAGCATGTTATAACATGATGAAAATTAAAGACAATAACACAGAATTGTTTACGCAGTTCGGTGATGAATACACCTACATCTGCGAGGCCTTACCCAGTCTAGAAACCATTCACTAGATAATCAATATAGTGTACAAAGCTCCTCACTTCTACCTATCTATGATTACCTCTAGTAGTGAACTTGTGAGCACCCCTCACTTGCCGGTCAACGTCAAGCTCCTCACTTGACAAGGTCGAACTCCTCACCCAACTTTCTGATGACTACCTCTCCCGAGGATATTATGGCCGTGGTTCTAGACTTGCCGGTGAACAAGATCCCGTTGCGGTTGATTGCTGAACTGCGACTGCTCCACTCGAAAGTATCCTTGACAGGATTTTTAATCTCTAAATCCGTAGTTGAATTCGCAGCCTTCGTTCTTCTTTTATAGTGCATGTTGTACCATCAATAACGTACAACCCTAATCTATTCTTTCTATAACTGAATATTACAATTTCCAATTACAATATAGAAAAAGGAATAGACTAGATCTCTTTCCAATTATAAAGCTATGCCTAACTAATTCTTCCATAATAATTCCGTAGGCAATATTTAATCTTCCATAATTGAATTTGACGAGAATAGATGACTTGGAATCTTCTGTATTTAATCTTCAATAACCGAAAATAAATCGTTCTTCCATAACAATGTAATCCGATCGATACAAAGATTCCAGATCCATAAATAACTTTCCTGAGCATGTTAAAACATGCTTCCCTTCTTCACAAAAATGCCAACTTAAAAGTATGGACTTTACAAAGATCTTACAACCGTACATGCTCATATACACGCAGGAAAGAGCACACTCTTGAACAAGTGCTTCGCAACCAACTTCACAGAGATGAATGCGAAAAACGGGATGTATGTTTACAGATTTTATTCGAATCGCATGTCAATTCTTAATTATATGTTTTCACAGCTAAAAGAGTTGTTGATGTAAAACCTTTTTCAGGTCGCAAACGACCAAAGGAATCTGGGCAGCAAAGCTCCCGGAGGTTGTGAGTGGCCGTACTATAAAATTGATATGTGATGCGAAAGAATTGAGTCTGACGACTTAATTTCATTAGTTTGGTCACGTGTGTATATATATACATGTAATACAGAATCCTATACTAATTTAGAATACTATGATCTGTTACAACAATAAAATCAAATCAAATATATCCGAGATATCTTCGATCGTGGTGGTGACAACATGCACGTGCACGTGTTGCGTGTATTGCAGGTAACTGGTGGACGATACGCACTCGTGAGAATAATGTACACGATATGTATTGCGGTTATCTGGTGACATACAGATACGGAAAACAAACCAAACAAATAGTAAAAATATGTATCCCGAAATATCTGTTGTCGTTTGCTACTAGAGTTGAATAATTCAATACGTACAATACTTGTTATTGACGGTGAAGGAACCGATGGGGCAGAGAGAGATCAACAGGTGATCTCATCACATAAATAAATATCAGGATATTAAAGTTCTTAAGTGAGTTAAACAAAAACTTAATTACAACAGTAGATTTTTTGTTGGAGTCTTTTACAACGAAGAGTTCATTTGTTTTTCCCATGTTCAAATGAACATTTCATCGATGGAGTAGTCAAAATCAAAAGTTCAAATAACAAATTTCAATAAATTCAGAGTATAATATAAAAAACTCATACAAATTTCAGTATAATCATATAAATTTCAAATAAATTTATTTCCTTTCTTATAAATTTCTTATTTCCTTTCTTCCTGATCTTCCCATATATACAGGGCGACGACACATTTGAAAGAAAACTCATGGTTTTCTCATGACTTGCACACATCGAACACATCGATGAAATTTGGAGCCCTCATTTCCTCAAGTTTGGGTTGGTGGGGCAGGCTCCTTGTATCATCCTCCATATCAGGAATTTAATGTTTTCCGACACACCGCTATGCCATAGTTGTTTCCACAGATTACTCCATCCAAGTTCTCAGTTCCGCCTGTCCGAACAGACGGTTGAGAGTCCCTTTTGAGCTTCACAGCCACATGGTACCATGATCTGACCGTGTACCTCCCTAGTATCTCCTTCTCCCACACAATGAAGTCTGATCCTCCTCTCGCGTGTTGTGCAAGATGGATCTTAGTGATATCCTGAATAACATCGTCTTCGAAAAACATTCTAAGGAGGGGGATTCCCCACCTTCTCTAGTTATCGATGACATCAAAGACAGAAAAATTTAGCATCTGGGACACACCCCTGCTAAGCCTGATTGGATTAGCCCTGTTCGGGGTCCAATTCGCATGTAGCTCCACCTCTTTCCTCGTTACTATCTTCCATTTCAGGTGAGCTTTTAGTAACTCCGCCCCCCACAGTATCCCCCTCACCCCAATGAGTCTCCGGCCTTTGGTTTGGTTTGTAGGAAATCTTTTTTGGAACAATATTTTCCTAGAAAAAACTTTGCAAAGAAAGAATCCTTATTTGTAATTATAGACCAGGCCTGCTTGCCTAATATGGCCTGGTTCCTCTGTGCTGTTGATCTCATACCTAAGCCACCTAATCCTTTTAGCCTGCACAGTGCTGGCCATGCCTTTCAGTGAATCTTCCTCCCTTCCAGGTCCCATGCCCAGATAAATCTGGCCATCTGTCTATCCACCTCCTTTGCAACAGTCTCTGAGATCTTAAAAGTGCCTATAGTATACTGGGCCAGGCTTGTTAAAACATGCCTACACAACGATACTCTCTCCATCACTGAAAGTTCTCTCTTCCTCCAGGTAGCTGTTTTGCTATCACTTTTTGCTGCAGCTCCTTGAATACCGCTATCTTGGAGCCCTTGAAATCCATATTATGGCCCAGGTATTTCGATTGCAGTAGGTTAGGTTGAACATTGAAGGTCAACCACATGATATCCGAGAGGTACCCTTGCGCATTTGGGCTAACTAGGTAGGAGGATTTCTCAATATTGAAAAACAAGGCACCTGCGCATTTATGTAAGGTGAACGGGATACATATATATCAACCAATACCATCCACTATTGGGTACGGTCAATTTTTTTTTCATTTTAGATGTAAACGGTTTTGGTATTAATATTCATGTACTTGCGGACGTATTTCAATTATATATATGGGAAAATTCCTAGAAAGGGCATACTTAGAGTTGAAATTCCTAGTTAGGGCGTAAAACTTTTATAATTCCTACTAAAGGCATTTGATTTATTATTTGACATCTTTACCCTCAATTTTCTTTTTTTATTATAAATTAAATATTAATATTGGTTTCAATTCCGTCTAAACTCCTACCAATTTTCAGTTCCGCCACCATACCAATGGCAGCGCAGGTGAGAGAGAGCAGTAGTTAAACTTTTTTGAAGGAAACATGAAAACGATAACTAACCAAAGTATGATCACAAAAAGCAGTTAGAGTTACCCATCATGAAACCCGTCGGTGTGTGATGTTAGTCCCCGGTTCTCAAAATCCATTCATTCATCATCGTACGTACAATCCTGCATTTAATACTTCTTCATCTACTCCTTCTCAGAGTTGTAATCCAGCTTGAATTTCATTTTGCATCACAATGTTAGCAAGAAAAACAGAGTAGTTGGTCGAAAAATCTGTCCAAAAATGGCGTTTTTGATTATCCTCTTTGTTGTAGCCATCACGTGAACTTTTTCCAGTGGTTTCGCCGGAGTTTCGTTCACCTATAACGGTTTTCGATCTGCGAATCTAACCGTTGATGGCAAAGCAACGGTTGAAGAAAACGGTCTTTTACAGTTAACCAACGGCTCGCATTTGAACGCCGGCCATGCATTCTTCCCAGCTCAGATTACAGACACCGGCGGCGTATAACAATGAATAGTCATAGTCACATTTGCTTTATAAAAATGAGGATTTAAGTAAAATTAGCATAAATTTAAATTGAGAATTAAACTGAAATTAAAATTGAGGGTAAAGATGTCAAAAAATAAATCAAATGCCTTTAGTAGGCATTATAAAAGTTTTACGCCCTAACTAAGAATTTCAATTCTTATTATACCCTTTCCAGGAATTTTCCCTATATATATATATATATATACAGTTTAATATATATCAGGATCATCCTGATATTGGCAATATCAGGCACCAATTAAATAACGACACATCATCTTTAACTCATTTATGATTGGGCCACGTGTTCAATCATTACCCAGACGGGTTTATGTATTCTAAATTAGGGTTTTAGAATTTTACTAAAAACATCTTAACCAATTAAAACATTACAATTGTACACGTGTCATTATCTTATTGGTGTCTGATAAGGCCTATATCAGGATCATCCGGATGAATGTTATTCTCATATATATATATATATATATATATACATACATAGGAAAGCACTACTAGGAAGATTGATCGTAGCACCGCCGAATTATACCGGTTTTTTAGAAAAACCGGTTTAAGAATCGCATATTGACCAAGTCAATGATGGTGTTACGTTCATTGCATCGAAAAAAAGTGCGTAGCACCGGCCAAATATTTGGTTGACCAGTTGACTAGTTTTGTAACACCGGACACAATGATGCAACGGAAAGGGTCCCCTTTCATTACCGATGAATATGTTGACCAAAATGGATATTTTATTATATAAAATGTTAAACCGCACGGAAAATCGATGCAATGTCTTGGATCTCCATGGGGTTTGGCCCCACAGTTGATAAATAACTTCCACGTGGATGTAATTTTAATTAAAATTTATTATTTAACGTTTGCACCGCGTTACGGATCGGTGCAATATAATCTTAGACCCATATTTTGGCCCATTAACTTGAACCGATTCCAGTTAGTGGTGCAATGTACTTATAGATTTTACCAAAATTCTAAACAAAAAAGTTAAAACTTGCCATAAATGCTATGTCCCCCCATGTCACGCCATGTAACGCAATGGACTGCAATAGTGTATGACTATAAAGTTTTGAGAAATTGTCATAAAATATCAAATTTTGACTATTAAACCTGAATTTTTTGTTGACAATGTTAATTTTAATATGTATAAGACACTTTCGATATATATTTACTTTGGTATTAGCCCAATGAAGGTACGTGTAATGAGAACTTTAGTAGCAAGAACTTCAAAAGCACTATTAAGACTATAACATGTAGTTAACTATATAATTTTGAGTCATATTTCAACCACAGTCGTGATCAATTTATTTCCATTACTGTTTGAATTAAGTACATTTGAGTCTTTTTTAAGACGTTCTAACATAAATTCTTGGTGTTATCAATGAAATAACATTGATATGAACGAAAAAATGTCATAAAATATCAAATTTTAATTTTCAAACCTAGATGGGTTGATGATTATGTTAATTCTATTATATATATAATCATTGGTCAAATATATATCAAGAGAAATTTATACAAATTAACAATGGATGGTTCAATTTAAATGTATATACACTACATAATAATAATAGTAATGGCCAGATTTGTGTTTGCAGATGAAGAATATTGGTTTTGCTATCGAAAAGGGATCGTCGGAACCACCGAATTCTCCTACCACTTTTTGATAGACCCCGGTGAGGATGTATATATACGGCATTTGGGTGCAGCTGCGCCAGGGGGTCGGAGAATTCGCAGCGTATCCCGCCGGTGGGATTCTGAACAGAGTTGCACCTGTCTTCGAACAACAAGCGGCTAATTAATATATACTCTTCATTATTTGGATTAATTTCACTACTACTATAAGTTAGTGGTTGATTTTGTGTAATAGATAATTCCAAAGTTCGTAGAGAAAAAAATAACTTTTAAAATTAATACACAGTATCTGACTATATTTTACAAATTCACACATTTCAAGTAGCGACAACAATAGTGAAGATTTCATTATCTTACATGCAAAAGTATCACTACATGGCTTGTAAGAAATGTTTTACGGGTACAAGTGCGCATGCATTACAAACATCAGTACAACTGCAACAATTGCGAATAAATCCAAACTTTAGAACCAAGGCATGTTTTAATATCTGCAAAAATTTCTTCGGAATTCAACTAATCGATGAAATTTTGATTTGCAACAATATCAGGTGAAAAGTCCAAGCTGAGCTTAAAGATGAGAGTGGATCAATTATAACCACCTTTTTTTAATGAGACAGCAGAAGAGTCGCTAAGTCTCACTACCGAAGAAGTAATGCCCAAAGTAAAAAAGGCATACAATTAGAAACACAATGAAACCGTTGCAAATATTGTGGATGTCATTGAAGTCGGAATCAACATGAAAGAGGAGGATGAAATAGTCGACAAATACACGGTAATCTAACGTTGCTATAGAAGGAGATAAGAATGAATAATCCAAGTTAGAGAGCCCAATGTCAAAACAACACAATACAATACGCACCTTCTGAAATAGTTTCAGATCTAAAAGACGGCAATGATATACGAATTCAGAAGCTGCGCAGGGCAAGTGGAACTTTAAAGAAGCCGCAAAGGATATGTGAGGCCGACGAATGAAACAACAACTGGGATGATTATTTTTAATTTTAATTTTATCATTTGTTTATATTTAATATTTCAAAATTTTAAATAGTATTTACTTGAATAATTTATTGTAAACTTAACAAATGTCAATAATTGTTGGATTCAAATTGCGAAGGCCAGGACCCTGCACTACACATAGCACATAGCCTATCAGAGCTAATGCAAAAGAAACCTTGGTTCCGTTTGGGCCTGTAAAACTGCAGCAATAGGATCATGCTGACTGATCTCCTTAAATTATCTTCTGATATTTTTATAGCTGTTGTACATCGCTAAGAGAGTTAGAAAGGGAGCCGCTGCCGAGGTTGTAATACCTGCAGTACCAATCAAACCGCCAACAGTATCTATCGCAGCAGCAACACTGCCACAAGTCTGGACAAGCGCTGATGCTGCCAAAAACCCATTAACTGCCATAAGAGCGGTAAACCCTGAAACACCCAATGCAGTAAGCATGGCGCCTCCGATCACCAATTCTGTTACACCATCTTTCATTACCTGCATCATATAATTTAAAGGCTCGATATATATATATATATATATATATATATATATATATATATATATATATATAAAAGTTACTGCGATTACTTAAAATTATGACTAATTATTACCTTTAGTTGTTTACGTACTGTGGCTATGTGTAGAACCACTTCTGACGTCAGTCCCTCTAATTGTTCAACGGGAAACCAATCTGCCTGTTTAAAACAGGTCGCGGTATCTGCAAAACAAAACAATTTGGACTTTGTAATATTTAGAAACTTAATATTGTGATTCAACAGTACGTAAATGGTATCACGGGTCTACGTACCCCGGAGCCCCTATTTACAATAAGTTGATTTTTTTTTATAAATAGTAAATACACGTTACGTGCGAGGTTAAATCACTGCCCACTTCCCTCACCAAATCGTAACCGCCGCATCGTTTGCTGATAATATTATTTGAATTGCACATCCCACCGTACCAATGTAAATACACCCGCACGCGCTGTTACTGAATTGGGTGATGTATCAAACAAATTATATATACAAAAACGCAATGGTGTTGGATTAGATGATATACCAAGAGGGTTATGAACCAGATGATCTATCATTGTGGGTAACGTTTTAGATATCGGTGTTAATTGAAAATTAAAAACGTTATGTGTTGATTTAATGGTAAATCTTTTATTTATATTGACTGCAGGTTAAATTGTTAATAGGTATACCAAATTTAGTGATGGAGAACGAGGATTTTGCTGATTCACGTATGTACGTGTACACATTCCGGCGGCGTAAATAATGTAGTTTTGGAAAAATTTTAAAATATTGTGATTTTGGTAGGCTGCGGATGGTGTTGTAACGTTTGGTTGTTGAATATGGGTAGATGAGTATATGATTGTAAGACATGTCTGCATTAAAAAAATATGTGGTTGTGCAGTTCAAATCTACTGTAATTGCATTTTATATGGATAGAATGTGCATAATTAATTAATTACCACTTCCTGGGGTTGCCGGTATGTTTTATTGAAAAAACATGTGCATTTAAAAATATGTGATTGTGCATTCCAAATCTAATGTATGTGCATTATATGTTGATAGAATGTGCATAGCTATTTAAGTACACATCGCTACTGTACGCTGTATATTTTATTGAAAAATAGTGTGCATCCTAATTTTAAGTGGGCGCATTCCAGTATACTATTATGTGCATTCTAAATCACGTCTGTGAACTATGTTGATAGAATATTCATTATGTTCATTGTAGTTTGAATGAAAATAAGATGCAAATTTTGATTTTGATTGTAGTTTTTTTTTTTGAAGAACGATATGCTTATTAAACATGTATGATTGTGCATTACAAATCTACTGTATGTGCATCGTATGTTGATGGAATGTGATAGGTATTTAAGTACACCACTTTATCCCTCCCTGGCCAGATATTGTATTGAAAAATATGGTTGACCAGATATTGTATTGAAAAATATGGTTGACCGTATTGAATAAATATGGTGCATCAAGAATAGCAGCAAGATTAGGATGAATAAGTATTTCATCTGTAAACGATTATGATCAGATCGACGGTGAAATAAAGTAAAACACTTTTACATTAAAACAGATATGTATCTTCTACCAGAATATTACGAAGGGGTGGTATATTGTTGTGGAAGAGTCATCGACGCGTCAGAATATTACTAGATAAGAGTAGCATATTCCGGCGGGTGAGTCACAAACGCGTGTTTAATTTACCTGATGAAAAATATCAGAAGTAATTAAACGTGGGTCGTTTGATATACAACGTGAAATAAACGTGTGTAGTGCAGTTAATATTCAACGTGATTTAACCTTGGTTAAAAACGAACAAAAGTTTACCGAGTACTTATTTGTCATTTATAAAAACGGGTTTCGGGGTACATACACCCGATGTACTTTATAAATTGCGGTGATTCAAAGGATCAATTTTGTTTTCCTTCCTCAATCCCTAATGCACTGTTTCATAATATATTCAATTAGGACTTAATTAAGATTTAATTAGTGGTTAATTCTGTAATTTTAATTTTACTTATATTTATTTGAATTTTTTCTCTCGACCATACAATAATTTTATTCTTTTAATATATTAAGTTATGTAATTTTACAATTTTGTTTGATTCTACATGTATCATTCTTATTATTTTAGACCCGTTTTTAAAATTATTTTCTAATTTTCATTTGATTTGGTTAATTATCTAATTTTGGTCATTTCAATGTTGTCATGTTTTCCTTAAATATGTGGTTAGATATACCATATATAAGAAAACAACCACTTTTAGCAAAACCATTCTCTATGCTTGACATGTGGCTGGCCACCTCAGCTGCAACCACAGATCCATATAATATTCTGGCCCACCCATTAATTTCCTACCTTAATTATTTACTTTACCTTTTTCAATTTTATTCAACCCCTTTTAATTATTTTCATCTGCCTTTTCCAATTCTATACCCACCTCCACATCTTTTCACTTTCACATTCAGTTTCACATCTTCTTCTCCTCCTCCGCACTAACGGTGGCGGCCTCCGGTGACCCCACCACCTCGCCGACCAGACTCCTCCTCCAAGCGGTCGCCGCCGATATCCCCGTCACATCGCCGCCGCCCCGGAAAGGGGCTAAATGTCATTAATCCCCATGAGCATCGATTCATATACCCGACCTTTCCGTTTTTCCAATTTATTTTCGTAACACCCAAAAGTTATTATCCCCGTCAAATCGCCCCCTTCATATTCACTGATTATCCGTTTCAGTTTCCATGCGATTAGTCTTTCGCTTCCTAAACTGATTTTCATCTCCTTCGCTTCTTCTTGTTCATCCCGTACCTGCTAAATCTGTATTCTTCTATTTAATACAATCAACTGAACCCCTCGTTTCAGTTCAACATCCTTCGATTTCATTAATGATAGACTCTATGATTTCTCTTGCTAATTCAATCCCCTCATCGGGTCTTTTTATACTTCAAATAAGAAAACAACCACTTTTAGCAAAACCATTCTCTATGCTTGACATTGATGCTGCCTGCCTGGTCAGTCCGGATAAGCCCCTGATCCCTGATCCGATATCTGGTCCTGCAAGACAGAACCCCGGGAGGTACCCGAGGGTAGACCCTCCGGCGTGATGATGAAAGATGGATCTCGGGAGAAAAAAGGGGTAATCACTTGAATAGTCAGAAGATACTTACCTGGAATAGTGCTGAGGGGCACTATTTATACAATAACCCATGCCTCCCGAGTGGTCCATGTTCCGAGTGTCCTCTAGTGTGTGTCGCTGTCCGAGTTGTACGAACCCGGATACTGCCAAACTAGCTTTATCCTGTGACGGGCCAAGCCCATACTATCATGAGGTATTTGGGCTTGGGCCCGGTATCACCACTAGCCCCCCGGAAGCCGATTCTTCCGTCCGAGGGTATGAACTCCTCTGACCCGAGGGCGGGAGGATTGGCTTTTTGTATTCGCCCCGGCCCGACAAAAATGAGACGGGCACGCTCTTTTCAAGAACAATTAATGGTTGTCATCATTGTTCTCTCGCGTCCCAAGCCCATTTAATAGTCGCTTTTTCGCCTTCCTCTTCTTGCTTTCTATAAATAGGCCTTTTTCCCCAATCATTTTCACAAATCGCTTTCAACTTTCCAAAACCTTGCTGCCATTTTTCCTCTCCAAATCTTCATATTCTCTCTCCTTCTCTTCCCATGCAAACACATCTTCGTATTTTGAAAGCAAGGATCGTAACTCTTCCTTCACATCGGTCGGCATTTTTCTCCCGACCTTGATCGTGCCTCGGCTCCCCACCTGCATATCTTCTACATCCCCCGGACCTACTTCTCCCTGCACTGCTCCAACCGGGGCCTTCCTAGCCTCCTGAAGGGCTGTGAGCATGAAACTTCTGGCCGTGGACTGGCTTCCTCGAACCGTCGCCACCCCCTGACTGGTTGGGAACTTCATGGTCAAATGGTACGTCGAGCAAATGGCCCTGGCTTGAGCCATCCACGGCCGTCCGATGATGATGTTGTATGGGGACTGAGCGTCTATAACCGCGAAGTTGCACCGGACCGATGTCTTCTTGCTCCTGTCCAGGTCGTCGACCACTGTTACTGTTAAGGACACCACCCCCAAGGGATGCTCCGTGCGGCCGGTAAACCCTGACAAGGGAGAGGTGCTCGGGCGAAGGTTGTGGCGGCCTATTCCCAGCTGGTCAAAGCAAGAAGCAAACATGATTTCCACACTGCTTCCGTCATCAATGAACACTCGCTTGACCGTGAATCCTTCTATCTCCGCCGTGATCACCATCGGATCCGTATGGGGAGTTAGACTGGGCACCGGATCCTCATCCGAAAAGGTGATGGCCTCGGTGGGGCGCAGTCTCTTCTCCCTGTCCTCACCAGCCGGCACATACCGGCTCCGGGCCTTAGCCGCTGCATGGGACTGGGGCCCACCCCCTACTTCTCCATGTATGACATTTATCATCCGGGGAGGGACCTGATTAACCGGTTCCGGTGCCATAACCAGAGCTGCCGCACCCGGCTGGGCGGCCGGAGCCGGAACCCCTCGCTGGTTATCATTCCGCGGCCTATTCCTCCAATTCCTCTTCCTCCCCGCTCCGGCCTGCTGCCCAGTCGCCGGACGCTGGTTCTCCTGGCTGACACAGTCTCTTAACTGTCCTCTCTCGATCAACTTCTCAATCTCCACCCTTAGGCTTCGGCAACCATCTGTTGTGTGTCCATTAGACTTGTGGAAAGCACAATATTTAGCTGCATTCGCTGGAGTCGGATTTCCCGGTATGGGGGCCGGGTCTTGAAACAGGTTTCGATGAATTGTCAGGATCTCCGACCGGGTTTTCGTCAGGGGAGTGAATGTTTCAGCCCGAGGGGGGTCTACCCTCGGCCTCATCGGAGCCGGGCCCGCTTCCCTCCTGCCGGGATCAGCCACCCGAACCTTGTCACCTTTTCCCATCCCCTTGTCCTCGAAGTACCCTTCCTCCTTCCTCTTCTTACTCCCTTCGAGAAGCGAACAATACATCTCCACCTCAAGATCCAGCTGGTGAAAGGTGGTCGGGATATTCTCCATGAGTTTTGCCCATAGCACCTCGTCTCTCAGCCCTGCAATGAACCCTGCTATCAGGGCCTTCACTTGAGCGTCTCTGTCGATCACCTTCATAGAATCATCCATGTACCTCCTGTGGAAACCCCGCACTTCCTCCTTTGCCGATTGCCGACTATAAGCCACCTCGGCCAGAGGGAGGTACTTCTTCCTTTTGGTCTCATATCTGTGCATCAGAGCCCTCGAAAAATCATAGTAGTTCCTAAAACTTTCCGAGGGTTGCGCCTCAAACCATGACAAACAGCTTCCCCTCAGATACGAGCTCACCAGCTTGCACATAAGCTCCTCCCGAATGTCACGTGTTCCCATGACGTTATGATACGTCCTGACAAATTCCTCTGGATCAGTCTCCCCACTGTAGGTCGGCACCCCCTCCGGGACTCTCATTCCCATCGGCCAAGGGAAAGTGCTGATGTAACCTATCCAGGGGGAGGTAGGCCTTCCTCCATTCCTTCCTATCAACCGATCCAACCTCTCCTCTACCGAGTTTAGAGCCGCCGGGGCCCGATCTACAACCGCCGGGTATGTGCCATAGGTTCCTGCGACCGGGGCCGGCTGAGCCATGGCGTATCCGGCCATCGGTGCTTGGCTTTGCATCCACACCGGTCCTTGCATCCCGGGGGGCCAGCCCCCCGAGGCTCCAGGGGGTTGGGCGTAATACCCTCCTGGTGCGGGGGGGTACCCCTGATATCCGTGTTGAATCATCCCGTGTCCTGGAGCTCCATAACCGGGATAGCCCCCACCTTGGCCATATCCTGGCACCATTCCGGCTGGTTGCCCTACACTCCCAGCCTGCCTTTCCAAGTCTATCACAACCGGAGGCCGAAGACTCTCCTGCCCGTGAACGGTAGGGGGTCCTCGGCTGACCACCTCCGCAGCCAATGGAGGTAAACCCGCAGGAGGTCCCATCGGGGTCGGGTTAGATCCTGACCCAAGCTGAACCGGGGGTACTCGGACCTCGGCCACCGGAGGGTTCGACCGTTCTTCAGTCGGTTTCGTCCCCGACCCCGATCCTTGCTTTGCCGCCAGCCAACGGCGGTACTCCTCCTCCTGGGTGGCGGCGAACTCCCTTCTGTCGCGATCGTCCTGCGTCATTTCCGGTTCCCTCTCTCCTTCCGGCTCTGAATCTCCTTCAGAGACGTCTGGATCCGAATGCGCTGGAGCCTTCCCCTTGCGCGCTCGATCCCTCATTTGGCGCAAAGTAAGGTCCTCCTCTACCGCTTCCGGTCTTCTTCCTCCTCTACCTCTTCGCGGCGGCCGACCTCGAGGCGGCATCTTAATGATTTTTGTGAACACAGATCGTGTCCCACCGGGCGTGCCAACTTGATGCTGCCTGCCTGGTCAGTCCGGATAAGCCCCTGATCCCTGATCCGATATCTGGTCCTGCAAGACAGAACCCCGGGAGGTACCCGAGGGTAGACCCTCCGGCGTGATGATGAAAGATGGATCTCGGGAGAAAAAAGGGGTAATCACTTGAATAGTCAGAAGATACTTACCTGGAATAGTGCTGAGGGGCACTATTTATACAATAACCCATGCCTCCCGAGTGGTCCATGTTCCGAGTGTCCTCTAGTGTGTGTCGCTGTCCGAGTTGTACGAATCCGGATACTGCCAAACTAGCTTTATCCTGTGACGGGCCAAGCCCATACTATCATGAGGTATTTGGGCTTGGGCCCGGTATCACCAGACATGTGGCTGGCCACCTCAGCTGCAAACTCAGATCCACATAATATTCTGGCCCACCCATTAATTTCCTACCTTAATTATTTACTTTACCTTTTTCAATTTTATTCAACCCCTTTTAATTATTTTCATCTGCCTTTTCCAATTCTATACCCACCTCCACATCTTTTCACTTTCACATTCAGTTTCACATCTTCTTCTCCTCCTCCGCACTAACGGTGGCGGCCTCCGGTGACCCCACCACCTCGCCGACCAGACTCCTCCTCCAAGCGGTCGCCGCCGATATCCCCGTCACATCGCCGCCACCCCGGAAAGGGGCTAAATGTCATTAACCCCCATGAGCATCGATTCATATACCCGATCTTTCCGTTTTTCCAATTTAGTTTCGTAACACCCAAAAGTTATTATCCCCGTCAAATCGCCCCCTTCATATTCACTGATTATCTATTTCAGTTTCCATGCGATTAGTCTTTCGCTTCCTAAACTGATTTTCATCTCCTTCGCTTCTTCTTGTTCTTCCCGTACTTGCTAAATCTGTATTCTTCTATTTAATACAATCAACTGAACCCCTCGTTTCAGTTCAACATCCTTCGATTTCATTAATGATCGACTCTATGATTTCTCTTGCTAATTCAATCCCCTCATCGGGTCTTTTCATACTTCAATTTCTTTATTTGAATCGACCCGGCCTGAGCCCTTGAACGGAGGCTTTCGGCGTTGGAATCAGAAAACCAGTTGAGAGTTTGGGAGAGAGAATTTTTCCATAAATCATCAGGATTCACCAGCTGATCAGTGGAAGCGTTTATATTCACACTCTTCTTTTGTGATGGTAATCTCTAAGCCTTTCTTTTGTTGCTATTGACAAATTCAATAGTTATGTTATATATATTATACTGTTTGGGTGTTTCTGTTTGTGCTGGAATGTAGGGTAAAGGAAAAAGTTGGTGCACTTAAAGAAGCAACAGAACTAACACATTGTATTAGGTGCAGTCCCCTTAATTGGACATGTAAGATCCTGTTACCTTTGATATTGTTTTATTCTTTTGATTTGTGAATTACTGATCTGATGTGTGTGTGTGTGTGTGTGTGTGTGTTTTTTTATTTTTATTTTATGAATATAGGCAACTGGAGTGCTAAGAGTTGTTTCATGAGGCAGGCAATCAAGGAGTAAATATTTCAGGTTTCACTTCGGAAAATTGTTTGCTAGAATTTGATTCATGTTACAACAGTTTTTATACCAAACTCGATCAAGGTAAAAGATATATTGGGCTTTCTAATTGTTTAAATTAACCTTCGAAGTTCACAAGCATAGAGATGATACAGTTTGGGTGTTTGGCTGTTTAAATTAATGTTTGAAGTTGACAAGCATAGAGATGATATAGTTTGGGTGTTTGGCTATGGTTGAAGAGTCTTTTTTATGATAAACCTTTTCAAACGCAGGTTGCATGGAATCCTATAAATATATACTTGCTTCGGAGTTTGGGATTTTCATTGATCATTTGCCACACTAATGTGACCATTCGAAGGCGGTTGTTAATTTGCAACGATCTAACTTTAAAAGGCCTCTTTCATTGTGTTCTCAAGGCAGAGAGATGTTGAGGTCCGTTATCAAACTCTTTCATGTATCTTCCAAACTGGTTTGCTAATTGTAAGATGTTGTCAACTTTGTGGAAAACCACCATTTTGATTAACCAAATGCAGTATGCAGAATTTGATCTAAATTATCTTTGACATTTACAATTATGTATAACCCTGTAAATAAAAATATGTGCTTCCACTTCAGACAGATTATGATAGTTTGTTACTTGTAGTGTTTTTAAGTTTGTATGCTATATTCATGATTCATAAGTGGCAACATACATTCAGTAACTGGGTTCTGTTTGTTGGTATATTAACAATCAGGCATTACGTTGGTCTTATATTTCATGAGATCACGCATTCAGTTTCGCTTCCATTACTGAAAGGGAAGTTGTAAGCATTTGTGAGTTCAAATTTGTCTCTCAGTGTAGATTGAGTTAATAGTAGGTTTTCATGATTGTTGTATCGGTTGTTAATTGAACTTTGTTCCTGTAAGCCGGGCAATTGTTGAGTATGTCCTTGGATCTCCTTCACTATTTTTCTCCCACAAGTTAATTGACAACGAGTATCTGTACTGATTATTTTGAAGTTGTGCTCATAACTTTCAAGCGAAATCATTAGCACCGTCTTGATCCTGGATTATTACTTGCAATTTACAAGATACAACACCCCTAACTCCCTAAGATATTGCATTCTATTTATTTTTTATGTAAAGTCTATAGCACTTCAGTTGGTTTTTAATCCTGAACTATTAATGTTTTAGCTGTGCAACTACTTTTCCATAGGATACTGCCGGTTTTGTAATTACGTACATTCTACCTCTTATGATTTAATACGATTATAAAACTGTCATTGCATTTATATATAAACTCCATATATTCGCCACTACGTGTACTGCAGCCACAGGCTAATGCCTAACTTTCATTAACATCGAGAAACTTTTATTAACATCGAGTATTGTTTTCAGATGTTCTTTGCAGTTCTCTGTGCTATAATTAATTAGTTGAATTCTACAAAATGATTTACCATATATAATTTAGGAACCATGCCATGGTTTCACTTTTTAATTTTAATTTTGGTGGTATCATCGTACATCAATACTTAAAGGGGTATACATTTAAAATTTCTTCAATTTAATATGATTAAGGAAAAGTACAATGACATAATATATTAAATATTTATGATTCATAATTATATTAATGTATTAATAATTGCAAAATCCTGACAACACCTAAACTAAGAACATCTCAAACTACTTTTATATGTTTAATAATACATAATAGTAGAATAAACGAATAAATGTTTCTTTTAAAAACTATAATTTCTTTTATTAAAAATATTTTCACTCTTAAATCGCAAAAGAGTAATAATTGACCCAAAATTGTTACATATTTTCTCAAGGTTAAACTAACTTAGTATTGGCCAAATAATTAGTATAGATTAGGCAATTTAACTTGAGAAATGCAAAATATCAGTTTATATTATTTTCATGCAATATATACTGAAATTTTTTATCCATTTAATATAAATTATATTTAACTTTGAAAATGTATATAAAATTTATAGTTTGATAATTGGGCAATGGTCGCACCTTGTGCGACCTGCCTATGCTAGTATATATATATGGGAAGGGATCAAGACACTCCCTTATTCTCACTCTTTTTTTCACTCCAAATCTTAGCCCTTGTTTTACTATAATCCTTACCATTCATTTAATTTAATTTTTACTTTTTATATTAACATTTACCATTCGTTGACTTTTATTTTGAGCAACAAATTAACCCTGCAAAATTCCTCCGATATTCTAACGGCTCAATTCATCACCTCCAGCCCGACGCCATCATCAACAGAAAAGAAAAACTAGTTTTACACACAAATCAAGTAAAGAATCCAATAACTTGAGAACAGGCAGCAAATCAAAGACCTCCTCGTTGTATATCTCCAACACAGTGACACGAACAGGACATCAACCCAATTTTCATCTCCCAGTATATCCCTCAGCGATTTACACGATCCCTCGCTACTTCACACATCCAAACATAGTATGACTCTAATTCCCAGCTCTGGTCGGTCCATGAATCATCACTTACACTTCTCCCCCAACTTAACATCATTAATTCTCGACCGAACAAATCTTCTGTAGAAAACATCAATATTCTCCTCCTCGGGCATGGAGACACCCTTGAGGGTGAAATCTCGGTGCCCAATCCGCAGCGTCTTCTTGTTCAGCTCGAATCCGGGCAATTACTTCCACCGGGTGCTCTGCTGCCGCAGCTGCCATGGCGGTCGAGAGTTTGAAATTCAACCGGGGCTTTGAATGCGGGGTTCTTGCTTAGTGGAGCTGGTTTGATTTCATCTATGAAGTTGAAGTAGCCATTTCAGTGTTCAATTTTACCGGCGAAACAGAGGAAATGGCTTTCCGGCGATGAAGTGGGTGCAGTTGTGTACCAGGTTTGTTTTGCTTTTCTGTGGTTGATGGCCTCGTGCTGGAGGTGATGGATTGATAATTGCAGCGTTAGAATATCGAGAAATTTTGCAGGGTTTATCTTGTTGCTAAAAATAAAAGTCAAACGAATGGTGGAGGTTAATAAGAAAAGTAAAAAATAAATTAAATGAATGGCCTGGATTAGATTTCATCAAGGGTTGAGATTTGGAGTGAAAATGAAGTGTATATAAGGGAGTGTCTTGATCCCTTCACTACTAGGAAGCACAGCAATTAAAACCGGGCTTTTCTAGGCATACAACCGGTTTGTTTCACGAAGCAACCGGTTTGTATAGGGGAGGGTGTTACGTTGGTTTATTGCACCGGTTGTGGGACCAATGGTGGGCCAACCTATCTACGTGGCATGCTGACTGGATAAAGTTGAATAGTCCACATACTGTTTACACGTTGCACCGTTTGTGGGCTTAGCAACTAAAGCCCAATTCAAAGCCCAATTCAATCATGTGCCGGTGTTATATATTAACCGGTGTTGTATAAAATCATAATTTTGAAATAGAAATCCCATTACAATTTTACTATTTATGGCGGTGAAACATTGTATTTAGCTGAACCGGTGTAACACGATAAAATATGCAGAATATATATTCAAATTCATAAATCACTAAAATGTACAAAATCTCCTATTTTATTCATATATCCAAAAGTATCGTATATATGTACTAAGTAAAAACTAATCTATAAAAACTACTATCATTCTTCGATCTCCAAGGATTCCAAAATTCATCTAAGCTATCTGCAGCAGCAAGGAGGAAATCCATCTAAGCACTTTTACTTTACAAAAGATCCATCAAATGATAGGTAGAGGTATGGTTAGGCTTCCAACCTTATGACTCATTTTTTTGGCTTGCTCAACAGAGAATGTCATCTCAAGTGCAGAGAAGAATAACCAACCTTGCCCTATCTAATCAGCTTCTTTTCAAGCTCGGCCTTCGTCTCACATTTACCAAAACATGGCTTGGTGCATCATTACTAGTAAAATGCCCATGCAGGAAGAGCCTGATCAATACAACAAAGATTATGTGAGGGTTAGAGAATGCAGTTAAAGAAATATAGGCGTGGAAGATATTTTGCATGCTAACAGTACTATTGTAATGTATACACAATCAAACATCAAATATGATATCTCATTCTCTGAAAGAAACTAAAACTAGCTGCATAAACATATGATGGAAGATTCACTAACAGTACCACTCTCGTTAGAAGAACTCAGACCAACACCAGAAATAAGCATGTCTTTGTAAACAACCAGAGATGGTTCTTTCACACTTGTACTTTCATCCTACACCATGAATGAAAAGTTCAATCCATGAAATAAATGGAAAACGGCTCCATCACATAAAAATTATGTCCGCCCCTGGCAGTTATCTTTACTGTTATTACCTCTTCAATTGCATTGAGTGCTTGAGCTTTTGTCCTTTGTTTCTGAACCAAGTTGAGGGGGATCAGTACAGATTTCAATTTAGAAACAACAACAATTATGTTTCTTTACCTATTAAGTAACCGTGGACGAAACTGGTCTGAAGAAGCAGAAGAAACGTAAAGAATACAATCCAAACCAGTCCTATAAAATTCATTCCCTCTAAAGGAGCATGTAGGCTTGCATTTGATGATCGCCACAGTAACAAGAGCCTTACGAATAGCACTTATCATGTTAAAGAAGTAAAATTATGATTATAATCGCTTATAACTTTTCAAACACATATAAAAACAAGTTCATACCTTCCTTCTAGGACTTGAAAGGTAACAAAGTCCACTGAAAAGCTCAAAAATTCCACTCTTCTGAGCTAAGTATATACAATCTACGTTTCGAAGACTTTTTCTACTCAGAAAAATAACAAAACGCCAAAATAAATTCATCAGCTAACACTTCCAAGATTGTTTTTTTCACTTATAATCAGAAGAAAGGGAAGAAGAATACATACAATTATCGATAAATTTTCAAGAAAGTCCCCTTCCACTACACCAGACCAATTCAATCAGGGTCTCTGAACGTAGAGGGACCCCGGTTTTGAGACAGGGTATCTGAAACCATATCCATTTGCAATACCTTTTCACCTGTAAAACAACTCTTGACATCATGAGAAGATCCAATTTCCAAACCATACACATTACATACTAAACAAAAACGTAGGGCTTTATCAATGTACCAGAATCAGTAGACAAGTGGTTGGAGACGACGGTGGCTACCGGGCGGAGTGCGGCGGGGAAACAGAGGCGGCGGCGCAAGGCTTGTGATTTCTATCAGGAATCGGCGCCCTCATCTGCGCCGTTGATTCCGAGTTTTGGTGAATGGAGAATTGGGAGGATAAGATTTCATGTTCTCCACAGTTACATGATGCAGAGACAGAGAGAGGATAAGGTTTTCTTTATATATGTAAAGAATCAATGGTTGGGATTAAGTGAAAATTAATTGCCATATCAGATCATATAACTTAAAAATGGTATAAAAATATTCAGAATTTATTTTATATATTTACATGAAAATTACTCATGGTCAACATTTAAATCCTAATAATTGCATATAAATCTATGAATTTTAATTTAATCTAAATGATGTATTAAATGTTTTTTTAAAACTTCAATTTCAACACAAACATGGATTTTTAAAATTGATATAAATTATATATTTCGAATAACATATTTTTTGCAAAAAATGATGGAAATAGTGGCATAAAAAGTTCAATTAAAGTTTTAATAAATTTAAAATTCAACCCTCCAAATTTATACCCGTATCAAAATGATAACATGCACATTATAAGGTTAATGAAGAATGATTAGTACAACTATTTCATTTTAGTACATTGTAATGGTATATCAACATTGAAAACATAGTGATTTCACTATAAAATGTAACTTTTACGCTTGATAACGAATATTTGAACATTCATATCGATACAATTTCAATGACTATATGTTAAAATGTCTTGAAAATACTTAAATTTACTTAATTTCATTTGTAAGGAAATAAATTGATCACAACTATGATGGAAATATGACTCTAAAGTATATATACTTAAGTAGTGCTTATCGGGTTCTTACTACTTAAGTTCTCACTACACGTACCTTTCAAATAGCCGATACCAAAGAAAATTTACCCAATAAATGTCTTATGCATTATCAAATTAACATAATCATAAAAAAAATCGGGTTCAAAAAACAAAATTGGATGTTTCATGATATTTTTACAAATATTTACTGATCTGGACATTCATATTAATGTTATTTTATTGACTTCATGTTATTGTCAAAAAACACTCAATTATACATAATTCATTCAATAATGGAAATAAGTTGATCATAACTATGGTTGAAATATGACTGCGAACTATATATACTTAATTACATGTTATAGTCCCTATAGTGCTTCTCATGTTCTTTCTACTAAAGTTCTCACCGCACATACCTTTGATCGAACCAATACCAAAGAAAATTTACACAAAAAGTGTCTTATACGTTATCAACTAACATAATCATTAAAAAATTCAAAGTTTAAATGTCAAAATTTGATATTTCATGACATTTTCCAAAAACATTATACCAAGAGCAGCGGTTAGTTGTTGCTATGTATACCCAAAGCAACATTTAATTGTTGCTATGCATACCCAAAGCAACACTTAATTGTTGCTATGCATACCCATAACAGCAGTTAATTGTTGCTATGTATACCATGAAGATATTTTTTTTGTGAATTTGGTCCAGCAAGTCAAACTTTCAAATTCATGTGTTATTTTAATCACATCAAGAAATTATCGTAATCATAATAAAATTATCATAGTCATAAAAGAACTAGTTTAAAAGTTTAAATTTGATGTTTTATGACAATTATTTTTCAAATTTTCATTCAACTTAACATTCATATCAGGGATATTTCATGGACTATAAATTATAATGTCTCGCAAACACTCAAATCTAATTAATTTCATTTCGTAATTGAATACGACTATGGTGGAAATATGGCTCCAAAGTATATATGCTTAAGTACCAAGTTATAGTGTTAGTAGTGATTCTAAGTTTATTGATACTCAAGTTCGCACTACACGTAACTTTCATTGAGACAATAGCAAAGTAAATTTACAAAAAAAAAATGTTCGAGTTGGAATCGTACTTCGTACGTGTTGAAATATTTTGGCACATAAATTTTTATGACCAAATCACGCACGCAGAAATATTTTACAATTCCATGCACGGAATTTGCACAAAAAGTTTTAAAAGACCAATGACGAATTAATTACCCAGAGAAGACCAATTTGCACAAATGCTTTTACTTAATTACCTCCCTTTTTACACAAGTTCATATTTTATCATATTTCCACAATCATCTTTTTATGGGATAATTTTCTACAAAAATATAATCAACTTACTACAATTTTATTATATTGAATTAGTGTTGAATCTCCAATACTCAAACAACTCTGGGGTATTTTATTTTTAGAACATAAATACAACAACATAAATATTTTATTATTGTTATAAAACATAGTGAATAAATTACTTAATTAATATTTACACATCCCCATTCATTCAGCCGAAATGATCAAAAAACGACAATTTAAAAACAAATCTGAAATGTACAAATGTCTTCACTGATATCATAAACGATCATAATGCTCTTGCTACCTGTGAGGCTAATATTAAATGGGAACAAAAGAATTCAAACATATCCGATCATAGACGGTCTCAGAAAGCAGGAAAAAATAAACTATCAAAGGAAAATTGGACCAATAATGAGCCACCAGACTAATTATCTTCGCTTATTTTATTTCAAATATAATATTCCATAATTATAATTCATGCATGGTCATGTTTGACTAGCACATATTAATTGAAATCATGCTCTTACTATTTTGTATATTTTGGGTAGTGTTCTGCAATCACATCTATAAATAGATTGATGAACCGAACCATACATCTCACAGCAATAACATCTTCTTTCAATCTTCGCCTCATAAATCCTTTTCTCCAATACCAATTCAGAATGGTGGCTGTAACATTCGATTACGAGGTCAGCACTTCCATCCCTCCGCGAGGATGTTCAAGGCATTCACCATCGACGGAAATGCGATTCCGACCGTCTTCCCAAAGGGAGTTAAGAACATCGAGATTCTTCATGGAAATGGTGGACCTGGAACTGTTGTCAAGGTTTCTTTGGGTGAAGGTAATATAAGATCCAATATATTCTTCACAAATAAATTTGTTCCATGTTCGAATAAATTTGTTCCATGTTTTCAGGAAGCGCGCTGAAGAGCAGCACAGACAGGTACGATGCAGTTGACAAGGATAACTTGACCTACACCTTTACCACGATCGATGTTGAAGGTGGAACTGATGAGCTGAAGAATGTGATTGAATCTGTCTCGAATGTTGTTAAGGTTGTTCCATCCGGAGATGGAGGATCTCTGTGCAAGATCACTAGCATATACAACACCAAGGGTGATGCTCAGGTCACTGAAGAACAAGTCAGAGGAAAAGATAGAGTTACATTCATGTGCAAGAACATCGAGGAGTATTTTGATGCTGCCTACCTGGTCAGTCCGGATAAGCCCCTGATCCCTGATCCGATATCTGGTCCTGCAAGACAGAACCCCGGGAGGTACCCGAGGGTAGACCCTCCGGCGTGATGATGAAAGATGGATCTCGGGAGAGAAAAGGGGTTATCACTTGAATAGTCAGAAGATACTTACTTGGAATAGTGCTGAGGGGCACTATTTATACAATAACCCATGCTTCCCGAGTGGTCCATGTTCCGAGTGTCCTCTAGTGTGTGTCGCTGTCCGAGTTGTACGAACCCGGATACTGCCAAACTAGTTTTATCCCGTGACGGGCCAAGCCCATACTATCAAGAGGTATTTGGGCTTGGGCCTGGTATCATCACTAGCCCCCCGGAAGCCGATTCTTCCGTCCGAGGGTATGAACTCCTCTGATCCGAGGGCGGGAGGATTGGCTTTTTGTATTCGCCCCGGCCCGACAAAAATGAGACGGGCGCGCTCTTTTCAAGAACAATTAATGGTTGTCATCATTGTTCTCTCGCGTCCCAAACCCATTTAATAGTCGCTTTTTCGCCTTCCTTTTCTTGCTTTCTATAAATAGGCCTTTTTTTTCCCCAATCATTTTCACAAATCGCTTTCAACTTTCCAAAACCTTGCTGCCATTTTTCCTCTCCAAATCTGCATATTCTCTCTCCTCTTCGATCACTATGGCCTCAAACAATGCTCAGTCCTCCAACGTCGATCAGTCCGGGGCCGTCATGACTTACTCTCTTCAGAGTACTGCTCCTCCCCCTTCGGCTTCCGTTGGCTCATCGGCGTCCTACAAGCCGATTCATCTTTGTAGCAACGTCTCTCCCTCCGCTCCGATCTTCAAACGCTCCAAGAACCGAGAGCAAAGACAGATAGACAACGCCCGGAAGCATGAAATGAAGGCTGACGTCTGGACCACCAAGTGCCTCGGCGGCATGGGGGTTCCGATACCCTTGAACGCCCAGGTCTCCTCTGTTTCGGCCGAGGAGTCCGTGAGGTCTGTCCGGTGCATCCCCCGGATTCACTTTATGTGGGGTTTAAGTCTTCCCTTCCCCCCGTTGTACTCCCGGTTTCTGGAGTTCTACACAATCTCACCCTGCCAACTACATCCGAATGTGATTGCGGTGATGATGGGCTTTCTGGTCAGGAGCCTTCGATGCAAGATTGACCCCTCTTTCAATCTATGGAGGTCTTTCTATATGCTTATCAAGTGCCCGGGTAAAGAGATGATCTATACCGTTCAAGCACGGCCCGGGGTCCAGGACTTCATCCTTGGCAAAAAGGACTCGACGAAGAACTGGTAGCAGAAGGGGTATGTGAAGGTCAACCCTGAACTCTTCCCGGTCCCCGGCTGGAATAACAACGTCGTCGTCGACGCCCGGGAAGCCTTCCTTCCTGATACTCAGCTCGCATCTCATACTGCCCTGGCCTCGGACTATCTCAACCTTGACCAATACTGGCTCGCTGGCAACTCGCTGTATCTCTTCCCCCGCGCTATATACCCGGCCAGTGCCTTCCAAGACAGTCGTTGGGTCGTCACTTGGCCTGTTTTGGGTATGTCTAACTTCTACCTTTTTCCTTACTTCTTCTTAATTCAAATTCTAATCAACTATCTTCCTCCTTTCAGCTCCTACTTTGGAAAATGACCCTGAGGTGCCGATCCCTAAGAAGAAAGGCAGGAAGGTCACCCAAGCAGGAACTGGGGCCGACCCTGAGCCATCTCCATCGGAGAAGAAAAAGAAGGGTGGCCCTCACAAGGATGCCCAACCGGATCCTTTGGCCAAAACCAACCCGCAGCCAAAGGGTCAGCAGGCCAGGGATAAGAAAAAGGCAGGGGGCGATCAAGATCGCCATGTCGATCCTGACTCGCAGCAGGGGCACCAACAAGACAAGAACAAGGCTAAGGGGGGTGATCAGGATCACCATGTTGGTCCTGACTCGCAGCAGGGGCACCAACAAGATAAGAACAAGACGAAAGAGACCGTTCAGGCTCCTCCCCTTGGCTCGGGACCCCTCACCCTTGATCCCATTGAAATCATTGATCTCACACCCGATCCTGAGGTTAGCCGAGGGCATCCGGAGGTACTCGTGACCGAAGCGTCAGCTCAACAGGAGTCCGTTCGAGATCCTGTCGAAATTAATCCTGCTATTGTTCCAGCCGGAACCCTAGGTACTCCCGTGCTTATCCCGGGGCCACCTCTTGGCCGCGGGATGCCCCTATGGCCCCTGGCTAGAGATGGCAGGTCGCCTATGTCTAGGTACACCACCATCCCCGCCCCTGAGATTCCTCCTCCCCCCCCCCCTTCGTTCCCGGCAAGCGGAAAGGGGAGAGCTCCGATCATGGCGGGAAGAGGCATCGGACGAGTGGATCTCCAACCCCATCCTCCTCTGTCAACACTCCACAAATTTCATCTGCCAACCCTAAGGTATTTTTCCTTTACTATCCTTCTGTCTCTCTTATTATTATTATTACTTAAAAGACTCATCTACCCTGCAGGTTCAACTTCTCAGTTCTGAGTTTGCCAACTCCCCTGCTTTTCAAGCCGCCCTTGCTTCCTTCCTCGGGCATCATCTCGAAGGGAAAGAAGAAGAACTGAGGGCCGAGAAGGAGAACGAGCTCCGGGCCGAGAGAGAGGTCTCGGCTCAACTTCGAGTCAGGGTGAGTGCCCTGGAGAGAGAGCTGGAGGCTGCTCGGGCGACAAACTATAAGGATCAACTAGAGTTCGCCGAAGCCGTCGTTGACAAGGTCCTGGCCAGCCAAACTCTGTCACTCCGTCTTACCGAGCTGAGCATGGCCGCCAATGCCCACCAGTGCCATAATACTTATATGCAAGTTCGGGGCTGGTTCTCTCCTTCAATCCGAGCGTCGTTCAAACGGCAGTGGTACAACCCGAACGCCGAGGACCAACAACTGCACCTGGTGAATACCCTCCAGAAAGGTGGCATGAAGGGCCTCTCTCCCAAACTATGGGAAGCGTTGCGGGAAAAGCAAATGTCAACTGAGGATGTCCGAAGCTGGTCAACTGATTTGGTTCGGCTTCCTTGCCCTCTTCCCCCTGCTCCAGTCTCCGGAGCCAATCTGCCCGAAGACGAGAACTTTCCTCAATACTGCACCGTATATGGGCATTACAGGGGATTGTTCGATCCAAAAGAACTCGAGGCTGAGACCTCCTCATCCCCGGAGGCCGGCCAGGCGAACCCGGGTACCGCCGAGACCCCTCTGTCCCCTCCTCTACTCTTCTCCGATGATGGTTCGGACAATGACAGTAGCGATGACGGGTACAACCAAGGAGGAGCAGCTCCGAATGTTAGTTAGATTTTTTCCCCTTAATAATTTTTTTTTTTTTTTTTTTTTTTTTTACTATTCTGTTTTGTAATTTTCCTCCCGGATCTCCAACCCCGGGCCCTCATCTTGATGAATAAACATGCTTTCTATTTCTCTTGGTGCCGTTGCTTCTATTTATTGCTATTTTTTTTTTCGTGTGTGTCCTGACTTGATCATGTTGGCATCAGGGTTCTTCTAGAGTCCTTAGCGTCCCCGTTCTTCCCCCGGCTCCAGTCGGGGCCGGCTGTCCGAGTCTGATCGATCTACTATCTGAAGGAGGACTCGGCCCCCTGATCTCAGAGTTTCCCGATGCCGATTGTCTGCTCACTTGCCTGCTCCAGATCCAAGAGGACTTCGGGTCCCTGCCGAAATGCTACCGGATGGCCTTCGAAAGTGTCGACCGAGTTCTGGAGTTCGACCAGGTTATGACAGAGACGGAGGCCCAACACCACAATTTCCAGGTCCGGATCCAAAAGGAACTGGACGAGGTGTGGCATGATGTCATCCTGTACTACAATAAGTGCCAGCGAATGCAGAGCACGACCGAGCTCCGTAGGCAAGTTACCACACTGGAAACCGAGAACGAGAGACTGGCCACTAGAAATCGGACTCTGCAGCAGGAGCTGGTAATAGTTCATCTTTCCTACCACCTGCTAGGCCTCCGCCAAGGGGAGGTCGACATACCCGTACTGACTGACGTTCCTCGAGCCGTCGACGATCTCATCGCCTGGATGGAAAGTTCTGATCGGACATCGGGCAACTGGGCATCTGCTTACCAAGCAGCTAAGGACTGGCGGAAGAACATATTGAGTCGAAAAATCCTTCCTGAGTCCTTATCGCGCATTCCTCCTCCCGACGAAGTCGACCTGGCCTACGAACGATATGAGCACGCCCCTCAACTTTTGGACTTAGAAGCTTCGGAGCGGCGCTTGGCCCGGCTCCGGACGGTCGCAGCCCGATTCCGTGCTCGATTCCCTGGTCAAGGAAGGGCTTCCGATCCTGCTCAGGGAGCCGATCCTCCACCCCGCGGCGATTCGCGCCCGCCCCGGAATGACAAGAAGGGCAAGAAGAAAGTAGTCGGGACCGAGGATGTATCCACCAGACAAAGAGTTGCGAGGCAAACTCCCGTCCGAATTGGGGATCCGGCCGCTACGAACAGGGTTACTGCCCAAACTAGACAAAGAACGCCTAACTCGGCGACAAGGACAGGGGGCGCCCCTAATGATGGTACGGACGTTCCTCACACTTCGGCCGAAGAGCAGCAAATGCTGGAGATGGCTGTTCAGAGGAGTCGTCGCGAGACCAGGAGAATTCCTCCCGGCGAGGCGTCCTCCTCCCGGGCTCCAGAATAGGATAATTTTCTATTGTGTAACTCTTCCGAGTCTGTAACAGTCCGGTCCTGTAGACAATTGTAACCTTCTTGTTCCAAATATGTACAATAATTTTCAGTAAACGACATATTTTTCAATTTTAACATTCTAATGCGCGCATTCATTCCTTCTTTTAAAAACGGACACAAGGGGGCAGGCCCTTTTTACAAAAATCCCTGTTTCCAGGGTGTCCTCCTACCTACCTTTCGGTCGTCCGACCTCTAGGTTTCTATCCCGGGCTCCTACCGCCGGGGATCTATCCTACCTAGGCATCAAGTGCCAGAGGCTATTCTACCTAGGCATCAAGTGCCAGAGGCTATTCTATCTAGGCAACAAGTGCCAGAGACTATCCATAGAACCGCCTGAGGTTTGCTATGTTCCACCTTCGGGGAATTCCCTTCCCCGCTGGATCTTCCAGCACATAACTCCCGCCCGGGTGGGCTTCTATCACCCGATACGGTCCTTCCCAGTTGGGTGCCAGCTTGCCTTCCGGCTCCTGGTGACTCTTGTCGTTTCTTCTCATAACTCTGTCTCCTACCTTGAACTGCTCCATCCTCACTCTCCTGTCGTGATACTTCTTTACTTTCTCCTTTACCTTAGCCTCGTGCAGGGCCGCCCTCTCTCTTCTTTCCTCCAGCAAGTCCAGATTTGTCCTGGCTTCCTCTTCATTCTTTTCTTCGGGGACCGGCTCGGCTGTCCGAAGGCTGGGGATGCCAATCTCGGCCGGGATTACCGCCTCGGATCCATACGTCAGACTGTAGGGGGATTCTCCGGTTGCCGAACTTTCCGTAGTCCGATGAGCCCATAAGACACTCGGGAGCTCATGCACCCAGTTACCCTTTGCTCCCTGTAGCCGGGCCTTAATCCCACTTACGATTGTCCGGTTCGTCACCTCCACCTGGCCGTTGGCTTGCGGGTGGTAAACTGACGTCAGCTTCTGGCTTATCCCATATTTTACACACCAAGACTTGAAAGGATCATTTTCAAACTGCGCTCCATTATCAGTTACTATGGCCCTCGGAACTCCGAACCTGCACACGATGTTCCTCCAACAAAACTTCACGCAGGTAGACCCCCGGATGTTAGTCAGGGGCTCGGCTTCCACCCACTTGGTGAAGTAATCGATAGCCACAATCAGGTACTTCAAGCTGCCGGGAGCAGTAGGAAAGGGTCCGACCAGATCCAGTCCCCATCTGCTGAAAGGCCAGGCACCTGTTATCCCCATCATCTCTTCCCTTGGTATGTGCACTAGCGGAGCGAACTTCTGGCACTGAAGGCATGACCGAACCCTATCCTGCGAGTCTTCAAACATGGTAGGCCAATAGTACCCCATCCGTAAAATCTTCCGAGCCACAGTTCTGGCTCCTTGATGACTACCATTCGGACCTTCATGAACTTCTCGGACCAGGTACTTGCCCTCCTGCTGTTCCACACACTTCAGCAATGGCTGGAGATAGCCTCTTTTGTACAGTGCCCCTTCCTAGAGGGTATACTTCGGCGCCTTGACCCGGATTTTCCTGGCCACCACTCGGTCGGCCGGGACCTCTCCTGTCAGAAGGTACGCTCGAATCGGAGCCATCCAAGAGTCTTCTGGCACCACCTCCACTGCCAGGATCTCATCAACCTGTTCGTAACTTCTCCTCTCCAGTGTCTCCCTTCTGAGAGGCGCCTTCTGTCCTGGCTTCAACTTCGAAGATGCCAACTTGCTCAACGCGTCGGCCTTTTCATTCTGTTCTCTTGGCACCTGCTCCAGGCTGAAACTATCGAAATGCTGGATCATAGGCTGGACCAGCTCCAAGTACCTTTGCAAACTTCTCTCCTTTGCTTCGTATTCCCCATTCACCTGCTGAACTACAATCTGAGAGTCGCTGAATGCCCGGATCTTTCTTATCTTCAATTCCCGAGCAAGTTTGAGTCCCGCTACCAGCGCCTCATACTCTGCCTCATTATTCGTGGTTTTAAAGTCGAAATGTAACGCATAGTGGTACTCCTCTCCTTCCGGGGATGTCAACAATACCCCGGCTCCACTGCCTCCTGCATGCGCTGACCCGTCGACATGCAATGTCCACCCCGGGCCTGCTTCAGGCTCTTCCTCGGCCACCGTGTTTGACCCGACCATCTCTGTCAGGAAATCCGCCATTGTCTGGCCCTTAATGGCTTTCCTCGGCTGATATGTTATCTCGTGTTCCCCCAACTCTATGGCCCACTTCATCAAACGTCCCGACGCCTCTGACTTGAGCATCACCTGCTTCAGGGGGTGGTTGGTCAGGACCGCAATCGGGTGAGCCTGGAAATACGGGCGCAACCGTTTTGAGGCGTAAACCAGCGCCAACACCAGCTGTTCCAGACTTGTGTACCGAGTCTCCGGACCCTGTAATGCCCGGCTGACAAAGTATACCGGACACTGCCTCCCGTCTTCCTCTCGGACCAGTACCGCACTGACAGCCGATGCGGATGCGGACAGGTATAAGAGCAAATCCTCTCCCTCCTTCGGCTTCGAGAGGGTCGGGAGCCGGCTCAAATGTTCCTTCAGATCCCCGAATGCCTTCTCACACTCCTCTGTCCACTCGAACTTCTTTGCCTTCCTTAATATGTTGAAGAAGGGAAGTTGTCTCTCGGCACCTTTTGACAGAAAACGGCTCAAGGCTGCCAGGGAACCCATCAGTTTTTGCACTTCCTTTACGTTCTTTGGCGACTGCATCCGGCTTATCGCCTCCACCTTCTCCGGATTGACGTCAATCCCCCTGCTAGACACCATATATCCGAGGAACTTCCCAGCCGCTACTCCTACCACACTCTTCTCGGGGTTTAGCTTCAGGTTGACCTTCCTTAGAATGCCAAACATCTCTTCCAAGTCTTCTAAGAAACCTGGGTAGCTTCTGCTCTTCACCACCATGTCGTCAACGTATAGCTCCATGCTCCGGCCCAGCTGATTTCGAAATATCGAGTCTGCCATCCGCTGGTACGTCGCCCCTGCATTCTTCAAGCCGAACGGCATCCGCCTGTAGCAGTAAGTTCCGAAATCTGTGATAAAAGCTGTTTTCGGCTTGTCCTCTCCCGACATTTGAATCTGGTGATAGCCCCGGTATGCATCGAAGAAAGCCAGAGCCTCGTACCCGGTGATGGCCTCCACCAATCGGTCGACCGGGGGAAGAGGGTAACTGTCTTTTGGGCAACACTTGTTAAGATCGGTGAAGTCGATACACATTCTCCAGGACCCATTGTGCTTCTTTACTAACACCGGGTTAGCCAACCATTCCGGGTATATAATTTCTTCTACTACCCCGGCTTCCAGCAACTTCAACACCTCCTGTCTCACCACCTCGGCCCTATCCCCTGCCAAGGCCCTCTTCTTCTGTCGGATCGGCTTTAACTCGGGGTATACATTCAGCTTATGGAGAGCTAACTCCGGAGGTACGCCTGTGAAGTCCTTCTCTTCCCATGCAAACACATCTTCGTATTTTGAAAGCAAGGATCGTAACTCTTCCTTCACATCGGTCGGCATTTTCTCCCGACCTTGATCGTGCCTCGGCTCCCCACCTGCATATCTTCTACATCCCCCGGACCTACTTCTCCCTGCACTGCTCCAACCGGGGCCTTCCTAGCCTCCTGAAGGGCTGTGAGCATGCAACTTCTGGCCGTGGACTGGCTTCCTCGAACCGTCGCCACCCCCTGACTGGTTGGGAACTTCATGGTCAAATGGTACGTCGAGCAAATGGCCCTGGCTTGAGCCATCCACGGCCGTCCGATGATGATGTTGTATGGGGACTGAGCGTCTATAACCGCGAAGTTGCACCGGACCGATGTCTTCTTGCTCCTGTCCAGGTCGTCGACCACTGTTACTGTTAAGGACACCACCCCCAAGGGATGCTCCGTGCGGCCGGTAAACCCTGACAAGGGAGAGGTGCTCGGGCGAAGGTTGTGGCGGCCTATTCCCAGCTGGTCAAAGCAAGAAGCAAACATGATTTCCACACTGCTTCCGTCATCAATGAACACTCGCTTGACCGTGAATCCTTCTATCTCCGCCGTGATCACCATCGGATCCGTATGGGGAGTTAGACTGGGCACCGGATCCTCATCCGAAAAGGTGATGGCCTCGGTGGGGCGCAGTCTCTTCTCCCTGTCCTCACCAGCCGGCACATACCGGCTCCGGGCCTTAGCCGCTGCATGGGACTGGGGCCCACCCCCTACTTCTCCATGTATGACATTTATCATCCGGGGAGGGACCTGATTAACCGGTTCCGGTGCCATAACCAGAGCTGCCGCACCCGGCTGGGCGGCCGGAGCCGGAACCCCTCGCTGGTTATCATTCCGCGGCCTATTCCTCCAATTCCTCTTCCTCCCCGCTCCGGCCTGCTGCCCAGTCGCCGGACGCTGGTTCTCCTGGCTCACACAGTCTCTTAACTGTCCTCTCTCGATCAACTTCTCAATCTCCACCCTTAGGCTTCGGCAACCATCTGTTGTGTGTCCATTAGACTTGTGGAACGCACAATATTTAGCTGCATTCGCTGGAGTCGGATTTCCCGGTATGGGGGCCGGGTCTTGAAACAGGTTTCGATGAATTGTCAGGATCTCCGACCGGGTTTTCGTCAGGGGAGTGAACGTTTCAGCCCGAGGGGGGTCTACCCTCGGCCTCATCGGAGCCGGGCCCGCTTCCCTCCTGCCGGGATCAGCCACCCGAACCTTGTCACCTTTTCCCATCCCCTTGTCCTCGAAGTACCCTTCCTCCTTCCTCTTCTTACTCCCTTCGAGAAGCGAACAATACATCTCCACCTCAAGATCCAGCTGGTGAAAGGTGGTCGGGATATTCTCCATGAGTTTTGCCCATAGAACCTCGTCTCTCAGCCCTGCAATGAACCCTGCTATCAGGGCCTTCACTTGAGCGTCTCTGTCGATCACCTTCATAGAATCATCCATGTACCTCCTGTGGAAACCCCGCACTTCCTCCTTTGCCGATTGCCGACTATAAGCCACCTCGGCCAGAGGGAGGTACTTCTTCCTTTTGGTCTCATATCTGTGCATCAGAGCCCTCGAAAAATCATAGTAGTTCCTAAAACTTTCCGAGGGTTGCGCCTCAAACCATGACAAACAGCTTCCCCTCAGATACGAACTCACCAGCTTGCACATAAGCTCCTCCCGAATGTCACGTGTTCCCATGACGTTATGATACGTCCTGACAAATTCCTCTGGATCAGTCTCCCCACTGTAGGTCGGCACCCCCTCCGGGACTCTCATCCCCATCGGCCAAGGGAAAGTGCTGATGTAACCTATCCAGGGGGAGGTAGGCCTTCCTCCATTCCTTCCTATCAACCGATCCAACCTCTCCTCTACCGAGTTTAGAGCCGCCGGGGCCCGATCTACAACCGCCGGGTATGTGCCATAGGTTCCTGCGACCGGGGCCGGCTGAGCCATGGCGTATCCGGCCATCGGTGCTTGGCTTTGCATCCACACCGGTCCTTGCATCCCGGGGGCCCAGCCCCCCGAGGCTCCAGGGGGTTGGGCGTAATACCCTCCTGGTGCGGGGGGGTACCCCTGATATCCGTGTTGAACCATCCCGTGTCCTGGAGCTCCATAACCGGGATAGCCCCCACCTTGGCCGTATCCTGGCATCATTCCAGCTGGTTGCCCTACACTCCCAGCCTGCCTTTCCAAGTCTATCACAACCGGAGGCCGAAGACTCTCCTGCCCGTGAACGGCAGGGGGTCCTCGGCTGACCACCTCCGCAGCCAACGGAGGTAAACCCGTAGGAGGTCCCATCGGGGTCGGGTTAGATCCTGACCCAAGCTGAACCAGGGGTACTCGGACCTCGGTCACCGGAGGGTTCGACCGTTCTTCAGTCGGTTTCGTCCCCGATCCCGATCCTTGCTTTGCCGCCAGCCAACGGCGGTACTCCTCCTCCTGGGTGGCGGCGAACTCCCTTCTGTCGCGATCATCCTGCGTCATTTCCGGTTCCCTCTCTCCTTCCGGCTCTGAATTTCCTTCAGAGACGTCTGGATCCGAATACGCTGGAGCCTTCCCCTTGCGCGCTCGATCCCTCATTTGGCGCAAAGTAAGGTCCTCCTCTACCGCTTCCGGTCTTCTTCCTCCTCTACCTCTTCGCGGCGGCCGACCTCGAGGCGGCATCTTAATGCTTTTTGTGAACACAGATCGTGTCCCACTAGGCGTGCCAACTTGATGCTGCCTACCTGGTCAGTCCGGATAAGCCCCTGATCCCTGATCCGATATCTGGTCCTGCAAACAGAACCCCGGGAGGTACCCGAGGGTAGACCCTCCGGCGTGATGATGAAAGATGGATCTCGGGAGAGAAAAGGGGTTATCACTTGAATAGTCAGAAGATACTTACTTGGAATAGTGCTGAGGGGCACTATTTATACAATAACCCATGCTTCCCGAGTGGTCCATGTTCCGAGTGTCCTCTAGTGTGTGTCGCTGTCCGAGTTGTACGAACCCGGATACTGCCAAACTAGTTTTATCCCGTGACGGGCCAAGCCCATACTATCAAGAGGTATTTGGGCTTGGGCCTGGTATCATCATATTTGATCTCCAACCCAGATATCTACAACTAAGTTATCATGGGCAAAAGCGAATATGCAGATGTATATTCAAGTTCTTTGGCTCTTCTTTTCATTTTCTTCTTGTTTGGACAATAAAGCTCCGAAAGATGTATTTTTCTGGGCGATCAGCTGATGAAAAGTTTGAAACGTACGCGTGACTATATTTGTGCTCTGCACTGATGGCGAGTTTGTAATGTTCGGTTTGAGTGATAAAAAGAAATTGGTGTGAGATTTTTGATTTTTCCATTCTATAGCTTTGACATTCTTTCATTTTATGTTTGATTTAATTATCTTGTCAAACTCTGTCAAAACTTTATGAGGGCTGATAAGTGCAGGTCCAAATGAATTATGCAGGTTAAAAATATGGTTAGAGCAAGTCCAACAGTTTCTCCATTCACATTCTCCATAATAGAGAAGCAAACCTCATATTCCCTATATTTTTTTGCCTCAACTCCAACAGTTTCTCAATTTTTCATTCCATTAAATTTAGGTGTTTGCTATATGCAGGTCCAATTTACTTCTGCAGATCCAATGAAAGTGAGAAAATACCATAATTATCCTTCACTCGTTTATTAGTTTTTACAAATATATTTCTAAAATCCTAACCTTAAATGCATAAACCCGTCTATGTAATGATTGAACACGTGTTCAAATTATAAATTATTTTTTCTTGAATTATAATACATATTTAAGATGAACATTATTGTCATTTCAGATTTAATTTGGACCTGCAGAAGTAAAGTAGATCTGCATTTAGAACCACCCTAAATTTATCACTAACATTTAATACTACATATTTGTCCAATTCTCTTCTATTTTTAAAGTCATATATTTAATAAGTTCAAATAATAATGAACAAACAAATAATGAGCTTATAATAAAAGTTATAATAATATTTCATATTTGACATTACTTACTCCATAATATAAAATTATAAAAATATATTTTATAAAAATAACACATTACGAATTACAATAGTATTATGAATAATTAGACTCATCTCTTTTTAATTATTTATTACAAGTTATTTTGTTTCAATCATTTTAATAAAATGTTTGCCAAAAGAAAATTTTAGTTTAGACGTTATGACTTATAAACAAACGTCAAAATAAATATATTTATGAACTTAAAATTTAGTAAATTTATACTGAAAAATAGATTATATTTGATTATTAAATATCAATAGATATGTACATGTAAAAATAGTCATATGAGATCTTATTACAATCGTCTTTATGCATATTTTTAGAATATATATTTTTGATAAAATTTTATTGTAATTATTTTGAAATATTATCATTTAAAATTATTGAAGAGAAACAATTAATGAATGAAATAACAAAAAGCAATGCTACTAGAATTAAATTTTACTTCTCCAAATCTTCTCCCACATTCTCTAAATTTGGAGAAGCAAACATTCTCTCTTCAATTTTCCTATTATGGAGAATGGGATGGAGAATCTGTTGGAGTTCAAAAAAGCCTCAAATTCTCCATATTTGAGCAAATTTGCTATTATAACAAATCTGTTGGACTTGCTCTTAAATGACCCAGTTGGCCTCAAAATATTTTTCCCATATTTTAATCCTAATTTTGTAGGGGTATTTCAGACATTTAACCACATTTTTGAACCTGCATAATCCGTTTACACCTGCACCTAAAATTCCTAAACTTTATTTATCTTATCCTCAAACTCTTTCAAATAACATGGAATTGATGGATTTTTTAGAGAATATTTCAGTTGTTATAAATTAAAATCTTTAAAATTCTCATACTTCATCTTTATTTCATAATTTAGATTTGTTTAAGTTAAAATCACTGAAATAGTGGAGAGAAGTTTATTTAACTCCCTAAATCAAGAATATAGGCCAAAAAATGGCCAAAATTTTACATCTCTAAAAGACCATCTAATCATGACAAAAAGTACTAAAATGCATAGTAATGCTCTTTTAAAATTAGGTTAAAGTAGATATACAAATCAAAATGAGATCCCTTTTTCCTAATTCAAAGCCATTTAGTGAATTGTATAGAAAAATACAATATGGCCTCAAACCTAGAGAGAAGGATCAATATACATATCTATATTACCATGATAGACCAGTAAAGAACAAGACAGTAGATTTGGAGTAAAAAAAGATGATATAGAGTGAGGTGTTGATGTAGTAAAAGCTTCACATGGAGTAGAAAAGATTTCAATATCTGAGAGATGGAAAGTCAATTTGCAGGACAGCCTAAACCTCTGGTGGCGGTTGGGGCTAGGTAAATAGAGAATTACCTCTAATATTCAGAGCAAACTTAGACAGGAAATCAGAAGTTAAATTTTCTTGTCTTAATGTGTGAATGATGTTAACTTGGATTGACCTACTGGATTCGTTACAGAGGTTAAACAGTTTCCAGTGAGTTCTGATAGAATTCAAAATCATAGAAATGTCTGTTAGTGAATCAAAATCAATAATTAAGTTCCGCCTTCCATAATAAAAACCAAAGTCAACAAAACCTGCTCTAATGGCCTTGATCTCAGCTTCATAATTTCGACGGCAGTATATATGTTGAGTATGGAAACATATTTCAATGCAATTAAAAGAAGGGACATGAAGTGAGAAAATGGATAGAGAATATATTCATATGGAGTTATAAGAATGAAAAGTTTTATGTGGTTTGCGGAGTTTTTTGTGCCAAAATAATACTTTTTTCAATCTATTTCTCAAACTAAATACACTTTTAACTGTGCGTATTTTTAATACTAATTTTCAAAATGATATTTTTCTTGTCATGTACTAAATATTCAAGTAATTTTTTAATTTTCACCTATATATACAATTTTAGTATTTTCCCTTCAAAATACAGCATTCTAAACACAGAAATTAATTAATTTGTATCCTGGATCGAAATGAAATAGCCAGGGTTGGTAAAGAGAAGTCTCAAAAAAAGGGGGGTTGTAAAGAGAAGTACCGGAAAGATATTAAACTCAAGCCGGTTAAATCGAGTTTTCACATTTTATTTCCCATGCATGGTTATTAGGTTCGGCTCAGCACTTTCAATTTGTATAAAAAAAACGTTTTCCTTAGCTTAAATTTGTGGGGAACTAAATTAAACTGAACCAATTCATACTAAAAGAATTTATTCATTACAAGTAATAATAAAATAGTTAAATTAAGATGAATTTCATTATATTCTATTTAATCAAAACTGCAATCAATTGAAAAATAATTAGATAATATGAAGAGGCCTTGCTGATCTGGTTAATTTGGGTCAGATAGGATCAAATAGCTATAGCTGTAACGCTACTTTGATCAAATTAGTGATCTCAGTGTAATATCAATAATTGAGGCACATTATTATATTTCGTTGCAAGATAGTATGACGGTTAAACCCTCACTCAACTACTCAATGTATTAAAAAGAACGAATGTTTGTCTGAATTATGCTAAACAAATCAGTTGTTTATGAGTGTTGAAATGGTGGATCGAATATAATTAAATGACATCTAGAAAACGTACACACTGCACAATAAAATAATTCGGAAGAGAGTCTTCATAATATTTATCTCCCGAAGATTGGCAATGTCACACTAAAAAAAAATGCAATATCAAAAAGGAATTAAATAAACTTAAATTTTTAAATAAATTAGAGAGAGAAAACCTTTAACTGGGAATTTACTTTCAGAGCACACATTATGAACAGAAAGTGCTACCTGGTCAAAGTCATCATAGATTTATATGATTTGTCTAAGAATAGAAGAAACTGAGCCAACGGGATTGACCAAGACTGATTTTAATAGTTCTAACTCTATGGTTAACATTATGAATGCTTCTATTGTCTCAAATCTCATTTGTCACCTATATTTGCATTCCAGTACTCTATATATAGGCTGATCTTAGCTGAGTGTAATCCACACCGACATCTATACACAGCTTCTTCAGTTTCAATCCTCATCTCCCTTTCCTTCTTCAATATACAGAATGGTTGCTGTAACATTCGGCTACGAGGTGAGCACCTCAATCCCCCTGACAAGGATGTTTAAGGCATTCACAATAGACGGAAATGCGATTCCAACTGTGTCCCCAAAGGGAGTTAAGAACATTGCGATTATTCTTCATGGAGATGGTGGCCCTGGAACCGTTGTCAAGGTATAAGATCTAATATATTCTTCACAAACATTTCAAACATTTCTGAATAATGTTTTGACAATAATTGGTGTTTTCAAGAAGCGCCCTTAAGAGCAGCACAGACAGGTACGATGCAGTTGACAAAGACAGCCTCACCTACACCTTTACCACGATCGATGTCGAAGGTGGAACAGATGAGCTGGAGAATGTGATCGAATCTGTCTCGAATGTTGTTAAGGTTGTTCCATCCGCAGATGGAGGATCTCTGTGCAAGATCACAAGCATTTACAACACCAAGGGTGATGCTCAGGTCAATGAAGAACAAGTCAGAGGAAAGGACAGAGCCATTCATGTGCAAGAACACTGAGGAGTACTTGATTTCCAACCTAGATATCTACAACTAAGTTGCATGACGTCTTGATTTTCTGTTTAGTATTTCTTCTCCGAGTGTTTTTGGATCAATAAAGCATCAGAATAATACATTTGTATGCTGATTGCTTACTTAATTTCGTGCTTGAATGTACTGAGTATGTTCGGTACAAAGTTTATTCAATTTGGTGTGTAATGTTTGGTTTTCGCGATTTCAAAGTTGTGTGATTTCCTGTCCTATTATATTACGACTTTCAATTTAGTTTTGTACATTCTAGTGATCTTAATAATACCTTCAAAAAATAAAGTGATCTTAATAATTGATATATAATATGCTGATCAAATATATGATACATATGAGTGTTGATACATGTAGGTCCATGTTTACTAATGTAGGTCTGAAAAATATAATACTTTGGGTGGTTTAGCACAATTCAGGGGTCACATATTATATTTTTCAGACCTACATCAATAAAAACGCTGGTTTAAAAAGCGCTAGAAGTACGTTAGTCAGTTTGGGCACAATTACATAATTAATAGTACAATTACAAAAACTTAATTAAAAATAAAGTATCATATAAATGGAAATTATCGGATTTTAATTATATATGTAGATGAAATGTTGTGAGCAAAAAAATGATATTTCCGAATCACAGATATAAGAGAATAAACATTTGAAATTAAACATCATATCAATTGTATTTATTACCAAAACAACAAAGTTTAGTAAAGAGACCAAAATTTTAGCATCAGAAATCCCACCTCTCTTCTCCTCCCTCCCCTCAAACCCAGAAATCCGCCCGATAACCAATTTCAACTGAAAAAATGCATGCTTGTATGATCGTGATTCAGTCCAGATCTTGGTCGGCCACTACAGCAACGCTCTAAGTGGGAAGTTCCAGCGCGCCAAGCCCACGATGGCCAACATTCAGGCTGCTTTCCAGGCAATCGGTTTCACTGGAAGATTCCAGATTGGCTCGCTTGATTATAAGCATGTCCTAATTCGATTCCAAGACCCCTCGGATTATCAAAGATGTTGGCTGAAATCCTTCTAGACGGTAGCTGGCATTTATATGAATATTTTTAAAATGGTCATCGGAATTCTCGCCGGAGTATGAATCACCTTTAGTGCCGGTCTGGGCTCTGGTAAGAGACACACCTCTTTACTATTACAATACAACTATGCTTGAGGATGTCGGCAATCAGATTGGGAAATTCATCAAGGTGGATTCGGCCACCAACCATATCACTAGGCCTTCCACCCTCAAGATCTGTGTGGAGGTGGACTTAACTCAGGAATTGATCAGCTCCATTCAACTGGGAAGCCCAGAAGATGTCAAGGAGTGCAAAATTGAATATTTAAGCCTGCCTCATTACTGTAAGCATTGCAGGAAATTAGGCCACTCAGATAGCAACTGTAGGATGCAAAACCCTGAGTTGAGAAAGGCATGGGCACAGAGATGGAAAGACAAGCAAAGCAACCCACAACAGACAACTCAGCAAGCAAGTTCATCTGGTCTATCTTCTAACCAAAATAAAATGGATGTTCGATAGCAAAATGGTAAACAGGATTCCAGGTATCCACCCAATACTGACACTATGATGGCCCCATACAAACCTCCAATTCCCAGCTCAGAAATCAAAGGTGTCAACAAGACCCCGATATCCTTTTTTTCTCTGGATGAGATTGATATAGATGGTTTTAAGAAATTTTCAAAGAAAAAAAACCAAACACACTTGCATAAAGTAGCTAATAATTTCCCTTCTATGGCAGCACAATCATTAGCTATTGTACCATATCAATCTATGGAATTGTCCAATTCCTTTTCATTGCTTCAGATTGAACAGGATTCTGAAATTCTGGAAGAGAGCAGTGAGGAGGAGGTAGAGCTTCATATACTCCCTACAACTGATCAGAAAAACAACCAAGAAGCTACCACTCCCACAAAGGAAAAACAACACATGGAATCAGACTTTCTGCAGGAGGACTCTGGTTCTCCCAACACAGGTAACCCTTCAGCAGTCACAGGTAAGACTGTTGATCCCCATATTCCTAAAACTAAAAAAACAAAAAAGAGTGAGCTTTCTGATGTTAGCAGATTGCTCAGACCAAAACCTAGAATTAACTATTTTTAATGGTTAATTACACTCTAATCTCCAATATGTTAGTGTGGAATGTAAGAGGTTATGGTACATCCATTGACAGACTTAGACTCCTCATCAATATACACAATGTTTCTATTTTATGTGTCATTGAACCAATTCATGACAACATAGATATTACTTATCTACAAACTGAGTTAGGTTTCTCTCACTGTATAGCAGCTGAGAATGTTAAAATTTGGCTTTTTTATAGAAATAGTTTTTCTATTGACATTATTTCACAATCTGACTAGTTTATTCAGGTCTTGATCACTGAAAAAATGTCATTGGTGAACTGGACTTCTGTCTTCATATATGCACAAACCACTAGAGTGCCCAGACAGACACTATGGGCTGACCTTTTAAACCTCCCACTAACCCCCACACTATTTGCAGGTGATTTTAATACTGTTGCTTCTGTGACAGAGAGGAGAGGAAGACATAATCCTCCTTTACGCAATATCAGTGAGTTTAGGGACTTCATAGAGGGTAGACAGCTTCAGGATATCCCTATAGTTGGTAGTACTTACACATGGACTAATCACAGGGTTAAAGAGGACAGGCTCTTACAGAAGTTGGATAGGGCAATGTGTACTTTAGATTGGATCAATAAATTTCCCCAAACCTCAGTTCATGTCCTGAATAGAACCACCTCTGACCATAATCCTATTCTCATCTCTATCCAAGATTCAATAGAAAAATCTCCCAAACCATTTAGGTTCCAAGAAATGTGGATTGACAGACCAGATTTCTTGGAGGTAGTCCAACAATGCTGGGAGAAACCCTCACAATTCTCAGGAATGTATAATATGGTCTTCAAACTTAAGAGGTTTAAGATCAAGCTCAGAAAATGGAATAGGGATTCCTTTGGAAATGTGCACCAAAATTTGATTGATGCAGAGAATTCAGTTGCAGAACTGGAAGAGGTTTATCATCAATCAGGAACTGAATAGGATATGATTAAGTTAAATAGGGAGAGGGCCCTACTGATAAGATCTGAGAAAGAGGCAGTAGCATTCTGGAGGCAAAAAGCAAGTTTGAAATGGCTTAAGGTAGGGGATGCAAATTCCAAGTATTTCCACAATGCAATCAAGGAGAAGAGATGCAGGTCTAGGATCACAAAGGTGAAGGATGGAAATGGCAACTGGCTTTCTGATCCAGAAAAAATAAAGCAAGAGGGGACCAGATTCTATGAAGCTCTGCTCAATGAGAATGTGGATGAAATGGACCTCACTGGTCAGTACCATCAGCATTTCATGGATGTTATACCCACACTCATCACTGGAGAGGACAATAGCTTCCTACTAAAAGAACTTGACATGGAAGAATTAAAGGCAGCTACCTTTGGACTCAATAGAGATGGCACTCCAGGGTCTGATGGATATTCTGGGCATTTCTACACTGTTTTTTGGGACATCATCAAGAAAGACCTTTTAGACTCAACTACTGAATTCATGTCTGGTCAGAGACTTCCAAAAGCCATTTCCAGTACATGGCTTGCTCTCATACCTAAGAAAGAGAACCCTGCCTCCTTTGGAGATTACAGGCCCATTAGTTTGTCAAACTACCTTAATAAGATCTACTCTAAACTGTTGATGGAGAGAATACAGCCCTACATGAGTAAGATCATCTCTGAAGAGCAATCAGGTTTTTTACATGGGAGGGACATAACTAATAACATTCTACACATGCTGGAAATGGTCAAACTTCTAAACTCCAACCAAAGGTCCACAAACCTCATTGTAAAGCTGGATATGCAGAAGGCTTTTAACAGGGTGTCTTGGTCCTTCCTCAACTCAGTAATGCTCAAGTTTGGATTTCATGGGAGTTTTGTGAGGCTGATATTGCAGAATATTGAAGCTGCCATGTTCTCAGTCTTGGTAAATGGTGCAGCTACAGGATTCTTTGGATCAACTAGGGGGACCAAACAGGGGGATCCCATCTCCCCTTTTCTCTATAACATAATCACTGAGGCCTTTTCTAGAGGTATCAAGGAGTTAATCAGATTACAGTACTTAGAGAGTTTTGGAATGTCAAGAAATGTGCCTGCTGTCTCCCATTTAATGTATGATGATGACACAACAATTTTCATTAATGGTAAGAAGAAGAATTTAAGGAGGTTGAAGGATTTCTTGCAAGCTTATGAATCTGTCTCAGGCCAGAAGATCAACTACACAAAATCTGAGTTCTTCCTTCACCACAGAAATGCAACTGCCAAGATCAGAGTGACAAGAAGGATCCTTGGGATGAAACTGGGGAAATTGCCTTTTTCTTATCTAGGAGTTCCTGTTTTTAGAGGGAAGAACTTGGTAAGACATTATCTCCCACTCCTTGAAAGAATGGAAAAGGCCACTAAGAACTGGAAAAATCAGTGGTTGTCCAGTCCTGGCAAACTAATCCTAATCAATCATGTGATGCTGGCAATCCCCACTCACATTATTGCAGTACTGAAACCTCCTAAGATAGTAGTGAAGAGAATGGAAAGAATTTGCTCAAAATTTTTCTGGGGAGAATCTGATTATGGTCAAAGGAGAAGCTGGAGGAAATGGTCTGGTTTGTGTCTTCCTACTTCTGAAAATGGGTTGGGTTTAAGGGATATCAGAACAATCATCCCTGCCTTTTCATGCAAGATCTGATGGAAATTGCAACATAATTCTACTCTATGGACCAAGCACCTATGGTCTCTCCCTCAAACTTATAAATCATCTCTGACTTGGAATAGGATCTGTGATGTCACAGAACTGGCAAACTCACACTCACAACTTTTGGTTGGAACTGGGAACAGACCCTTCTGGGATGCAAACTGGCTAGGAGATGGTGCCCTTTTCTACAGTTGGCCTCAGCATATAAAATTGCCATTTCCTGATATCACAATCTTAGAATTTTTTAATAGGAAGATGTATTATATTAACCTGCTGGAGCCTCACTTGGCTACCAATCTGATTTATTCTTTGCAGGCAGCAGAACTCAAGTATGAGTATCAAGACAGACTCATATGGAAGCCTGGAGCAAATGGTGAATTCTCAGTTAAATCCACCTATCAACCACTCATAAGAAGGGACATCCCTAGGGATCACATTGCCAAAACTTGGGAAGTATTTCTGCCAAAAAAGGTATCTATCCTTATCTAGAGACTCATAAATAATTTACTGCCTTTCCCAGAGAACCTAGTGAAATTTGGCTTCCACTTTCCCTTTAAATGCATGATTTGTAGTAACCAGGATTCAGTATAACACCACTTTAATGAATGTCTGGTTAATGGTCAAGTCTGGTCACAAGTGCATAGGAGCTTGCTTATTCAACCCCCTATCTTCCTGAATTTCAGAGCTAGATTACTCTATTATTTATCATGCAAGGGTCTATCCAAAGTCCATTGTATAGTTATCAGAATCACTGCTCTAGTGACTTTCTGGCAACTGTGGCTGAGGAGAAATAAGCTCATGTATGATGAGTGTAAATTTTCTACCTCTGAAATGTGCATAAAAATATTCAAACAAGTCTCATTAATCTTTACTGCACATCCCTTAGTTGGAAACCCTGTCAGGAACCATTACTTGATCAGTTCAAAACTGGTACCTTTTCTGATTCAGAAAAGACCAAAAATGATAAAGATTGTTAAGTGGTTTCCTCCAGACATGGGACTAAAAATTAATGTTGATGCTGTTTTTAAAAATGGCCAATGTGAGATAGGAATTATTGTAAGGAATGGACAGGGTGCAACAAAGTCTCTAAGGATGAAATACATGTCTGCAAAATCCTCTCTACATGCTGATATTCTGGCTATTATGGAGGGACTAATTGAGGTCTCAAATGGTGAATCATCCACAGTCTGCATTGAAACTGGCTGTCTCATGGCATTGAAAGGTATCTCTGAACCTTTTTCAGTAGATTGGTCTCTTTTCTCTCTCTGCACTAAAATTCAAATCATGCTTGCTGGCACTCCCATTTTACATATACTGAGAGAAGGAAACAAGCCTGCTGACTTTATAGCTAAAAGGAGCCTTGATATGTGCTTATCAGAATCAACAAATTTCTCCCAAGCTCCTGCTATTCTAAAAGGCTTAATCAGGCTAGATAAACTGAATATTGCCTCTTGTAGAGTTGTTTGAAACAGATGATACTGGGTATGTTTAATGTGCAGATGGAGCACTGAACTTTCATCAACAATTCTGACCTGCTTCAACAACAAATCATGAAGGACAAACTGAACCTGAACCTGAACAACTGGCCTCCAGCAACAATCTGAAAGAAAGAACTGAATCTGCTCATTCCAGCTCTCTGGCTGTAGAAATTTTGTGTATATTGTGCCTTCACTAATGGTAAATATTCTGATTCTTCATTCCTTCGGGTGGTAAACTTGTGTTTCGATCTTTGTTGACTCGATTCACTAAATTGCTCTCCGATCGCGTAATGAAATCAGAATATAACCTAACCATTAGTAAGTACTTAGAGAATAGGCATTCTTTTTGGCCATTCTTTTTAGGCTTTTGAAGGCTAAGTATCTGCCTTTTATTGTAACCAACATTCATGCATTTGGCATTTAAATTGGTTTAGGGAGCCAAATAAAATTCCCTCCACCTATGGTGGTTTAATTAAAATATATATCTATATATATATATATATATATATATATATATATATATATATATATATTAAACACATGACTGGGTTTAATTAGATGGGTCTGAATCTAGGGTGGCAAAGGATCTAGGCTGATCTAGTCGTGTGCACCTAAAATGTCTAGTACTAAACCCTAAACATTAATTGAGATTTTACTGAAACTCAAATTTTCCTTTCCTCACACGCTCATAAAAATACAATGTTTCGTAGTATATATAATTACGAGATGATTAGTAATTAATTTTATAATTTTAGTTCTGATTGTATTTACTTGAAATATTTCCCCCCTATCATAGCATAATTGTTCATTTGCTATTTGTAGTTATGATTTTTAAAATTTTGTTCTGATTCACATGTATCATTTTTATTAATTTAAACTATTTTCATAATTTTTTTATGATTTTTCTTTATTTTCTCCGATGTTCAATTGATTTGAAATTCTGTAATTTGAGTTCATTCAATTTAATTGAATTTTTTTAGGTCTTCCTTAAAAAAAATGCAAATAATCTCGCTTGCTCTCTCTAACACAATACTCTCTGTCTTCTCTCTAACCACTTTCCTTTCTCCGACAAACACACAAATAGAATATATTTTCTTTCCCTATTCATTGCAATAAACGTTCAGATAACGGTTACATACATGGCAGAGCCGCCGCAGAATCACGGCGGCAATCCCCCTCCGCGTACTTCTGCACAAGCCCCCTCTGCTAAAATTCCCCCTCTATCACCTTCACTCCCAACCAACCCCAAGATCATCTATTGGTGAGTATAAAGGGAAAATTGATGTGTAGTCTCGCCGAGACAAGCCACGGAATTGGCGTCCCACTACCAAAACGCTCTGATCGGAAATTTCAAAAATGGCAAAGTCTATATGGAGGCACTAAATGAAGCTTTTAAATCCGCGGGCTTTGCTTTAAAGTTCTAGATAGGCTCCATCGATTTCAAGCATATCCTCATTCGCTTCCATGATCCAGGAGACTATCAGAGATATTGGTTGAAAGGTATTTGGATGCTAAGAGGTTCACCTATGAAAGTGCTCAAGTGGACAACAGATTTCACCCCAAGTTCTGAATTTCTATTATGTTCAAATTTGGATAACTATTCCTAATGTTCTAGTATTTTTCTACATTAGGCTATGCTTGAGTTTATTGGGAATATGATAGGCAATTTCATAAAAATGGATGCTGCTACAGCCTCTCTAACTAGGCCATCTGCAGTCAAACTTTGTATTGAAGTAGATCTGCAGAAAAAACTACACCATGAAATCACTATAGGTATTGTTAGCATGGTTGCAGATTTACACATTGAATATGAGCAGCTTCCCCTCGATTGACAACACTGTAGGAAACTAGGTCATGACTATGAGAGCTGCAGATCAGCACACCCGAGTTAAGAAATTGGAGGAAGCAGGCCGATTTGGACCTAGATCACACTAAGCCAGCCGACTCTACTACATATGAAACAAAGCCTCCAGTTTCTAACTTAGCTACTCTGTAGGGAGGTTTATATGGACTTACAACAATAGAAAAATTAAGAGCTCTCCAATCCCAGACACAAATGATCTATTTTAGAAAGGACACTCAGATCCTACCAATAACACTATCCCAGTATAAAGTGGTTAATGATAACAGGGGAAAGAACAAAGTAATTGAAGTATATGATGATGATATTAGGGCAATGTGTAGAGCTTCACCACTGCCTCAAAGCCCTTGTCCATGACACTCCTCCTCTCAGTCAATACTTCAACAAGTGGACTCCAACTGGTTAGAAAAATATCAAATACCTACTCAATATGAAAATGATGATTTCTTCATCAACTCATGTAAGATAAAGAATCCCAATAGTCCTTTCTTTTTAATGTTGTTCAATTTTTCTCACATGAAAAGAATAGGACCAACAGATTCCTTCCCCTACAAGGTTTAGAGAATGAGGGGGATACTACAACTCCTGAACATACATACACTCCAATTGTCGAGATCAAATAGATTGGGATAGTGATTTCTCCGCATTATAAAATAAACCCCTCGGTAGTAGATTCTCACATCATTACATTTCATTTCTCCTGAATTCCATTCTTCTCACTAATTTTCTACTTCCACAAAGGAAACCTTCTATTTTTTCTGGACCTTCTTCATAACCAGAAAAGATGAAGAATCACACACGTTGTACTATTCTATCTGTCATGCGAAAACCTTTGAAGAAAAATGTGCAAGAAAGCAATCCCACAAAACTTTCCCAGATTTCTTGCTCTGACAGAAGAACGACAGCCTCACCATCGGGATCAAAATCCCAAAGGAAATTGTCGAGAAAGTCTTCCCTTCGAAGCCCACAAACAAGATAGATTTGTCAGAGAAGCGGACGTTTACAGGCAACCAAATGCAGAGAATGTATATGTGAGAATATTCGAAAGTGCTTGATCAAGGCGGTGGAGGAGATTGGGAGTGGGAGCTGCAAAGTTGATGAATTGCAAATTTCTGTTGAAAGAAATATGTTCAAGGAATGGGGATTATGCAATGGACCAAAAAAGCTGAGTACCTTTCTCTGTTGACCAATCTAAGGGATGGGAAAAATCAAGATTTCAGAAGGAACGTTCTTCAGGGTATCTTTAACCCTAAACAGATCTCGACTCTGACTCCAAGAGATATGGCCAGTAAAGCTCAGATACTTGAGGACCAGTAAATCTCGGATACTCAAGATAAAATCCCTAGTTTGAAATATTAGAGGGATGGAAAAATCTTTAGAAAGATTGTAAGAAATGATTTCATTACATAAATTTGACCTTATTTGTATCATAGAACCAATGCATGCAAATTCACAATGCTTACACTATAAGTCTATTTTGAGATATTCCCACTGTTTGCCTGCACTAAATGAGAGAATATGGTTTTTCTAGAATGATGATTTGCAAATTACTCCTATTTTTTACCACCCACATTTTCTATTACATAGCCAAAACTGAATTACAACATGGAATCCGTTTTTGTTTATGGACTGAGAACTAGATTAGGTAGGGAGAGTCTATATGGAGTGGCTTGCAAATAATTACAAATCATGATACAATTTTCATAGGAGATTTTAATGCCATTGCATCCAAATTATTGCACCAAATCTGAGTATAGATGTCCCTCCACACCTAGTTTATACAACATTAGAGACTTCTCCCATTTTATAGATCATATGGATGTAGAGCATATTAACACTGTAGGTAACACTCTCACATGGTCTAATGGTAGGCATCAATTTCCTTTAGATGTTGGCAATGGTGGCAGGACTAAAACCCCCACTATCCAACGCTTAGATAGAGGCTTTTGCGCTCCATCTTGGCATGCTACTTTCCATGATTCCTCTATTCTGGTGATGAGTAAGCTCACAAGTGATCATTGTCCTCTACTTTTAAGTATTGATAGTACTATAAAATCATCCCTTAGACCTTTTAGCTTCCTCAACACCTGGTTCAAAAGAGACAGTTTTCTACAGGTTATACAAGAAAATTGGGTTGTTAACATTAATGAGACATGAATGCTAGGACTTTATCTTAAACTTATTAGACTCAAAAAATGTCTTAAAATCTTGAATAAAGAAATTTTTGGTGATGTTTATACTAATGTCATACAAGATGAGGAAAGTCTTAGACTAAGGCCCTGTCCAGTTCAACTTATTGCAGCACATTTCAGCACAGCACAACACTGGTCAGCACAGCACATCACAGCACTCATCAGCACAGCACAACACTCATCAGCACAACACTTTTAAACTCAATGCATTTAAGCTCTAAATGGACACTATTTTTATGTTTTGTAAAAATAATATTATTTAAGTAAACTTTTTAGTTCGTAAGCAATAAACATTGTGTTTTTTCTTCAACTCAAATGAACACTTTCACCACTATTCAGCACAAGATCAGCACAGCACAGCACTGATCAGCACAGCACAGCTCAGCACTCATCTGCACAACACAGCACAACACAAATAAGTTGAACTGTACATGGCCTAATAGAACTTGCTAAAGATACTGATAAATCTGAAATTTTATTGGCCAGTCTCAAGAAGCAAAATCCCTCCTTACTAGAGCCATTAATGAACATGAACATTTTTGGAAATGTAAAAGTCAAAAATCAAGTGGCTTAAAGAGGGGATGACAATACTAAATTCTTTAACAACTCAGTTAGGGAAAGGAATAGTAGAATAGCAATCACAAAAATAAAAAATTTCAATGGTCAGTGAATTGAAAATGCTTCAAAGGTTGGGGCAGTTTCATATTACTCTAAACTCCTCTCCGTTGAAAACAATCCTGACCAAAAGAGTTTCTATTCTCATTTTCTATCTCAGATCCCTTGTCTTAATACTAGTGAAGAAAATTCTTTGCTTTTGAAACAAGTCTCAATTGATGAATTGAATAGTGTAGTTATTTCACTTGATAAGAAAAGTAGCCCATGTCCAAATGATGTTACTGCCAAACTTTACATAAAAGCATGGAACATAATTAACTTAGATTTGCTACAAGCTGCAAATGATTTTCTTTCATGCATAGATATACCAAAGGATATACCCAGTACATGGATAACTATATTCCTAAAGTAGATACTCGCTACTCTTTTAGTGATTTTCCGGCCAATTAACCTTTCCAATGTGACAAATAAAATCTTTTCTAAGATTTAATGGAAATGATGAAACCTTTAATCCATAAATTTATCTCTCCTCACCAAACTTCTTTTCTCAAAAACATGGATATTGCTGACAATGTCTTATATCTAAAGGAAATTTTAAGGTTCGTGGATAAGAAAGACAGAAATGCTAATTGCATACTCAAGTTAGATCTCGGGAAAGCATTTGACAGGGTGAGCTGGAGGCTTCTCACCAGTGTGCTAATCAAATTTGGTTTTCTCATTTGACATTGTAAGGTGTATTTGTTTTATTTTTAAAATATATAGGGAAGAAGGAAAACTTGATTTGAAGATATTGCTTAAAATAGAAAGAAATAAATATAGGACAAAATAGTGAACAATTAGATTAGATTTGAATGAATGATTGAGATATTGAGTAAAAAAATGAGTAAAATTAAGAGAGTTAACGGAACCCCTCGAATATGTCATAGAAAATATATTAGATACTACACTAATAGTTAATTAATACAACGGTAATTAATACAATTTCCTATTCACCTGTCTAGAATGAAATAAAAATTTTAAAATATATTGATAATGTGGTAGGTTGAATTAAACTAAATAGATTATTATTTTATAAATTAAATATTATAATATAATTCCAAGTTTAACTCAATATCATTCATATTAAAGTAACGGCTATTTTGACATATTATATTAAAATTTTCAATATTTTTAATTATTATATTTTTATTTAACGTTCGGTGTAAGGCACGAAAGTTAACCTAGTTACTCTAATCTAAATAGATAAGAAAATTTAAGATTGGAGGATTTTATCAAATTAATAGTCATTAACTGTGGTTATTGTGATCATTACTATAGTCTGTAGAGATTTCATTCTATATTACACATTGTTTCCAAAATCATTCATAAATAAGATAAAATTATAGCGATGTTTATGTACATGTCATGAAAATACCGTATATAATAGAGTAACATATTATTTTATCTAGAAGGTAGTTGAAACATATTATTTTATCTAGAAGGGAATAAATTCATAATTTTTAATGTATATGTTTATTTTCCAACTCTAATGTAAAGGAAAGAATTTGAAACCATAATTAATTCAAAAGAGGCAGATCAAAAGAAAATAATCATTTCTTATGAGCAAGCAGCAATTAATTAACATTGGTATTAAATTGTTGAACAGGATATAAGCACCAATCTAGAAGCTAAAATTTGTTTTATTATTTATTAGTTTGAAAACATGGTGGTGCAAAATTTATTTAAGGGTTAAAAGCTGATCTACCCTCAACTTTATAAGAAAGTGCCAATGTATCTCAAGTAATTCAAAAGTGCTGGTGTACCCTTATTATTATATTGAATACGCTTGCAAATGTGTGTGTGCGATGCATGCAATGTACACACTTTTGAATTACTCGGTTCCCCGGCTCACACTAATTTCTGGGCACGGTGGTTTTGGTCATCGACTTCAAACGCGTTCATCTGATAAAGTAACGGTGACTGGTAGTATGGATTTGGATTGCCTTGCTTAATTTGGTGTAAAGGTAAAAAGGGAAGCGAGAATTAGATAAATAATTAGGTAGAGGAGAATTATTCTTTTTTTTTATTTAAATGCCACACTAGGTGGAGTGATATATATTGGGCTCACTACACCCTTTATTAAAAAACAATCAAAACAGTATAATAGTTTGAGTATTACATATGTGTGAGAGTGGAATTATGATACATGTGTGAAGCAAATGATTATACTCATGTCGACTCAAGCAAGCAAGTTAGGTTTCGCTAAGCGAAGACCAAATCTGCCGACAAGAGGACGCATGACTTGCAAGCATGTTAGGGCTTGCTAAGCGGCCCCAAATCTGCCGACAAGTATGGAGTATATCAAAGCTATGATGTTAAAATGTATTCCCTCTATCAGCTTGCTTTCTTCTACCAAATTGGTATTTGAGTTATGACTCAGCTTTGTGTTGGCTGAAATCTATGTCGTCTGAGAATTCCATACTATTTGAGCTCCATGTTGTCACCAAAGGCCTTGCGCCTGAAACATAAAGATATATATCAGCAGTAAAGGTCCTTACAATCTAATATAAGGGAATTCCCTTATATCTAGATTTACTAAACCTGTAATTTCTCTAGGCATTGTGTTGTGTGTGAAGTTATAATTTTGCCTATGTTTACTTGCTAATCTTGCTAAAGAATCAGCTACTGAATTTGCTTCTCTATAGATATGGGAATAAGATAGAGAAAACTCACTTTGAATCATCCAAATAGCTCTGATTATGTGCTCAATTTTCCAAGGAACTCTGAATTGTTTTCTGATGATTTTCAGTAGGACCATTGAGTCAATCTCCACTTCTAGATCTGTGATCCCCTCACTGTATGCACTTTCTAGTCCTTTTATTAGAGCAATTGCCTCAGCCTCCAAGCTTGTTCTTGTCTGTATGTATATTCCTTTAGCTGCAACTACTCTGCCAAGTCTATCTCTGATGACTATACCTGCCCCTGAGATGCCCGGATTGCCCAATGAGGATCCATCTGTGTTAAGTTTGTACTGTCTTGTCGGAGCTGACCAATTAATATGTTGGACTGTGTGTCTTCTGAAATTGGTAGAGACTGGAGCTAATTGTAAAACATCTGGGTGTAATGCTGCCACTTCATAAGGTTTCCAGCTCAACCTATTCACTTTCAAAACACTTTGTAGAAAGTTAAGTATCTGTTTGATCATAACCTGAAATCTTGGTTTTCTATCATAAAAAATACATGCATTTCTGGTGCACCATATGATCCAAGTAATAAAAACTGGTAGCATTCTAACAATTTTCCTATGCAAATTATTTTTGACCCTTAAATTCCAGTAATAAAAGAATCTGTCCCAGAGATTTGGAAAGTTTTCAGGTTTCAGGTCAAGCAAAATGTGGAAAAACTGCCAGATATTACTAATTAGAGGGCATTCATGAAAAATATGTTGAAGATTTTCAGCATCTTTTCCACAAAACCAGCAATTAAACAACAGATATGATCTATGTTCATGCAATATCTCTCCAATCGGTATAAATCTATTTAGTAATCTCCTATTAAAGACAGAAACCTTATTTGGTACATATTTCAGCCAAAGATTTGTATAAGACTGAACCAGTCCATTTTTTTTCCGTAAAAGTTCATAAGCTGATGATATTGTAAAATTTCCACGTGTTTCTAATTTCCAGATCATATAATCATCATACTCTTCAAATAAGGGAAAATCTTTAGTTAAAAGTTCACATATATCTGTTGGGAATCCATGAGATAATTCACAGACTTTATTTGTTTGATCATAGAAAAACTGATTTATGGTAAGCTCAGGATATATCACATCTAAATTGGCATCCCACAAATCAATCAATAGTCCAACATTCAACCAGTTACTTTCCCAAAAGGAAGAGGTACCTGACCCAACCTGTATCTGTGTGTTACTCCGTGCTAACTCATCCACTTCCTTGAATCTTTTCCATGTTCTTGAGTTCTTTTTTGAGCCTGGTAAAGACCACATAAAAGAGGACCAAAGACTCTCTCCTTTTTGCAATTTCCACCATATTTTCATAGAAAAACTATCCACTAATGTGTGTAAATTTTTCACAGCTAGTCCATTTTCCAGATAAGGGTAACAAAGATTTTCCCAAGCTCTCCATATTTTATTTTGACCATACTCTGTGCTACCCCAAAAAAATCTAGCAAAAATTACATGTAATCTGTCCAGAACCCCTTTAATTGGTTTTATGACTGTTAGTATGTGTAAAGGAATCGCAGACAAGACATGCTTCGCTAAAATTAGTCTTCCGGCTTGATTTAACCATTTATTTTGCCAATTAAATAATTTTGCTACTATATTATCAAAAAGGGGTTGAAAATATGTGTGTTTTTTTTTCCCAAAAAATATAGGACAACCTAAATATTTAAATGGAAACACCCCTTTTGTAATACCTGTACTCTGTAAAATCATTCTGTGATATGACATAGGAGCTTTATTGGACAAATAATATGTAGATTTTTCTATATTTATCTTTTGTCCAGTTACAGTCTCATATTTTAGCAAAAAATCCATTAAAGCATCTAGACTGTGTTGATTTGCTCTCAGAAAAACCATTGTATCATCAGCAAAACTTAGATTTGTGATTTTTGTAGTTAAATGTGGCAGCTTATAGTAGTCTATTTTAGCAGAAGAGAAAAGGAAACCAATTGTCCTTGTAAAAGCCTCAGTTAACAATATAAAAAGAAAATGAGATAAAGGGTCCCCTTGTTTAAGACCTCTTGAGGCTTTAAAAAATCCAAAAGGTTTCCCATTTACTAAAACTGAGAACTTAGCTGCATTTATATTGCCCATGATGATTTTAACTAAATGATAATGAAAACCAATTTGTATCAGAAGTTTCTCTAAAAATTTCCAGGAAACCCTATCAAAAGCTTTCATCATATCCAGTTTAAAGAACACATTAAAACCACCATTTTCATTATTAAGAAATTCAGTAAGTTCATGTAGTAGAAGGACATTATCTGCTAATTCCCCTGAACAAATGCAGATTGTTCAGGGGATATCAGAACAGGCATAATGGGCTTTAGCCTTTCTGTTATCACTCTTGAGAAGACCTTATTTATGAAATTAGATAGAGATATAGGCCTATAGTCTGCAAAGGTTGTATTTACTTGTCTTTTAGGTATTAGGGTGATAAAAGTTGCAGTTATAGCTCTAGGTATTGGGACACCTATTAAAAATTCATTGACTGCATTAACCATATCATTACCTATTATTTCCCAGCACTCTTTATAGAATTTACCCGTGTATCCATCTGGTCCAGGTGCTGCCTCTCCATCCATTTGGAATACTATCTGCTTCAATTCATCCGATGTGATCATCTTCATGAGTTCCTTATTTTGATCTTCTGTCATGATCTTTGGAATGTGCTCTAACATGTACTCAGTATCCCTGTCATCAATATCTAAAAGCTCATCAGTCAACAAATTTTCATAAAAAATTGCAGCCTCTTTACCAATGTCTTGTTGATCAGTTATCCAAGCTTCAGATGAGTTTTTTATCATTGCTATCCTTTGCCTGGCATGCTTAGATTTGACAGTTGCATGGAAAAATTTGGTGTTTGAATCACCTTCCTGCAACCATCTGATTCTAGCTTTTTGTTTCCAAAAAGTTTCCTCTCTAAGCAATGCCTGAGTATATTCTGCCTGAGCTAAATGTAGTTGTGTTCTGCTTGATCCAGTATTTTGTGACTGATGTTCCATCTCTTTCTTCATCAAGTTCTCCTCAGCCAACCTGACATTGTCCTGCACATTGCCAAAAACACTTTTGTTCCAGTCTTTCAGTTTCAATTTTAGCCTTCTTAGTTTGACTGAAAAACTCAACATTCCATAAATACTAGTACTCTCATTCCAACTCTCTTTAACAGTGTTTAGAAAATCAGGGTGAGTAAACCAACAGTGTTGGAATTTAAAAGATTTTGCAATACTTTGTAAACACTGATTTTCCAGCTTAACTAGTAAAGGGGAGTGGTCTGAACCTGATCTAGATTTAACTCTGATGCTAGTGTTTGGAAAAACATTTTGGAAATTTGCATTCATGAATCCTCTATCTAGTCTTTCCCACACTGTACTTGTTGTTCCTAATCTAGTCCTCCTATTTCCTGTCCAAGTGTACAGATTTCCTGTAGAAGGTATTTCCACCAATGCATTGTCCTCGATAAAATCATTAAATTCTAACATTGCATCTAAATTTGGAGCTGACTGGCCTATATATTCATTGGTATATCTCATTACATTAAAATCTCCAATAAATATAGTTGCTTCATCGTTTATGCTATTAAGCTCATTCCATAGGTCCCTTCTAGCTAATAAATTGTGCCTAGCATATATAAAGCATGCAAACCAAGTTGTATTAAAATTGTGATGTTTAATTTTAGTCCTAATAAACTGATCATGCATTGAAATCATAGAAACAGAAAAGTCATCATTCCAGAAAATCCAGATTTTATCCCTAGGTCCTGCTAAGTAATGATTATAACCTAAATCAAAAGCAATGGAAGCTATCTTACTACTTTTCATGAAAGGTTCTATAACTACAAAAAGTCCAATTTTATTTTTCCTTTTAATATTCAGAACTCTAGCCTGAGTGGCCTTATTTTTAATCCCTCTAACATTCCACACACATAAGCTTATGTCTATCATTGATTAAAACATATATTTAGGATCTATTTGAGATCTAGTGAGTACAGTCTTTTGTGAGCCTGTATAATCTTTCTTGGTCCTTTTCTTTTTAGTATTAGCAATCCGTGTACTAGTTTCTATTCCAGATTCAGTAATTAAATTACAAAATTTATTTTGATCAATAGGCTCTAAAATAAAATCCCCATCTTCTTTTGATTTTTTCTCCTGTGACCATTGTAATCTAGGCATAGGGGATACTCTATCTATCATATTCTGCTCCTCTAAGGTTAGAGAAGATTTTCTTACCTCCCTTACCTGTGTAGATTCTATGTCTGTATCATGTGTTTGGTCCTTTCCATTTTCCTCTTTTTCCTCACCACTGTCCTGTGCATCTACATCATTCTCAACAGACTGATTAGTATTAAAAATGACCATAGTTGATTTACCCTTACTCAGTAAGGTTGATGCTTCTTTCTCTTGTATGTCACTTTGCTGTTCCAAGTTTTCAATTTGTTGATGTGCTGCCTCTTGTGCACTGGCCCTTGCTGCTGCTTTATTTGAGGTGTCTTTATCATAAGGGAGGATATTTCTATCCAGAATGTGAGCCTCTTTGTTGCTATGTTGTTCTTTCTGAGTCACAAGCATAGGTTGTGATTGTTGTGTGTCTTGCTTTTTCTCCCTCCAAACTTGTTTTGTACCTGCATCATTACCTCTCTTTTCCAAGGAGATGTTCTCAACCAAATGATTAGCAATAATATCAGTTGTTATGGTTTGCTTTTCCTTATATGTTAAACCTGATGAGGATGGATTAATATCTATGGGCTGGTTTTCAGGTGGAATAGGTCTCCAAGGTGTTATATTTCTTTGTTTTGGTTCAGCCTGATATGCATTATTTGGATGACCTATCTTATAACAGTTTGAGCAATAAAAGGGTAGACTTTCATACTCGATTTTTTGCCAGTAACCCATATTCCTAAAACTGAGCTATATTCTTTCAACCAAAGGTTTTGTTAAATCAATTTCAATGCATACCTTAGCTACATGTGGCCTAGTTTTATTCAAAGTAGCCTGATCTATCTTTACTGGAGTTCCTATCAGATTTCCAATTGACAGTAATGTGTGTTCATGAAAAAATTGCCTTTTAAGGCCATATAATGCTATCCATACCGTGACTATGGGAGAATCTGTGGTTGGATCAAAATCTGGACTCCACTTTGTAATCCTGATCGAGTATGCCCCAAAGTTCCAAATCTTATGCATCCAACACCTGTAATAATCATCAATTAGATCAAAATGGATTAGTACTTGATGATTATCTAATAGATAAATTTCAAAGTGGCCTTTGAAATCAGCCGTCTGAAAATCCCGACGGAGTTTCTCCAATCGAGGCCGCGATCTCGCAAATTTTCCGACCAGGGTAAGTTTTAGGGGTTCTTCCAGTCGATCGCATTCCTCATCGGAAAAATGCAATCCCGGTTGCCCCAAATGATCTACCCTAGCTTTTGGATTAAAGGAAGCTCCAATCGGAGATGCAGCCCTATGGATTGATTGACTGTTTGCCACCGCCTGCGCATAGGTCACAGGCGGGGCTGTTACGGTATTGGGAGGCTCCGCCATCTAGGCGGCGCCGGAAAAGGGTGAGAGTTGACGGAGATCGGAAAACGCGTAGAGGTTTTTCAGTCGCCCAGAGCAAAACGAAGCTGCTAAGATTCTCTATTTTTTCAAATGGTATTCCTTCTAATTAGACGAGAATTATTCATTGATTTGATTGGGACATTTTCGTCCTGAAATTTTTCTTTTTTATCATTAAATAATAGTGAGGGTATTCTTGATATTTTTACACTTGGCAAAAGAAAATTCTGCCCAAATTATACATTTGAGGGTATAGTGACACTTTTAAAAAACGAATACATTAGCACACACTTGGAGTACAACAACACTTTTTTCTTTATTTAATTTGCAGTTGCATATATTGCAAAATTGTTTAAGCAGAAATGAAGGGAAGATGAAGTCATAATGAACAAATCTGAATTGTACAAATTTCCTGGCCTGTGAATTGAATATGAACAACACAGTCAAACATACGCTCCTGGTCTCTTGAACAAGGAAAAACAAATCAGCAATTCAAGATACACCAATAATAAGTTGGTAGACTAATTATCTACAGTTACTTCATTCAAATTATAATATTTTCATGGAATCTTGACTAATTATAATATTTAAACCATTGAATAATTGAAAATCTTTTAATTCCCATTTTGAGTAATGCACTGCTCAAATCTATAAATAGTAGCAAGGAAGTAACGATCTTCACAGCAACACTTACCAAAAATATCTTTTATTCAAAATTTACCTAGCTGGCTAGCCTTGAAATTTAGTCTATTTTCTTCATTACCTCATCAAGAATGGTTGCTGTAACATTCGATTACGAGGTGAGCACCTCAATCCCCCCGATCAGGATGTTTAAGGCATTCACCATCGATGGAAATGCGATTCCAACTGTGTTTCCAAAGGGAGTGAAGAACATTGAGATTTTTCACGGAAATGGTGGTCGTGGAACAATCGTCAAGGCTTCTTTGGGTGAAGGTCAGCTCTATTGGTAAGATTCAATATATTCTTCAAAGTTTCATTTCATGATATATGTTTCTGCATCATGTTTTGAAAATCCTTTAATTCTTCAGCATGAGCTAAGTAGTTTTTCTGATATTGTGTTTTCAGGAAGCGCGCTTAAGAGCAGCACAGACAGGTACGATGCAGTTGACAAGGACAGCCTCACCTACACCTTTACCACGATCGATGTTGAAGGTGGAACCGATGAGCTGAAGAATGTGATCGAATCTGTCTCAAATATTGTTAAGGTTGTTCCATCCGCAGATGGAGGATCTCTGTGCAGGATCACTAGAATTTACAACACCAAGGGTGATGCTCGGGTCACTGAAGAACAAGTCAGAGGAAAGGACAGAGTCACATTCATGTGCAAGAACATCGAGGAGTACCTCATCTCCAACCCAGATATCTACAACTAAGTTATCATGTCTGAACGTCAAGAGTTTCCCTTCAATTTTTCCCGCTTGTTTTGGTCAATAAAGCTTCAGAGTTCAGAATAATGCTTTGGTATTGGATGATTACTTGCTTAGTTTCATGCTTGTGCAGAATATGTCCAGTACAGAGTTGTTTGATTATTTGGCTTGTGATGTTTGGTTTTCCATGAACTCTAATGAAGTTTGATTTTCTGTCTTACCTTTACTACTGATGTATGCCGGACACCAACACTTCGACGACGAACTAGGCTCTCGAACTGATCTGCAAAACAAAGCCCCGGGTGTCCCGAGGGTAGACACTCTGACGCTCAAGTCAGTATATTGCTTAAGGCGTAATGTATGTAATATGAGATTAGATGGAGAGGTCTACCAAACTTTTGGGTATTTATATGGCTACAATCCGTAGATCACCAAGATATGTATTTATGGTAGGAATACAACTCTAATGGGAATAGTAGTTGTATTACCATGTATAGAAGAAGTATATTTCGGACATGGTTGTGTTAGCATGTTTAAGATGATTGTATTACCATCTTTTAGAGGATGTTTATTCCTTGCAGAACATTCATAATATACGAATTCCTTATAAGGATTAGGATTGATGGACCTGTGGATCCACCCTCCGCGTATCTCGAGCCCACGACCCTTCTCGGGCCCTGCTACGAGTATGAATGATGTTCGAATACGAACCCTGGACTTATCAGTAGCCCCAAGGTAGATCTTCAAAATATAGAGTGCTCCGTCTCGAAGGTTGGAGGAGAGACCTGTTTCTCGAGGGAAGACCAATAACTAGAGGGAGAATGATTCGGGGTGTTAAGCTCAGGGTATCCTTCTAGGACTGTCCTCTCGGGCTTGCCCTTCTGAATATCTAGCTTAAAGTTCTTTCGTATTCCATCAAATATGTGAACGGATGAGATTAGCTTTCCTTTGAAATCCAGATGGTAAATACACGTGGCGTGCATTCATTATAAAATAGAGGCGGTCTGTCCCCCATCTCTCCAATTACTTGCATCGGAAACAGAATCGAGGTAATTGCCCGTCTTCAATGTTGTATGGGTTTGGATTAAATCTCCCAAATCATTCCCATTGTCTTCTCTTGTTCGAAAATTTCTTCTTTCCAAGTTCAGAAGACGCATCAATACTTCATCAATTTCTGAAGCCCCAAATTTCTGCTTTCTGCTTCCATCATCAGTAAGTGCTATCTTCTTTCTCTGTACATTTGCTTGTGCCTGTTTTTTCCTTTTCTCTCTATGTGTATATTTCCCCCCATACTCTCTGTAATCATGAGTAATAGTAGTAAAACGATTTCCATCCCCCATCATGATGAGGTAGAGTATGTACATGCTCAGGCCGAGGAAAGTAGCTCCCGTGACCGCCGCAGAGCCGAGGTAGCGAGTGGGAAAAAACCTGTAATTCTGAAGAAGAAAGCCTCTGAGGAAGAGAAGAGGTTGAGGGTGATGGCCAGGAGGGCTCAGATAGAGGGGAATAGCCCCATGGTAATGCATGCATCCGGAGGTAGAATATCCATGGATGGTGAAGGTAGTAGCAAAAAGTCGGTGAAGGAGGATAAAACACGTGCTGACACTGCTATCTTCATTGAAGGTTGTCCCTTTTAGATTCCCCAAGATGCTGATCTCATGTACTTTGGGGAAGATAAGTCTGCATTTGAATTAGTAACTCCGACCCGGGGGGTCTATATGGGAGATTTCTGCAGCATGGGTTAGCCTTCCCTTTTCCCCCAATGTTGAATGATTTTCTCCAGTGTTATAAGGTGCATCCAGGGCAGCTACATGCCAATGTGATAGTAATCATTATGGCCTTGATAACTTGGTGTGCCCGTTAAGGTTATAGTCCCAGTCTTGCCTTGTTGCGGACCATGTATAAGGTTTCCGTTGCTAAACAAATTGTGACTTTGACTTCTCGGGATACTTCCTTAGGTAAGCTTTTTGTGCTTCCTGTGAAATGCGGGGAATGGGATAAGGTAAAACTAACCTTTGATCGGACAAAGTATGAAGTTCCTCATTGGAACAAGGAGATCAAAAATGAGATCTTGCATGATGTTGAGTCTTCCCGTAAAGTGCTAAGTATAGCTGGGGATTTGGTGAGAGATAGGATCAAACTTAGAAAGGGTAAGTTTGTATCAGGAGATCACCAAATGGGTTGGCAGTGGCCTATTGAGACGTATAGTTGGTTGAATCAACTGCCTGGCCGAACTCTTCAAAATTGCAGCTACTTGAGGTTGACACATTTTGATAAGCCAAAGGGTGTTGAGATTGACTGGTATGAAACCCTTCTGTCTATGGAACAGGATCCAGTTGGTGCAGCTAAGGCGTTGCAGGCCTCTAGGGCACTAGAAGAGAGAACTGCTCGAGAAGAGATATCTGAGAAGGAAGTAGATAGGGAAATCTCAGGTCTGATGACGGACGCTCGACGTGGGCGTCGGTTCAAAAGATTGGTTCAAGGACCCAAGAAGACTCAATCACGGCTTAAGGTGATTGAGAAGGCAAATTGCCTATTTGTTCCGGTGGCTCTAGATCCATCAGATGATAAAGAGGATGAGGGTTCTGTCCTAGTTCGATGTCCGAGAAAGGAGGTGTCTTGGACTTCTAGTGTCCTCCCAACCCTGTTCGGTAATCCCGAGGGAGCTATGATGATAACTCCTATAGTAGGTTCAGATATGTTGCACGAGAGTATTTCTTCTTGGTTATGTATGACATTTTCGTCCACATTGTGCCAGTCTTTTCTTACGCTAACTCCATTCATTTTGTGTGCAGTGGGTGCTTCCAAGACAAACAGGGCGGCAAACTTGTTGGCTCAGATAGTTGAGTCGAGGGGACTGCCGAGCAATGGTGATAAAAAGAGAGATTTTGAGACCTCACGGGGCTCTGCCGACAAGTCTTCAAAAAAGCCAAGGCTCGAGCTCGGACCACTAGAAGAGTTCGATAAGTATGTGTCACCTCCTCCTCCCGAGGCCCTGATCGAGATGGTTCCAGGATGTCCTGAGATTAGCCAGGTATGATCAACTTAGCTCTTAACAGAACTGGAGGTGTAGTTATCTAACTGTCTTTATTTTCTTTCACAATCTCTGAACCAAGTGAAGTATATGTACGATTCCATCCGGACACTGTATAGCCACTGTCAAGGACAGGCATCTGAGCTGGAACTGGTGAAGGAAGATATGTCCAGGAGATTCAAGGAGCCTTCTGATGTGGTAAAACGCCTCCAGGATGAGGTGGCACAAGAGAGGGCCAAGAGAGAGGCTTTGGAGGAGGAGAACCAGGCTTTAAAGAAGGAGAAGAGGTTGAGTGATGGTTCCTTTCTAGAGCTAAAGAGGAGGATGGCCTTGGTGGAAGCCGAGAGAGACCGATATGCTGATCCTACTTGTCAGAGGCGGCTAGTTCGAATGATAATAGAATTCTGCCTTAACTGCCCAGAGATGGAGGCCCATCGCCAAAAATATGGCGAATTCTACCATAAGTCCGAGCTTTCAGAGATGTGGGCTCATCTTCAGGTAGTTCTCAGTGAGAAGATTCAGGGATGGTTGGCTCCTGCTTATACTTGGCCGGAAGTACCGGAGAATCTGAAGGAGTTCCGATCAAAGTTTAGCCAGATTGGGGGGTTTGAGACTAGTCTATTAACTAGTTTGGAATCCTTGAAGAATGAATTAACTCTTGAGGAATTTCAGGAGAAGCTGTGCAGCCTGTATCCTGAGTTGGCATACTTGGTGGAGAAGTCGGCTACGGAAGCTTCAACTGAGAACCCTGAGGCTCAAGATGGAGACCCAAAATTGTAATTCCTTAGAACCTTCTCTCCTTATTTAGGACTTTCTCCTTTTACTCAGTCTTTTGATATCCATGTACTTCGAATAATATATTTCTTTCATGGATTTGATAATTCTATGTCTTCCTTTAATTATGTCCAGTGTTGTGTAGCTGCTTGTGCTGAATTGCAGGTCCAGTATGAAGCTGTCTTCAAAAGAGCAAGGAGCTGGAGGAAGATTTGGATGATTCCAAGGGCTGTTTTAGCCTCGTGCGAGAAGAATGTGATAGTCTTCGCGGTGGGCTCAAGATATCTCTGGAGCAGAGAGCTGAGCTGAACCAGCAGCTGAGTGATCTTCAGACGAGGTATAAGGATCTAGAAGATGAACACAGCAAAGCCTTGGCCGCCAATAAGGACTACGACCGAGAATGGAGGAAAGTCATGAGTGATTTAATGAAGATCAAGGGTGAGAGTCACGAGAAGGACCTTTGTATCTCTACCCTTCAGAATGAAAATATCACCGTGAATCATAAGATTGCCTCTGTCATAGATGATTTGAGGATGTGTCAGGCCGAGCTAAATGCTTGCAGGTTCCAAATAAAGGAACTAGAAGCTCAAGGTGTGTTTGTCACGCCTTCAGTATCTTCAAGGAGGGAGATATGTGGGCCTTCTTCAGCCCCAAATTCAGGACCATTGATAAGGTCTCGTGTCCGAGGTGGTACATCTCGAGGGATGGTAAATCCTCCAGAAGGGACTCCATGTGGAAAGGGTAGAGAGGCGCCACCTACTCCTAGAGCTCGTGGCTCAGTTGACTCTCCTGCTCGACCTATAATTATAGGAAATAGAAGAGGATCTCCTACCCCCTCTCAGTTGATGAGGATGGCAGAAGAAAGTGGTTGGGGTCATGGCCTTCATAATGGTCGAGGTCGTGCCTCTACTTCTTCTCGCGGTCGGGGTCGTACCTCTGTATTTAAAGACCTTCACGAGGAGTAAAATGTTTTTAGTGTAATAACTTTTTGATTTTGCCTTTATAAAGGTCTTTATATTGCAATCCTTGAGAAGATTGACTTTCAGGCTTATGAATAGCCTGAATAAATAGTGATGTATACCTTAATAGGTATATCACAAGGAGAGTCGAGTTCCAAACTTTGTGAGTTTGTGTGACTCATAATATGTTGGTGGTAACCATATACCTTTTGTAAGTATACTATTTTATTTTGGCCTAAGATGATTGTGGTTTGGACACGTAGTGCAAACAGCTCATATTAGATAAGCATCAACCACACGCTTATAAGCGTATAAATCTTAGGCAACAGTCTTTACTTATGCTTTGTAAGGCATAATGTCTCTTTGTATTAGAGAGTGCTGACTGATTTCAAAATTAAATAAAAGATATATATTGAAAAGAAATTATATTCTTCGAACTTGAGAATTCGGTAAAATTATAAAAGACAACCCCGAGTTTGGTCGCTTATAAGCGTATAAATCTTAGGCAACAGTCTTTACTTATGCTTTGTAAGGCATAATGTCTCTTTGTATTAGAGAGTGCTGACTGATTTCAAAATTAAATAAAAGATATATATTGAAAAGAAATTATATTCTTCGAACTTGAGATTTCGGTAAAATTATAAAAGACAACCCCGAGTTTGGGAGCTCGGGTATGAAGAAATAAAAGATGAAAAGAAAAGAAGCTTGGCCCGTAGGCCTTATTGAAGTAGCTTCTCTTTATTTGGAGAAGGTCTACTTGGTTTTAGCTCCGAGGTACCTGCGTAGGAAGGGCGCCATGATGACAGGGTCCAAGTGCTCTCCTTCGCGTGTTTGCAAGAGGTAGAATCCACCGAATTGTGCTGCGTAGACTTTATATGGTCCTTTCGTCCTTGGCTCCAGCGCTCCTTCTAACTTGTTAGTGCACCACAGGCCAACTGGCATTACCAGTTCTCCCACTTGGAAGGTTTGGTGGCGTCCTTTGTGCCATAGTGCAATCATCTCGTTGTAGGCCTCTTCCTCGAAGTGAAACACCATAGGTTGTTCGAGATCGGGATCGGGGACCAGATCTCCTAGGATAGTGTTGACGGCCGAGATGTTACTCACTTTTCTGGCGTCACGGATAGCCGTGATCATGCAAGAACGCGCCACTCCTTGATCTCCTTTGATTGAAGCTACTCCTTGCGGTATCGGAAATTTCAGCATCAGATGATAGGTAGACCACAGCCTTAGGTCTGCCAATGATAATGTTGAAGGGTGTGACAGTGTCGACTACCACGAATGTGCAGTAGAGGGTTAGGCTATTTGTCCTGTCTGCTACTGTGACTGGGAGTGTGATCTCCCTGAGAGGTATTACTGGATTTCCAGTGAACCCCGAGATCAGACCCGTAGGTTTTATGTCGTCTTTGGTAAATCCTAGTTTCTGGAAGCAATCTTAAAATGTTATTTTAGTTAAATAAAATGTTAATTTTATATAGAGAATTATTTTTTATTGTAAAATTTTTTAGTGTGGGCATAACCTAGCTTTTTGCTACATGTAGTGCACTTGACCCTTTCCCAAATCTTCGCCGACGACAACTTTCATGATTCTTGAAAAGCAGTGATCAAAGAAATGGACTGAGTTTTTGGGTGGAATTTCCCAGTTTTCTAAATGTGTTGATATATACTATACCTCGATTTGACTAATATTATATATTAGTAAAATTGAAGTTCATTCGTGTTGAGAAACACACGTTAGAGATTATTATAGTGAAATTCACTTGCTAACTGCAAAAGTCACTGACAAAGAGGAGTTTCTCGTGGTACAATCTACACCAAGCAAGTATCTGCTATAACTGCAACACCATGTGGTTCAGAGTATGATCTTCGCCTGAAAGAAACAAACCACGAATGGAGATTTGTAAATCAGATCTAGAATAAGACGACACCTTTCAAACAGATCAAGAATGAAATGTCATCTTGGAAAAATCAGATCAAGTATTATAAACACGATATATAATCGATCAAATTCAAAAAACAATATTTTTATAGAAAATTCACACATTTTTTTTACTCAAGTCCTTTTTTGAAACATAAATAACTCATATTTCAATCCCTTGAAAAACGTCCAAAATCGTTTGACAACAAGAAAGCTGGCGGGCTATGCCAGTCAACTCTATGTACTTCATTCAGTTTCACATACATAGCGATAGAGTGAGGGCATCTCCAAATTTTCTTAATAAGGAGTGCTCCTTATTTATTTTTTACTATTGTTGAGTTTTAAGGAGCGCTTTTTATTAGGTAGATACTCCTTATTTAAGGAGCACAACCTAATTTAATGTGGAACATTTTGAAGGTTTATTTTTTGCTCTAATTAATTAATGATGTGTAGAACCTAAGAAATCATTGTTGAGTTTGTTCGCTCTTCTTGAAGATCCAACATCTTCTGTCTGTGGTATCTGATCTGACCTCGAAGCTCCCTCTTCCTGACTGTGGCAAAGTCTTCCTGTGCTGGTAGCTCATCAGACTCCATATCCTCCTCTTCAGCTGCTATAGGCAAGTCATTCCTCTTCCGAAAGATAGTCCTGTTGACTTGTACATCCTCACAAAATGTAATCTCATCATCAACATCATCAACTAATCCAACACGATAGAGCAGGCCTGTGATGAGGGCTGGATAGGTAATGCACTCATCAGACTTTGATGCTGAGCCACTAAGAGAATCCTATCATAGATGAACCAGCCCAGATTATGAGGTCTACCCGTGCCAATGCAATACATGAGACATGCCATTTCCTCAGTCACCAGAGACACGTTCTTAGACATAGCCCAGAGATCTTCAACCACCCTATACAGACAAAAGTATTTCTGAGTGAGGTAGGATGCCTTCATTGTCTTTGCATCACCCCATTCACCAAGTATTCCTCCTGACAGTTCCAAAGCCATTACATCATAATCCAGAATAAAATCCTCAGGGTAAGCTCCTTCTAGACAAGTGTTATGATCAGTGCCAAGAACCAGATTGATCAAGGAAGGATCAAATCTGTACAATTTGCCTCTGATGAAGACTTTCCTATACCAGGGAGAAGCAGGATCATTGTTGGTTCCTCTCAGATTGGCATAAAATTCCAGCACAAGAGGGTGGTTGACCTTCACACAGAAATTTGCTGGTTCAAACATGTGAATCCTCTTCATCTAGGTCGCAAAGCCAGGATGTTTAAACTTGTCAGTCAGCCTCTTCTCCACATGCATCTTCCTTTTGTGTAGCCCCTCAAACACCTTCAGAGCTTTCTTGGAGTAAAACCTCTCATCAAAGGTCTTTTCTAGCAAGGGATCATCATCTGGAAACACCAATGACACCTCATCATTGCTCTCAGCATCATCATCCTCCTCAGATTCAGAACTGCTCTCCACAACATCTGCAGTAGGTTCTCTGGATGGCTCTTCTTGGCTGTCTGGTGCTATCTCCTCCTCATACTCCATGTTGAGATCAGGGATCTCCTTCCTCTTCCTCTTTCCAGCCACTGGGGGAAAAACTTGAGCAACAGGAGGTAGGGTATACCTCAGCTTATCCTGTTTCAGCTTCTGTAATTTTTTAAACCTGGAACCTAGTGGTTCATCATCCAAACTATCTAATGCCCTCTCAGTAGGTGGTTCTTCCACAGTTTGGACATTCTCAACAACTCTCTCCATGACTGGTTGTTCAACCTCCTTGGGCTTATCCTTCTCAACATTGTTCTGATCTGACACAGCAGCTTTGAATACCCCACATCCAACAGGTGTGCTACCATCTCCTTGAGCTCTTCTCTTTCTTCTCTGGTAAACCTTTGGACCCACAGACACACATTCAACCTTCTCTGACTCAGATTCTTCAACCTCAGAACTTTGATAATAAAACTCCAACTGAGGTTCTCTTTCAAACTCAATATCTACCCTAACAGTTGGGATAGCACCATGAGCCACAGATTCTGGTTTGGCTTTGAGAGGGTTGAGATTGTAGAGAACTCCCAGGTTTAGATCAAGATTATCTGTGGGTAGGGCTTTAGGGGTAGGGTTTGTCATAGGTGAACTCTTCATAGTTGTTTAGACACAGAACCAAGTTCAAACAGAGACTAAACTTCATAGAAAACCCCAAACTTCACTGATAGCAGAAACCCTAGGTGTGGCAAGCACTCTAATTGCAAGAATAACAATAAAAACACAATCTTGATCCAGGGGCTAGCCAAATACCTTTTGCATGCACCGTTTGAAACTTGAACCACCAGTCAGACAAAGCTTGAAACTTTCTTGCAGTAGAGACTCCGATCGGCCAATGCGGCGTACAAAACGGCCGGCAAAAACTTCAGAGATCAATTGGAGAGTTGCTCGATGATGAAATCCAGCAGAAATCGCTGAGAGTCGATCGTCGGAATTTGGAGCGTCAGAGGGATGTTTGTTGCAGAAAAATAAAAGGAACTTTCCCTCTTATATTATTAGACTTTCAGAAATTCAAATCCGAACCCAAAATGGAAAATAAATCCATAATTGCATGACTGTCCATAATTTTCCAAAATTCGTTGATTGCCCCTCATAAAATAAATGTGAGTCCAAAATCTTCTGACAAAAAAATAATTCAGCCCACTCAGTTTTTTCAGCCCAATAAGAGTTGATTCATCCGGCCCAATAGACTCTTCTCTTTATTTTCTCTCTAACTCCCATGTGTTTAAACGCACTCATCCTCAGTGTTTAAACATTCTCTATCACACAACTATCTTCTTTTTGTATTTTTCTTTTCAAAAATAAAAGATATAAAGCAGTAAACTAATTTACAATAGTAAGAGGTGATCAGAGGTACCTCAAATTCGATAAACACCTAAGTGTTGCCTCAGTGTCTCAAAGGTTGCAGAATCCAGTGGCTTGGTGAAGATATCTGCAAACTGCTCAGCACTAGGAACAAATTCAATGGTTAGTTCCTTCTTCTCTACCAAGTCTCTGATGAAGTGATGCTTGATGTCTATATGCTTGGTCTTCTTGTGATCAACTGGATCATGAGAGAGATCAATAGCTCCTTTGTTTTCACACTTGATGATTAGAACCTCCTGCTGGTATCCATAGTCCTTCAACATCTACTTCATCCATAGTAGTTGCTGACAACAACTTCCAGCTGCTAAGTACTTAGATTCAGTGGTAGACAGTGAGATAGAATTATGCTTCTTGCTGTACCATGACACAAGATTTCCACCTACATAAAAACACCCACCAGTAGTACTCTTCCTATCTTCAGAATTTCCAGCCCAATCTGAGTCACTGTACCCAATGATTTCAGCCTGTCTTCCTCTAGAATACCAGAGACCATAATCAGCAGTTCCATGAACATATCTGATAATTCTCTTAACAGCAGAGAGATGACACTCCTTAGGATCAGATTGAAATCTTGCGCATAGCCCAACACTTAGACAAATATCTGGTCTGCTTGCAGTAAGATACAGTAGACACCCAATCATACTTCTATAGAGCTTAATGTCCACCTTCACACCATACTTGTCATAAGTTAGCTTCTCTGTTGAGGCCATTGGAGTTCGCACACTCTTAGAGTCATCCATCCCAAATCTCTTAACCAAGTTTAAGGTGTACTTGGTTTGATTTATAAAGATCCCTTCCTTGTGTTGTTTGACTTAGAGCCCTAGAAAATAAGACAGTTCACCAACCATACTCATTTCAAACTCACTCTTCATCATCTCTATAAATTTATCAACCAACTTCTTAGATGTCAATCCAAAGACAATATCATCTACATAAATTTGAGCAAGTAGTAGATGTTTATCATGTTTAAACACAAAGAGCGTTCGGTCTACTCCCCCTCGTCGATAGCCTTTCTGCAGAAGAAATTGGGTGAGACGCTCATACCAAGTTCTGGATTCTTGCTCAAGACCATATAACGCCTTTTTTAGTGTATAAACGTGATCAGGGAGATAGGGATCTTCAAAACCATTAGGCTGCTCAACATAAACCTCTTCATTGATGATGCCATTCAAAAATGCGCTCTTCACATCCATATGATATAGAGTAAACTTCATAACACATGAAATAGCAAGTAAGAAGCGAACGGACGACTCCAACCTTGCAACAAGAGCAAAAGTTGCATCAAAGTCAACACCTACAACTTGAGTATACCCTTGAGCTACAAGTCTGGCTTTGTTTCTGGTGATGTTACCATCTCCATCAGACTTGTTCTTGAAAATCCACTTGGTACCTATAACATTTACCCCTGGTGGTCGTAGAACAAGATACCATACGTCGCTTCTAGTGAACTGCTTCAGTTCCTCTTGCATGGCTGAAATCTAGTACTCATCATTTAATGCTTCCTTGTGATTTTTGGGCTCAATTGAAGAAAGAAAGCATTGCAGAACATGCAGTCCAGCATTCATCTTGGCATAGTCATTCCTCTCTTTAGGTCGAAGATTGTAAGTACTAGCTGGGGGATTAACTTCAGTAGGTGCTGATGCAGAGATATAAGATGTTGTAACATCTGGAACTGTTGTAACATCTGGCAGTGATTGATCAATGTCTGGACTGATTGATGAGTCAGGTTCATCCTCAAGTAGTATGCACTGCTGATATCCTTCAGATCTTTAACTACCACATTGTTGGACTCCATCATGACATTTGTACGATTGTTGAAGACCCTGTATACTCTGCTATTTGGAGAATAACCAAGGAAAATACCAACATCAGCTCGTTTATCAAACTTACCAAGTGGTTCACGATCTCTGAGAATGTAGCATGCACTCCCAAACACATGAAAATATGCAACGTTTGGCTTCCTTCCTTTCTAAAGTTCATAGGCAGTTTTCTGAGTAAATGGACGGAGATAAACTCGGTTGATTGTATAACATGCAGTATGCACAGTTTCATCCCACCACTTCTTAGGAGTATCATTTTCTGCCATCATGGCTCTGGACATGTTGATGAGGGTCATGTTCTTGCGTTCAACAATACCATTCTGTTGTGGTGTGATTGGGGCAGAGAACTCATGCTTGATTCCAAGGTTTGCACAGAAGTCCATCATTGTAGAATTGGCAAATTCCCTTCCATGGTCACTCCTTACTCGAACTACTTTCAGGCCATCATGCGATCTTTCTGTGTTGACTTGAGTGATGAGCTTAATAATAATGCTCACTGCATATGATTTTTCTTTCAAGAACTCCACCCAAGTATACCTGGAAAAATCATCTACACATACAAAAATATATTTCTTGCCCGGCACATTAGTTGGACTGATTGGTCCCATCAAGTCCATGTGAAGCAGTTCAAGTCCATAAGAAGTAGTAATCTCATGAAGTTTAGAGTGTGGTGACCTGACCTGATTACCTTCATGACATGGTGGACAGGTAAACTCCTTTGTATTTGATAGAAGTGGTACTCCTCTGATTGCTTCAAGCCTTGTGACTTTAGACAGTGTTTTCAGATTTGCATGTCCAAGTTTCTTATGCCACAGAAGGTTGTCATCCACGCTTACTTTGAGACAGCTTACAGAGTCATCCAGAATGTAGCAGTTATCTGAAGATCTAGTGCCAATAAGGACACCTCTCTCATCCTTTCTGGCTGTACACACTTTATTATCTAATAAAACTGTTAAATTGTTGTCACAAAGATGACTTATACTAAGAAGATTTGTCTTTAGTCCATCCACAAGGAGTACGTCTTGAAATACTGGAAAGTTCTTGACTTGTAACTCCCCCTTTCCAGTTATTGTACATTTCTTTCCATCTCCAAATCTAACTGTTCCAGTCCAAGGAACAATATTGCTCAACAATTCATGAGAACCTGTCATGTGTCTAGAGCAACCACTATCGAAATAACACGAGTCTCTGGCATATGAGCTATAACAGGTATGAACAGCATAGCAATAGTTGTTTTTAGGAACCCATACCTTTTTTGAATGCTGAACCATTTCTGGTTGCACCATGTTGTAACATGCTCCAATGTTGTAACTTGCTCCATTTGTAGGTCCTTGCATCAAATCTCTTAGAAGACAGAAGCAGCGTCTTTTGTAATGCCCCGGTCGTTGACAATAATTGCACGTTGCCTCCCATCGTGGTTGAGATATGTTTCTCTGCTGATGGTAGTTAGGTCTGTATCCTAGTCCAAACTTTGGAGTTTTCATGAGGTTACTTGAAGCTTTAACAGATTGCTCTTTTCTGACTTGACCATGATTGAATTGATTATGAACCACCTTTTTTTCTGTATGCTTGAGTTGGTCTACAACTGCTGATCCACCATATCCTAGCCCATGCCTGTCTCCGGCAACTTTTCCCATGCCAAGAATGTCATCCAATGCTGTTGTTCCTTTGTTTAGCTTGGAGATGGTTCCTTCAGCTACTTTTGCTCGAGCGAGAGCTATCTTCAATTCTTCTCTCATAGCGTCAAGAGTGGTTTGCAGTTGCTCAACTTCTTCATTCAAGCTGTGATTGTCTTTCTTCAAGATTTTGTTCTGCTCAGTCACATTGACCCAGAGTTTGTGAACTTTGTCGTATGATTCATGAATATCCTCAGAATCCATGTTTAAACTCTCACTGTCAGAAACTACAGTAGCACCAAATGCAATATAGGTCTCTTCATCCACTTCTTCCTCACTTTGTATAGTAACTGCTCCAAAGGCCACATGATTGCTAACATGTTCTTCTTCAGATTCTTCTCCATCACTGCAGGTGGCATTGTAGGCTTTTCCCTTTTTGCTGGATGATCCACTTAGGCATTGTGCTTGAATATGCCCGTATCCTTCACACTTCCGACACTGAATTTTTCCAGCATGTTTAAACACAGACTTGGTTTCTGATTGATCATTGCTTGATTGTTTGTTTCCACTGGAACCTTGCTCTCTACCATCATTCCTTCGTGCTGCAGATTTCCTCAGTACATTTGCAAATCTCCTTGATATTTGAGCAAGCTCATCTTCGTCTATATCTTCATAATTGCTTCTGGTAGTGTGTTTAGACACAGAATTGTGTTTAGACACAAAGTTTAGTTCCTCTTTTCTTGCACTTGCAGTGAAGGCCAGATCTTTTTGTCTTACTGTAGCTATCTGCTTCATCTCATATGTTGATAGTGCTCCCATGACTTCATCTAAGGTCCTCTCCGTAGTATCACTCAGCTCCTCCATTGTATCAGTCTTTCCTTTGAATCTGGCTGGCAGCGGCCTTAGAACCTTCTGCACGACATCATCTTCATCAAATGGCTTTCCCAATTGATAGGCTGTGATGACCAGATCTCTGATCTTTGCATTGTAGTCTGCAATGGTTTCATTGTCATGCTTAATCATTGTTTCAAACGTTGACTTCACTGTGTGCATTTTTTGTCGCTTCATTTTGGCATCTCCTTCATAACTAGCTCTCAATTTTTCCCACGCGTCCTTTGCAGTACAACAAGTTGAGGTTAGGCGAAAAGCTTCTTGGTCAACTGCAGAGTTGATACAATTGAGTGTTCTGCTATTAAGACGTTTGTCTTTTCTTTCTTGAGTGGTCAGCTCCTCTTTTATCTTCAAAACTCCTTCAGGTGAGCCTTCTGCAGATGGATTCCTGGCTGGCTTTCATTCATTCTCAACCCAATGCCATGCTTCCTCATCCAGTGCATCAATATAGTGTTTCATCCTTGCTTTCCAGTACCCATAGTTTTTCTTGTCCAACATAGGTGCACGCGTGTGAAACGAACCATCTTTCTCCTGGTTTGACATGATCGATATCCGAATCTTCACTGACCTTGTTAAAGGCAAAACTCAGTGAACAAGCTTTGATACCAAATGAAATTACTATCGATCAGATTATCTGTGTTCTTAAGTAAAACTTCTACTTTAACTAGTACGTTTAAACATGCAATATAGTTTAAACATCCAAAGTAAGAACACCAAATGTGTTTACGCAGTTCGGTGCTAAAACACCTATATCTGCGGGTTGCCTAGTCTGAAAATCATCCACTAAAATAATCAAGATCAGTTACAAAGTACACAAACTATTAACTATCTATGACTTATCTTTTCGTGTGGATTGGTGAGCTCCCCTCACAGCCAGTCAGCAACTCCTCATTGCTATCTTGACCACTTCTCTCAAAGTATTAAGGCTATCCGATTTCAGACTCTGGCGATAGCAAAGGCCTATTGAATCTCCATTCAATTGCTGCTCCAAAACTGTAAAGCTATTCTGAACTCCATAATACTTTCACTCAAGATGGATACATTATGTCGCAACTTCTTTCTATATTTATAGCTCAATGCTGTTTTGCCGTGTTGATCTTCTCGATCCTTCAATCTCGGAAATACTGATCTGCTTGTCCAGCTAATCACGGCTACAATTAGTCTCCTAGCTATACTCTACTTCTATAGCTATACTGCAAGAAATATAATCTTTCCTTATTTGAGACTAGTCCTGACTAAGATACAATTCTAGAACATATTCTCTATCTAATCAAATCTACGCTGAATCATTAATTCAAATATCATCTTTCGCTCGAATATCTTCTTTGATCGCATGTGAGTTGTACTTCATCTCAATTACTGTTGCTTGATTTCTGATTCTGCTAGATCAAGTGTTTAAACATCAGTATGTTTAAACATAGTGACTTCACTAGTGGAATCAGGGACAGAACACGGCGGTTCCGTCCCAGTTGGACGGCGGTTTTGACCGCCGTCCTTGGTGGTGCCGTCCAATTGGCGCCACCGTTACTCGGCGGTTGAAACCGCCAAGTAAGGTTTACGAGTTCGGAAACCTACCCGGATGGGTGCATTTCCAGACTCGTAAACATCCGCTGCTAGCAGGAGGCTACACCGGCCATTACGGGCCGGACGGTAAGCCGGAGATACATTTTTGCGCTCCCGGATGATAAGACAGGAAATATTCCGGCGGCGGCAGTAATCCGGCCACCGTGAAACGGTGGCGGAAAATGTGTAGTTCCGGCTTGAATTACGAAACCGGAAAGACTAGCCGGATGAGTCATTTACTTAACCGGACGCCTACCAGGGAAACGTTCGGGAAAAAGGGTGAAAAGAAGCCAATTTCGTCCGGCTAGAATTCCGAAACCGTAAACTTAGCCGGAAGAAGTTAGAACTGTCCGGCCAGCATTCAGATATCGTAAAGGTGGCCCGGATAATTATTAAAAATCTAAATTTTATTCATTTCGGCTTTTGAATACAAAATAGAAAGTATTTAAATGGCGCTAGTGAAGAATTATATGTTTCAAATGGTTTTGATGTATTACGAATGAATGTATAATGTAATACATCACTTGAATGTGCTAAATACAACAACAATTGCCAATAACACATAATGTGTCAATATTTAACTAGAGCAGATGCATGCGAAGTTACGACAATTGATGCAATACTACTCCTCGGTCGATTCAAGTCTTCGGGTGAGTAGGGGCTTGTATCCTCTTCGAAAATCTGTGCATTAGCATACATAATTCAATATATGACGCAAACATATGAATATGTGTAAGGTAGATGCCCTTATAGATTTGGAACTTACGGACTCAAGGTCGTTGTCGAATTCGTTAAGTTCCGCTACCAATTTGAGCTCATACATTATAACGTAGAACTCGCATTCCCAGCTGCTAACTTGTCTCTTGTACTTTAACACAAAAGGTAGATCACATTGTTAAATACAATCGATCGATGTCGATAATACTAGTGTTATCGATGAGGGAAAACGTGTAGAGTACCTTGATCTCAGTCATTCCAAACTCTCTCCTAGAGGGATTGACATGATTCAAAGTTTGTCTAAGGAGGTGTTCGAAAGACGGGATTGGCGGACGATGGAGAGGATCTATCCAATAAACTTGTTTGGTTTTTTTGTGGATCAAAACCAAGCTCCAATGTTTACTAAATAAAAAATGCATATCCATTTGTCAATAATGACAACATAAAAGTTAACATGAGATAATAATGTATAGAATTAGTTAATATGAAATGCTTACCCGGAAATGAGTGGTGCTAGGAAGAATAATTTGTCCTCCACACCGAGAGCCTCTCTCATGTAACTTAATCGCTCTGCATCAGTATGACCTAATTCTTGGATTCGCTCAGGGCATAGGAAGCCTATCCATGGCTTCAACCATTTTTGAACTAGTTGATTTAAGAAATTTAAGAAAAAAAAAAGATGAATGGTTAAAACAACGGGGAGAACGGCGATTGAAAACACACAAGATAATATAGTCTCGACATTAAAATGACTTACAGTTGGAATAAGGACATTAGGGGCTCGGTTGCCTTGTCACCCTTCCATAGATCTTCAAAATCACCCCAACACATTACAATTTGCCTTCCAATACCACCAAATAATTCCGTTGGAGCCGGGAATTCGTAGTATCCAAATTTGCAATGTGTAGACAATTTATCATACAACACCTTCATAGGCGGTGTCATAGATTTAACTACAACATCTTTTGGGGCGGTCAAGGGTTGGGGAATTTTTTTGTAATTTTTGGCTCTAACTTGCGTGCAACGCTCATAATTGGGTTGTATAGGCTAGCGGGTTGAGTCTCTCCTAAACTCTCGACAAAAATTAGCCTACGAGACCAAAGTAAATACATACCTTCCGCCGGTCCAACAACCTTACACGGGCTTTTGGGTATGGGAATTCGAGCGGTTAAAACCAAAGCTTTTTTCAAGCAAACCTCCCCAAAACCGGTTGCAATTTTATCGTCGCCATGCATCTTCGCCGACTCATTAAAAATTCCATTTGCAACATGCATAGTAGGCTTCCTCACTCCACCATCGATATATAATTTGCATGGATATGTGACATCGACCTTGACCTAATTAAAATAGTGGATTCCATTTTTAAAGTAAGGCGAGGTAAACATGCTAAGACTATTAAGAGAACGAATAGAGAATTTGAATAAGAACGCGATCGAAAAGTGAGTTAGTGTGTTTACCTTTTTTGGTCGGTTTAAGTTAACATCACATATGTTTGGTTGTGGCGATGGTGGATTGCCTTGCACCTCACAAACATCGGGTGAGTGACGTGAACCACATGAAGGAGGTTCCCAATCGTCGCTTAGATCATTCAAATTTGGTGGGAGAATTGCGCCCGTTTGCTTGGCTATTATGTGGAGAGCTATGTCCCTTTTCTTCATATTCTTCACGGCCTCATCAAGCTCCTTCTTGGTATCACCGAACTCTTTTTTTGTATCTCCAAGTTCCTCTTGCAACTTGTTGTACTTGGTATGTCTTGGTGGTTTAGAAGACTTTGGTTTGCCGATAAGATCTCTCTTCACCACATGTGATGCATATCCACGAACTCTACCGGGGTGTTCCTTCCGTTCCGTCGCCTTACAAAGGATGTCATCGTCTTGTGTGGGAACGAATTCTCCCGAAGCAATTTTCGCTTTGACATCATCCTATCATTTATTAGAAAAAAAATATATGGTAGAAAGAAAAATAGATAGGAATAAAAATTGTAATAATATTAGCTCAAAATATTCAAAGAAACAACTTACAATATATTTTATCAACTTCTTGTTTCCCTCGTGTGTGTATTCACCTTTGCTATCTTGTCGACCAATCAAGAAGCTAGTGAGTTTATCGAACTCTTTAGGATTAACCACCTCGGTGCTCTCCCGCGCTTCCTCTTCCGTCATCCCACTATCCATTTTCTCTTGCACCACATCTTCTTGTTTTTTGTTTGCATGTTTCATTAGTCTTATAGTATAGCCCTCCCTACTCATTGTGTGAGGTGTCATATTAGCTTTCGCATTGGTGCTATTCGTCAACCTCACACCCTAACACATAAATGAATTTAAGTTATGTGAACGAAGGAGTAATACTAGAATGGTAGGAATTAATCTTACTAGTCGGTCATTCTCCAAGGTGCGTGCTTTGAATATTGCCCAACATTCTTGTAGAATATCGGTGTAGGCCAACCAAGGGTCCTCATCCTTAAAATCTCCATAAATGTAATGTTTAGACAACATTGCTCTATGATCCCGTGCCGCCTTACTCAAGCGAAACATGGTTGTGTCAAAAAGTTTCTCCATATTTGGGGCAACAATTTTGAATGGTACCTACATAAGATTATAAGAAAAGTTGGATAAAATCTCATTCATGTGTACAAAAATGAAAATACCTTAAATGAAGGTAGAGACTTACCAATTAACACTCCTCCCATAATTTAGTCTTCTCCTTGTCGGGGACCTCGTGCCAAGATTCATACTTTATATCCACACGAGTTCGACCAATTTTTCCAACCCAACTCTTCCATAAATAATACTCTTCCGATATTGGTTCCCCACCATCGTTGAACGTCATGTCCGTCAAAATCCCCTTCTTCATCCTTTTTTGTAAGACGGAAAAATATGTCCTAGGACGCCTCACCCCTTTTTTTTAACACCTCCCGCGGTGCTAGGGGTTTTAGGGCTTTTGGGGATTCCTACCTTCTTCTGAGGTGGTGCCATAACTCCTCTACAAATAATAGTTTGCATATATTAAATAACCTCACTATCAAGAAAGAATAATTATATGCTAAATTAATGGTAAGTAGTCATTTTAATAATCGACCATCCTAAACCCCTAGGGTTTAGGATCCTATTAGACTAATATAAATTGCCTATCACATGCTTCACCCTTAATTCTTTGTAATTAAATTAGTGTATACATATATGACATACTTAACCCTAGATTAGTAGTAACATAACTAGTGACCATCAAGACTAATGAAGAATATAGCCCATAATCCCAATTGATTAATCAAGAATGTAGCCCATAAAACAAAGCTAGTTTGTAGTAATAATTAAGCAAATCCCATGAACAAATAAGACAAATTAGCCAATAAACAACATTGATTATACAAATGAAGCAAAGTGCCAAGAAATACCTTTTCAAGTAGAATAAAAACCCTAATAGTATGGACAAAGAAGCTACTTTCTTGTTCTAGAACTCAAGAAATGGGGCCAATGTGAGTAATGGTGTTCTTGGTGGTTGGAGAAGAAGATTTTGTTGGTGGAAGAGAGTAAATGGGTGGGAGGAAAGTGAAATTTTCGGAAGTAATGGGATGAATGGGTAGAGGACTAGCTAAGAAAATAGTCTAAGTGTTACTTATTCTGATTTTTTGTACTGTCCGGCTACGTTTCCGAAACCGTAAAGTTAGCCAGATAAGCCAACAAATAAATAATCTCACCCGGCTATGTTTCCGATTTTGTAAAACCTAGCCGGACGTTTTAATTATAAAAAGGGGCAGACGGGTTTTTTTTCCCCAAATCTGCAAACCCTCCCCAAGTTCATCCCCAAACCAGTCCGCCCCTCTACCAATTTTTCTGTCCAATCTCTCACCATGGTTAGGACTAAAAATCCTTCCACAGACAAGCAAGTCGCGCAAATCCAACGACAACAAGATGTGCAGTACGAGTCCTCTTCCGAAGAAGAGGTAGAGTCACCTCCAAGAGCCGAAGAACACGTGGGTGGGAGACGATTAAGCAAGGCCAAATCGAGGAAGACAACACGGCAAAGAAGCCATGATAGACCCCCTGAAGCATCGGCAAGTCGGAATTTCTTCAATCGTAGGGCGGAGTCCAACTATGTCGAATGGTGTGGGCGGAAAACACGCACTACCAAGGTGATTAGCCCTACCTCTATTGACACTTTGCATTTAGGGTATTTGGTTGCTCATTTTCAGCCTAGTTATTTAGATAAATTGCTCTTGCTTGAATCCCCATGCCATCAAGATGAGGTTGTGCAATTTTATGCAAATTTAGGAGAGTATGAGTCAAATAACATGTGCATTAAGGTGAATGGTAAATTGATTCATGTCACTAAGTTTCATATAAATGAGGTCCTAGGCTGCTCTTATGTTGATAACTCATCCTTGCGCCCTAATCACCCAGAAGGCCCTTATGAGATTTATAATTTCAACAAATTTCCTGAAACCAGGCCAAACCAACCCTTAGACCTTGAAGCAATTGGACGTAAGTACTTCAAAACTACTTGTCAGGGGGCGGGTAGTTGTCCAGGTGATTTTAATGTTGAGGAGCTTACGGTTGAGCAGAGGATTGTATTTGACTGGGTTTGTCAGAATGTGTATCTATCGGGGAGTTATAGTTGTGAACCCAGTTGTGGCCGTGTTCTGCTCTTCTATTACTTGATGGAAGGGTTGAAAATAAATCCTGGACACTCGATAGTTGAATACATGTTCAAGGTGGGGAGAGGGTCGAGGCAATGGTTTCCATATGCCGGACTTGTCACTGAGCTGATTAAGAAGCAAGGTGGAGGTGTTGTTGATCGTGCTGAGCCTCTAGAGTACTACGATGGCGATTGGTTTGATCATAAGGGTTTTGCACTGGATATAGAAACTCAAAGGTACGTCTTAAAGGCCTTAGCTCCGGGCGCAGCAAGAAGAGTTGCTAGGCGAAGAAAACTAGAAGCCAGAGGTGCGAGTTCATCGGGTACAAGTAAGTGAATATATATTTTCCCTTTATTGTTTAGTTTCGCAGGTGAAAATGTGTTTGTTTTCTAAAACTAATCATTTGTTTGTTTCGTATGGAGGAGGGCCGGTGGATGCGTAAGCTCTCGAAGATGTGGGAATGCTTCACCGGACAAGTCGACAAGGCTAAAGAAGAAGTAGCAATGCTCCGTGCCGAACAAAGGGCTTACATTGATCGGAAGGGACTTGATCTCCAACTTAGCCCGGAATTGAATGAGCCGGATTTTGGTCAACTGTCATCCTCAAGTGAAGAAGATGCGGCCGGGGGACCGTCCAGCAGTAGGGCGACAACCTCACAACCTGGAGAGTAGGGCTCTGTTTCTAGTTAATAATTTTCAAGCAATGTACTTTTAAACATCGAATTTGTTATTTTCGTTTGTGAAACTAATCTATTCTAGTACCTTATTCATGTGGATGTAAACTTGATCGATTTTAAAGATTTGAGTGCTTCAATCTATTGTCATTTATTTTGTACATGCAGAAATTTGGTACTCATGTATTTTGTTTAGATAAAGAGGCAAATATGATGGGGAAAATGTATGTTCAAGTATAGTTCCGGATAGATTTTCGATATCTGAAACACTATCCGTGGCAAGGAAGCAGCATCCAAACTGGTATGATTCTGACAAGTTTATCAGTCTCGATACTTATAAGTATTATGGTATTCTTGTTAACAATGCAACAGTACTAGACTCATATGTGTTGGATAGAGATCGGGTTGAGGCACTAGGTTTAGGCCCTATGGTTGAGAAGTTTGCTGTTCAAACTTGCGATGCCCCTATTGTTCGATGTTAGTGATCCCACCTATAAGGATGAGGTGTTGCAATTTTATGCTAATTTTGATGAACCTAGTGATGGTAAGTACACTACCATGGTTAATGGGAAAAGGTTTGAGTTTGATTGTTGGGTGATGAATGAGTTGTTGGGGAATCCTATTAAATCCGATGAGGACCTTCATCCCAATCTCGAGCATGGTCCACTTAATATCTTCTATGCTAATGGGTGGCCGGGAAGGGATATGATTAAACTCCCGTACTTGAATTATCTGAATTTAGGCAATCATTATTTTGGTCGGGACCTATATGATGAAAGTTTAGCCGATGGGTTCAAAATGGCGTTCTGCCCCATTGATGATCGCATTGTGTACGAGTGGGTGCATAGAAGTTTCATCCCCACAGGAGGAAATGTCGGCGAGCCTAATGTTACCACGGTTATGACATTTTACTATGCCGTGAAGGAGGTTCCTATCAATCCCGGGTATGCAATATGTAATTGGATGAGAACTGCGTGGGCTAACGAGCGACATAAGAAAAACCTACCCTATGGGAGCCTAATCACTAAGTTGCTCTTGAAATTGGAGCCTAATTTCCGATTTGAAGATGATCCCACCCCTTGCAAGCCATACGACTACCACTACTTTGAAAACCATAGGCCGAAATGGACTTTGGCCGATGGAAAATGGATTGTGGCGCCTCCACAACAAAAGGCTAAGCGGGCTAGGGCATCAAGAAGTAAGTCATCTTCACCTCCTTATTCACAATTTATGCTACTTTTTATCAAAATTTAATTCAAATATGAATTTTCATTTTTTAGGTAGGGATGTGCCCGATGGAGAGCCTTCACCGCATGTTTCCAACATGAAAGCTATGTACGCTAGCATGAAATCTAAGGTGCTCATATTGATTGGTGTTAGGAAGGACGCTTATGAGGCAAGGAAGGAGTTGAGAGCCCTCAAGCGTGCAGAAGGATTTTCCACAAGTGGGGACGCCTCGCAGGGACATGGTGGCGGCGATCAAGACAACGACTATGACATGGGGCCCTGATTAAGTGCAATGTGTTTTGAATTTTTAGTTAAGTATTGATTTGCCTTATCGAATGATATTACATTTTAACTGTATTTCAGTAACGTTTGAATGCTACGGATTTTGATCAAATGTTTGTGCATTTACAATTCCTACAATTGTTTGCAGTGTCAATTTTATATAACTACTGATTAGTGAGTGCGCGCAAGTTTTCGCCTAAAAATAACACTTCCGGTTACATTTCCGAGCTCGGAATTCTACCCGGATCGGTCATTTTATCTTTACTAAACCGGATGACAACCAGGGAACCCTTCTGGAAGTTGAATAAAAAGCCTTGCCTCACCAAAAAACTTCCGGGTAAACAGTTTCCGAGTTCGGGAACCTAGCCGGACAGGGTTGTTCAACATTTGCTTATCCGGATAGTTAGCCGGAAGTAGGTAAACCCTAATTTTACACTATCCGGGGAATGTTTCAGAGACCGTAAAACTACCCGGATAGGTTAAAAATTGAGATTTTTCGACTCCCTTTTATTCTATTAGATAGATCAAACAAAGGTGCAACCAAATATTTACATGAATTACATATTCAAACTAAGTTTGGACTAGTTGTATTATGAATAGCTGATAACACAAAAAGATCAACGACTAACGCCTCAACTTAGTCTTCGGCTTAACTTTGAAAATCAACTTCCTCTTCCGTTCGTTTCCTTTGCTATCTATCACTATGCGTTCGGCGTGATCGGATCTTCCTCTGTGTCTTTCTTCGTTGGCACAAAAATATGAGCAGCTCGTTTGTCATACTCCTCGAATAGCTCATCACCACACACCATTTGTTTCCCATCAAGAACAATTTCGTAGTGCCGATCAGAAGGATCCTGAACATAGTAAACTTGGTCACCTTCGCCAGCAAGTATGAACGTATCCGACTTTGATCCCACTTTCTTCCTATCAAACAATTGAAACCCTAAAGGATCGGTCTTAGTTCCTGTCTTTTGATCAACCCACTGACACTTGAATACAACCACCTTCAATGCCACATAGTTTAACTCCCAGATCTGAACAATGGTACCGAAATACCTATCAAATGAGTAGGATCCTTCTGGATTTTTCTTCCGCGACACAGCGATTGATTCGGAAAATGTAGTCACACCGCTATTCTGCGAAACACCTTTAGCATCGCTCTGTTTGGTCCCGTACGAGTAACCCTTCACATCATAGCCACTGTAGCTGATAACCGTCGTAAGTGGCCGTCTGGATAGCCATTTCACGTCCTCGGGATGGTCACCAATATCTACCGTGTCCCTTAACCACTCACAAAAGGTTCTAATATGCTCATCAAGTAGTTGGAAAGGCTTTAGGGTTGGGTATAGACTTCTCAATTCCTCCATATGAATGTCAACGTAAGGGCGAACCAATTCATGGTTTCACATCACATACAGATGAGCAGCCTGCAAATCAACCGCTGGCGGGTTATGCAGCGTGCCTCTAGTTCCATGCCCGTTGAAACGAAAATCATGCCTCGAGGTGGGTAGTCCAACCGTGTCAACCTCATCTAAGTAAGCCGTACAAAATTCAATCGCCTCCTCCGCGACATATCTAGATACAATGCATGCGTCAGGCCTGTACCTATTCTGCGAAAAGAATTTAAATATCTTCATGTATCTCTCTAAAGGATACATCCACCGGAGGAACACCGGACCACACTCCTTGATCTCCCGCACAAGATGGACAATCAAATGCACCATTATATCAAAGAAAGAAGGGGGGAAATACATCTCCAATTGGCACAATACTTCAACTACCATTGTCTGCAGCTTATCTAGCTTACGACGGCTAACTGTTTTCTGGCAAATTCCCTTAAAAAATAAGCAGAGCTTGCTGATGCACATCCTAACGGCTGGGAAGAGAATCACGAATGGCAATTATGTTCAAATCTTGCATCAAAGTGTGACAATCATGTGATTTTAACCCGAACAATTTTTGCTCCTTAACATTGACACAGTTACCAATGTTTGAGGAAAAATTAGAGGGTACCTTCAAATCTTTCAGGCACTGCAAATATTTTGTCTTCTCAGCTGACGACATATTGTAGCAAGCTGGAGGCAAGAAAGTGTTCCCATCCTCGATTACAGGAGCCAGTTCCTTTCTAATACCCATTCTTTCCAAGTCTTTACGTGCTTGAAGTCCATCTTTGCTTTTTCCAGGAATATTCAGCAGCGTACCAAGCAAACTATCGCAGACATTCTTCTCAATGTGCATTACATCTAAACAATGTCTGACAGCCAAGTGCTTCCAATATTGTAAGTCAAAGAAAATGGTTCAAGGGCCGGGGATGGGCATCTTCCTACGGTTTTTCCCAAAATCATTTTCAATATCCTTGATTTTCCCGAATACCTCCTCGCCACTGATAGGAGGGGGTGCATTCTCTTCCTTCTCATTAAACCAGTTCTTAGCCTTACGGAACTCGTGACTGCATGGTAAGAAACGACGATGTCCTTGATAAACAGTTTTCTCCCGTGTTTTAATTGAGAGAAACTAGTATTCTCCTCACAAACAGGACAAGCTAGATGACCTTTGACTGAATAACCAGCTAGATTACCAAGTGTAGGGAAATCGTTCACGGTACAGAACAACATTCCTTTCAACTTAAACCATTCCTGCCGATATTCATCCCACGTCCAATTCTCTTCGAACCACAGTTTCTGAAGGTCGTCAACTAAAGGTTCTAGGAACACATCAATGTCATTGCCAAGCTGCTTTGGCCCTGCTATCATCAACGACAACATAACATATTTCCTCTTCATGGTCAACCATGATGGTAGATTGTAAATAACAACCATCACAGGCCAAGAACTGTGTGTACTACTCAAATCTCCATACGGATTCATACCATCAGTGGATAAACCCAACCTTACATTCCGAGCTTCCTTCCCAAAATCAGGATACAATTCATCAATTTTCTTCCACTGATCACCATCTGAACAGTGTGCAATCACATCATCATTTTCAACCTTCTCTCTATCTGCGTGCCATGTCAAGTTCTTAGCTTCTTCCTTGTTAGCAAACAACTTTTGAAGCCTAGGTATAATGGGGAGATACCACATGACCTTCGCGGGAACACGTTTGTTGGTTTCCTTAACAACATCTCCTCCCACATCCACTTTTTGTTTCACAACTTTGTATCGTGACTCGCCACAAACGCTACAATTTTCCAATTTCATCTCATCTTCCCCTCTAAACAACATACAATCATTAGGACAAACATGAATTTTCTCAAGTTCCATACCCATTGGACATAGTATCCTCTTGGCAGCATATGCCCTATCAGGCAATAAATTATCAGTGAGAAACAGCTGTCTAATCAACTCCAGCGCCTCAGTTAATGCCTTATCTGAAAACCCATGCTTGGCTTTTAAATTCATCAACAATAAGGTCGCGCTTAGAATAGTGTGGATTGACCCCTCATACAAAGGGGTCTGCTTATCATTATATATCGCTTCAAGCGCCTCTGGTTTTCCAAAAAAATGCATGGCAACATCATCTACCAAGTCATCCAATTTATCGTCATAATTACCAACCATTTCGTTTTCTCCTACAACCTCCATTGGTTCATTAACAACAACAGCGCTACGTTCTTCCCCATGCCATACCCACGTGGTATAGGAATTCTGGAAACCCCTAACAATCAAATGTTCACGCAAACCTTCAACTTCTAAATACACATCGTTAGTGCAATCCTTACAAGGGCACCGCATGGCCTACTGATTTTCTACTCTTGAATTATCAGAAGCAACATCAATGAAATATTCAACCAGTCCCATATACTCTGGTGAGGTCCGACGATTCTCCCTAATAATCCTACTACGTTCCATAACACTTGTGTACCTATTTTCATAAATTTTAGCAAATATTAATGAATTCATTCATCTACATCGTGCTACTTGACAACATATCAAATACAATATGGTTTCATAAACACAAATAACTAGGAATCAACACGCAATTTCATATATTATTCAACGAAATTAGGGACACACATATATATTCATGCTTGAAATTAACAAACATCCGCCCATCAATACTAAATTTAGCGGGAGATTACCTCATCGCGGCCTAGGATTCAGCGAGCCCAAAGATTAGGAGATTCTCTGCGTCCTTCAACCCAAAACAAAAATGGAATAGAGTAGATAGAACAAAAGGATCTGTTTCTCGTTTTATAACTATCTGTTTTAGCTCATCCGGGGACGTTTCCGAGTTCTGAAATCTTGCCCGGGCATTTTTCCCTCTCTCCGGACATGTTTACGGTATCGTAACCTTACCCGGACGACTTTTTGACTTGACTCCACCGACAACAGAAACTTGCCCCGTCGACTTGACCGTCAAAGTCAAGCCGGTCAACGAGGAAAGTTCCGGCTAGCCATTTCCGGTGTCGGAAATGTAGGTTGGTCGGCGGTTAAACGTAACCGCCGAGCAAAAATATCAGTTACACGGCGGTTGCATCACAACCGCCGTGTAATAAGCCATCCGGCTAGAGAAAATGTATTTACGAGTTCGTAAATCTAGAAGGACGGCGGCTTCCTTATTTTCCCGCGGAACCGCCGTCCTCCGGCGCCGTTTTCCGGCCACTTTCTACTAGTGCTTCTACAAAATAGCCAACTAATTCATGTTGAGTCTTCTGGACTAAATTAGATATAATTAAACTAAATTGAACGATCTATTTTATTGGTTGTTTTGTTCTTTTCAATTTCAACGTTTTGAATGATTTTTTTATAAAACAATTACACTAAAGGAAATGATTGGAATTTATGTATAGAAGAATATTCTAAAATAGCAAAGTATAATCTCACTAAAGGAAAGGATTGACATTTATGCATACAATATTCTAAAGTAGCAAAGAATAATCCCACTAAAGCAAAGGATTCACATAGTTAATGGAATATTTTGGATGATTGGATATATTTAATTAGATATATTTCTCAAAACCGGCAATGTTCTTAAATCAATCATCGAAATTGATTGGTATGTTTAGTATTTACCATACAATAAAAAATAAAATTAAAAATGTAGTCCTAGTAGTCGATTAGTATTAGTATATGTCCCAATAAGGCAACTGGGGTTTATCTTTCCCCTCTCCCAAGTCTGCTATATAATGTTTCCTTCAGACATTATTCAGACATTATCAATTATCAGCTGTCCTCTCGTTTCTGAATCCCCAGATTTCAACCTAGTTAACATAATTTCGGAAAGATTTCATCCATGGAAGAAGGGCTTATTAGAGTTTTATTCATGGATTCCGGTGTCGGTTTTTATAAAGATTTCAAGTTCATGCGATTCGGCTGCAGGTATTCAACGTTTATATTTACCGATGTGTATTATTGATGTTTACGTTTTTCTGTTGATGTATCTTATCTCATATACTGTTCTTTTTTTTTCTTTTTGTTTTCCAGTTCATGCTTACATTTCTGAACTCATCATCCTCCATCCTCGAAAAGCTCGATGCTATAGAACTCCCTGCCATTGCTAATCTCTGGCCATATGTCCGAGAAAGGCATATCTACCATCGGAAATGAAATCGCAATCTTTCGTGCTATATCTAAGTTCGTGTAATGGAGTGGTTATGCTCGGTCTTCAATAATTTCAGCGAAAGTTTTTTGCAATAGTTGTGTTAAAGTTGATTCCGGGACGAGAACTGAAAATTATGCAGAGTTTCTGTTTGAGTTGATGCTCAAAACTTCTGGTTGATGCTCTTATTACATGAACATGTTTGTGGAGAGTATTTGTTGCGTTTGTATAAAGATTTCATCCTAAACATCTGCATTTTTTAGGTGTAAAATAGTTCCCGTTCTATACTGTTCAATCATATATCCAAATTCATATTTAAAATATATTCTATGGTCCTCACAATTGGCAATTCGTCATCTTTATCTCCAACCAGACTACAGGCATGCTTGGTCGGAATGGGAATGGAAATGATGCTTGGTCGGAATGGGAATGGAAATGATGGTAGAAAGGAATGATAATAGGGTAATCATTATAGAGTTTTTGTTTGATTTGAGTAAGCAATGGATTGTATTTTTATTATAAATAAATAGTATTTTTTTTTACTAAAAATAGCATAAACTTCTTAATCAAACTCATAAACCCCTCTATTGGAGTTAATGGCTCATTGACCAATATGGAGTAATGGTGGTGGGCCCTTTTCTATCGCTCCATCCAACCAAACACACGTCTTAAAAGAAAACTTTGATTCAGTCATCCAAATTGGGAGGAAGATTGTAGCGGCTAAGAGTGATTCTCTCCACTACCTTCCATAATTGGAAAGTTGCAGTTAAATTATGCACGAAATTCTCAAAAAAAATTAAAAACTGTAAATTCTATTCCGAAAATCTCTACCGCTGCTTTACTTTAAATACGTCTCCCCCCACAGTCCAGCAACCACTAAAAGTTAGGTTTTTTCCCTCTCCCAATTTGCAGTCCTCTACTCTAACATCATGTCATCTGAAAGATTTCAATCTTGGAACGAAGGGTTTATAGATCTGAAGTTTAGAATTCAACATTTTTCCTCGTCGGTTTGTATGAAGATTTCAAGAGCAAAAGGTATATATATTCACCGTTAGTGTTTAGGGCTTTCTTAGGTTTATTAATGAATTTGACCTGTTTTTTCTATCATCGTAAATTGTTTCATATTGATATCTTTGGTTTCTATCGTTATTATGTTATTAATTGGTTCGGTTTGTGAATCTGCAGATTTTGAATCCAAGTAAGGATCACCTTGAATGAAAAGCCTCCATAAGCCACATTTTGGAACCTGTAAAGTTCTTTATTGGCGTCATGGATTCCGGTTCATCAACAAGGTGTGTTTTGATGCTCTCTTGGCTTCTTTAATTAATTTTGTATCTTCTTTTCATGTGTAGGGATCATGATTGAGACTCATTTCATCATAATAGCCTTAATTAACATATATATAATTTTCATGTTTCGTACGTTTATAGGCAACGAGAAATTTTTGGATTGGAATTCATCCGTTCTTGACTCCAGGAGTTTTTCTAATGCAGAATGTCAATGTCAACGATGTTCCGTGAAGATTTCCTTTGAGAATATTTCGACCCTATTAGCCTGGGTTACACGAAATTTCTCGCAGGATAAAACTATCGCTGCATTCTTAATTTTAGACTTGAATCAAGAAAATGATTTTGAGTATTAGTGTTTCTAGATCGTATAAAATGAGTGTTCTTAATTAGTGTCACTGGCGTATAGTTCAGTGTTCTTAATTAATTAGTCTAGTTTTAATAATGCAATCGTAACGTTTACAAAAAAAAAAAATAATAATTACAGCTCCGCTTCCATGGGATTGAGATTAAGATATCCTGCTTCAGAATATCCTGAACCTATTAGATATCCTTCTTCAAAAGACCAGACGAAAAGGAAAATGAAGAGAAATGAAGAAGAAAACATATAAGTGGACGAAAAGATCAAACAAGAGTCGAGGTCAAGATATCATAGCACGAAAAGTAGTTATCTTATTGTGAAGAAAAACGAAGAAGAATACTTAGATGAATCGATTTGTATAAATATTTTTGAAGTAAGTTTCTTGAATTGTTATGATTTTGTGTTCTTTCATTCATTTCTATGTTGCAGTTCTTGATTACTCTCTTTTTCCTTTTGTTTTGCAGCTGCAATATGGTTTTAATCCGTTACAGAATATTGCCCACCTGAACAAGCTGCAATCAAGAATAATATTGCCCACCTAGAGGAGGATTTTCAGTGTCATCTTATGATCCATTAAATGATTTAGGACTGTGTTCAAATTAGGGTTTTAATCAAATTTATGTTCATATTCAAAGAAAGCATCTAATTCTTTTTTTTCTTGTTTTTTACATGTTATTTAACAAAAAAAAAACATCTTATTTAGATTCTCAGTTCTTAACTTAATTATACTAGCTGGTTGAAGTTTGTGTATTTTAAAAACCTAGAAATATGTTATCTGCTAATGATACAACCCAAATGGTAAAATACACCATGATTATAAAATTAATTGGTGTAAATAGTAATTCACTGTCATCGAGTTACTCTCTGGTAAGGCAAAGGGATCTCATATGGTTCATACAAATTTTTGGGGTCAAATTGTAATTATTATATTTTAGTTACTTTCAAGTCAATTCACTATATCAACCACAATTAATCTTCTTATTTCATCAGATCATCATCGTTCATCATCAAATCATCGTTATTCATCATATTATTACCACTCATCATCAAACCATCGTCGTTCATCATCTAATCATTACCGTTCATCATCAAATCTTCGTTGTTCATCATCAAATCATCAAATCTTCGTCGTTCATCGTCAAATCATCGCTATTGATCGTCAAATCTTCGTCGTTTATCGTCAAAACATTGTCGTTCATCATCAAATCATCGTCGTTCATCACCAAATCATCAAATCATCGTCGTTCATCGTCAAATCTTCGTCGTTTATCATCAAATCATCATAGTTTATCATCAAATCATTATCGTTCATTATCAAATCATCAAAGTTTCATCGTTCATCATCAAATTATCGTTGTTAATCGTCAAATCATCATCGTTTATCATCATCGTTCATCATCAAATCATCAAATCTTCGTCGTTCATCGTCAAATCTTCGTTGTTAATCGTCAAATCTTTGTCGTTTATCGTCAAATCATCGTCGTTCATCATCAAATCATCAAATCTTCATCGTTAATAATCAAATCATCGTTGCTAATCGTCAAATCTTCGTCGTTTATCGTCAAATCATCGTCGTTCATCATCAAATCATCGTTGTTCATCATCAAATCATCAAATCTTCGTCAAATTATTATTGTTAATCATTAAAAATCCCCTAGTAACATATTTTTTCTCTGTGGGCGATTACACGTCCACTATGTGAAACCCGTTGACCCAGATCGGTGACTCGTCGGAGACGGCGAATCTGCCCCCCATCATGGGGAAGGGAAAACGAGGCAAGCAGAAAGGAGAGAAAGGGGTTTTTGAACCAAAGAGTCAGAGACAAATCTTACAATCGATTCATGAAGAAACGGAGGCTGTGGATCACCAGTTGGATCTTGAGGAGGAGGTTTTGATTGAGACCGAGAGTCCAGTACAGGGGGGTTCCATGGTAACACCGAAAGTGGGGATTGGAGCAGCAGGATCAATCAGAAACGGAAGTACGAGCAGTGTTGGATCTGGGAATCCAAAAAGGGGGCTAATTTGGAGTGATGAGATAGAGGTTTCCAGCAATTCGAATGAGGCGAGGCCTACATGGAGTCACTTATTCAGGGATTCTGAGCTGCAGTTTTTCCCAACACAAGAAATTGAGGGGATCAAGATGGCAGTTCTCCCAAAAGCTGAAGTGGAGGAAAGCTTGAAGGATTGGGAGGCTACGGTGGTTTGTCATGTGCTTGGTGCTCACCCACCGTTTGCAGTGATGGAGGATTTCTTCAAACACATCTGGGGCCAGTACTCTATAAGGAAGGTCTGGATGCTACGAGCAGGTACCTTTCTTGTGAAATTTGGATGTCTGCTTGACTGTGATGCTGTGTTGGGGAAGGGGGTTCTTTTATTTAACAATAAACCTGTTATTGTGAGTAAATGGACTAAAGAATGGAATGTAATTGTGCCAAAAACTTTACCAGTATGGGTGAGACTCCCTGGCCTAAGTGTAGTATATTGGGAACCTAGATTACTGAGTAGAATTGTAAGCTCACTGGGTAAACCAATTAAGATGGATAAGGAGACAAGAGAGGTTGAAAGAGTTGGTTTTGCAAGAGTATTAGTTGAAGTGGAAATTGGGGAGGATGTGCCTAAACATATTCCCTACTTGAATGAGGATGGAGTTATTATTCATCAGGAGGTGCAGTTTGAATGGCTGCCTGTGATGTGTACTGAATGCAGAATGTATGGTCACAAAGCTGAAGTAATGGGAGCAGCAGAGGTTGCAGGATAGACAAAGGCAGGGGGAGAGGAAGAAGCAGCCTAAGCAGGTGTGGAAACCTAAGGTAGTGCCTGTCCCACAAGATCTGAAGCAAAAAGGTCCTATGGAGGAAGAAATTCCTACCTCTATAATCAATCCAATCCTTAGTCCAATAACTGGAACTAAGTGGAGACAGGATGAAAGTATGGATGATTTTACAGTGATCAGAAGAAGGAGGAGTCCAGAGGCAAGGGTGGATCAGGTTGTAAGTGAGACTGCAAATGGGAGTGTGAGTGGGGATAATTACTTTTCAATGCTCACAATCCCCCCTGATGGGAAGTAAGATCTTAAGTTGGAATATTAGGGGTGTAAATAAGGGGGTGAAGCAGAAGCAGTTCAGGGAGATGTGTCATGTACATAAAGTGGGCTTATTTGGAATGGTGGAGACAAGAGTTAAAAAACACAAACAAAAATCAGTATGGGAGAAGATGGGGATGCAATGGGACCTGTTAACAAATAGTGAAGTGGTGGATAAGGGAAGGATATGGTTGGGCTGGAGGCCAGACTATTTTGATGTGAAGTTGATTAGTATGGGGGAACAATGGATTGAGGTGGAGTGTGTGATAAAAGAGATCAACACTAGATGTTATATCACTGTGGTGTATGGTTACAATCATAGAGAAGATAGGGTACCACTGTGGACAGAATTGAAAAGACAAGATCATCAGGATCTGCCTTGGATAATTTTGGGTGATTTTAATTCCCCTTTGCATCTAGATGATAGAGAAGGAGGAGTGCCTGTGAGTGATGAAGAAATATTTGACTTTGGGGAAGTGGTGGATTGTTTGGGCCTGTATGAAATGAAGTCTTTTGGACCAGTGTTCACTTGGAGCAATAGAAGAATTGGGGTGGATAGAGTAGAAAGTAAAATTGACAGAGTCTTGGTAAATGAGGAGTGGGTAAAGAAGCTGACTGAATCTAAGTGTTTGATCAAGTTGACTGGAGTTTCAGATCATCTACCGCTGCTTGTCTTGGCTCAGAAGGAGGAGAGAACAGCAGATAGGCCATTTAAATTCTTCAATATGTGGTGTAAATCACCACATTTTAAAGAACTAGTGGCTGCTGAATGGAGTACCAATTTGACCTGCACCATGGAGGGTTTTTTTAGAGCTTTGCAGAGGTTACAACTTCCATTAAAGCAACTAAATAGAAGGGAATTTGCTAATATACAACAAGCTGCAGCTAGAGCCAGGGAAGATTGGGAGATTGCTAAGGCTTCATTGATTACTGACTCTTTCAACACTGAAAAACAACAATTGGAGATGGAGATGAGAAAGAAGGCAGATGACATGGCAGACTCTGAGTTGCAGTTTCTTCAACAAAGGGCAAAGATGAGATGGCTCAAGGAGGGGGATAGGCCCACTAAACTCTTTTATACAGTCATGAAGGCCAGACAATACAGAAATCATATAGTTTGTGTAAAGGAAGGCTCCAATTTAATCTATGGAAGGGAGGAGATTGAAAACCATTTAGTGAACCATTTCAAGGGGAAATTTGGCTTGCACACTAGTTCTGAGCTGGCCATTAATCCCAAGGTGACTGAGCAGGGGGATACACTGTCAATTGAGAAGCAAGCAAGTTTGATAAGAGGGGTAAAAAATACTGAGATTCTGACAGCACTGAAGGAGATAGGATCTGATAAAAGCCCAGGTGTAGATGGATTCTCTAGCTTGTTCTTTAAGGAAAGTTGGGGAATTATTGGTGAAGATTTTATAGGAGCAATTCAGAATTTCTTTGCTGGAGAAGATATGCCACCAGAATTCAACATGGCTGTAATCACTCTAATCCCCAAAATCAAGCAGCCACAGGTAGCAGCAGACTATAGGCCCATAGCCTGTTGTTCAGTTCTCTATAAGGTTGTGACAAAAATACTATGTAGCAGACTCAGCAAGATACTTCCCAGCATTGTTAGCACTAATCAGAGTGCTTTCATCAAGGGGAGGCTTATCTCTCACAACATCATGCTTGCTCAGGAATTGCTTCATAGGTATAATCAGAAACAGATGTCCAAAAGTTGTGTCTTGCAGGTTGATATCAGCAAAGCTTTTGACACTGTTAACTGGGATTTTTTGCTGAATTGGTTGAGAGCACTTCATTTCCCCAGTTTATTTGTTTGGTGGGTGGAGAGGTGCCTCACAAATTCCACCTTCTGTTTGGCAATTAATGGAGGGTATACAAAGAGCTTCAAAGGGGGAAGAGGGGTAAAGCAAGGGGACCCCCTCTCACCCCTGCTCTTTGTCCTGTGTATGGAATACTTCACAAGGCAGTTGAGGTTGGATTTTGGCAATAAGTTCATCTCTTATCATCAAAGGTGCAAGAGATTAGGGCTGCACTGTCTTCTATTTGCTGATGATCTCTTGGTCTTTAGTAAAGCAGATGTACAATCAGTTAAGGGTGTAAAGGAGGCATTATTGATATTTAAGAATACCACAGGTCTGAGCATCAACACCAACAAATCCAAGGTTTTTTTCTCAACCATGGAGCATACAGACATGTTGATATTGACAGATATTTTACAGGTGCAGCAGGGAAAGTTACCTATGAAGTATCTTGGTCTACCAGTGACAGGAATCAGATGGAGCAAATCTGTGTGTTCATCTTTGCTTGAGAGGTTGATGAGCAGGTTAAAGATTTGGACTGCCAGACAATTATCATATGCAGGTAGAATTCAGCTAGTTAATACCATTCTCATGAGTATTACTAGTTATTGGGGTGCAGTATTTCAGTTGCCTAAGAGCATACACTCAGATATTAGAAGGATCTGTAGGGATTTTATATGGGGTAAAGAGGAAGGGAAAAGGAGATTTTACCCTATAGCTTGGAGCACTATGACAAGGGCCAGAAATCAAGGAGGATGGGGATTGAGAGACTCATTTATATGGAATCGGGCTCTTTTGTTCAAGCATGTTTGGGATATTGTTAGGAAGAAGGATATTTTGTGGATAAAGTGGGTAAATGCTTACTATTTGAAGGGGCAGAATTTTGTAGAGTATCAAGTTGGGGATGGGCATAGCTGGAGCTGGAAGATGATTAACAAGGTAAAAGGAAAAATCTGGCCTCAGATGCAGCAATGTTTGGATAAAAGTGGAGAATTTAAGGCTGGATTGGCATATAATATTCTCAAAGGTGCTTCTGCAAAGGATGTCTGGGCAGATATAATATGGAATTCAAGCATTCAGCCTAAGCATTCTGTGTTCTTATGGATGCTTCTCAGGAATAGATTGCCTACTGTTTCAAGATTGGAGAAGTTAGGAATCTTGGAGGCTACTGGAAATGTAAGCTGCTCTTTGTGTACCTCAGGTATTGAGACAGTCTCACATTTGTTTGTGCATTGTGATTTTGCTATGAGATTACTAGAAAAGTTGAATTTAGGGAGAATGGGTAATATGAAGGAATTGAGAAGAAGGTTGAAGTACTGGAGTGTGAAAAAGTGCAAAGGGAGACTGGTGACTCTGATCACAGCTACATACAGCATATGGAGGGAAAGGAATTTGAGGGTATTTCAAGGGAGGCAGCTTACAGTGGATGATTGGGCAGTGATGATCACAGAGAGCTGCTTCCAAAGACCTACTTAGCTAGTTGTTTAGCAAGTTTGATTGTTTTTAGTAATTGAGTAGATATTAGTGACTGGAGTGATTGTCACAAATGTGTAATCGGTTGATTATTTGGATGAAATGAAAAATTAGTTCCTCAAAAAAAAAATATTCATCGTTTATCATCGTTTATCATCAAATCGTCATCGTTCATTATATACTCTGGTGTGCGTGCTTTTATGTGCTCTTTTGAAAGGGAATCAAAATTAATGGCAGAACATGGGTATCATGAAACAAACACAGATTTTTCCAACATATAACTAACATTTGTTGGATTTACCTGAAGTGTAATACGGATCTCTACTTGTTTTAGTTTCTTTCCTTCCTTTTTTGGGTTTTTTTTGAAAACGATACAATTCAAACTATGTTAATCTTTTGGCCTACTTACCTTTCCATACCTGCACACGTTTTAGGTATTATACATTTTCCTCTTAAACAACGTTAATTCATCATCGGCGTGATCTTACAACCAGCCGCCCCATCACCACCACACCACCGCCTTCCTCCACTCCCCACACCACCACCACCATATCAAATCATCAAACCCAAATTAACTTATTTCCCGCCTATACAATTTACTAATTATATAATTTTACACAGTAGTATTTATTAACTGTAGATATTACTCTATGCATATTTTTACTATATAATTATTATATATAGATTTTACTATATATATGTTGTTGAGTTTTAAAAAGTACATTCAGCCATGTGGATTTTGGAACAGTAAAAAGACTATGGGAATGCTGGAGAATACTCATATTAAGCGTCGAGTAAAAACTGGGAAAGGTACAGGAAGTCTTTCATGTCTCACTCAGTTCATTGAAGCAGTGTGTTGTTTTGGGATTTTAAATAGCTTTATCCTTAGTATCATCAATTCATCACCATCAACATTTAACAGAAAATTTTATTCAATTCTGCTTCAGGTCACATTAACTCTGAAGATATGAGGAGCAGTTCCTCAACATACATGATTCTCCTCATTGCAAATGGTTTATTTCCTTCTTATGTGTTTTAAATGAAAGATATCTGAACTCTAGTTATGTTTATGCCCCCTGAAACAGAATCAGATAGCAAATGTTTTTCTTTTTAAAAAAACTGCATTTTGTGTTTTGAATCATATGTTTGATCTTGGTTGAACATGTTTGCTATTTGCCTCTGTGAAATTCTTCAACATTTTCAATCTTTGTTCCGTCAACATGACTTTAGCAAAGCCGGAACAAACTTTTACTTGCATTTCCAGTGAAAGTTGTCATAAGAAATGTGATCTTTCCAGTTTAGATTGGAACAGCAGCTGCAAATGTATCATTCCAGAATTGTTCTCCTATTGTATTTTACTGTAAAGTTACTGGTTTTTCCCGCTGAATTTTCATAGTCAACTTCATCTAAATAAATCGGGAAAAAAAGAATAAAACTCTAATATTATATTAATCTTTAGTTTAATAATTTGAATTATTGACGCGGGAAGGTGTATCAAACACAGAATTTGTCTCCATTATCTTGAAAAGGACCAATTTTCTGTGTGTCTGGTTATTCTGTATGAATTTCCAGTTTTCATTTTGGTAAAGTACTCTTTAGGAAGGAAGCTCAATTCATTCTGATTTGTCTTATTGAAAACTGTTCTCCTGGATATATACATGTTTTCTTCTTGGTTATTTGGGATTGAAAAGATTGTTTTGGAAAAAGGAAGCTGCCGGAAGTTGACCGAGTCAGCGTCGGAAGTTCGCCGCGTCAGACCCGGAAAAGATGCAGATCCGACAGGTTGTTTCGCAGGTCAACGGATCGGGCCGGTTTGGCTCCGGTCAGTCGGCTCGGGTCATCCGGGTTCGGCTCGGGTCATCCGGGTCGGGTCGGGTGGGTCGGTCGGGTCGGGTCGGGCCGGTCAGATTTGGACAGGTTTATACTGGATTTGGCACTATTAGACTGAGAAGGTGGTTTTACTTCTTTTTTCATTTTTTCCTTTATTTCCTTTTATTTTTGGTTTCTGATCTTAGATACAGGGTTTTTGTGATTTATTCCTTTCTCTTGATGATGGACTATATCACCTCTAAAGGAGAAATCCATATGGCAATCTCTAGTGAAATCCATATGGCAATCTCTAGTTATAGTTATAGATGAATCTTTCTTAGTTTTCATGGCTAGATGTAAGTCCGGTATGCTTATGGATTGCTCTACTGTAAGCCCAAAACACAATAAGGAACTCCCTTTTACCCTCGGACTCCGCAAAGTGATTGAGGGGTACAGGTAGAGAGTCTTTATTTTAATAGAACCGGCTGTTTTTGGCAATGTTAACTGAGAGGGAGAATTCTTGGAGCCCTAGAATGCTGTACATTGGTGAAGTGTCTATATTCAGGAGGGGGAAGAAAATCTGTTGTTTTATGCCGCCCTGGCTTTAGTACTTGTAGTTTAAGACGGAGAAGATTTAGTACTTGTTGTTTCTCTGATCTCACAAATCGCCTCCACCTGTGGAGTTTTCGCACTTCTTGCCTCCTTTTTGGGAGTTATCTGTATTTTATTTCTGTCATTTCACGGTCTAGGGATGCCTAATAAAAGTTCCCTTCACTGATTTCTTGGTGGTTTAAAAAAAAAAAAAAAAAAAAGAGATTATAAAGTTTTTGATCAATACTTAAGGGTACCAAAATTTAAGATTTGTTTCAGGCTTTGCTGCTTCTATTGTTCTGTTATTGCTTCAATTCTTTGGATGCACTGTAGACAGAAATTCAAAAACTTAGTTGGCGAGAAAGTAAAGGGTCTGCTATCGGGTAAGAGTCAAAGTGTCCAGCTGAGATATCAGGGACTAATTTTGCCACTTTCCCAAGCCAACATCCTCTCTGAAATGTCACAATGAGGTACAACCATCTTACCGCAGCAATTTCAACGAGCCATTGTTTTACCACGGACATGAATACAAATATTCCTTGCACTAGACTGATAGGTTTCAGTACGTTTTAACCAAAATTTGAGCATGTAAGGAAGCTATTCTTTGAACTGTGATATGGGAAGTGAGAACCGTGAAAATCCCTATCAGCTCCTAATAATTTAATTTTTCTAATAAACATCTAAGATTATAATCTGGTTTGTGTTTCTCTTAAAATTTGAAGTTGTTCAGTAACGGACTAAAACTTAGGTAATCCAGTTGAAGCTGCTTGCCAATACTCAAAACAGTCATTAAGTAATAATAAATCCACTGACAAGTAATCAGTCAGTACAAACTGCTGACATTCTTCTACTACTTGAAAGGTACAAACTTACTGGTTTCATTTACGCCCACCTCAGTACATAGTTTACTTTAATGTGGACATGTTATAGGTAATATTTGGGAAACATCAACAAATTCCTGCCTCAAAACAATGTGGATGAAGAACTATTCTTCAGGGAAACCTAGAAATTTATTTATGAGTCTAGAAGCTGGCATTGCATCACCTGGTTGATAAGGAATAAGAGATCCCAACTCCATTTCTGCAATGGTTTGGTGGAGAGTTACAGGTCGAGCACAGAACAAATGCTTCCTCTCTGCTAGTTCTTCTGCCAACTCACTTTGATGGTTATCCATTAGGTCTTCATTGACCACCACAATCAAAGGTTTCTGAAGCTGCAACGTCTCAAATATGCTGCCCGAGCCTGAAAAAATTTCACGTAAACTAATTTTCAACCCTCATAAAGGTTCAAATAGCTGATAGGTAATCAAACATGCAGTCTAAGGATATATGCCAACTATGGGTTACGTCATTCTAAAATGCAGGCAATCTAATACCAAATAATTATCATTGGAATGATAATACAAGGGTTGAATTCATAACCAGCAGCTATTCGAGCTAATACAAATGACAAAACGTTTAAGCATCACAATTTCTACTTTTTACTGGTCCACACTTCACACCTTCATTCTAGTAACTGAAGCTGACGATTATGTGTCAAAACTAAATCCTCCAATCATTAGAGAAGAGATGGTTTCTTTGAGTTTAAGGATAAAACCACCATAAGGTGAAGATAATTTACTAGGCACCCTAATAATGATAATGTAACGCAATTTAGCACAGATCATTTCAATGTACAATCAGCTGTGTTTGCAGTTGCAGCTGAAAAGAAAATTGAAAGATTGGACTTTGTATTACAAGTTGAGTATATGTTCAATCAAGGTAGTCAGCTTTGTTTTGTTGAGAAAAGCTACATTATTAAAGGGTATGATTCATATTAATGAGAAACTAACCTGCATGACTTATAACTAGAGATGCAGATCTCAGGTATTCGGCTATGCTCAATGAAAACATGAAATAATCCACATCTAGACACCCATCTCCTCCTGTAGACTAAACAAATATAGTTAGAGAGGTTCTAGCAAACAATACAACAATTATGCTCCCTATACCTCAGCCTTTCTTAAAATGAGACAGTGTAACAACCAATCTCTAGGAAAATCTTCACAGAGTTGCAACTTTGTAAAGATGCCTTGCATTGTTGATGCTTAACATCAGACAATGAAAATAGATGGTGTCATATTAATGAGGATGAAATGCATTAGCATTCTTACTTATAATTTATCTCACTATTGACATCCAAACTGGTGCAACTATAGTTCTGGGTCAATGTAAGGATACATCCAACCAAACCTAATAAAGCCTATGAAAGCTAGTAGTAATGATTACTTAGTTAATGAGGCAAAAGAAGTGAATAAAAAAATCAGAATTACCTTTGTCGGTATGTAAGATCCACGGCCCATCTGAATGACTAGGTGAGTATAGCCCTTTTTGAACAACTCTTCCTTAACTTCCTGAGAATCTACTGCTTTAACTAAGGAATCAAAACAAGTAGTCCCAACAGTCACAAAAACTGTTTTCTTTGGTAACAACCCCTTGTCTACCTCAGCCATCCAACAATTGTTTCGAGATACCTAGAAACTGTCCATAAAGCCCGTTTTTTTAGCAATTTACACATTCAATACATTAAAATAGTGAATCCTCAGATGGGAAAAATTCAAAATAAGCCAAGGAAGACGTAATCTTAAAATTCAGATAAGTTCCATGTAAAACATAAGACTCATGTTGAAAAACCAGGAGGCACCTAACTCTAAAATTCGTTGAACTATTTGATGAGCCAGAACAAATACACTAACTAAAGATGAAAAGGTCACTATTTAACACAACAATGACCATCTAACGTTATACAAAGGTGAAGTGGGCATTCCACAATATCAACACATTAACCTTAAAACCTTTCCGATACTTTGTTAAGAGTCCCGGGCCTCCATATTGAAACCAATTTTTACTAGAAACAGAGCTGACAAGACATTTAAATTATAGTTCATCTACTTGTACGAAGGCAGTGTGAAATAATGTCTCAAAAAATATCAAAACCATCTCAAAAATAATGTCTCAAATAATGTCTCAAACTATCAAAACCGAAAACAAGGCACCACAAATACTCTATCCTAAAATATTAAATCCTTTGGAATGCAACAGGAGCACCCAATATGGCATATGTTCACCATGAGTACAGTGCATACAAAAAATAATCATCCAAAAAAAAGTTAAATCAGAAAGTTCGATAATTTTAGCATCTTTACTCTAAGTTTCTAACTACTGTAATGGGAAAAAAAGCATGTCCTAAAAATTAGTTTATCTTTATATTGTTAGGCACTTAAAGTATATAACTTATTGAAGGAATCAAGATAAGGATAAACCAAATTTGAATGTAGTTATCACTTGAGTTGCAATTGAAGTGAGTGAGCGAAAATAAGAGAGAGCCAAAAACCATACTATATGTACTGGAATTGGAATTGAAACTGGAATTGGTGTTCTAACTCAGTAGAATTTAAGTTGTGAATTGGTGTTCCAGTATTCTATATATACTAGTGTTTGGAGCACTAATGAATTAGTTAAGAAATGAGATTGTAATTACAATTCTTGTGTTTGGATAACTAAAGTATTAACATGGAATTAGAATTAGAATTGCCGTTAATTTTTGCTTTATTTTTTAGATTGGTAACTTAAAAGGGTAAAATAAATCAAAGCAAACTAAAAATTAATTATCAAATAATTATAATTATAAATTTGCAATGTGCAAATTCCAAGTAACACGTAAAAATACTCCTTATGCTTCAGAAGAACAAATGCATACCTCATGTACCTGGAAGCAGTGCAAATCATAAGCATGCTTATCAAATTTAACATGCACATCAACTCACAGTAAACTAACTTGTTCATTTAACATGTCACTCTTTAATACAATCTATTTCATCAGAGCATGCAGATACGAGGGTCATAAGAACGGATTTAACAAAAGGGAATTAGCAGCCAAAGAAATCGTAAATCTAAAAAAGTACAAAAAGAACAAATCCTGGATTATTGGCAGATATAGTCAAAGTGGTTCAATTCAAGTAAATGATATTCTTTGAGAAAAAACAAAGATCTTTCTAAGGTTTACATTTTCAGATAATGGAAACTCATGACAACATACAGAAAAAGAAATAATATCAAACATAATGACGTAAGCGCAACACCAAATTAACAGAAATTCTAAGAATGCAACTAGTTCTAAACTTTAAAAAATGAGGCATCACACACAGGAATGAACAAACTAATGCCATCTGGTTCTATATGCTGGGATTTCAGATAATAAAGACACAAGTTCAGTAATAGCAGAATCAAGATTGCAAGTCCTGAAATGAACTGATAGTAACATACAAATACAGATGGTCTGTGGCGTTAATAGCTTAACCTCAGACTCTTCTCCGACCTTCTTCCTTCGCTATTTGATGTAATATACTGCACACAAAACCAGTAATACTGCATGAAGGTAAACCTATTGAAGAGAGGAACACAGAATTCAAGGTTCTTACAAGATAAAAACATGCAGACATAGGATGCAGCAGATTGGGAGTAAAATTATACACACAGAAAAAAAGTGATATTAAGAAAGCCAAATATATAGACAATCAACACACATTTTAAGGCTACTTTCTAATGCATTCATTCATGCAAACATACATAAGTTAGAAACACAAATATGTCAGAAAAGCAGATAAATGTTTTTTTTTTACAGCACGAGAAAAACCTATTGCAAATTCACAGGAAAACCACACCAACATTCTCAATTCATCGATGTGAAGCAGTTTGTATCAATTGCATCACCCTTAAAGATAATACATGCGATGAATATTATTAATCATCTCTCCAGCATTAGGTTTCGATGAGCAAGTGTTAAGTACTTTCTACAGATAGAAAGTTGAAATCTTGAGATGTTTTTCTAAATTAATAGTCCAGACAGGAGAAGTGAATATGTTCAGAAATATTTAAAAGCTAAAATAGGTGCAGAATTAACTCAGACCAAAGATGGTGCTTGAAGAAAAGTGCAAACAAAGAATCTAAGGTTTTAAAAACTACGGAATACATTGAGATACAATCATCAATGAAGAAATCAAGTGAGGGTCAACGGCAGCAAGATGAATGAATTTACAAGTTTCCTATGATCTAAAAATCCATGGATTTATCAAGCATCAAGATGAATGAGTATCAAAAAGGCCAAGCATGGAGAAAAATAAAAAAACAGGAGCACTAACAAACAACTACAAAGGAGATGCTGAAATCAAAGGGCTTTTAACATCATAAATGGGTTAATGAAGGTAAACAATTTTAGCCATTCCATTTGCTATATAAAGTAAGCCAAAGAACCAAGATAGCTACCAGTGTCTTATAAATCTCCAGAAAAGCCTTGCAAAATGCTTCTGTATTAAGCTGAACCCAGCTTGATACAAAGAAAAACATAAGGTAAATGATAAGCTCCTTAAGATAGTAAAGTTTTCTAAGTACAAAGACTAAAGAGTTACAACTTACTGACCTCTATAATTGTAATGTAATTAATTATTTCAATTTCATTCTACAGAAGAAAATTGATTAGTATAGAACTTACTAGTAGGTCCATCCAAACACACATAAGTAAAAGGCAAAAGTTTCAATTGATAAATTTCAGTATCGCCCCAGATAATTAAAAATCAGATTATAGTAAGCAAAATTACCCCTTTGTTTTCCAGACTTATTGCAAAAAAACATAAAAATAAAACTTAACTCTCCTTTCTTATCGCCAACAGCTATTCTACAAAGGACCCTTTCTGCTTGTTTCAACGGATTAAAGTAGCTCTTTTTACTGACAAAAAAACCAGCTTTCCAAGTGCATCACCACTACAACCATCCTATTCAAAATTTCTGACTTCTTAAAATAAAATGTTTTTGTCTGCTGTATTAGTTTTAAGCTCCAAAGTACTTATAAATTACTTATGTTCTCATAAAAATCAGTCATAATCTTCTCATTGAAAGCATCAGAAGCTAGTAGTTGCCAAACGAAACAAAATCAGGAGAGGAAACAAAAAATTCCACAGGAACTACTCAGTATATTCAGCAGCAAAAGAAGGGCAAAAACCACATGGCATATACAGTCACTATTAACAATCCAAAAACAGTAAATTACTCTTAACTCAAGAGAAAGATCTTACCGTAACTCTAATGTCGTGGAATTCGGGAAGAAAAGGAACGATCACCAAAACCATTCGACAGAAGAATCAAAGGGAGAGTTTACTTTGAAATTGAATATAAAAATGCGGCCTTTTATGTCCCCAGGCGTCGGCGAAGCAGCAATGGATAATCGACGGCCGACGGGCATCAACGGAATGGAGTGGCACTGGCGAAGAGAGACCGAAATATCAGATTTGAGTTGAGAAAATCTCCTGTCCTACTTTCCTACTAGAAATAGAAGCTACGGGGTCAAACTGGAATTATACAAAATTATCGGACAATAAGTGTGATTTATAAGAACTTATTTTTTCATTCACAGCACAATTTTCCTCCCAAATTTCGATTGCAGAAACGTGGAGCTCTTAGCAGCGGTAAAATCATAAACGATGGGTGATTGAAGACACGAATCGAAAAGTGGTGTTCATAATTATACTATCGTGGTTGCGGATTGAAGTTTGTATGGATCGAAGATTTGAGTTTTTAATCGGATAATCGGTATTTATATAGCGAAAATTGATCATAATGATGTCTAACAATTTTACTTGGTAGGTTTCATCATTGTTCTAATTATATGAAGCTGAATTGAACCAAATCAGTCAGATCTGAACAATTTCTCTAAATTGTAATATTGTTTTGCTACTGAATTACAGGTTACAGATCACGAAATCACAATTGCGACAGACAAAAAAGAAATTGAACAACTTATATCAGTTGAATGTACGAAATCTGAACAAATATCTTAGGTTTGTAATAATCTGTGCATGTTTCAGTGTATAATCACAACCTTTTACGCTATATGAGTGAACTTGTGCATGTATTAGTATATAACATAAGTGTCTTAAGCTATATGAGAGAGATGTAATGCTTGTGGACGCTTCAGTGTATTACATCCGTGTTTTGAGCTATGCGAGTAAACTGAGCATGTTTCAGTTTATGAAATTAGTGTTTTAAGCTATATGAGTGAATCAGATTAGCTTGTGCGTGTTTCATTGTATAAGTTCAGTGTTTTAAACTAAGTGGGTGAACTGCAATGTTTTACGCATACAACAACTCAATCATGTGGTATGCGTCTAGTTTGATCTTTCAGTTTATAACCACAATATTTGAAGCTATAAGAGTGAATTGCAGTGTTTTACGTATATAATCACAATCTTGTTGTATGTGCCATACTCGATTTATGCCTCAATGTATAATCTCAAATTTTTAAGCAATGACAGTGAACAACAATGATTTACATATGTGTACGTGTGGTAACATAGCGCGTAGGTGTATTAATGTATGGATATAATCTTTTCAACTAAAACTGTAATCTAATCATATTTGGTATGAGTTTGCAAAAAATTGAAGATGAATGAAGGTTATAAGGAGTTGAAAGATACTCGCTTGTTGAATTAGAAATTTTGTACAAGTAGCATGCTGATGCGCTAGGATTCTATTACAATAAACACAACCGGTTGGAGAAGTCAGGAAGAAATAAATCCTCATTGGTGAAGTCGAGAAGGTCAAAAATGAGATTAGTAAAAAAACACAAAAGCCACGGTTGTTTTAACATTGCCTATTTTTTATGCATAGTCGGTGTTGAATTATTTAGCATTGTTAAAAATTTTGTGATAAGCATTGTGAGAAATATTTGTGGGAAAGGTGATTTGTTTTATTTATGTATGCGATCTTTTAATATTCAACTTTTGGTTGAGTTGAATTGTAGTTGTATAGATTTACTATTTTAGCCGTAACAAGACTTTGTTCACATGACACTTGGAACATTTTAGTAGTTAGCAAATATGTAATAGTAGCTAACAATCTTATATGTTAAGAACTAGAGCTTGAACCTCATCATCCGCAACATCGACCTTCTCAACTTTGGATAATACTACATTATCCGCCTTTTTCAATCCGACCTTATTTTGTTACATCTTATCTTTAAGCAACAAATTAGAACATGAATCGAATCATTAGTGCAGATACAACAAGCAAAGCAAAAACACTAAGGGAGCGAATTAAAAATGAATTGAAAACACAATTGCAGATGAATCGATGCCGAGAAAAAGCTTACCGTCAAAAGATCATTTCGATTGTAACAGATCAAAGAAAAACTGAAAAAAACTACGGCTTGAACGAGAGCATAGAGAAATAGAGAGAAAGTGAATCGAGTCTAAAGAGAGAAAGTGAAAAGGATATGAGGCAGCTGATATGAAATAATTCAACTTAAATATCATAAAGTTTCCTATAATTATAAATTGACCCCAAAAAATAATAATTACACTCACTCCCGTAGTTCCTAATAGGAGACTTTACTATTTGAGTTGGAGAGGATCAAAAATGTGTTTGTCCAACTATAGATTGAAAGATAGATAAGAGGCTTAACAATTGGAAAAACAGGTGGCAGTCACAAGGGGTAAGATGACTCTTATAAATTCTTGCTTATAGTACTCTTTACCCCAATATTACACTACCACAAACATGGCCATTGAAGGCACAAAACAAAGGCGTTTGTGCCCGATCGAATTTTTCCGCCTTGCAATCGGGTTACGATATCGTAACATATACCGCATGTATTGATAGAAAATTATTAAAGACGGAAAAGACACAGTTTAGGACGGAAAATTATGTGCCTTTCAAATTTAACGTTTAAGGCGTTTAAAAAGTTTCCGCCTTGGAAAAAAATTTCTGTTACGATATCGCTTGCAAAATCTACAAGAAATAATATGAAGTTACGAGATAGCAACCCAACTGTTTCCAATATTATATGTATCGAATGTTTGTACAATATCGTAACATGATTCATGAGGCTTTTTTTTATAATGTATGTTATTGTTACAATATCGCAATGTAGTCCGCCTAACTGGTTAATTTTTATCATAATTTTTGGCTATGAAAATATATACCTTACGAATTCATAACTGGAATCGCAAGGTGGTATACGATATATGATTTACTTACGATATCGTAACTAGAATCGCAAGGTCATATGATTCTCCACATAACTGATCTTACCTAGTAACTCTTATCTCTTCTTCTTCCTCTTATCTCTTCTTCTTTCTTCTGAAATTCACATATCTCATTCCCAACCAATGGAACCATCCTTATCAATCCTCCCAATTTGATTCTTCCGTATCTCTTCTTCATCATGCCAGTACCGGCCCTGGGGTGTGCGACCGGTGCGGTCGCACATGGTCTCAAATTCCCCAGGGCCTCAAATCTTAATTTTCCACTAATTAATAATGTGATAAAATTAATATTTTAGAAATAAACAAAGTGTATGTGTGATTAAATACATAAAAGATTACGGAAAATGATCTGATATATTGATGAAATTTGGATTGCAGATAACGGTGAGGTGAATAACAAAAGAAAAACATTTATTTTAGGAGATTAGTTTGGAAAGAGTTATATGTTATATATGATTCAGGAATTAATAATTGTCAATTTTAATATTTTCTTTCATTACTTGGTAGAAATTAGCATATTATTATTCTAATCTCCTTAAAATTAAAAAATTACGTGCTATTAATTTTTTTTATGAGTGCAAAATATTATTTTAAGAATGTTGAAATTAAAGTATTTTATCCCACTAAAAATATATAATTATATAAATCAAAATTTAATAATATAAATAATTTAGGGGCACAATTTTATTTTTCGCACAGGGTCTCGGAAATCTCAGGGCCGGCCCTGCTTCTTGCCAAATATCTCTTCCACTCAAATCGATCTCTTAATCCCCAAAATTCCAGATCTGCAATTTTTTTATCGGTTATGGTGAAAACAGTCATGGTGATGATATGCTTCGATTCTAAAGATAATGGGTATTTCGAATACGGAGTTGTATAATTTGTCTATGTTGGATGATGTTTTTTGATGAATCATGTTGAGATTTAATGAGTTTTTCTCTTTGTTTTACAGATTGGGTTATGTTTATTGTTAGAGATGGTTGTTGATCGAATTGGTTTGATGTTCAATGATTCTTTTGGATTTTTGTACAGATCCATCAATTTGAGACTGGAAGATTTTGGCCGTAATTTTTTATAAAGCTGCCCGGAGCTCTTCAATCGAAGAGCGTATTTTTTTTACTGGAAAAAAATTGACTTACGACTTCGCAAGTTGTTCCGTTGGTTCATTTTTTTTATACAACAGAATTGACTTACAAAATCGTAAGCTATTCCATTGATTCATTCTTTTACACGATAGAATGGATTTACGATATCGTAAGTTGTTCCGAATCTTTTAAGGCGGAAGAGGACCCGCCTTAAATTTTTTTCGATTTTAAGACACACCTAGAGAAGACGGAAAAGATCCACCTTCCTACATTCACAAGCAACCGCCTTCAATGGCAACATCTTGTAGTAGTGTTGTTGGGCTGTGATGAGAAAATGATTAGGAGGAGAATGTCTAGTTTCTTCTATGGGTCTACTGATAATCAACCAAAAAAGACATGAAGGAAATGGAATGACCTATGTTACCTCATCTCTGGAAAATGGGCTAAAGTTCAGAATCATTTCCACCATAGTTAAAACATTTTCAGTTAAACTATGGTGGAAATTCCGGTTGGCAGAAGCACTATGGACCATATTCCTAGTCTCAACTCTCACTTTCTGCTAAGACTGGAAGGGTATTTGCAAAGTTAATGACTTTACAGAAACTCACACTAAGGTCATTCATGGACATGGCTTGTGTAGTTTTTGGAAATATAACTGGACATATAGGAGAGCTCTATGTGATATTATAAATCCAGAGAACACTATATTTTCTACAGATTGCACAATTGCCTCCTTCATTGAGCAAAAGAAAGATTTTATAAGCCAACTCTCTCCTGTCATTGATGTTTCTCTTTTATCTTATCTACATGATGCTAAGATATGGATGCACAAAACTGATAGACTGATCTGGAAGCCCGGCCTGAAAGGAAATTTTACTTTCAAGTCTACCTGTTGACAAGCTCGGAGCCAAAATAGGTAGCCAAAAATCTGGAACAGCAGAGTACCAAAAAAAAGTATCCATTTTTATGTGGAAAACTATGAACTCCTTGCCGCCTTTTGATAATGTTATCATATACTATCATTTCAATATTATGGCCTCTAAATGCCTCTTCTGTCAGGATTTTGACTCTCTGGATCATTATTTCAACAAATGCCATAATGCATGTGCAGTCTGGTCAACAATAAACTCTTTCATAAATATTCAAACTCCATCTTTAACACAATTTGGAGAAGAATTTGCTATTATCTGACTAGACCTGGAATGAGTCCTATCCATACTACTCTCATTCACAATGTTGGTCTGTTTACATGATGGTGCTTATGGAAAGCTAGATATAGCTTTATTTTTTGATAATGTCAAACTAGTGATTAGTCAAATTGTCCTGGAGGTTAAATCCATGGTCTATCATTCAATTGCTTCAAAGCCTTTCTTCATTAGTACCAATTTTGATATTGAGCTTGCTTCAAATGGATATTTTCCCGCATGGTTGAAACCTCCCAACCCAACATTGTCAGGGTGAATTAGATTAAACCGCTAGAAGGCCTTAAACTAAATGTTGATGCTTCTTGGAGGTCCCAATCCAGAGAGACTAGACTTGGTTTGATCATTAGAGAAAAAAATGAAAATTTTATTAGTGCAAAGAGCATTTATATATACTCATTGCTAAGTTGCTAACTCCTCACTACATGCTGAAATACTTGCTATTGGGTTAGATCTGTCTACTTGCATCTCCTTGTATGATAGAATTCTCATTTATTTAGACTGTTCAAAGGCCATGAAATGATTAGAAATTCCAGCCATGCACATTGGAGTCTATTTAATCTAGTGGATAAAATCCACCATACCTTAAATTGTGGTTTTATCATTTTTCCCAAGAGAAACAAACTATATTGCTGATTCACTATCTAGACATGCCTCTGTCCATAAGTATAGTTTCAATTTTCTATCCGCTTCTCAAATGTTTGCACTCTCTAGAGGTCTCTATAATCTTGATAAGAGAGAAACTCCCTCACTTAGACTCTATCCACCTTAGATCAGCTGCTACTCTCATTGGTTTTTTCTTGTTTCTATTGCATGCTCGACTGATTAAGTTACTCACCCCTACCGAGCTTACATCACAGTACTTGAATCCTATTTCCTTCCCAACTCTGAGTTGCACCCAGTGGTTTATCTACCCATAATGCTTCACTAATTTTAATATATCTAGTTTTGGAAAATTATAAAACTCTTAGTGCCGCATTGTGTTTGAGTTTGAATCACTAGTAGGCTCAGAGACTTTTATAATCATCTCTACCGATACAATCAAATCTAGATAATAATCAGAGACGGATGCAATTAGGAGCATTGGGTAACAAGTGTTACCCCATGGTATAAAAAAATTACCTAGTATAAGTATATATGTTACCCCATATAAAATATTATTACCCTTATACTAGCTTGGTTAGACCGCACGTTGTGCTGTATATTTGAATGTAATAAAATACAAACCCTACTTAAAAGTGTAAACACAACCCTTAATATATATAAAATGAATGTGGATAATAGTTTAAATACCTGAAAGTTCAAGACAAAAGTGCAATTTGTAAATATTTCGGTAGGTGTCGGGCTAATTTAATTGCATCTTGATTTATGGTAACATAAGACTATAAAATTTACTGTCATGAAATAGCCCGACACGAACCTTAATGGTTCTTAATGTTTTTGGCAAATACACTCAGGATTATTTAGGTGAGGATAATCAGAAACTCATTCTCAATAGCAGCGTCATGCCAGATTGCGACGGTTTTAGGCTCCTCTGCTTCTTCTGAAAATCAACCTTATCGAGGTTCCCTGAAATTTAAATAATAAGTCGGGTTATAAATAAATTGTAATTATTTTGCAATATTAATAAAACATGAAAATATATATTAAATATAGTTTGATGATGTACCTCTTCGTCTTCAAAGATGTATTTATGTGTTTTTGAAGATGGATTGATTTTGTTGGAAATAGGTGTGTATTTCTCCTTCACTGTTATTGTTCGAATTGGGTGAATTGATCATCATCATTGCAGAAAGGTATAAAATATGTTTGATGTGGGAATAATGGGTTTGTGGTTTATTGTGATTTGATACGTGAAAGTGTTAATGAAACTATTAATATTTATACTATGAGAATGCATGTGTTGTTATTTAAATGCATTAATATATGCTGTTATTATTTTGAAGATTGTTACATATACTAAATATTGGTTAATTTCGATAATGAAATATATGGTGAGAAATATTAGGATGTGAAATATTTGAGAGTAATTATTGACCAAAAATAATTATGTTCTATTTATGTATGTATTTTTAACAAATAAGGAATATATCCACTCAAAAACAACAAATAAGGAATATATAAAAATTGTAGGTGTCGGAATATGGTGATCTTGTGGTGGTTGTGTGGTGGCTTTAATCAAAACTATATAGTTTTATACTTTTTAATTTTTTTATTAATTTATATATTGATCGGAGTAATAACTCTTCTAGTTCCATTTAAGATTAATTAGAAAAGAAAAGTTAATTTAACTAAAAATAAAAACAATGCACATAGATGTCACACACACATGCATCACCCATGTAAAAGAAATATTACTTTTATATTAATTAGAAAAAAAAGTTTATTTAATCAGAAACAAAAACCTATTAATAGCAAAGAAAAGTCAATTAATATAACTAAAAACAAAAACAAAGCTCACGGACGCCAGACGAAGACGCATCACACATATAAAAACAATGTTACCCTTTTATTAATATTTATTAATAGACAAGTTGATTTAATCATAAACAAAAGCAAGGCACACAACCATATATACGAATAGAAAAGAAAATGTCAGTTTCAAAGGTGTGTGTATTGTTGAAACTGGTGCTACTACTTCCTATGGCAACGACAAGCATGGAAAGAACATTTTCGGCAATGACATTGTGAATGTGAAATTCAGAATGATTGTATTGATCTAAGAGTGTACAATATATAATACAAGAGTCCTAAACTAGGTAACTCTAAACTAGGAATGGATATATTCTACAACAATACAAGAATATCTTTAAATTAAATTAAGATATTCTATTATCCCCCCTCAAGCGAAGCGTCGGATTCGAGAAGACGCAAAGCTTGGAACAAAACAACTCAAAAAGCGGACGAGATAGACCTTTGGTGAAGACATCAGCCACTTGAAGAGCAGACGAGACATGACTAACACGAAGCTTTTTAGATGAAACAAGCTCACGAACAAAGTGATAGTCAATGTCGATATGTTTGGCTCTTTTGTGAGCAATCAGATTTTGAGCCAAGAAAATCGCGCTACTGTTATCACAAAGCAGAAGCGGAGTGGAGGACCGAGGAATCCGAAGTTCACGGAGAAGCTGACACAGCCAAGCAAGTTCAGCAGCAGTGTTCGCCATGGCATGATATTCAGACTCACAGCTGGAACAAGATACAGTAGGCTGCTTCTTAGCACTCCAGGAAACAAGATTGCCACCAAGGAAAATAGCATAGCCATAGGTGGAGCGGCGAGTCTCAAGACATCGAGCCCAATCAGCATCGGAGTAGCCAAGAACAGGAAGACTAACAGGCGAAGGACGAAACATCAGACCATAATGAAGTGTCCCACGAACATAGCGCAAAATGCGAGTAACCGCCTGAAAGTGATCATCAGTAGGAGACTGCAGAAACTGACTGACCGAGTTAACCGCATAAGACAAATCAGGACGAGTAATCGTCAAGTACTGTAGTGCACCAACGAGAGATCGATAGAGCTTGGGATTGGAAAACACAGGACTAGAAGAGCTGACAAGCTGCGAACCCGGAATAAACGGGGTAGAGACAGAAACAACATCAGTCATTCCAGCTCGCTGAAGGACCTCCATAGCATACTTAGCCTGTCCCAAAAACAATCCGGCCGAAGAGCGAGCAACCTCAATACCCAGAAAGTAGTGAAGAGAACCAAGATCCTTTACAGCAAACTCAGCATCAACACGAGAAACAAACTTGCGGATAAGAGCAGAATCATTGCCTGTAAGGATAATGTCGTCAACATAAACCAACAGATAGAGTACAGTCGATCCACGAGAGAACACAAACAAGGAAGTGTCCGTTAAGCAGCACTTGAACCCCAAAAGCACAAGAAAGGAGCTAAACCGCTGAAACCAAGCCCGGGGGGCTTGCTTGAGTCCATAAATGGCTTTCTGAAGACGACATACAGAATCCGAATGAACAGGATCAGAGTAAGCAGCTGGCTGTTCCATGTAGATCGGTTCATCCAGAACTCCATTTAGAAGAAACGCATTTTTAACATCCAGCTGATGAAGCGGCCACGAAAACGTCACGGCCAGAGCAAGGATGATGCGAACAGTGGAAGCTTTGACAACAGGACTAAAAGTATGAGTGAAGTCAAAACCAGGAAGCTGAGTAAACCCTTGAGCCACCAGACGAGCCTTGTATCTATCAACAGAACCATCGGGACGGTGCTTGATCCTATAAACCCACTTGGAACCGACAACATTAGCATCAGCAGGACGTGGAACAAGATCCCAAGTGTGCTGTTGGCGAAGAGCATGCATTTCCTCATCCATGGCAGAAGTCCAGCGAGGGTCCTTCATAGCCGAGCGAAATCCACGCGGCTCAGTCTCAACTAGCAAAGCAGCAAGAAGACAAGTCATCTCATAATCACCAAACCTACGATTTTCTGTAAGACTACCAGTTTGCAAACGAGTAGTCATGCGTCGCGGAGGAGCAGGCGACGGATTCGGAGAAATCATTGGAGTAGGAGGCGAAAGACAAACTGGTGGAGACAAGGGCGGTGAAGCAGAAACTGGTGAGGAACTGGCTGAGGAAGCAGGCGACGAAACTGGAGGTGCAGTAGGTGAAGGCGTGTCTACCAAGGAAGCTGGAGTAGAGACTGTACCCGAGATAGACTCATCCAAATCCATAAAAACCGAAACATCCAAGGTGTTAGGAGCAACATCAACAGCAGGAGTCGAATCTGTAGCAGATGGAAAAGAGGTCTCATCAAATCGAGCATGACGAGTGAGATAGACCTTCTTGGATGACGGATCAAGACAATGGAAACCCTTATACTGAGCACTGTATCCAATAAAGATGCAAGGTACACTTCTTGGAGCAAGTTTATGAGGGGCAAAAGGTCGGGTATAAGGATAAACTCTACATCCAAAAGGGTGGAAATTAGAGTAATCAGGATGACGACCATAGACCAGAAAGTGGGGTGAGACATTTTGAAGCACCGGTGTAGGAAGACAATTGATGGTGTAGACTGCAGTAGCAAACGCAGCATCCCAGTATGATGATGGTAGCAGAGAGTGCATGAGCATCGAAAGTCCCATCTCCATAATGTGCCTGTGTTTGCGTTCGGCTCTACCATTTTGTTCAGGTGTAGCAGGACAAGAAATTCTGATGAAAAATTCCTTTGTCTGAAAAATGAGCCCGCAGACGCGAATTTGTGAATTCAGTGCCTCCATCACTTTGAAATATTTTTATAGAGCAGGAAAACTGATTCTCAACCAAATTCTGAAACCGCACAAATGTCTCAAAAAAATCTGACTTCCACTTCAACGGATAAAACCAAGTAAAGCGAGAGAAATCATCAACAAAGATAGCATAGTATGAAAAACCACTTTCTGATAAAACTGGTGCAGGACCCCACAAATCACAGTGTACCAAAGCAAGTAAAGAGTCAGCCCGTCTGGGATTATCCATAAAAGAAAGCCGTTTACCCTTAGCTCGTTCACATGAAGAGCATAAAGAGGGTTTAGGCGAAAAAGAAACAACCTTGACCAGGTTCAACTTATTTAATAATGAAATAACAGCTAGGGAAGTATGGCCCAGCCTGGCATGCCATATGTCGAAAGACGCCCTATGTTTATTCGCTTGAACATAAGCAACAAAAGCAGCACCACCCTGCTCCAACACATACAGACCATTCTCACAGCGACCTCGGCCCATGTTACGGTCGCGATGTGCGTCTTGATGATCCGTCGCGATGGCACGATGAGATGAACCTGCTAAGAATCAAAGAACTCTCAATCAGGGCGGGGCGGCTAATTGCCGTTCCCGCTCCGATGCTAAAGTCAGTAGACTGTTCGGAGAGTTGGGATGTGATTGATTGTGTTTTGTAAACTTACCTCTCTCTTGTGAGGAAGGGAGATATATATAGTGCTGATAGCTGACCTGGTCTCATCAGACCACGCCGTTAGACGGTCTGGGAAGATTCCCCTGCCAAGTTTGGTAAAGCTGCCATCTGCTGTCGGGTCTGGCCCGATCGTCATGTAGGATGAGTGGTCGGGATGAACCATGTTGGATGGTGAAATGCCCGACCCTAACAAGTCCCCCCAAGTCCGAGCTCGAAGCGACAGTTCGAGCGATGGGCTGTATCTGGGTTTCTGGAATCCGCGCGACAGTAGGCCTTCTGACTTAACTGCATGTCTGCCACGTGTCGTCACTTTTTCTCGGGGATGCGTCTGAGTTTATCCTTTGTAACTGTGCAACTTTTGGCAACCGCCATTATTGCTTTAACTGCTCGCATAACTCCCCCCCTTTTTCATTCAAATACGAAACTGCTCCTCATTTCTGCCTTCTTCCTCCTATCTCGAATTCATTGCTTACAACTTTAGATATTCTGCACACGCCTGTGTACTTGTTTCATTTTCATTTCTCATTTCTTCCTGCCTCTGCCGCAGCTTGCCTGTTCTGACCATGGCAGATATCCCCGTTTCCGGCGCGTTTTGCCAGATCACGGACGACGAAGCAGCTGAGTTTGTCCAGATCTGTCGCGACACCGAGGGCCTTCAGATCGCAGATCTAGCGAAGTCAATCGTCCGACCCAAACCCAGCGACACCATCAATGCTGCCCCGGCGGGCAAAGTTCCTGTTTACTACGAGCATCTGGCTCGCTGCAGCGTCAGGTTCCCTCTTACCCCTTTCTGCCAGTCCATTTTGTCTTATTTTGACATGACTCTGGGCTTGATGACGCCGAACGCTGTGCGCAACATTATTGGCTTCGAGACCTTGTGCGGTGCTCGCGGGGTTGTTCCCCCCGTTACCCTGTTCCGGGTGTTCTTCTACACTGGCGGTGGCGGTGATGAGGACGGTTAGGGCCACATCAAGGTTCGCCCCAAAGCAGACCTGCATATCTTGACCGGCATGCCCAAGACGACCAACTGGAAGGTGAAATTCATGTTCGTCGATGAAGACGTGGTGTATGGTCCTGCCGCTTCTCGCCCAAGGCAGGCTATTGGTGATCCTGACACGCGCGGCCGCGCTCCAGATGGCGTATCCCAGAACCGCTTGGCTGCCTCCATCAGGGCTCTGAAGGAGAGGCCGGAGAGGTGGGATGTTTTGAAGTTGGATGAAAGGTTGCGGGACTCTGGCCTGCCTCACCGTCGCGTGCTTCCTGCCATCCAGGATGAGGCTGTTGTCATCCCGGATGACGGTAACGCCGTCCAGGGTGAGGGCAACGTCCCCCCAAGTGTTGATCTCTTCAGCCCTCCTCCTGCTCTGGCAGTCGCTCCGATTGGTCGAACTGATAAAGGTACGTCGATAGACTTGACCCTCTTTCTTCATCTTTTGCAAGCATTATCATGACCTTCTGTTCTTGCATCAACCGTATTTGCTTCATGGCGTACGTTTACAACAGATATGACTCGCCGCCGTCCAACCATTGACGTGACGAAATTCAACCGCCCCTCGCAACGTAGGAGGTTGGAGGACAGTACCGGCCCAAACCAGTCCACTCAGTCGCATGGCCAATCTTTTCAAACTGAGCAGGATGGCAATGCTGATGGTTCCTCGCTCCCATATCAGGATACGGGGTCGTCAAGGGGGTTGCTGAAGCCCGACCAGCTATTCCAGATGGGGGTCGGCGGTCGCGAGAATGCCTTGGCCCGACCCCAAGTGCCTGAGAAGCCGAGAAGTAGCACTGAGCCGACTGGTCCACAGCATGGTGGGAGGGCCCCTCCGCACACTGGTGGTTTTCAAACTGACAAGGGTAAAACCAACTCCTCCACCGTCTTCCTCAACTCGCCTGCAGGTCGTTTGGAATATCTCAAGGAGGTGATGCCTCTTGACCATTTCAGGGCTTGGGTGAAGAATCCGGCGCTAAACCTTCATGGGGTCAGGACTGCTACAGACAATCTGATTTCGTCTGTCTTCGATGTAAGTCCCATCTGGTTGCCGCTCTTTTCGTGCTTAACTTCCTCTTCCTACTCTATCCTCCTAACTGTTGTAATGTTAGGGTGCTTGCTCGTCCCTCGCCGTCATCTCTGACTTCAGCACCTTGTGCTTGGCGCATGAGGCTGATCAGAAAGTGCATCATGCCACCCTCATCGAGCTTGGGGATGTGAAGAGACAGCTGGCCATCGCCGATGCTGAGATAATCAAACTCCAAGATGAAGCCAAGGCCAAGGCAGATGCTGATGCTGAGTGGTCACCTGATGACTGGATGGAATCCGAGCGGGCCCTGAAGAAACAGCTGGACGCTGTCAACGCCCAATTGGCGTCTGCCATCTCGGACGGCGAGGAACTAAAAACGGCCAAGGAGACCAGCGACGCGGCCCTGCTAGATGCCCAGAAATCTGCCACCGAGCTACAGAAACGTCTGGACGAAGCTGTTGAGAAGGCTGATCAGGTGGAGAAGATATCTGATGAACTGGCTGCTCTCCAAGCTCGCTACGCCGAGTCCGAGGGTCAACTGAAGAAAGTGTTGGAGGATAAAGCAGCTCTCGCCATTGATTATCAGTCTGTGCTGACCTCCGGCATGCGTGAGGTGTTTGCCAAGATAGCTCGATCAGAACGCGCCGTTGCACGCACTTCTGCCTTCCTTCGACGGGCTTATACGCTGGATAATGTGTACGAGGACTCTGCTGCCTATGCCACTGCTCTCTCTGAGCTCACAGATGCCTTCGTTGGTTATGGCTTCCCTGAGTACTTTTCTACACTGACCGGTGAAATGACTCCGGCCGAGCTTGCTGCCTGGGAGCCAGATGTTGCAGTCCCACCTGTTCTGGTCAACGGCGAAGTTGTGGCGGATGAGGGGCTGGTGAAGGATTTGGAAGATGCTGGGAACAACGTCCAAGTCACTGCCCAGAACCATTAATTCTGCTCCCCTTTCCTTCTTTTCTAATGGATTTCTCTTTGAACTTCTTTTCCTTATTGCTTTCCTGGATAATTTCCTTTTGGTTTGTAATGACCCATAAGGGATGCATTTGATTTGTTTGCTTTTGAATTCTTGTGAAACTTCTTGCATTTGCAACATATATTATTGCCTTAATGTTTTGGCTGTTTGCTACTTGATGGAAACTTTTGTCTGTGCATTTGCATTACTGGCTATTGCCTTAATGTTTGGCTGATGCCTTGTCATTTTGCTCAACCCTGTTCATGGTGGCGACTCATCATCCTTCTATATGAAGGGGGATGAGTCGTCATGATGAATGGTTAAGGTGATCTGATGAGACAACTGTGCGTGACTTGAATTTCTTGCCAACTTGGAGATCGCTAAACCCTGACCAAGCCACAAAGATATGTGGGCCTTGCCCCCTCCTTGGTTTTTATTTCTTCAAAGCCAAAGCTTCTAAGCCATGAACCTTGTTAATCGGTCCGTGTCCGACATGGGTTTTCATTAAAGAAAAAATCCCACCTTTTCTCCAAACCGGTAGCTATCCGAGTTTGGAGAGGATATGGTTTGCTCTATTTGCCCGTCCGCATTTGAACAAAAAACCACGCCTATGTTCAGTACTCGAAAAAGGGCGGCTAAGCCTCAGTCTCGGTCTGGCGGTCACGATCATGATCGTGTCATCCGACTTGCCCATTGGTGTAGGTACGCTTTTGACCGCATCTTTGCCATTCCAGATATATGCCAGAGATACTCGGCAAAGATGTGTCCCTGATGCTTCACAACCTAAGTGAGGGATGTGTCGAGTGTTCTAATGCTTTGTCCGGGTAACCGGAGCGATGGCCTGAACTGCCTCTCTTAATGTCCATTATCACAGATTCCGATCATGTCATTCGACTTTCGAAAAAAGGCATAAATGAACCAGAAAAAGAGATGATATGTTCTTGAACTTGACACTTGGAATTCATTACAAAAAAAAGGGGGGAGTACAAAAGATACAATTTTGCGTGGGAGAACTGGATTTCCTCAAGATCGCATCCCTCATGAGGGCAAAAGTCGCGATCCGATCAGGAATCCGTTCTCCAAAAGCATTTCCCCATTATATACAAACTAATTGGTACCTTTCTCATGGGTCTGATGCTGCTCAACCGTAATAACAGCGGAGGTTCTCCATGTTCCACGTCCTTGGTACCGCTTCGCCTGACATGGTCTGCAGCCTGTATGCGCCGTTCCTCAGCACTTCTGCGACCACGTATGGTCCTTCCCACGTGACATCTAACTTCTTCAAGCCTTCATCTCGGCTGGCTTCATTCTTTCGGAAGGCCAATTCGCCTTGCTTCAGATTTCTTACGCGGACTCTGGCATTATAGCGTTGTTCCACATATGACTTGTAGGCCGCCTCCTTGATTGTGGCCTGCTCTCTGGCTCTCTCCAAGTCCTCCAGGCTCTCTCTCAAACGCTGGTCATTGTCCTCTTCGGCATCCGGGATGGCGGATCGCGTTGACGGGATGATGAGCTCAGGCGGGATGATGGCCTCACTGCCGAAACACAGAAAGTAAGGTGATTCACCTGTGGCCGTTCGCGGCGTCGTCCTGTATGCCCACAACACCGATGGGAGCTCGTCTACCCAGTTCCCTTTCGCGCCGTCCAACCTTCTCTTTAACCCTTGCACAATCGTTCCATTGGTTCGCTCGGTGAGACCATTGGCCTGCGGATGGGCTACTGATGTGAAGCTCTGCTGGATGCCCATCTGGTTACACCAGTCTCTGAAGACTCCTCCTTCAAACTGGCGTCCGTTGTCGCTGATGATTGTCTTGGGCAGGCCGAATCTGCAGACAATGTTCCTCCACACGAAAATGGTCATCCTCTTGCCTGTGATGGTTGCCAATGGCTCCACCTCAACCCACTTGGTGAAGTAGTCAACGGCCACCACCAAGAATCTTCTCTTGCCGGTCGCTTGGGGGAAAGGACCGACAATGTCGATGCCCCATTTTGCAAACGGCCATGGGTCTGTGATGCTCTTCATGGGCTGGTCGGGTTGAGATGACACCCGATCATGTATCTGGCACTGATGGCAAGTTTTAACCACATGGTCGGCGTCGACCCTCATATTGGGCCAGTAATAACCTGCTCGGGTTGCCCTCAGTGCCAGTGTCCGGGCCCCCTGATGGCTGCCGTCGCTCCCTTCGTGGAGCTCCTTCAGGATTCTTTCTGCTTGTTTGGGCGTTAAACACCGCAGTCACGGCTGCAAATATCCTCTCTTGTATACCACCCCATTCCTGAGCGCAAAATTGAGCGCCTTCCTCTCTAAAGCTTTCGCCTCCTTTTGATCGGGTGGTAACGCTCCACTGAGCAAGTAGTCCCGCATTGGTGTCAACCAACATGGCGGCTCGGCCTCAATGGCAGCGACCGTCATGCCGTCAGTTGATCTTGTCGGCAGTGTTTCCACTAGAACTCCATTGGACAGATGGCTACTTGCCGTGGAGGCCAGCTTGCTGAGGGCATCTGCCCTCGTATTCTCGGATCTGGGGACTCGGGTCACCTCAAATCCTTCGAACTGTGTGGCCAGACTCTTTACCTTGGCCAGGTATTTCTGCATTGATGGCTCCTTGGCTGCGTATGACCCATTGAACTGGTTTGCTACCAAAGCCGAGTCGCCGTATGCATCCAACTTGGTCGCGCCCAACGCTTTTGCTAACTCCATGCCTGCAATTAATGCTTCATATTCGGCTTCGTTGTTCGTGGCTGGGAACTGAAATCTCAACACGTACGTCGTCTCCATGCCATCGGGGTCGGTCACGATCAGACCTGCTCCTGATCCTTCCACGCCGGATGCGCCATCCACATGCAGCTTCCACCATCCTGTCCTGTCGACGCGTCGTTGCTTTTTGTCGGCTGGCTCGCTTGGCGCGTCGATGGTGACTTCATCCTTCTCCTCGATCCCGGATGGCAACTCTGCCATGAAATCAGCCATCACTTGCCCTTTGATGGCTTTCCTTGGGGCGAACTCAATGGCATGTTCGCCTAGCTCTATTGCCCACTTGGCCAACCTTCCTGACATCTCCGGCCTGGTCAAAATTGCTTTGAGCGGCTCGTTTGTGAGAACTACGATGGGGTGTGCTTGGAAAAATGACCTGAGGCGTCTCGCCGCATGGACCAATGCCATGGCCAGCTTCTCCTGAGCGCTATATCTCAACTCGGCCCCCTGCAGCGTTCGGCTAACATAATAGACCGGACGCTGGATCTTGCTCACTTCCCTAACCAATGCGCCACTCACGACTTCCATCCTAGCGACAAGGTACAAGTACATCGTCTCACCTTGCTTGGGAGGGGACATGGATGGTAGGTCTTTTAAATGATCTTTCAGCTTGAGGAATGCTTCATCCTCGGCCTGGCCCCATTGGATTGCTCCTTTTGGCCTGACGCTGCCCTTGAGAATCCTCAAGAACGGGAGTGACTTCTCTGCGGCTCGTGACAAGAACCTGTTCATAGCCGCCAGCTTTCCATTCAAGCTCTGTACTTCTTTAACGTTCCGGGGAGGCTTCATTTCCAAGACGGCTTGGACTTTCTTTGGGTTGACCTCCAAACCGTTGTTGGACACCATGAGGCCCAGGAACTTCCCGGCCCCCACTCCGAACTGGCACTTAGTCGGGTTGAGCATCATACCTGCCGCATGTAAGGTTCCCAAAGTCTCATCTAGATCTTTCACCAACCCTTCGTACGATACGCTCTTGATGACCATGTCGTCGACATAAATCTCCATGTTGCGGTCGATCTGTGGTTTGAAAATTTTGTCCACCACCCTTTGGTAAGTGGCACCGGCGTTGCGTAAGCCAAACGGCATCATCCAGTACGCGAAAACTCCCCTCTCCGTGATGAAGGCCGTTTTGTCGACGTCGTCCTCCTTCATCGGGATCTGGTGGTACCCCTTGTATGCATCCAGAAAGCATTTGATCGGGAAAGGGGCCAACGCGTCCACCTTCTGGTCGATGATGGGTGTCGGGTAGCAATCCTTGGGACATGCCCTGTTCAACGCTTTGTAATCGATGCACATTCGCCAGCTCCCATCAGAATTTTTGACTAGGACCGGGTTGGCTAACCACGTAGGGTATGGCACTTCCCGTAGGATACCTGCATTCACCAACTCGGTTACCTGTTTGTTTACCGCGTCATTCCTTTCTGGGCATAGCGGCCGTCTTTTCAGCATGACCGGTGGGTGTGAAGGATCCACTCTGAGGGCGTGTTGACCGAGTTCGGGTGATACTCCCGTCATGTCTGTCGCCTTCCATGCAAAGACCTTCTGATGCTTGATCAGGACCTCCAGAACCTCCTGACGACTTGCACCGGGCAAGTCGGATCCCACTTGGACTCCTCGGCATCCGCCTTGGTCAAGGAACATGGTCATGCACGATGCTGATAAGGTTTTGGGATCTGGGTTCCCTGACCGGACCATGTGGATCGGACGTCGTGGTGGTGATTCGTCATCTGGACGTTTTTGCTTCTTCAACGCGATTCTGTGGCACTCTCTCGCCTTTTGCTGGTCGCCTCGAACGGTCGCTATCCCTCCTTTGGTTGGGAACTTCAAAAGGAGGTGGAGGGTTGAGACTATACCTTTGAGCTGGGCTAGCGCTGGTCTCCCCAGTATTAGGTTGTATGGGCTATGAGCCTTGATGACGATGAACTCCATGTCCACCTCTTTCCTGGTCGGCCTCTCTCCCACCCCAACTGGAAGTGTGATTGTTCCTTCTGGCCACACCGTTCTGTCCGCGAAATCCACCAACGGTGTGCTTGTTGGGATCAACTTGGCCTTGGTGTTGTCGTCCAACTTTTCGAAACAATGCCAATACATTATTTCTGCTGAGCTGCCACCATCCACGTATGCTCGATGAACCATCTTATCCATTATTTGAACCGTGACGATGACCGCATCGCATCCGGCCGGACGATCCGGGATGGGATCGTCGGCACCGAATGTGATCAATTCGTCTCTACCCAGCCTCCTGCTCGTCGGAGTGTGTTCTGGGGCTATCCTGCATCTAGCCTTTCTTTGTGAATCCGAGCTTCCTCCGGCATTTCCGCCTATGATAGTGAGTATATCATTGCTCGAGCGCCTCGCTGGTTCTCGTTCTGGTGATGACTCCTCCTCATACTTTGCTCTCTTTTCATCTGGTCGCTCGGCACGAGCCACCTCCTTTCCTTTACCACGCGCCCTGTTGGCCCCTTGATCCTGGCCGCCATTCTTGTTGGCATATGTCGCCTTGTTGTGAGCTTTGGCGGTGGCAGCAAATTGTTTCAACTGCCCTTTACGCAGGCATGACTCGATGGCCTTCTTCAAGTGGATGCAATCCTCTGTGTCATGGCCGTGGTCGTCATGGTACTCGCAAAACTTGTTCAAGTTCCGCTTGTTGGGAGGCATCTTCATGGCGCGCGGGTGTGGGGTGACGTCGCGGTTTGCCAAGAAGACTTCTCTGGGCGTCTTTGTCAGCGGGGTGAAGACTCTTTTTTGAGCAACTCGAGGTCCTAGCCTGTCCTTCACCGATGACGTTTTCTCTGCTTTGGCCGGTTGCCCATCCTGGATGAGCTTCTGTTTTGGCCAATAAGGTCGAGCCTCTTTCTGCATTGCCAACTTCTTCTTCTTGGCATTCTCGTCGGCTCGGTGAAACATTTCCACCACCATGTGCAACTCATCCAGCGTGTGTACCGCACGAAGGGTGAGTTCTGAATCCAGAGCCTCGTGATCCAGACCCTGCATGAAAATTTCGATCAACCACCGCGGCTCGCCACGGTGCACCACCCTGTTGCTTTCCTTGATGAAACGCTCATAATACTCCATCACGCTCTCGCCGAATGACGCCCTGTGGCGTATCTTCATCAGGTCCTGCGTCGTGTTGGTGAACTTCCTTTTCTGCATGAACCTGATGAGGAAAAGTTCCTCGAGCTGCGCGAAACTGGATATGCTTCCATTGTCCAGGTTGGCGAACCACACCCTTGCTGCCTCCTTGAGCGTGGTGGCAAAGACTTTGCACCACACGGGTTTGGGCGTAGCGTACGTTGACATGTTAGTTGTGAACGTATGCAAATGATCTGCTGGATCCGACAAGCCATCATACGTACCCAGATTTGGTGGGATCCGGAGACGAGGGTTGGCGACAAACTCCGTTACCGCCTCTGAAAAAGGGCTCCCTCATTTCTGGCAATCCGGGGCCTCGTAAAACACCGACAACCTCTGCTTCGCCGGCACCCTCGGCTTGACACTGGGCTTGTGAACATACGTCATGGCCCATTCTCCAGGATGGGACCTAGGGTTGGCCTCTTTCTCGCCCGGATCTCCCCACTCCTCGTCTGAATCTTCCAGAATCTCATTCCCGTCATCATCCAGCTCTGTGAGGATGGGGGCTTTTCGCTTAGCTCGCGCAGGCTCGGCAAAAAGTTTGGTCGGTGTGACCGTTTTTGCCAAACCTTCAAGACGCCGCGCTTTCGGCGGCGTGCCTCGCAGCTCCTGCAGCTGCTTGTTGATGGTAGTCTGTGACTCCAGTATCTGGCGGAGCACGTCACCATCCTCCGTCGTGAAAGATGGGGACGCGCCTGGGTGCCGAGCCTGCTCAGGTGTCGCCGAGATCGAGTGGCTGCTGGGTTTGAAGGGGTGAACGGGACTCCAGCCCCCTCGTCGCCCAGATCTGTGACCACTACCTCGTCGATGAGGGTAATGTGGTCTTGTCCTTCTCTGCTCATTTGCAGTGCGTGGGATGTGAAGATACTCGGTTATATCCCCACAGACGGCGCCAATGTTACGGTCGCGATGTGCATCTTGATGATCCGTCGCGATGGCACGATGAGATGAACCTGCTAAGAATCAAAGAACTCTCAATCAGGGTGGGGCGGCTAATTGCCGTTCCCGCTCCGATGCTAAAGTCAGTAGACTGTTCGGAGAGTTGGGATGTGATTGATTGTGTTTTGTAAACTTACCTCTCTCTTGTGAGAAAGAGAGATATATATAGTGCTGACAGCTGACCTGGTCTCATCAGACCACGCCGTTAGGCGGTCTGGGAAGATTCCTCTGCCAGGTTAGGTAAAGCTGCCATCTGCTGTCGGATCTGGCCCGATCGTCATGCAGGATGAGTGGTCGGGATGAACCATGCGGGATGGTGAGATGCCCGACCCTAACAGCCCACGATTTCCTTTGTAACCTTTGTCTGAATAACAAACATATTCTCATCAAAAGAGATCATAGATTTCAAATCCCTGGTCAGTTTACTAATAGAGAGAAGGTTTTTCGTAATATCCGGAACTACCAGCACATCAGATACATAAAAATTACGAGAAAACCGACGATGACCAACATGAGTAATATTAACAGGTCTACCATTAGCAAGAGCAACAGAACGATTACCGTTATAGGGAGCACTGTCGTCCAGACCAGAAGATGTGGTTGCCATGTGATTGGTTGCACCAGAGTCTAGGTACCAGTCCGAAGAGTCGTCGAGAGACACATTGGACTGAAACGCATCAGCAAGATTAAACTCAGGCTGGGGATTCGTGCATGTTTTGGCAATGTGACCAAATTATTCACAGAGCTGGCATTTGGGATTCCACTTCTTGCGACCACGACGGTTTCGGCCACTTGAAGACTAACCACCACCGGAGGATTGACCACCAGACCTGCCACCAGAAGAGTTGCCACCAGAACGGCCGCGCGTGACAGTCGACGCGCCAAAGGGCGGCGCGTGCGAGCCACGCGCCTGGTTAGGGTTTGAAAAAGTGCGCTGGGCTGAAACGGCAAAAGCTACGGGAGACGATTCAGACGCCGGAGCTGCACCATAACCACCTGTTGACATCAAGATTTCATGACTGCGAGCCCTAGCGATGATTTCGGCATAGGGCGGGAGAGGAGACGAGGCAAACTGGATGGTGACGAACGTGTCGAAACCGGCGCCGAGACCTCGAAGAAAGTGGAGAACTTTATCCCTGTTGGCCACCGGAGTTCCGATGGCAGCAAGACCATCGGTGATAAGCTTGAACCGGCGGTGATATTCCATGACGGTGGAGGAGCCGCGGCGGGCCGAGTGAAGCTCGTCGTGAAGTTGGATTTCACGAGTATAGGAAACGCTGTCATACGCCGCTAGGAGAGCTTCCCCACATGGCGGCGGCGGAGGAGCAGCCGATGGTCTCCATGATGGAGTCATCGGTGAGAGAGGCTCGGAGGAGAACCTGAACCAGCTTGTCTTGGGCGATCCACGATTCTGGCGTGAGGCCCGAGTCCGACGACGCGACCGGATCGGCGGGGGACTTCAAGGCCGCGGCAGACACGTCGGTGGAGGAGCTTGACTCGGCCGGAGCAGCGACGGGCGGTTTGACGAGGGATCCATCAAGATAACCAAAAAGTCCCGTCGACTCGAAGAGCGTTTGAACCTGTGACCGCCAAGCCATGAAGTTGCCGGATCCAAGTTTGATCGGCAACATATGGATCATGGTGGCGTAGGAGAGGGTCTTACCAGATTCCATGAGTTGATCGGAGAAACGGGAAGAGCAACGGAAGAGTGACACCTAGAGCAAAGACTAGGGTTTGAGGAGTGCACCTAGAACGGCCGAGAATCCAAGGATTTGTTGTGGCGGCACCTGGACACGGCGGGAAGCTAGGGTTTTGATCGGAGAAGAAGCACCTAGCTGTCGGCGGTGGCGGCTAGGGTTTAGTAATGCATCTAGAGCTTTGACAGCTAGGGTTTAGTAGGTTAGGGTTTAGTGCACCTAACACTATTTTGGGTAATAATTTTGGAGATCGATAACCAAAACTGATACCATGTGAATGTGAAAATCAGAATGATTGTATTGATCTGAGAGTGTACAATATATAATACAAAAATCCTAAACTAGGTAATTCTAAACTAGGAATGGATATATTCTACAACAATACAATAATATCTTTAAATTAAATTAAGATATTCTATTAGACATTCATTAAAAATAAATTGCGGAATACAATGGGTGATCAGTTGAATGATTGATTAGTTAAAATTTTAGAGCGAGACTCGTTTGTAATTGGGAATGATGAAGATATTATGGAAGATTTTGAGATTATGAAACCCCGCCGACAGTATGTGTCGAAACAAGTATTGTAATAAGACATTATTTAATTTATTAAATTAATGTAAATGTTTAATGCTGTTGTTCCATAAATATAATATGAGTTCGAATATGATAATAATCCTATAGATTTATTTATTTGTGGGAAGCATTACGATTCAAGGCCACTATATGTGGCACTGTTTGCTTTTTGGCCTCTCACTGCTTGTAGTGATCGGTTGTATGACTCCAGCCAAAATTCAATCTTCGACATGTTTTTTGTAAGGTTTGGGATTCTAATTTAATTCCCTCAATCTTTTCAGATGGTTTAGTTTAAAAAATGTTATAAATTATTAAAAACAGGTTAGAAGGGGAATAACATTAACATATAATATTTTAAGAACCCAAGTGGACTTAAATTAGTGATGGAAAGAGTATGATATGAAATTAGAGGCGCTCTATAAATGACAAGCACTAAACGTTCATCACAACTTGTAGTGCATCCTCGTACTTACGAGTAAATGCTGCATTATTAAAGTTGATTATTTAGCCGCAGGAGATATTGATGGCAGGACCAAGTCACGATGATCGTGAATCATCACCGAGTGAGCCCAGCTGCAACATGTTTCAGAATCATGATGGGCGATCAGGAACAGCAGAGGCCAGCAGATCTAAAAAATCTCTGAGACAAAAGTGCAGTCATCTGGCCAAGAACCAAAGGGCCAGGTTCTATATTCTCAGGCGCTGCATCGTCATGCTTATCTGTTGGCACGATCGAACCGAGTAGCTCTTAATAGTACTGCATATTTTCAAGTAAATATAGACAAAGTTTTGTGTGAGATAGCCTCTCCTTAAAACTAGGGTTGAGATTTCGTGATTCCATGACCTTTTTTGATCAATTGACGAGGTTAAGAAACACTGTCATATGAACCTCATCATATTATCAACTAGTGTCAATGGAAAATCATGAATATCAATCTGCATCACAATCCTCACAAGATACTTCATTTATGATCTTGATCAGTGAATTAAGCATGCATATTGATCATGATCTGGGCTTTCTAATTTGTTGTGATTGAGGGTTCGCAGTCGTCTTACTGCGTATTTCTCCGTTTCTCTTATCACGACACTTCTGATGATTTGAGTTCGTCTGTTTCAATCATCGTTAACCTAATCCTGGGCATTTTTGTTTTTGGACGATGTAAAATTTTAAGGATTCTGACGTCAGTTTTATGTTCGTGTGTCTGTGATTGTGCCATCTGTGCTTGTATGTCTTGTACTGAACAAAATATCAAGATTTACTGTTCTGTTTTGGAAATTCATGGCAATTAATATATACCATTATATATTTATGTGAACCAACTTAATTAACTTTAATTCTGTGTTATATGTGATCCTAATTCCATATCTGCAGCTCATAATTCAGTGGCTCAGGAAACAACCAGTCATCGCTGCTAGCAGGTCCCAAAAAGATCAACTTGCCTTGTCGGGTTTTTATTTCTGTCTACTGCCTTTTCTCTGTTAGGTCAGTGACGTTCTTCGTCGATGAAAAGAATAACGAAGTGATGTATACAGTCTAGTATTTTATTTAGTACAGTTTAATATATTATTATTATAATAATACCGCATCTGAATATTACTAAATTTCCTAACAAACTTAATAAATGATGAGGGTATTTTCATATTTTGGATTAGAAGAATAAAATTTAGAATTGCGTATAGTAACATCTTAAGGGTAATGTACCACCAACTATATTCAGTTTTGTTTTGATTTAGCTACACAATTCAATAAATATAATTTAAAATTTTGATAAAATAATATAATCATTGTGAAAAGCTCCCTTGAATTGTAAATAATGTATACATTTAGAGCATCTTTCCTGTATCTTAGTGTGACACATTATGTTTTCAACTTAGTTTGTGTTTAAGGTAGTCTATAAATTAGTGGTAACCTAACTCAATATTAAATATAAATATTCCACATATACCCAATATGTATCAAAATTTATTAAATTAGTAACGTGAGACCCACTAAAGATATATCAAATTAATACTTTGTGAAAGCAACATTTATTTGAGAAGGCTAATAATATAACATATATATAACATTGTTAGAAATATTGCAAAATATGTTAAAAATGCAATCATTAGAAATGATCTTAATCGTTGATAATGCCATGTGGGAAATAACAAAAAATACGCGATATACTAATTAACGTCTGAATGCTCTAAGTCAGGTTATGTGATGTTTAATATCATCTATATCAAAAGTACAGAAAAAATAACGATGGAAAAGTTTAATCCGTGACATTTTTTGCTCACGTAATTAATTAGACATTCATCTAAGTGTGAAGACCTCAATTTTTAGCTCTTCTATCAAAGGGATATTATTAATAAATAGTAGAGAACAAATTGGATATACGTAATTTTTCAAAAAGAAATAGAATGCACCAGTAGAAATTATTATATGCTCATTAAAAAAAACTTTAAAGGCTGCAAAAGAAAAGGTACCCACTTTTTTAAAAAATACCATTAAAATGTGCACAATGTTGTCAAACTATCGTCAATTGTTTTTTTTTCTATCTATTATGCATAGATACATCTTCTATTATATTTTATTTTATTTTTTGGTATTCACATCTCCATTAAACTTACTTACGATGCACAAAACTAATAAAGAAAAACTAGTGTACGACTGTTAGAAAACAAAGGAATTATTTAATCAAATGATTAAAATCATTGATTTCGTCAAAACATATGATCAATCATGAAGTGCGTCATTTTCAGGTATAGTGATGATTCCGAAAGAAGGGCTAGCAATAAGCCATGATACGTTTTACTAATTTGAGGTAGGAAAGGCTTAACTGTATTGTGGAAGTGAAATCGGGCCCTGCCGTAGGTTAGTAGCAGGCGTCTGATGAGGTAACCCTTGAAAGATAAGCTGTTTTTTTTACAAGAAAATTGAAATCTCTCATGAATTTTTTTCAAAAATTAGGAACAAAATTTTCATACATCAGGAACACAAGGATTAAAGTATAGTGGGATTCAATTATTTGTAAATTCAAATAATTAATAATAATAGTTAAAGTATAGTTTTCTGGGACGAACATCAGCATCATCAGGATTATCATCATCATCAATAAATTATCATCATTACAGATCAGCTCAATCGTCTTTTGCCTCAATCGACGATCAGTTCCACCTCGCCCGTTCCGCCTTCACGAACCTGATACTTTGTGCCTCGATTGTTACTTGCCTAGTCAAATAAAAAATGACTGAGGAGATCATCAAAATAGAGACGGAAATTTCACAAAATCTCGATGATCAGTGGCGGAGCCAGGATTTGACTTGAGTGTTTGCATTTAAAGAATTTTTAAATATATTAAAATTAAATAAAAATAATTATTATAAAAATATTAAATAATTTTACTAATATATTAATATATAAAATACATCATTTTATAAAATATTACAATAGTTTAACAAGCTAAGAAGTTATTATATGAATTATACTTTCCAAGTTTCATTCCTTGAAAATATTGCATTGCATTTTCATCTGTAACATTTTGAAGCAAGTCATATTCTATATATGTAATCAAACAATCATTTAGCCACTCATCACCCATCTTGTTGCGCAACTTATTTTTGACATAATTCATTGATGAAAATGCTCGTTCAATTAATTTATTAAATTCATAATCATATAATCTCATTACATCATTTATACAGATTATAAATATTATATAGATAATAAAATTAACCATAATTCGATGAATTCATGTAAATTATGGAATAATAGATAAATACAAGATCATGAAAGTCAAATTCATAAGTGTTGATAATGATAATCGATAAAGGATACATAAATAAAAACTTATTGTTCAACATATTGCGGCGCTTGCGCCCAGCTACACGGTGTGAGTGATAGAATTAGAAGTGGTAAATCATTTGGTAAATTAAAACTTATTGGAATTAGAAGTGGTAAATCACTGGTAAATTAAAACTTATTGGTATAACACATTGCACATAGGCACACGGTCAGGGAAAGTGATAGAAATAGAAGTAAGGTGAAGGGAAGTCTGAGGGATTAGAGCAAGTCCAATAGATTTGCTAAAATAGCAAATTTGCTCAAATATGGAGAATATGGACCTTTTTTTTAAGTCCAACAGGTTCTCTATCCAATTCTCTATAATAGAAAATTTGATGAGAGAGAAGGAATGATTCTCCAAATATGAAGAACGAGAACAGATTTTTGGAGAACCAAAAATTAAAAGCGATAGCATTAAATTATACGTTTAACAATGGAAATTGTCTTTTATTTTTCATCTTTCCCAATTTCATTCAAAACCTCCCTCCAGACTCATCCTCCATCTCTCTGGAACCCTCCGACTCTTCTCATCAATCATCCAATGATGAAATTTTCTAGCGGAAAAATGCATAAACTTGCTTCCCCATAAAAGGTTTGATTGCTTCTTTCATAATTTGTGATTGCCAATAGTATTTAGTGACCGACGTTTTTCGTTTGACATTTAGGATTTTCATGAACAAAATCGTGTGTATATGCTATTATATATATATATATATATATATAAGCATGTGTATATGCCGATGAAAGTCATAAAAGGAAAAGGAAAATTAGTATAATGGTTTTCAGTTGTGTTTATTGGTTTATGGCTATAGTTTTTTAAAAAAAATAAAAAATTAAACCACTATGAAAGTGGGGGGAATTTATTGGCACCCCAAACCAAAATGGCAAAGCCATAGTTCAGTACAAGAAAGGGAATTCCCCTTGAAGCATCTAAGCATCCAAAAAATATTAGTTCTAGTTCTAAGTTCTAGTCACTGGTTTTGTTGAAACTGTGTAGAAATCTAAAGAGAGGAGCATTTTAGTGATCGAGTAAACAAATACCGAAGCACAACTCTGCCACTCCCTGATTTATACACAGACAAAAACCAAAACCAGTGTATTTACAGTAGCCTATCAACCATACACATGGTTCAAAAAATGGCTTAAAACTGACTCAAAATAGCCTGTAAGCATCTGTGGATCTGATTTGAATATATGTTGCACCTGAGGCCTGTGCTGAACCTTTTTGTCATTGTCCTTCCCTGTTGCATCTGCAAAGAAAAAGAACTCAGCAGTAACTGTCTCTATGATTTGCATAAATTCTGACAGACTGAACTCCCAATTTATCAAGTTGAATCTGTCCTTTTAATAGGGTGGGAGCATGTTGTAAGAGTATATCAGTAGTAGTAGCATCAGAGAGTGCTCTCTTTGATAAAAAATCAGCTGAGATATTGGCTTCCCTCAGAATATGTGAAGAGTATGCAATTCATGAGATAAGGAATAAAGATTCCAGTGAGGACTCATAGGATTCACAACAGCAGAGACAGCCTGGCTACAATCGGATTCAATCAAATAATTTTGGAGGTCAAGTTCCAGGGCTGCCATATATCCTAGTCTAATAGCTATCATTTCAGAGTGTAATGCTGATGTGCTTTGTGTGTAAACTTGTCTGAGCAGTACAGTGTTCCCCCATTTATTTCTGACAATGATTCCTACTCCACACTGATCATGTTTAAAAGATGCATCAACATTTATCTTAAATCCAACATCTGGGGGTGCCATTTAATGATCTTTATTCTTTTAGGTCTTTTCAATTTAATGAAAGGCACCATACCAGAAGAGATCAAAAAATTATTTCTATCAATATTTCCAGACAATGGATGGACAGTGAAAATAGTGGATGTGTATTTCTGAATCATTTGAACCAGTGTTAAAGTGTTAAACTGCCTATCATCATACAACAGTTTATTTCTCCTCAGCCACAGAAACCAAAAAACTACTAATGTAGTTGTCTGGATTACTTTGGAGTGGATTTTTGAAAAACCTTTGTGTGACAAATAGTAATTCAACCCGGCATTAATAGAGTGAAAAACTGGTGGCTGAATACACAATATTGTATGAATTTGATTCCAGATGCCCAAATTGGCATTGCAACAATTAAAATAATGCTCCAGAGAGTCTAAGTTAAAGCACAGTGGGCATTTGGATGTAATGTTGAAGCCAAATTTTACCAGTATGTCATCAAAAGGCAATAATTTGTTCCTCATTCTCCAGATAAAAATTGAAATTTTTTGGGGAGATGAGTAGACCATACCTTTTTCCAGACTGGATCAGTGGTGGTTGTGACTGGAGGTAGACATGATTTGTATGTGCTCCTGATTGTAAAATTCCCATCAATTCCAGGTTTCCATATGAGCCTGTCTTCATGTGTGTGCTGGATCTGGATTCCCTGCAATTTAGAAATTATATTGGTAGCCAAGTGAGGCTCCAGAGTGTGAATGTACATCTGTTTCCCTGCTATAAAATCTGCAAGTGAGATGTCAGGAAAAGGGAGATTAACATTTTCAGGCCAACTGTAATACAGGGGTCCTGTACCCAGCCAATTCCCATTCCAAAAGGAGCATGATCCCTTTCCATAAATAATTTGGGAATGTTGATTAGCAAGTTCAGTGATGCTACATATTCTAGACCAGGTCAGGGATTTTTTATAAGTGTCAGGTAAGGACCACAAAATTTTTGACCAGATAGTCTCATTTTTTTGTAATTTCCACCATATCTTACAAGAGAAGGCCTTAACTATTGCTCTAATATTTCTAAAACCTAAACCATTCTCCCCCTTTGGCAGTGTCAGAAATTCCCATTTTTTCCAACTCCTTCTTTGACCAAACTGAGATTCCCCCCCAAACATTTTTGCAGCCATCCCTTCTATTTTCCTCATCACAGTTATTGGTGGTTTTAGTACTGCAAAAATGTGGATAGGGATTGCTAATAGCACATGATTGATCAGAACCTGTTTGCCCCCAGCAGTCAACCAACAATTTTTCCAATTAGACACCACTTGCTCCATCCTCTCTAGTAGAGGTTGATAGTATAAAATTTTATTTCTTCCTCTTAATATTGGAGCTCCTAGGTAGGTGAATGGAGTTTTTCCTATCCTCATTTCCAGTACTCTCTTCAGCTCAGCTTTCTTAGTTACTGAAATGTGAGGGTGAGTGTATATCTCTGATTTGCTAAAATTGACTTTTTGTCCTGACACTGCTTCATATGCCAGCAAGAAGGCTTTGAATCTTTTGAGATTTTTGGTCTTGGCATTGAGGAAGACAGCAGTATCATCTGCACACATGAGGTGGGAGATAGGGGAAACACCTCTGGGCATCACAAAATTTTCCAAGTACTGTATTTGAAAAAGTCTGTGGATCCCTCTTGTAAAAGCTTCAGACACTATATTATATAACAGTGGTGAAATGGGGTCTCCTTGCTTAATTCCTCTACTGGAGGAGAAGAATCCACAGCAAACTCCATTAATCAATACTGAAAACCAGGCAGCAGCTATGTTCTGGAGAATCAGTTTCACAAATCAACCATGGAAGCCAAACTGTAACATGATGGTGTTCAGAAAAGCCCAAGAAACTCTATCAAAGGCTTTTTGCATGTCCAGTTTTACCACTATGTTCTGATATCTAGGGTTCTTAAACTTTAGGCTTTTGATATCTTATGTTCTGAAACTCTAGGCTTTTGATATCTATGTTCTGATATCTTATGTTCTGAAACTCTAGGCTTTTGATATCTATGTTCTGATATCTTATGTTCTGAAACTCTAGGCTTTTGATATCTATGTTCTGATATCAAAAGTTTCTCAAAAAATTTCACCCCCTCTTCTTTGATCAGAACTGGATCTGTTACCCAAAAGCCCTCTGAAGATTTAATTTTAGAGATTCTGGCTCTACTCCTTTTTTCTTTGACCGAGTTGTGAAAAAATTTAGTACTGGCATCACCTTCCTTGAGCCATTTCATGCTAGATTTTTGCCTCCAAAAAGTGGTAGCCTCTTTTTCTGCTCTGATCAGAAGTGCTCTCTCCCTATTCAGATTGGTAAGATCTTGATCAGTTCCAGATTGTTGGTATATTTCTTCCATGGTGCAAACCTTTTGCTCAGCCTCCAGTAAATTCCTATGGACATCTCCACACACTTCCTTATTCCATGTTCTGAGCATTATCTTCAGTCTCTTCAATTTAAATACCATATTATACATTCCAGTGTACTGTGCTGGCAGGTTCCAATTTTGTCTGATAAGTTCAAAAATTTCAGGTCTGTGTAGCCACATCTGCTGGAATCTAAAGGGTTTGGGTAGGAATTCTGCTGCATTTTGGATGGAGATAAGGAGTGGATTATGGTCAGAATTATTTCTATTTAGTACATGGGAGGAGGTATGTGGGTAGGTATTGTTCCAGTCATCTGTACAAAGGGCTCTATCCAATCTCTGTAACAATCTTTCAGTTCTAAGCCTATTGTTTGTCCAGGTGAAGATATTACCAACTGTTGTTACCTCCTGTAACTGTAGAGAATCTATGAAAGCCCTAAAATCCCTCATACTGCCAAAGGGGGGAGAGTGTGTGCCTTTGTGCTCATTTACAGATGCAATAGTGTTAAAATCACCAACAAATAAGGTTGGGGCCTGAGGTAAATTAGCAAGATCTAACCATAATTCTCTTCTAAGATTTCTAGTAATTTTAGCATAAATAAAAACAGTCATCCATTTTTCCATTGAATCTAATTGAGTAACCAAAACCTGAATGAACTGATCCGTTTCAGATATAGGTTCTATAGTGAATTTAATGTTGTGAAATATCCAGATTTTGGCTGAGCTTGCAGCAATACAGTGCTGAAATCCCAACTGAATCTGTAAGGTCTGGATTTGATCATTATCATGCATTGGTTCCAAAATACACAATATAGATATATGATGTATAGTAATTAAAGTTTTAAGCCTATCCATAGAAGTTCCATACCCCCTAATGTTCCATACTAACATATAACCTATTAATTTATGGCTAATCATTTAGGGTAGGAAATGTTTTGTTTAGGCCTTAGCTTCCTACTGACAGAATCAGAGATGCCAGAACCTATTAAAGGAGGATCAGATGTAACCTGATTGGAGGACTCCAATGCTTATGATGCTTGCTCTGTGGATACTGCTATTTCTTTGTCTGTGTGTATCTGATCTCCCACCACCTTTTGTTCTCCATATTTTGGAGTGTCAAACCTGATTGTTTCTTGTGATGCATCATCCAGAGACTCATTAGAGCTGTATCCATCTTCTTCCTGAGTCTGCAAAATAGAAAATTTGTTTGTAGTTTCCATATATTGATATGGAACTATATTCAAGTTAGTTCTGGGAATCTCCATAATACAGCTATGCATAGCTTTAAAATGTTTTTTCCTAGCAGTAATGTCTAGTTCATCAAGAGAAAAGGATACAAAAGAGCTCTTAGGAGAATGCTTGAAGTCAGAAGCCCTCAACCATTCCTTTCTCTGTGGAGCAACATATGGCACCATCTTCCAGTTATCTAGATTTCTTTTCATATTGGGTACTCTCTGCCACTGGAAAATTTGTTCTTTCTCCTGACCATTCAATCCAGATGTAGAAGGCTGGGCATATTGATGTCTGTAATTTTGGTGAGGCCTTGCTTGAGAGTTTGTTGTTGTGGCATTCTGCTTGTTAAGCTTATGACCAACTGTTGAGGTGCCTTGGTACCCTGTTGTTGCAGAAGCACCATCCTGAGACTTCTCAGTTTGGGAACTAGCCTGTTGAGGTCTGGTGAAGTTGCTCCTCCATTTCTTCAGTTCTGGATGGAGAACCCTGCAATTGACATCACTGTGACCAATCTTTTTGCAATGTTGGCAATATAGGGGGAGATCATCATAGACTATTTCGCAATCCCTGTAATCACCAGGGTGCCCCATCTGGATTGACTGCATTAGCTCTTTGGTGACATCAATTTCCAGGCACATCTTTACTGCTGATGGCCTTGTAATCAGGTTGGTAGTTGCATCCAGTTTGATGTAGTTTCCAATCTGATTTCCAAGGTCTTCTATCATCGAGTAGTTCCAGTAGTACAGACTGTGACCCATACCGGGACTATTGGCGATTCGTGCTCCGGCGAGAATTCCGGCGTCCACTTTAGGACTTTCATGATCGAGCCACCAATTTTCCAGCCGGATTTTAACCAGCAGCGTTGATAATCATCCTTGTTCTGGAAGCTAATTAGGACATGCTTGTAATCCAAAGATCCGATTTGGAACCTGGCGTTGAATCCCAGTTCTTCGAATGCTGCTTGGATAACTGGCATCGGAGGTTTTGCCCGTGGAAACTTTTCGATAAGGGCGTTTTTGTAGTGGCTGGCTAGGATGGGGATAGATTCGGTTGGGTACATGCATGATGGCTTGCCGTTGAAAATTGTAATCGGTCGGACTTCTGGATTTGAGGGGAGTTGTGTGGAAAGGGGGGGTGGTCTGGCCGTGAGTGCTTGAGAAAAGGATTTTCCGGCGACATCGCCGCCGGTTTGGGGAAGAACTGGTGGGGGATCCCCCATCGGGGGAGCCGTTAGGAAGCCGTTATCAGACAGAATCAGTGGGTAACGGTCATAATGTGGTGGTTTTCCGTGAAGGAGTGGGGGCGCGTGAATTTCAGCACTAGAGAGAAGGGGGAGTTTCTTTCTAGAGAGAGAAACAGGCTAGTGTTGCAAACAGGCTTTGTATGGCTATAGTTGTTTTGGAATTAGTTGACTCATTTCCAATAATGTATAAAGATTTCATTGTTAACACTGTGTTCATTTACAGCTTGCACCTTGTTTAAAGTTTTACCACCAGTTAATATGAGTGCTCCTTTGAGGAATATTTCAGAGAACACTGTAGAGGATACTGAGGTAATGTTATTTCTTTGTTTGAAAATTGTTATATGGGAAATAGAGATGAATTGCTAAAGAATATTTAGAGTTCTTATAAACACATATGTTCATTCTCAATTTTGTAGCTGAATGACTTTGGATTGAGTGAATCATACCTTCTGAATGGAGACTTCAGTTTTACGGATCTTAATGAAGTTCCTCCAGCCGAAAACTTTCAGATAAGCCCGAACATTCGTACTTATGATGAAACAATCAATCTTGATTGCTTGCCAGGCAGCAAGAGCAAAACAACAAGGATTGAAAATTTTTCCATTGAAGAAGATAAAATTCTTGTATCAGCTTGGCTTAATGTCAGCATAGACCCAGTGAAAGGGCGTGATCAAAAAGTTACACAGTTTTGGAAAAGAATTACTCAGTACTTCAACGAAAATAAGAAGTGGACTCATGAACGGAGTGAAAAGTCCTTGACTAGTCGATGGTCTAAAATAAATACTGCAGTACAACTCTTTTGTGGGTTTTATGATGATGTTAATAGCCGTCCGCAGAGTGGAACCACTGAACATGATAAGGTATGCTTACTACAGCTCACCTAATTATGTAAACTTTAGTTTATGTTCTCTTTTTCAATGCATGGTTCAGCTTGTTACTTCAAATGATGAGCAACTTTAAGAAGTTTCATACCTGCAGTGTTTTTTCTTCAACTTCTTAGTCTGTACTTATATTGCTTATGGTCTTATTGCTGCTGTAATTGTATTATTTAGGTACACGTGTTTTAGGTACATGTGTTGTGCAGGTTTTCTGTGAAGATGATAATTGTGTTGAGGGTTTCACATCAGTCTAGGATTCAAGCAAAAGCTTATCTTTCTGAAATTTTATTATCTTTTTAGTTCTTATGGTCTTATTGCTGCTTGAAGAGTCCAGAAGACTCAGTCTAATATAATTGGCTATTTTGTAGAAGTTATCATGTTTAAACATGCTTATGTTTAAACACTTGCTGAACTGGAATCAGAAACTAAGCTAGAGTATTGAAGGAAGAGTACAACTCGGATGAGATCAGAGATAATATTCGGGAAATCAAGATGATAAGTGAAGATTGATTTTGTGAAGATTGATTTTGTATTGATGGAATTAGTTTAATAGAGTTGTATCTTAGAAAGGATTAGTCTTAAATAAGGAAAGAAGATATTTCTTATCCTTTAGCTATAGAAGTAGAATATAGCTAGAAGACTAAATGTAGCAGTGACGAGCTGGATGAAAATCAGCATTGCCGAGATTGAAGGATCGAGAAGATAAACGAGGCAACACAGCATTGAACTATAAATAGTCAATGAAGCTGCGACAGAATATTATCCATCTTACAAGAAAGTATTCTGCCGATCAGAATAGCTTTACAGTTGGAGCAGCTTATTGAAGGGAGTTCAATAGGTCTTTGCCGAAAGCCAGCAGTCTGAAATCAACAGCCTTAATACTTCAGGGGAAGTGGTCACGACAGCAACAAGGAGTTGCTGACCGGCAGTGAGGGGATCTCACGAATCCATACAAGAGATAAGTCATAAATAGTTAATTGTTTTGTGAAACTTTGTAACGTATCTTGATTATCTAGTGGATGATTTTCAGACTAGGCAAGGCCCCGCAGATGTAGGTGTTCATCACCGAACTGCGTAAACAATTTTGTGTGTTCTTTCTTTTTATGTTTAAACTCTGCAGTATGTTTAAACATACTTGTTAGTTTAGAAAGAATAGTTGAGAACTATTTGAAACTGATCGATAGTAAATTTCATTTGGTATCAGAGCTAGTCCACTGAGTTGCACCTTTAACAAGGCCAGTGGAGATCCCTATCGATCATGGCGAACCAAGAGAAGGATGGTTCAATATACACGCCTGCTCCCATGCTGGATAAAAATAACTACGGTTATTGGAAGGCAAGGATGAGGCATTACATTGATGCTCTAGATGAAGAAGCATGGTATTGGGTTGAGAACGAGTGGTCACCAGCCAGACATCCACCTACAGCAGGGGCAGTCGAAGGTGTTCTGAAAAACAGAGAAGAGTTGTCAACTCAAGAGAGGAAGGATAAGCGATTAAACAGCAAAACACTCAACTGCATCAACTCGTGTGTTGATCAAGAAGCTTTTCGATTGATTTCAACGTGCAGCACTGCTAAGGATGCATGGGAGAAGCTAAAAGCAAGTTATGAAGGAGATGCAAAAATGAAACGACAAAAAATGCATACAGTGAAGACAGCATTTGATACTTTGATTATGCAGGATAATGAGACGATTACTGATTACAATGCAAAAATCAGGGATCTTGTCAACACAGCATATCAGTTGGGAAAACCATTTGTTGAAGACGATATTGTTCAGAAGATATTGAGGTCTCTTCCACCAAGGTTCAAAGGAAAAACTATTGCAATGGAGGAATTACATGATACATCTGAGATGACTGTTGATGAAGTCATGGGAGCACTTTCAGCCTTTGAAATGAAAGAGTTAGCAACAGTCAGGCAGAGTGATATGGCATTTACTGCAGCTGCTCATAAAACATCTGAACAAAATTCAGTGTCTAAACATAATTCTATGTCTAAACACTCTACCAGAAACAGTAATGAAGAAATGGACGAGGATGAGCTTGCTCACATATCAAGGAGCTTTGCAAAAGTTCTGAGAAAATCTCAAAATAGGAGAAATGAAGGAAGGGAGCAGAGTTCAAGTATGAGTATGAGAGCAAATAATGATCAAGCAGAACCCAAGCCGGCATTCAAACATGCTGGAAAAATTCAATGTCGAGAATGTGAAGGGTACAGGCATATTCAATCACAATGTCCAAGTGGATCAGCAAACAAGAAGGGGAAAGCCTACAATGCTACATTTAGTGATGCAGAAGATTCTGATGAAGAACATGTCAGCAATCATGTGGCGTTTGGAGCAGTCACTGTTCAAAGCGATGAAGAAAGTGAAGAAGAAAACTATGTTATGTTTGGTGCTGTTGTTAGTCCAGAGAATGAGAGTTTAAACTTAGACTCTGAGGTGGTTCATGAACCTTATGACAAACTCCATGAACTCTGGATCAGTGTGACTGAACAAAATAAAGTGCTACAGAAAGACAACAATAGTTTGAATGAAGAAATTGAGCAACAACAGATAACTATTGAGGCAATGAGAAAGGAATTGAAAATAGCTCTCATTCGAGCAGAGGTAGCAGAGGAAACCATCACCAAACTAAACAAAGGAACAGCTGCTCTGGATGAAATTCTTGGTATGGGAAAAGTTGCTGGAAATCGACATGGATTAGGGTATGATGAAATAGAAGTGGCTAACAAGAATAATCAGTCAAAAGGGAAGTTGAACAAGAAGGTGATGCAACCGAGTTCAAGTCAAGTCAGGAGAGAGCAATCTGTCAAGACTTTAAACAACTCTATCAATGGCCCAAAGTTTGGTATAGGTTATAAACCGATCTATCCTCGTCAACAAAACATGTTTCAACCATGGTGGGAGGCAAGGTGTAATTACTGTCGACGTCCAGGACACTACAAAAGGCGTTGTTTTCGCCTTTTACAAGATCTGATGCAAGAATCAACACATGGAGCAGGTTACAACACAGGAGCAGGTTATAACACAGTTGCGAGTTACAACACTTGAGCAGGATACAACATAGTACAATCAGAGAAATCTCCATACACTAAAAAGGTATGGGTTCTAAAAACCAATCACTGCTATGCTGTTCATACTTGCTATAGCTCATATGCCAGAGATTCCTGGTATTTCGATAGTGGCTGTTCTAGACATATGACAGGTTCTTCTGAGTTGTTGAGCAATATTGTTCCATGGACTGGAATTGTCAGATTTGGAGATGGGAAGAAATGCAGAATAACTGGAAAGGGGGAGTTACAAGTCAGAAATTTTCCAGTATTTCAAGACGTACTCTTGGTGGATGGACTAAAGGCAAATTTGCTCAGCATTAGTCATCTATGTGACAACAAACTAACAGTTTTATTTGATGATAAAATATGCACAGTCAGGAAGGATGAACGGGGTGTTCTTATTGGCACTAGATCATCAGATAACTGCTATATTCTGGATGAATCAGTTAGTTGTCTCAAAGTAAGTGTGGATGATACTCTTTTGTGGCACAAGAAGTTTGGTCATGCAAATCTGAAAACACTAGCTAAGGTAACAAAGCTTGAAGCAATAAGAGGAGTACCATTACTCTCTTATACAAAGGAGTTGAACTGTCCACCATGTCATAAAGGTAAACAGGTTAGGTCTCCACACTCTAAACTTCATGAGATCACTACTTCCCATGGTCTCGAACTACTGCATATGGATCTGATAGGGCCAATCAGTCCAGCTAATATTTCGGGTAAGAAATATATCATTGTATGTGTAGATGACTTTTCCAGGTTTACATGGGTGAAATTCTTGAAAGAAAAATCCGATGCCGTGGGTATAATTATTGAGCTTATTACACAAGTTAACACTGAAAGATCACATGACGGTCTTCAAGTGGTTCGAGTAAGGAGTGATCATGGACGGGAGTTTGCAAACTCTACTATGATGGATTTTTGTGCAAAACTTGGAATCAAGCATTAGTTTTCTGTTCCAATCACACCACAGCAAAATGGTATTGTTGAACGCAAAAACAGGACTATCATCAACATGTCAAGGGCTATGATGGCGGAAAATGATACTCCGAAGAAATGGTGGGCTGAGGTTGTTCATACTGCATGTCATACAATCAACAGAGTTTATCTCCATTCCTTCACTCAGAAAACTGCTTATGAACTCTGGAAAGGGAAGAAGCCAAACGTCTCATACTTTCATGTATTTGGAAGTGCATGCTACATTCTCAAAGATCGTGAACCTCTTGGTAAGTTTGACAAACGGGCTGATGTTGGGATTTTTCTTGGTTATTCTCAAAATAGAAGGGCATACGGTATTCAATAACCGCACAAATGTCATGATGGAGTCCAACAATATGGTCATTAAAGATCTGAAGGATATCAGTAGTGGAATCTTACTTGAAGATGAACCTGAGCAGTCAATCATTTCAGAAGTTGATCCACCTCTGTCGGATGTTACAACACTGTCGGATGTTATAACACTTCCTGATGTTCCAACATCATCTGATGTTCCTGAAAGTAACACATTATCTGAAGCTATATCTGATCCAACTACATCTGTCACTCCTCCTCCTAACACGTATAATCTAAGACAGACAGCACGGAAAGACTACGCAAAAATGAATGCCGGGATGCATGTGCTTCAGTGTTTTCTTTCATCCATAGAACCCAAGAATCATAAGGAAGCATTGACTGATGAGTATTGGATTTCTGCCATGCAAGAGGAACTGGAGCAGTTCACCAGAAGTGATGTATGGTATCTTGTTCCACGACCTTCAGGTGTAAACGTTATTGGCACTAAGTGGATTTTCAAGAACAAGTCTGATGGAGATGGTAATATCACCAGAAACAAGGCTAGACTGGTGGCTCAAGGATATACTCAAGTTGAAGGTGTCGACTTTGATGCAACTTTTGCTCCAGTTGCAAGGTTAGAATCTGTTCGGTTTTTGCTTGCTATGTCCTGTATTATGAAATTCAAGTTGTTTCAGATGGATGTAAAGAGTGCATTTTTAAATGGCATTGTCAAGGAAGAAGTATATGTGGAGCAACCCAAGGGTTTTAAAGATCCGTATTTGCCTGATCACGTGTACAGATTAAAAAAAGCGTTATATGGTCTTAAGCAAGCTCCCAGAGCGTGGTATGAGCGTCTCACCCAATTTCTATTGCAGAAAGGCTATCGACGAGGGGGAGTAGACCAAACGCTCTTTGTGTTTACTTATGAAAAACATATTCTGCTTGCCCAAATATATGTAGATGATATCGTTTTTGGGTCAACATCTCAAAAGCTGGTTGATAGCTTTATAGAAATGATGAAGAGTGAATTTGAAATGAGTATGGTTGGCGAATTAACATATTTTTTGGGGCTTCAAGTCAAACATCACAAGGAAGGTATCTTCATCAATCAAACCAAGTACACTTTAAACTTGGTTAAAAGATTTGGGATGGACGATTCTAAGAATATTCGAACTCCAATGGCATCTACGGAGAAATTGACCTATGACAAGTATGGTGTGAAGGTGGATATTAAGTTGTATCGAACTATAATTGGGAGCTTATTATATCTCACTGCAAGTAGGCCAGACATTTGTTTGAGTGTCGGACTATGTGCAAGATTCCAGTCTGATCCCAAGGAGTGTCATCTGTCTGCAGTCAAGAGAATCATCAGATATGTGCATGGGACTGCTGATTATGGTCTCTGGTACTCTAGAGGAAGTCAAGCTGAGATTATTGGCTACAGTGATTCTGATTGGGCTGGAAATTCAGAAGACAGGAAAAGTACTACTGGAGGATGTTTCTATGTAGGAGGGAATTTAGTGTCATGGTATAGCAAGAAGCAGAATTCTATCTCACTATCTACCACTGAATCTGAGTACTTAGCAGCTGGAAGTTGTTGCCAGCAACTGCTGTGGATGAAACAGATGTTGAAAGATTATGGATTCCAGCAGGATGCCTTAATTATTAAATGTGACAATAAGGGGGCCATTGATCTCTCTCATGATCTTGTTGATCACAAGAAGACAAAGCACATAGATATCAAGCATCACTTCATCAGAGACTTGGTGGAAAAGAAGGAACTGATCATTGAGTTTGTTCCTAGTACTGAACAGTATGCAGATATTTTTACTAAACCACTGGACTCTGCAACTTTTGAGACACTAAGACAACACTTAGGTGTTTGTCGAATTTGAGGTACCTCTGATCACCTCTTATCTGTTGTATATTAGTGTTTACTGCTGTGTGTTATTTTATTTTTGAAAAAGAAAAATATAAAAAAAAAACAAAAAGAAGGGAGAAGGAAGTTGGTGTCAAGTGTGTTTAAACACTGAGAAATCAGTGTGTTTAAACTCTGAAGAGTTAGCCGAAAATGAAGAAGAAAGTCAATTGGGCCTGACTAGTTAATGGGCTGAAAAAGTTGATGTCAGTGGGCTAAAATATTCGTACGGGCTGAGGAGATAATTTTGGCTACATATTTATTTTATGGGAAATAATCTGTGCTTTCAGAAAATTGAGGGATCAATGTGCAATTATGGATTTATTTTCCAAATTGAGTTCGGATTTGAATTTCTGAAAAATATTAAATATAAGAGGGAAAATCTTTGTCCCTTTTTTCTCATAATTGCTGCAGCTCCGTCGTTCCCACTTCAACAAAGCATTCATCGGCAATTGATCAAAGCTCATCATCAGACTAGTGGATCGATCAACTCCCATTGCAACCTGAATCTGGTCTAAGCAACACATTGTCCAGTCGTGAGTCCGAGAACAAGAAAAAACCTGAGCTTTAGTCGACTGAAGGTTCAGCCCCAAATCTGTGCATGCAAGAGGTATTTGGTTCTGATTTGCTTAAAGATTGAGTTTTTCTGGTTGATTGAGTAGTTAGAGTGCTTGCCGCACTTAGGAGTTGTGATAGTTGTGGATATCTGAGATTTCTGGAAGTCGTTGTTTGTGTTTCAACCTACTGTGTATTTAAACCACTATGGGCAATCTTCCATCCAACTTGCCTATTGATTCCATTCCCACTAGAGAGGAATTGCTTCTTGCTGAACAACTTGGCCTGAATATCACTAGAGCCACACCAGAATCTGTGGCTCTTGAGAGTAATCCCACAGTTAGGGTAGGGGTTGAGTTTGAAGGGGGCCCAGACTTAAATTTTTTCTATGAGAGTTCAGAGTTTGATGATAAATCTGAACAGACTCTGGGTTCAGAAAAGAGGGCATCAAGTACAGTGGTTAAGCAGGTTTACCAGAGGAAGAGGAAGAGGGGTCAAGGAGTTTTCCATACAAGTACTGTTGAGCATGAGAAGCATGCTGAAGTTGGGCAGGGAGAAGAAGAAGTTGTGGAACAGGAGAAGTCTGGTGAGGCTGAGCAGGCAGTAGATGTGGATAGGATTCTGGAAAATGTCAGAATCATGATGGAACCTTTATCAGAGACAGCACCAGACAGTGAGGATAGCCATCCTTTGACTGCAAAATTTAATCAGCTACAGGAGTTGAAGAGGGAGAAGTTGAGGAAGAAGAAGACTCTTCCTCCAATTATTCAAGTTTTTCCAGTGAGCAGATGAGGGCTGAAGTTCCAGAGCCTAATCTGAACTTTGAAGAAGCTCCACTAGCTGCAGTACCATCTGAAGAACCAGCAGCACAAACTCATGAGAGCAGTAGCTCTGAATCTATATCTGAGGAGGATGATGAGCCAGTTGAGCCAGTTACAGCAGAGCATTTGAGTATTAGCTCTGAATCTGAGGAAGAGAAGGATGATGAGACAGGAGAGTCAGCTGCAGATGATCATGAAAGTAGCAGCTCAGAGTCTGAGCCTGAGGAGGGTGATGAGGCAGCTGAGGTGCCATTAGTGTTCCCAGATGACAATCCTCTACTGGAAAATGCTTGGGATGATATCTTCTATTCCAGGAGGGTTATGACTGTGTATGAAGGGCTGATCAACAGGAAGATGCATGTTGAGAAGAGATTGACTGAGAAGTTTAAACATCCTAGGTTTGTAGCTTTTATGAAGAGAATTCATATGTTTGGACCAGCAAATTTCTGCATAAAGGCCAATCATTCTCTGGTGCTGGAATTCTATGCAAACCTGAGAGGAACAAACAGTGCTCCAGATTCTGTATGGTACAAGAAGGTCTATCTTAGAGGCAAGCTTTACAGGTTTGATGCTCCTTTGATCAACCAGGTGTTAGGAACAGGGAGGCATGATTACATCTGCCCAAACAGTGCTTATCCAGAAGGTTTTACTTTGGATTATGATGTGGTAGCACTGGAGCAGACAGGAGGCACACTTGGAGAATGGGGTGCAACCAAGACTATCAAGGCAGCCTATCTTTCACAGAAGTATTACTGTCTGTAAAGGGCTGTTGCAAATCTCTGAATCATGTCTACGAATGTATCTCTGGTGACTGAGGAGATGGCAAGTTTGATGTATTGCATTGGCACCAGAAGACCCTTCAACCTGGGATGGTTTATCTATGATATAGTTCTGCTAGTAGCTCAGCATCAGAAATCTGATGAGTACATCACCTATCCTGCTCTCATTACTGGCTTGCTATATCATGTTGGATTAGTTGATGGATTGGATGATAAGATCACTTTCTGTGATGACTTACAAGTTAACAAGTCCATTTTCAGAAAAAGTAATGATCTACCTGTTGTGGCTGAGGTAGAGGAGGCAGACTCATAGGAAGAACCAGCTGAGATCAACTATGCTGTGGTGAGAAAGAAGGAGCTTCGAGGGCTAATCAGATACCATAGACAGAAGATGCTGGACTTTCAAGAGGAGCTGGAAGCTCTTGAAGAGACTGAGGATGAGACCAGTGGCTCTAATGCGTTCTAAGATCTATTGTTTTTTTTTCTTCTCTCTCTTGCACTCAGTACTTTGATGTATTCTGGATGATTGTGTTTTTTTTTGGGATATTTGGTACTTTGGCAAATTTTATGTTCCCAAGGGGGAGAAGTTTCTGATTTATATTTTGATGCCTTGGTGGCCATTTAATTTGGATGTTGTGTCCATTTATTTTGGAACACTACTGATGGGAAATATTTATGAGCTCTATCTAAATCTGGCTGATAGGGGGAGCTTTGAGGTCATATAGATTATTTGTTTCTGATTTATTGATGCGAATATAATTGAAGTATGAAGGTCCATATGATAGGGGGAGTGAGTTATTGTCTCTGCATCAAAATAAGTGTTATGGTTCCACAAAATGCCAAAGGGGGAGATTGAAGAGTCCAGAAGACTCAGTCTAATATAATTGGCTATTTTGTAGAAGTTATCATGTTTAAACATGCTTATGTTTAAACACTTGCTGAACTGGAATCAGAAACTAAGCTAGAGTATTGAAGGAAGAGTACAACTCGGATGAGATCAAAGATAATATTCGGAAAATCAAGATGATAAGTGAAGATTGATTTTGTGAAGATTGATTTTGTATCGATGGAATTAGTTTAATAGAGTTGTATGTTAGAAAGGATTAGTCTTAAATAAGGAAAGAAGATATTTCTTATCCTTTAGCTATAGAAGTAGAATATAGCTAGAAGACTAAATGTAGCAGTGACGAGCTGGATGAAAATCAGCATTGCCGAGATTGAAGGATCGAGAAGATAAACGAGGCAACACAGCATTGAACTATAAATAGTCAATGAAGCTGCTACAGAATATTATCCATCTTACAAGAAAGTATTCTGCCGATCAGAATAGCTTTACAGTTGGAGCAGCTTATTGAAGGGAGTTCAATAGGTCTTTGCCGAAAGCCAGCAGTCTAAAATCAACAGCCTTAATACTTCAGGGGAAGTGGTCACGACAGCAACAAGGAGTTGCTGACCGGCAGTGAGGGGATCTCACGAATCCATACAAGAGATAAGTCATAGATAGTTAATTGTTGTGTGAAACTTTGTAACGTATCTTGATTATCTAGTGGATGATTTTCAGACTGGGCAAGGCCCTGCAGATGTAGGTGTTCATCACCGAACTGCGTAAACAATTTTGTGTGTTCTTTCTTTTTATGTTTAAACTCTGCAGTATGTTTAAACATACTTGTTAGTTTAGAAAGAATAGTTGAGAACTATTTGAAACTGATCGATAGTAAATTTCACTGCTGTAATGGTATTTTTAGGTACATAATTCCTTATAAACTTACATTGTCTATCAAGAAAGACCTTAAGAATTTGGGGCTGTTGTTTTTCGCAAATTCTAATTGTATCACCATTTATAATTTAGGTTGCAACTGCGAAAGTATTGTACAGGGATAAGACTAAAAGTACATTTGTGCTTGATCATTGTTGGGTTATGCTAAAATACCAACAAAAATGGCTGGATGAAGGAAGAAAAGCAAATGCTAAGAGGAAGAAAAGACTATTAAGTAAGAAAGAAAATGTAGTCAATCTGGAAGACTATGGTGTAGAAGATCAAGAACCTACAAGTGTGGAGAGGCCACCAGGAAGAAAGGCAGCAAAAGAAGAGATGAAGAAAGCTAAAATCAAAGAAGAAAACAGTGAGAACTTGGAAAACTCTAAAATTCTTCAATTGCTGGAAGAGTTAAAGGCCAAGCGAATTGAAAATGAAGAGAAAAGGAATCAACAATTTGATTTGTTATTTGCTGCTGAACAAAAGCAAATTGCTTTGAAAAAACAGAAACTTGAAATGCAAGCTCGAAATGAGGAGGATAGAATAATGGCTATGGATACCAGTGTGATGCCTGAGATACAAGCACAGTACTTCATCATGCGACAGAGGGAAATTTTGGCAAAAAAAACTCGAAGTTGTGACCCGTAAAATATGAGGTAATGTATCTATCTGTATAGCTCTGTTGGGATTAATTGATATTATGTGTTTTGGACAGAAAAAACTACTGTGCATGTTTTTTGTGAAGACGATAATTGTGTAGAGGGTTTCACATCACTCTAGGATCTAAGAAAAAGCTTATCTTTCTGAAATTTTATTATCTTTCTAGTTCATGGAAGTCATTCAAGCTGAAACTCACTCATATATCTGTATCAAGTGTGGATGCCTTTGTGGGACATGATATCTTTCTGTAGTAATTCCATGTTTTGCAACTAATATTTGATATCTGTGAAAATTTGGCACAGGTGTTAATGATGCTGAAAGGATCATTGGGAGGCACTTCTGTGATGCTGGTTTAGGTGTTCCTGGAGTACTTCCATGTACTGATTAGAGCTGATGACTTGCAAGCAATTGTGACCATCTATCTACACGGCACTCTCTTCGTTGATAAGATGTTTCAATAACATTTAGACATGTTTTGTACGTTTTTGGATGGCAAGCCATATTTTTGGATGTTTTTGGATGGCAAACCATATTTATCTTGAATGTTTTTGTAAGGCAAACAATGTATGATTTTGGTCTTATTTTTTTAATTACTGAAACTTCTTGAGGCAATAAAGATGTTGGAGTATGGTTACATCTCTTTTATGAATAAGAAAAGGCAGCAACTGGAAGAAAGTTTTCAAGTTTCTTGCAAGTTTTATATACATTAGATTTAAACTTTAAGAGATGCAGCAATAAATTTCAAAACATATCCAGGTATTAAAACTTGAACAAGATTTCTACTTCGTCCATGTAGATGAACGTAAGACAATATTCTGGATTCATACAATAAAGATTTGATCAAAACAAAATACAATAGCTAGTTGTTTTTGTCTGAAAGCATTAATATAAGAATGAAGCAGATGATGTAAGCTGCAAATTTAGCATCACATTATTGTAATACAGCTTCCAGACACGCTGTTATCCCTAGCCATTGTAGAGAAAACGGAAAAGACCAGGGAACTATTTAGCAACACCAGGGAACCATAAGTAGCAACACCAATGCACAAACACCAGTAGCAACAGAAAGTAGCTGTCGAGCAAATAGAGAAAACATAGAACAATCTTCATTTTAAAGCCACACCAGGGAACCTTCAAAGCAAAAGGCAAAGGCAAAACAATTTATTGTTAGAAAGCAAGTATATTCAATGAAAACTTAAGAATTTTAAATCATGGAGATGCACAAGATCTGCTCAACCAAGTCATGTACTAGACAACAATCTCATCTATTAATCAACCACAAAATCAATTCAGTAAAAACATAACCAAGAACCACTATAATAATACCACCAGACTTTCTCAAGCATAAAGAAAACAACTTTGAATGATAGCAACTGCAGTAACATTTGTACGTTTATATCTATCCTACTAGCAGTAGAAACACATTCCCAGTGAAGGGAAGACATTAGAATTTACCAGCACATTAGCAGGAAGATATCAAAAAGTCGAACTCAAGACACACACTAAACAACAACAACAACAACAATTCACTATAACAATTATTAAACTCCGGTGAATCTATATGACCAGCTCATATAGGTTTGATAAACTATCAACAAGGTATAATAAATAACTATTAAACAACCAGAACATACTATTATATTTAACAAGCAACAGAAAGTAGCAGCTCACTTTTTTTTCTTTTGTCCATATCTTTTCCACTGGTGCTCAATAAGGTCTTCTTGGAGTTGAGTGTGCATTTGTTTATCCCTAATCCGACGATGATTTTTAACAAACTCCATCAGGGTTGGGGTGCGAGCAAGTGAGACTGATATTTCAGGAATTTTATCATCTTGCAAATACTTTACAACTCTCTCCTGTAACCCATCGCGTTCATCTTCTATAATCATGTTATGCATTATTATGCATGCCGTCATAATATTTCGTAAAGTAACTTTATCCCAAAATCTTCCAGGACCTCGTACAATTGCAAAGCGCTGCTGCAAAACTCCGAATGCACGTTCAACATCTTTCCTTGCCGCCTCCTGCTCTGTAGCAAAATGCTGGGTTCTTTCTTCAGCGGGGCATGGTATAGTTTTTACTAAAGTAGCCCATGATGGATATATACCATCAGCAAGATAGTATCCCATACTATATGTTCTTCCATTGACCACATATTCCATAGGAGGTATATGCCCTTCAGTTAAATCACTAAAAACGAAAGAGCGCTCTAATACGTTGATGTCATTAAGAGAACCAGGTAAACCAAAAAATGCATGCCATATCCAAAGATCATATGAAGCTACAGCTTCTAATATAATAGTTGGTGCTCCCTTATGACCAGTATACATACCATGCCAAGCCGTAGGACAATTTTTCCAAGTCCAGTGCATGCAATCAATACTGCCCAGCATCTCTGGAAAACCACGATCTTCACCCTTTGCAAGCAATCTAATGATATCATCACTATTTGGTGATCTTAAGTATTCATCACCAAATATTTCAACAATCGCCTTGACAAAGTGCCTCAAACTTTGTATGGCTGTGCTTTTACCAATCTGAACATACTCATCAGTCAAATCAGCAGGAATACCATATGCGAGCATTCGAAAAGCAGCTGTTACCTTCTGTAGAGATGATAAACCAAGACGTTTAGCAGCATTCCTTTTTTGAACAAAGTACTTATCATGTTCAACCACGGCATCATGTATCCGAAGAATAAGATCTCTCTTCATTCTAAACCTCGTACGAAAGTTACGAGGTGGATACTTTGGACAATCAGCAAAGTAATCACGAACAAGCCTATCATGACCTTCTTTCAACTCTCTTTCAACTATCGCATGACCAAAAACAGAACCAAGTTGGCCATGACGCTTCCTTTTACTGCTGTGAATATGTTCTTCTTCTTTAATGCAAATACGGAGAACTTCTTCATATTCTTCATCAATATCTTCTCCATCTTGTTTGTGCATCTCACGTAAAAGACGACGTGCCATCTGAAAAAGACCCGCAATGAAGATGTTCCATATGAGAATCAAAAATATTATCATCATCCGTAGGAATACAAAACATGTGATTCTAAATAAGTACTACAGCATAAACCCTATTATCTATTGCATAGTTTCAGTAGAAAATCAAATAAATATGATTGCAATTGTTATGTTAAAATCTCACCGTCGGTTAGAGGCAAAGATGAGAGGCGGCCGCCAGAACTATCTTGTAGGCATCGGTTGTGTGACAGAGAGGCGCAGGCATCGGTCGTGTGACAGAGGCGTACGGTTGGAATTGGGAAAGATTCTGGATATAAATATGGTAGAGAATAAATAAAAAATATAAAAATAGCCACATTAAATGTCAATAAATATTTGGAGAATATGGATAGGAAAGCTGTCGGAGTAGGGTGTAAAAAAAATGGGGAATATGTGTTTTGATTCTCTATTTTAGAGAATGTATGTAGAGAAGCTGTTGGACTTGCTCTTAGGGATGGGTAAAGTAAATGGATATAATGTATTAACTGTACACACAACACGATATAAGTTTTTTTTTAAAAAAAAAGTAACACATTAATAATTTGTGTTCTCGAGTAAATATTGTTTTGACCCCACTCATATTAAAATTTACTGGGGTCAATTTATCCACAATTATCCAAAATTTCTATAATATTAACGGTTTTTCTAACGAGTGCCCATGGGCACTCGTTAACAACATATTATTCCTTTGTATTCCGTGTCAGTTCTAGGTCATTTAATTAGACAAAGTAAATGCACATCTCTGCCAAATTCAGTATTTATCGAATAAACAGCTCATTTACTCTCATCATCGATTCGTACGCATGAGTAAATGCCTCGTCTATAGTGTTTCCTCATTTACCCCTACTAGTCCAAAATTGTGAGGGAAAATATTATATATTATTCAGTGGAAGGAAGGAAAATATATAAAGTTTAGAAGGAAATGGCGCCATTCATGTGTATCATCTGCACAAATAAACAGACAAACTGAGGGAAAATACGCAAAAGTTTTGGAGGGAATGGTAGTGCAAGCACGCGCATATAACTAGTAGGGGTAAATGAGGAAACACTATAGACGAGGCATTTACTCATGCGTACGAATCGATGATGAGAGTAAATGAGCTGTTTATTCACTGAATTTGACAGAGATGTGCATTTACTTTGTCTAATTAAATGACCTAGAACTGGCACGGAATACAAAGGAATAATATGCTGTCATGGGCACTCGTTAGAAAAACCGTAATATTAATAAGTTTTACACTATTACGGATGATTAAGTGGGGTCAATTGCACCCAGTATTACGTACATAGCTCCGCCCCTGTCGATGATGAATTCCTCGTCGGTGTTGCAACTCAATGGCAGCAGGTTCACCCAATCGGCATGCTGAAACAATAGAGATCGTCGGTGGTGTATTTCAATTGATCGGCGATGGAGTTCATTCAATTGACGATTTGGAGGAGGCTAGATGATTTGGTGGTGACGGGTTTATACAGAGAAGATGATGCTGGCAAGGAAGAAGATAATTTGGGGGTTTATGTGTTGATTTTTTAAAATGTTCAATATAGTCCAATAATTATGAAAATTCCAAAAAATACCCTAACATTGGTAGAAATGTCAATTTTAGGACCCAACATTCTAAAGTGTCAATATTTGGTACCCAACATTCTGAAAATGTACAATTTTTGGACTTTCATAAAATTCACCTATTAAATCTATTAATATCAAGGGCACTTTTGTCATTTTCCTCTACAGAATATCCAGGAGTATATCAATGTCCAAAATGTACACCACCATTGGCGCATCTTATAGTCAGACGAGATCTGAATTCATAGATTTGAATTTATGACAAACATTTCATTTTCGTCTTGATGGATATGATAAAGATGTAGGTAAAAAATGGTACCGTTACTAGGCTCCGGTAGTGACGAGGTAATGCGGGAACATGGCTAGCGGTGGAGTTACAAAGGGAGTTAGCCGAAAATGTCAATTGGGATTTTTGGGGAAGATGAGATGGGTGATTTTGGTGGATTTATAAATTTTAATCTTTTATTTATTATGAAAATTACCAAAATACCCTTGAAATTAATAGATCTAATAGGTGAATTTTATGAAAGTCCAAAAATTGTACATTTCCAGAATGTTGGGTACCAAATATTGACCATTTTGAATGTTGGGTCCTAAATTTGACATTCTCAGAAGAGAATAACATTCATCCGGATGATCCTGATATAGGCCTTATCAGGCACCAATAAGATAATGACACGTGTACAATTGTAATGTTTTAATTGGTTAAGATATTTTTAGTAAAGTTCTAAAACCCTAATTTAGAATGCCTAAACCCGTCTGGGTAATGATTGAACACGTGGCCCAATCATAAATTAGTTAAAGATGATGTGTCATTATTTAATTGGTGCCTGATATTGCCAATATCAGGATGATCCTGATATATATTAAACTGTTCTCAGAATGTTGGGTACCAAATATTGACACTTTTGAATGTTGGGTCCTAAAATTGACATTTCTACCAATGTTGGGGTCATTTTTTGGATTTTAGTCAATAATTATGCACTACTTACCCTATGATGCTGAGAATAAAATAATTACATCTTGATCCCAAAACTTATTAAAATGATGTTTGTCAGCCTTACCATAAGGCGGCCATATGTACTTCTTTGTCAATATTTATTATAGGGTGATTCTATATGCATAACCAATTTATTTCAGCACATCTAAATTAGACCTGAAGTGACGATCATGTCGCTCTTAAATATTTTTTATAATTTAAGAAGTGATGTCTAGAGGTGACGATAATGCTACTCTTAAATATTTATGTGAGTTTATAAAAATTAATGAATGGTAGTTATCAAAATTTACCACTTCCATTATAACTTGTTGAAGTAAATAGACTATGCATATATCAAACTCCTTATTATATTAAATAATACATATTTATTGGTATCTTACGTACACGTCATTCATGTTAAAGTTCTCCATGAAGTCTGAGAAACTATTAGGAAGTGATTGCTGAATAAAGTCGATACCTAACTGGCGTGGCAATGCAAATCCCAGCTGTTTCAAACTCTCGATGAGGATTACCATCTTCAACACTTGAAACGAAACAACTGATCCATCAGACATGCATGATGCAATTTCAGATTTGGTGATATGGGTTTTGGCCCATCAAGAGGACAGAATGTAAGATCATCCAAGGGTGGTCCTTCCCATGACATCAGCTATATTTGCGCTACCCGGGGATAACAAGGACATGCATAATAATGACTCCTCCCCGGATACGCGACAAAAGCTGGGTCGCCTCTCGGCTGGACCCTTCCCTCTTGATGACACTATAAATAGAGGAGAAACCAATGGTAAAAGTTATGTTCTATCAGACTAAACACTCTCTACTTATTCATATTCTCTCTCCTCTGCAGAATGCCCTATTTTCATCATCATGCGGGAGTGACTACACTCAGTAACTCTGGGGGCTCTGTTTTGCAAGACATAGGTGAGAGATACTGAGGGTTTGGATACCAATGATTCCCGGGCTAGACACAGCACGGGGCCAGCTATATATGGAGCAGACTGGTAGCATCAAGACTATTTCACATTTACTATTTTGGATTGGCCATGGATGACTGGTTTTGCTTTGAAGATCATTTGAAGTAAAATTAATTAGATTTCGTTCCGTCCATGATATATGAAAGAGTCTTTGGCTGACGAAATGTGTAATTTTTTATGTAAAGTTCCATAATTCAGCTCATTTGTTTGTTTCTTTCGCTGAGAAAATGGGTACTTTTTATGTCAAGTTTCTATCGCTGAAAATTACGAGAAAATTATAGAAGTGGTCAGATATGTTATTTCATAATTATGAAAAGATAATTGAGATATATTGATATCTCAATAGTTATAATTGGTAAATATTTACCTACCTAATTGAAATTATTGTGGTTTGTTGGGACTACTCAAGGTCATGATAACTAATATTTGGATTATAGTCTACTATGAATTTATACATAAATTCTCAAAATCAAAATTGAGGGACATTGACTTTAATAAAATAATTGAAGCAAAACTAAAATGGTGATGTCATATAATTTGGTTTTGTCAATTTGTTGAATAAATTATTTTTCTTACATAGTTATTGTAAAAATGTCTGCCAATTTGAAACTAATAATATATTTTTGATAATAAGCTCACCGGTCACAATTTAAACGAATGTATTCAAGCTGTTAAAATAGTTTTAAGATTTAAGAATATTGCTTATGTTTTTAATTACTCTATTCGTGATGCCCCTTCTGATGAGGTTGGTAAAGGAGTCAAAGAAGCATTTTGATGACTCTAGGGCTTGCTTGGTTGGCTATATTTGAAGAGGTTAATGGGAATGATTATAAACATGTTTGGTTGGGTAGAATGATTGAATTTGAAGATGGCCCACCTCCATTACCCAATAGTGATCAATGAGCCATTAACCCCAATGGAGAGGTCTAAGAGTTTCATTAAGGAGTTTATGCTATTTTTAATAAATAAAAATACTATTTATAATAAAAGCACAATCCATTCCTTTTTCAAACCAAACAACAATTCTATAATGATTATCCTATTATCATTCCCCTCTACTATCATTCCCATTCCCATTCTGATTCCCTCGTATCAACCAAGCAGGCCCTAAAATGCTTGTTTCTTATGTCGGCCTCGATAAGTATTAAACTACTGTTTATGGAATGTTTATGTATCTTAGACTCTCTTTTTTTTGAGGAAATGCATCTTAGACTTTTAAATGTTAAAAATGTAGATACGACATTTTTAAAAAAATTAAAAACCACATGTGAGGTTGTGGGGATTTGTTAATGGCACTCCTAACCAAAAAAATCCTAAAAAGGCATAGTTTATACACATCCCATATAAGGATAATGGAGCTCTGTAGCCCCGAAGCATAGCATATGCTTCCAAAAATGGATATTATAAAACTAGAAGAGACTAAGACTTGTCTATTTTTACAAGAGGCTTTAGAAACCTTAAAACAGATCCAGAGAAGGAAGCCTATTAGTGAATTGTAGAACAAAACACAAAACGGCACCCTAGTTGAATCTGAGCTGTTCCCAAGCCATTTCAATACCATCTGAAATAGTATTCATGTTCTGGACTGACACCAGTTGAAATTCCTAGTTGATTAGGGCTTGTCCTTATGGATTCTGAATATCTGAGATACAAGAGAAAAAAGTCAAAAGCACCTGTAATCAAGAAACGGTTCTGAGTGATGGTGTTCCTTGTTTATCCAACAAAATCAAACCTTTTATTCTGTTAGATAATTGTACAAAAGAATAGTCAGAGTCACGTCTTAGTGAATAGGTCATCTTAGCCAAAGCATCAACAACTAGATTAGCTTGCCTATAGATGGGAACTAAAACAGTGTTAGGACAAAGTTTGATCCTGGAAACTATATCATATAATTTTCAAGGAGTGGAGTCAAGATGGTGAATGGCCTTCACTGCCAACTGACAGTCAGTTTAAATAGTAGTCTGGCATTGAAGATCAGTAGCAATGCAATTTGCTACTTTAGTTGCTAGTATCTCTGCTTCTAATGGAGCGAAAGCACTGATATAATAGCATTAAGCATGAATTACATCACCAGTGGAGTTTCTCTGAATTATTGAAATGCCAGCAGTATTTGTTTGATGCCAAGATGCGTCAATATTCAATTTGATGCCAGAAGTAGGGGGTTTCCAGACAATTGGAGTAGTGTGTGGTTGAGGGGGTCTTGCATGCAATGGTAGAAAACCAAGGGAGGACAGTTCCATATCAAAAGTTGAAGTTGACATGATTGGCTTAGCAGAGAAGGTGAGGAAGACAAGGTATGATATAGCCTTTTTAAGGGCATCAACATTAGGTTAAAATCCTCATATATAAGTGAACATCTAGCTTTCCAAATCATCCAACATATCATAGAGGGTATCAAGTTAAAAAGAGCAGTATGGAGTCTGGTTTTACCATGTGATGAGAGGTAAAAAGATATTCTATCCCAAAGACTGCCAAAAGAAATAGGTGCAGTGCCAACCATATAGTGGAAATGGTTCCATAATGATTTGGAAATATAGCAGTCATTATTTCAGTATGAAACTGCTTCTGTGTCAAACTGCTTCTGTCTCAAACTGATTCCATATGAAATATGAACTGGTTCCATATGAAATTGCTTCTGTCTCTAGCTATTTCAGTCATATTCTCTAGCCATATCCCTTGAGATTTTTTAATCTTAGTAACTAAGGCCAGTTCTCTTTTCTTTCAATGAGTTGTGAAAAAACTTAGTGTTATCATCTCCCTCCTTGAGTCAGGTAACTCTAGATTTCTGTTTCCAGAATTTCTTTTGTAGATACGACATTTATCAGGGGCGGAGATATGTACGTAATACTGGGTGCAATTGATCCCACTTAATCATCCGTAATAGTGTAAAACTTATTAATATTATAGGAATTTTGGATAATTGTGGATAAATTAACCCCAGTAAATTTTAATATGAGTGGGGTCAAAACAATATTTACTCGAGAACACAAATTATTAATTTGTTACTTTTTAAAAAAAAAAATTATTTCGTGTTGTGTGTACAGTTAATACATTATATCCATTTACTTTACCTTGAGCCTATCTGGTACCGAGCGTTCGCCACCACCCTTAAGGAGGCGGCGAGGTTGTGGTTTGCCAACCTAGAAAAAGATAGCATCTCCACCTTCACGAAGCTGGAGGACCTTTTCCTGACGCGGTTTATGCAAAATAAGAAATTTGCTCTTACCACACAGGATGTGCTACAGATCAGGCAACGATCGGGCGAGTCGCTCATGGACTATTACAAGCGTTTCATCACCGAGTGTAACAAGGTGGAGGATATGCTGGACGAGAAGTGGCTGGTAGAGATCTTCGTGCAAGGTTTGCCCATACCCTCCTGAGGGTCCGACGATCGAAGAAGCCTGTCTTCACGTTGTACGAGCTCCACATCAAGGTCGAGGAATATCACAGAGGCGACAAGGCCACCAAAGATATAACCTCTGGAGGGGAGTCGAGGAAGGACAAGTCGAGAGGGTCAGTGAAGGATCGATTGGGTAGCAGAGAGGAACCAGCGAAGGACAGGTCTTTCACGCCCCTGACTAAGACCCCTAAGCAGATCTTCATGGACGTGGCGGACCAAGGAGTGCTTCCAGTCCCTCGCAAGATGAAGTTGCCGCCCTCCAAGAGGGATATGAGTCTCTACTACGACTACCATGAGGATCACGGTCACGACACCAACGACTGCATACACCTCAAAAGAGCCATTGAAGCGTGCCTCAAGCGGGGACATCTCAAGAAATATGCCAAGGAGGCGCGGGAGTACAACAGGAAAGAGTACTCATCCCGGTCAGGTGAACGTCGGCCCGACCGAGGAAACGAACGAGGAAGCGAACGAGGGAACGAGCGGTCAGGCGATCGTTCGACAGGACACAGATCTAAGGAGGTTGCCCGGGCCGAGAAAAAGGAAGAGTCGGGAAAGAGGCGGAGATACGAGGACCCCTCATCGCAGGATGAAGAGCCGGCCGCTCCCACCGATGCGATACTCGCGATCATCAAAAAGAACGCGGGTGGGGCAACGCAAGACGCCCGAGCCGACACCAATGTCAAGGAGGCTGACGTCGGAAGAAGTGATCACGTTCAGTTCTGAGGATCCTGTCCCGGACCGGCCCGCGGGAGGCAATGTCGTCGTCATCACGGTGCAAATCATGGACAAGATGGTGCACCGCATCTACGTCGACGGTGGAAGTTCGGCAGAAATCATGTATTGGCATTGTTTCGAGAGATTGGACGAGAACACACGCAAGGAGTTGGTCCCACCGGCCACGCCATTGGTGAACTTTGCGGACCGGACAGTCTGGCCAGAAGGAGTCATCACCCTGCCGGTGGCGGTCGGCACGGCCCCCCGCAGGAAAATCGTGGACCTTGAGTTCATTTTCATCAAGGCACATAGCCCCTACAACTTGATACTGGGCAGGCCAGCATTGGCGGCCTTGAAAGGAATCGTTTCCACACTCCACCTCCTGCTGAAGTTCCCGACGAGGGAAGGAATAGCGATGGTGCGGGATGATCAACAGAAGGCGCAGAATGTCATCAAATAGCTCTCAGAAAGAGGAAACACCCTGGAGAGTCGTCCGAGCCACCGTCGGGCGAGCCGTCCAACAGATCGTCGGCTCGGAGGGTGTAAATGGTCAGCCCACAGAAAAGAATCATCGTGGAAGAATTGGGGAGCGAGGTAGAAACTGTATACCTACATAGGGACCACGCGATGCCCATACAAGTTGGAGTGAACGTTCCTGAGGAGGTAAAGCAGTCGATGGTCAAGGTATTGGAGAAACACGGGAGCGTGTTCGCGAGGAAGCCGTCAGACATGACCGGGATCTCCCCAGACCTTGGGATGCACTCGCTGAATGTCAACCCTTCCCATAGGCCGGTCATCCAGAAGAGAAGACCCTTGTGCCGCGAGAGGAACGAAGCGGGAGGTCAACGAACTCGTCAACGCAGGGATTCTTGTCGAAGTACCGTATCCAGTCTGGCTGGCCAACCCTGTTTTGGTCAAGAAACAGGACGGCAGTTGGAGGATGTGCGTTGACTACAAGACCCTCAACAAAGCATGCCCGAAGGACTGCTACCCGACCCCGGCCATTGATCAGAAGGTCGATGCGCTTGGAGGTTTTCTGATCAAGTGTTTTATGGACGCGTACAAAGGCTATCATCAGATCCCGATGAAGCCAGAAGACGTGAACAACACCGCTTTCGTCACCGAAAGAGGGGCTTTTGCCTATAAAATGATGCCGTTCGGACTTCGGAATGCGGGGGCCACTTATCAAAGGGTGGTCGATCGCGTGTTCTGAGACCAAGTGGGCCGCAATGTGGAAATCTACGTGGATGACATGGTCATCAAGAGCAAAAACTTTGATGATTTGATCAGAGACGTGGACGAGACGCTAGGCAGGCTGAAAGAGATAGGGATGAAGTTGAACCCAGCCAAGTGCCAGTTCGCCGTCGGGTCTGGGAAGTTCCTGGGCCATATGGTGTCGAACTGCGGTCTGAACGTGAACCCGAAGAAGGTGCAAGCGGTTGTGGACATGCCCGCTCCTAGAACAGTGAAGGACATTAAAAGCCTCAACGGAAAGCTGGCCGCAATGAACCGATTCTTATCCCAGGCGGCGGAGAGGTCGTGGCCTTTCCTGAAGGTCCTCAAGGGGTGCGTCGGCGCGGCTGGAGCTGTGCAATGGAGACCCGTGGAAGACGAAGCGTTTCGAGAGCTGAAGGAACACCTCAAGGTGCTTCCGACACTATCGCCGCCGGAAAACGGGGAAACCCTTTTCCTATATCTGGCCGCAGGGGCGGAAGTGGTCAGCGGAGTGTTGGTCCGAGAAGAGGGCAAGGTGCAGCGCCCAGTGTATTACGTGAGCAGGACGCTACAAGGAACGGAAACCAGGTATACCGATCAGGAAAAGCTGGCCCTCGCCCTCATCCACTCAGCGCGGAGGTTGAGGTCATATTTCCAAGCACATCCTGTGGTTGTCTTGACGAATGAGCCCCTGAAAGCAATCCTGGCGAAGCCTGAATCGTCGGGCAGACTGGCCAAATGGGCCGTTGAGCTGGGAGAGCACGCCATCCAGTATGCCCCCAGGAAGGCGATCAAGGGTCAGGTGATGGCAGACTTCTTAGCGGAGACCCCTTCGGCGACGGAGGCCCCGACCAAAGACTCGATGGTGGAGGCGACGGATATTCCACGTCGGCCCCGACGTCAGGAGGACAGAACAGACTGGTGGAAACTCCACGTGGACGGTGCGTCGGGCGTAGAGGGCACGGGAGCTGGATTAATTGTCACGGATCCCGACGGACGGGAGACTACTTACGCCCTGCGTTTCGAGTTCCCGGCGACGAATAACGAGGCCGAGTATGAAGCGCTGATAGCAGGGATGGAGATCGCCAAGAAGTTAGGGGCGAACAGGCTGGACGCGTATGGCGACTCAGCTCTGGTGGCCAACTAGTTCAGCGGGGCCTATCAGGCCAAAGAGCCGTCGATGCAGAATTATTTGACGAAGGTGAGAGCGCTTGCCACGTCTTTCAAAGGTTTCAATGTCACTCGGGTTTCCCGCTCGGAGAACACCCGGGCGGATGCGCTCAGCAAGCTGGCTTCCACTGCCAGCAGCCATCTGTCCAAGGGGGTGTTGGTGGAGACGTTGACAGCGAGGTCGGCGGAAGGCCTGGAACTGTTGGCCATCTCGATTGAACCCCCAGCTGGATGACCCCGATCAGGGAATACCCGCACACGGCAACACGGCCTCGCACTTGGGGGGACTTGTGAGGATTGTGGGCCTGGTCAACGGACCGAACGGCCTGGTCAAGCTCTGGCCCGAGAGGCCCATCAGCACCAAGGGAGAGAGAGGCAAATATGGGTAAGGCCATGGCCACTGGAGGCCCATTGGCGCGCCTAAAACCCTAGCTCTAAAACCTTGGCACGGGATATAAAAGCAGAGGAGAAGAGAGCAAGGTAATCTCACAATACTACTGTAGAGATAGATCACAAATACTGTCAGATAGCTAACTTTGGCATCGGAGCGGGAACGGCTATCGCCCTCCCCGCACTGACCAAGCCATTTCTTGTCCACCCGCAGGTTAGCCGTCAACAGATCCGTTCAAGGAGAAGTCCATATTTGTGGCCGTAACATCCATAATTTACATGAATTCATCGAATTATGGTTAATTTTATTATATATATGTAATATTTATAATCTGTATAAATGATGTAATGAGATTATATGATTATGAATTTAATAAATTAATTGAACGAGCATTTTCATCAATGAATTATGTCAAAAATAAGTTGCGCAACAAGATGGGTGATGAGTGACTAAATGATTGTTTGATTACATATATAGAATATGACTTGCTTCAAAATGTTACAGATGAAAATGTAATGCAATATTTTCAAGGAATGAAACTTGGAAAGTATAATTAATATAATAACTTCTTAGCTTCTTAAACTATTGTAATATTTTATAAAATGGTGTATTTTATATATTGATATATTAGTAAAATTATTTAATGTTTTTATAATAATTATTTTTATTTAATTTTAATGTATTTAAAAATTATTTAAATGCACCCACTCAAGTCAAACCCTGGTTCCGCCACTGACATTTATCATGAGTTTTTTCAATCAAAAATAGTTGAGGGATCAGTTGTTTCATCTCAAGTGTTGAAGATGACAATCCTCATTAAAAATTTGAAACAGTTGGAATTTGTATTGCCAAATCAGTTAGGTGCCGATTTGATTCTACAATCACTTGTTGATAATTTCTCTGACTTTGTGGTGAAGTTTAACATGAATAATGTTGATGTTATACCAGAACATGGTAGTACCTGATCACCTTCTTTAACATGAGCTCCACAGTTGAAGCAATTCGCACATTAGTTTCTGGTATAGAGAAGCTCAGGCACTCTGAAGTTGCACCATTTTGGGCAACCTGGTATAGTAATCGAGCTTCGATCTACTCACAATTAACTCAGTGCACCATGTCGTCGATTTCTATTTTCTAAATTGCAGTAAGGTCCTTGGTCATAGCCAAAACTCTCTAAGGAATAGATGAATAATGTAATGTAATCTAGGAGACCTACTCATAGTAGTTAATTAGATTCTTAATGACTACTAGAGATATATCATTATTCCAAATAACGATTGGGGATAACTAAATGATCGAATCAGCGAATCATAGTTTAACCATCCAAAATTTTGAAATAAGAATATGCAATCAAAACCCTAATACTTTGATAGACAAAATCATGATGCTCAAAATAGAGTATATTTTATGTGCTTAAACCGGGAAAAGGACCGGGAAATATGATTTATTAAGATTTTCACAAAGAGATCGGTTTTCTGATCTATTAAAACATGATATTGTGTAGTGCATGAAGTGTTGGAAATGTTCTTCTTCCTACATGTGAACTACAGAAGAAACGAAAAATCTAACATGGTAAAATATTGTAATTAAGTGATCATGGTGAAAGATCCAATGAAAATAATTACCTTAAGAAGCAAGGGAGTAGATCGATCTTTCCACATGCAGTGCATGCACGAAAGATCTCACTGTGTATCGATCTTAATTGGACATTTTTCATTTTCAAGTGTTTATTAAGTGGAAAATTTTACATACATTAACAATCAATTAAACATGTAGCAGTGTTCTTTATTACAAAAGATCCATCCAAATCCAAACGTAAAACTTGTAGGCGCTAATAAACAAACTGATGTCCTATACGCAATCCAATATTTTGTTCGGCGTAGTCCAAAATACCAATGAAATGACACTACCGCCCCCTGCAAGTTGTCTAGTTTTTCAAAAATGAAATAAGTTGAGGTCATTTTGGTACTTCTACACCGTATTTTGGATCACACGAGTAAAATTCTGAATTGTGTATAGCAACACCCTAAACAAACAAGGTCAACAAATATTGTACGATCAAATGCTTTGATTTAACTTGTATTTAGGGACGGATCTACGTACATACTTGATATGTGCTATATATGGCTCCAGCCATATAAGAAAGAGCAGAGTAGTCGATAATTATTGAGGTCGTCAGAGGCGGATCATAGGGGGTATGAAAGGGGTCGGGTCCACCTCATGATTCTGCTAAGAAATAGACTGTATATTCTGTTCTTTCTTTATTAAATAGCATTTTGTCAGAAAATTAATTTGTGGTTCCTTTTATTTAAAGAGTTTAGAGGTAGAGTTTTGGGGTGTGTTTGGTTGGACAAATTTTTGCAAAACTTGGACTATCCAAGTCCAGTTTTGTAAAATCTTGTTTGGTTCACCAAGTTTCCCAAAATTCAGACTTGCAAAATCCTAAAAACCAATCAAAGATTTTGTTTCATACTCACAAAATCCAACCCAACCAAACAAGAATTTTGCAAAATCAGACTCTCAAAATCCCAAACAAAAATCCAAACTCTCAAAATATATACCAAAACAAAATCCAGACTCTCAAAAACCTTACGAACCAAACACACCCTTGTATTTTTTACTAAAAATAGATTTTGACTTGTCAAATAACTATTTATCATGTTTGGTGAGAAACTTTTTACCTTAACGTTTGGGATGAAAACGCTACATTTTGAAACGCTACAAAAACCTGCATTTTCAGATATTAACAAAATTATTAAAGTAAAATTTCAATCCTATCCTGCTCCTTCACGCAGGTTACCATTTATTTTTGAAAAAGTCTCCTGAAAGTCCAACTTTCCTGATTTTCCTAAGAGTTTTTATACGTTTTAACTTATACAGTGTACCTTTTAATTTGAACTGTAAAATTTGTTATTTGAATTTTATTAATGTTTTAATGTAAATTCATGAATTTTTGCATTAAAACATGTTTTCCTATATGTTCACTTTGATACTATCAATGTTTTAACACAAAATAGTATCACTTGACCTTAAATATATAGTGGTAGTTCCATAACATTTAGGAAAATCGAACTTTCTAGAAACTTTGCATTTATTTTTCAAAAGTTAACGCATGCAAAATTGTCTGTAAACATGAAAGTTAATTTATAGGAATTATGATTCAAATTGAACTCATCTTCTTTTTTTTCATAAAAAGATTTGAATTTATCCTTTATTTGATAATAAAAAGAAAATTGAACTCATCTTTGAAATTGAATTAATTATGAAATTTAAATTGTGTTTAAAGTTGAATGAATAATCGTGAAATAAATTTATTATTAATATAATGCTTCAAATGTGATTGTATTCTAATAAAAATGAGTGGTTTTATTTTAAAATAATATAAAATAAAATAAAATATATATTTTTTCATACAATATTCACAGACGATAAAATAATTACTAACTAATACTGAATATTAAATTATACATGCAACTATATCTTTTTCTATCATTTAACATAATAAAACGTCTAACCGCTTTTTTTTTTTTACCAAACGCTCATGATACAAACAACTAGTCAAAACCGTTAACATATTCCGCTAACAACTAACAGCTAATAAAAAATGCTAACAACTAACAGTTAAATGCTAGTTTCCAAACGGGGCCTTAGACTTCTAATATAAGTAGTGGGCTATCATTAGGAACCACACATTTTATTAGTTTCCTATTAGATTTTGTTTTAATCTTTTATTTGCAATTCTTATAAGATACTATCATATTAGTAAATTACTTTTCTGAATGAATATTAGTAATATTTTCTTAATCCAGTAACATAACAGTAATAAGACATATTTATATGTATGCTTCTTTTATCTCTAAATAAAGTATTTTATTATACCATTATTTTTATTATTTCATTAGGTTTTTGGAACTTAATTTTTTGTGATAAGTCCGGCCCCCTTGTAGGTATAATTTTGGATCCGCCCCTGGAGGTCGTAGAATTATTTGGTTATTACAGTTTTTTAATTTAAAAAATTGATGAAATAGTCGATAATTATTGAACTGTTGAAATTTTTAACTATTAACATCTGATTAATCCGCCACTATCACCGCTCTCAGCGTTATACAATCATAAGTTAAAATGTTTTTTGGATCGATCACTTCTTGTAGTTCATTTAATTTTGTTCGATTGTTTATTTCTTTATCAGGCATCAGATCGAGTTCAAAGCAAAATGTGGCATATGTTTGGTATACCAGATTACCAGCATTTTAAGTGAAAAATCATAGATATATTAGGTCTTCTCTGATGCGATAAAACATACAAGACATAAAATTTGAGTTCAAAAGAATTCCTTCATGTGAATGCTGGCAAGCTATGAATTTATTAAAAAAAAGGCTAGATTTCCTTGTTAGGTTTTTTCTTCAAATATACAGCCTGATTTAACTTCGTCAAAATTCTCCAACCCTTTCTGGCTGTACGTAGTTTCTTGTAAGGGAAAGTTTTCCTCAAAAGGTAAAACTGATCGAGAAAACCTTGTTAATTATGACCATACAATATTGCTTGTCGAATCGTTTTTTTATCACGTTGTTTAACTCATTGTTTCTTGTTACGTAACATCTTTCAAACAAGCCAAATCATCAGGATGCAGTCAGAAGGTTTTTGCCTTCAAAGGATTTGGAAATCTATCAAAAAAAAAAATCCGGACTTTTACGTAACAGTTTAATATATATCAGGGTCATCCTGATATTGGCAATATCAGGCACCAATTAAATAACGACACATCATCTTTAAGTAATATATGATTGGGTCACGTGTTCAATCATTACCAGGCGGGTTTAGGCATTCTAAATTAGGGTTTTAGAACTTTACTAAAAATATCTTAACCAATTAAAACATCACAATTGTACACGTGTCATTATCTTATTGGTGTCTGATAAGGCCTATATCAGGATCATCCGGATGAATGTTATTCTCATTTTAATATTAATTAAATTAAGCATAAAAATTTACCTTTCTCATATTAACACTTTTAAAGATGTTAATATTTACATCTAACACATTTGCTGGAATCAAGAACGACATTTGCTAGCCGTGACGCTGTCTTTTACGAGGATTGTTTTCCGTTTGCTCCGTCGGAGAAGTCTGCAGCTACTCCACTCACCTCGACCGCTTATGCTCCATCTCCGATCAAATATGACAACATCGACAATGCATTTCGATCGGTAGGTCCGAAGCCGACTCCCGTAATTAAAAAATCTGGGCAGAAGCTTGCTGGCAGTCACACACGTGCATCACACGAGCCTAGGGTTGAGGAAGTTTCAAATCCGGCGCGTGAGGTTCACGCACTGAGGATTGCGGCAATATTTGACACAACGCGTGACGTACACGCGACCGTGGTTCGGGATGCATCACACTCCGTGCATGAGGTGCACGCGCCTGGGCAGTCATCCTCGTCTTCGCCGTTGTTTGACCGACTATCTGATCCTTCATCGGTAACTGATCTGTTGTTATTGTTGTCGTCTCCACCTGTTGAAGCTGAGTCGTCCTCATCATCGTCCAAACCTTTGACGTCTGATTCCAATACCGATTCGTCTGGTTCCGACTCCGATTTTGATCATCCTATTGCGATTCAGCTTGTTCGTGCACCAAGTACCCGAGCTCGACGTGCTCCAGCTCGTTTCAATGATTATCTCTATACTGCCACTACACTACCAATAAACCCCTCATCACTGTTGCTCCTTTATCATCACTGTCCTCAAGTATTCGCTATCCTATTGCTGATTATGTTTCCTGTAATAATTTTTTGGTATCGCACTCTAGTTTTTTGGCTGCAGTTACAGCTAGTTCGGACCCTACTTCGTTTTCTGAGGCCTCGCGCCATATTCACTGGCGTTTGGCTATGGCGGCTGAGATTGACGCTCTTGAGAGAAATAAGACGGACCCTCTCAACTCTACCGCCCGGTAAACATGCAATTGGATGCAAATGGATATTTAGCACAAAGTTCAATTCGGATGGTTCAGTTGAGCGGTACAAGGCCCGGTTAGTGGTACTTGGAAATAGACAGATTGAAGGTACCGATTTTACAGAGACGTTTGCTCCGGTTGTGAAAATGTCTTATGTACGCTTATTCTTGGTTGTGGAAGTTTTTAAAGGTTGAGTTGCATCAGATGGACGTGCACAATGCTTTTTTGCATGGTCATCTTGAGGAGGAGGTTTATATGAAGCCGCCTCCAGGTTATGCTCAACCTGGTCCTGGTCTCGTTTGTAAACTTCAGAAATCATTATATGGTCTTCGTCAAGCTCCCATGAATTGGTTTGCTAAGTTGGCTGAGGCTTTACAACGTTATGATTTTGTCCAAAGTCGTGTTGATTACTCTTTGTTTTCCTACATGAGGAATGGCGTTACATTGCATGATCTCATTTATGTTGATGATCTTGTGATTGCTGGTTCATTTAGTGAAGTCTTGTCAGCTTTCAAGAGTTATCTGAGTTCGTGTTTCTACATGAAGGATCTTGGTGTCTTAAAGTATTTTTTGGGTATTGAAATTGCTCTTCGACATGATGGTATGTTTCTGTCTTAACGAGAATAGGCTCTAGATATCTTGGCGGATACTGGACTATTGGGAGCAAAGCTTGCGGATTTCCCAATGGAACAACAATATAATCTGGTGAAGAATGAAGGTTGATAGGGTATGGGCCATAAAGCCCATACAAGGTCAAGCATACCACACGAGATGAGGACCCCCACCTTGCTTGACAGCTCACACATAGTACACACACGTGAGACCCCGTGTTCAACACGTGCAACACGCATGGAGGAACACAACAGAATCCATGGAGATGCTCATACCGGATGAGGCTCCCAACAGGTATAAAGGAAGGAGAGCTTCCTCTCTCTTTCCTCAGATTCTCTCGTCCTGTTATTTGGATTTTCTCTCTCTAAAACACCCAAATCTTACTTGGGCGTCGGAGCGGGCGACGGCCGAACGCCGCCCGCCCGAGCTCACGTTGTTCTTTGTGCAGGAACGAGAAGAAGGTCATCACCTTGCTGGAAGTCCAATCTACATCGGAAATCCAGAACCATATCAAAGGTCCACTGTGTGAAAATCCTCTCCAATATCGTCGGCTTATTGGAAAGTTTATTTACTTGACTATCACTCGTCCAGAGTTGAGCTATTTGGTTCATACTTTGGCACAGTTCATGGAGACACCGCGAGTTGCTCATTGGCATGCCGCTTTGCGGGTCTTACACTACCTTAAGGGTCATCTTGGTCAAGGATTGTTTCGTTCGGCCCACCGTTCCCTTCAGCTCATCGGTTTTTGTGATTCAGATTGGGCTGCTTGTCCAATTACTCGACTTTCTCTATCTGGCTATTTTATGATTTTTGGTGGTTCTTTCAGTGTCTTGGAAAACGAAGAAACAACCGACTGTTTCCCGTTCTTCAGCTGAGGCAGAGTATCGTGTTATGGCCTATGTTTGTTGTGAATTGATCTGGCAAGTCTTTGCTTCATTCTTTGGGTGTATCTCATTCCAAGCCGATGCATTTGTTCTATGAAAACCAATCAGCTCTCCATATCGTTGCTAATCCCGTCTTTCATGAAAGAACGAAACACATTGAATTTGATTGTCATTCTGTTCGTGACTTGATTCAGTCCGGTGAAGTGGTTACTCATGATATTCGTACAACTGATCAACCTGCTGATCTTTTTACAAAAGCTCTCGGTCGCAAGACATTTCAGGGTTTGATCGGCAAGATGGGTATTCGTGATTCTCATGCTCCATCTTGAGGAGGAGTGTTAGAGAATATAGAGAATATATTTTGTGAATATATTTGTATATTTTAGATTATTCTTTCTTGTATATTAAGTTAATTAGTATATTTCTTTTCCTTACCGAACTCTAGGTTCCGGTCTATATGTTTTAAACATTTACGTTGAATATAATCACAATTTCATATTCTACAATAACTAATAATAAGGAAATTCGAACAACAATCCAAACCGATTTGATCAATATGTTCATCAAAACCAAGTATTGAATATTTACTGACGGTGTTCATCAAAGCGTTACAATTGAATCTTTACCCGATCCTTATCAGTGCCCCCACCCTTTTGATCACGAGGTTTGAAAAGTAATCGGTTATTGGACATCATCATGCCTAGTACCCACAAAGAAATCTATCACAATTGCAAAGAAATCCAGTCGATGCATAATTACAGAAAATCATACAGAAAATATAGACTATCAGCAAATATTACACATCAATATACACTATTCATACACAAAAATAAAATAAGAATTATTAATGTTGACAGTGAGAAATGTTTTCTTATCAAATTTCAATTAAATTAAGTTGACACAAAATCTCACATTTCGAGTTAATGGGTAATTAACGTGATGGAAAAAGAAGATAATGAAGAATTGCTAAGAGTATTGTGGCATAAGTAATTGAAAAGTAGCGGCCGGCCATATGCATGTATTGTAGTATGAACCGTACCAAAATATGGGTACGTAGTTTGAATTACAAGTTTTGTTTCAAAGTTAACGGTCGTTAAATAGTTGATTTTATGGTATTGTAGATTTTGTGTACCAAAAGTTCACTTCTCAACAAGCTAAAGCAAGCTAAACCATGTTCTCCCGTACGTCATACATTAATATAAATATAATATGCAGGACGTTTTTACGTAAAATAATACGTAGGTCACAGTATTTTTCTTTGTATATTATTACACAAGATACATTACAATGAATTACTAGAAGCGTTTTTATAGATCATGTTTTATGAGACAAGTCACATGCATCGACACAAAATAATTCTCTTTTGGGCTTAATTTAAAGTTCAACATATTTGCTTTATTTTGTAACTTTTTCATGCTAAAAAGCGATAGAAAATACATACAACTTTTGGTGTTATATTGAAAGACAAAAAATGATAAGGCGAGGTTATAATAAGGCATGATTTATTGTGTATTAGAAAATAGGTCTAATTATATTTGAATTCAAAATATAAATAATTAAATCACTGTCTTATCATAAAATCACGTTATACAAGTATACCTAAATTTATGATATTAAAGAAACAAATACTGTATCGGTTTTGTTAGTTTATATGGTTATTTCATCATTTATGTGTGACTGGCATTTTGTCCATTTAATTTACAAATATCACATTAGTTCTTTAAAATGGTGTAACCTAAATTTTATCTTTTTTGAACCATATTTTGCATGTTTTGAGGATATATTATCATAGGGATTTAGTATTTGCGCAATAAGTAAATACGGGGATGTAATAGACAATCCCTATTTGATATCTTAGAGTCTTATTAAATATTTATTTAAATTAAATATATTAATGATTAAAAATAATTTTGATATCACTTCGTCTGATTATAGTTTTGCATCTATGTCACCATTTATTATATATTTTCAGTAGTAGACAATTTCCTAAACTATAAACCTTTAATTATAAAAATATGCGGGACTAACATGTACGTCCTTGATAAAGTTGCTAAAATTTGAATCATATAAGTTAATAAGGACAATCTTATCCATTCAAATCAAAATACAGACCGTAGTAGTAAAATAAAACCTGCGCTAAACAACTTGAGGCATATTAAAGTGGTTAGCCCAAAATCGTAGCCGAAATATTCAAAAGAAATAAGCGAATAGCAAATTACAAAGATTTACGAAAGAGTAGAATCCAAATAAGTAATTAATAGACTGATTGACTTGATTAATCAAAGTAATTAAGAGTGCAAAACAAGTTTTGTCACAACATTATCCACATGCATGCACTTCATCACCAAATTTTAGGTTTAAAGTAATCTTGTACAATCAGTTCAAGTTAACCCTTTTACGGCGCTGCTTGCTTTTTCCATCCAATATATACCTCCCCCTATGATTCCAACCTATTGTTACTATTTGTTTGGTGAATAGTCAAATTAGCATCTATTATTTTATCATTTATGTAATAAAGAATATAAAAATAATTGAATTGAACTTAACTGATTTGACAGATCACAGATAAATTTTTAAATCTATATCATAACTACATCTACTTGTTCCAGTAATGCATTTCATATACGCAGAGTGAAAGCGTAAAAAGGACCTTAACGGATATATATATATTTTTAAGGCTAAACCACCAAGAAATCAGTGGAGAGAGTTTATATTTGGCATCCCCAGACCGTAAATGACTGAAAAATAAATACAGATAACTCCCAAAAACAGGAGGCAACTAGTGTGATTACAAAGAGAGTTATAAGGACTCTCTCTGCATCCTAACGAAAAGTACTAAGAGTCGGTAATAGCTCATCTAAATCCTACCTAAAAATGATGAAAAAATACAAAGGGGATATTAAACATGTGAATATAGTCGCCATCAGCGGCTCTTTCGACCAATCCGGGTCGAACTGGCTGACTGCAGACTGATAGTGATATCGGACAATCCCCTAAAACTCCAGTCGCTCCCAGGTCAGTCTCTTTAAACGTTGATGATACCCCCTCGGGCCAGTAGGACACCTTCCTGGTTGCTTCTAAAGAATCAGGGCATCCGTATGATGTCTAACGCAAACCAGAGTGGATAATCAAGTGATGATCCAATCCCTCCTATCTACAAATCTGTTTACAATGATATCGCCGGAAAGAAAGTAGAGTACTACTAACCGACTTGGATTTCTCCTGTCTATATACAACATCAGATCGAAAGCCAACTTGATTTAACAAACTAGTACCCGTTGATAGAGCAAGAAATTGGCAGACAACATACGTGTCACATATTTGAGCAAAAAGACCCATTATTAAGCATATCCCCTAGTATTTAAATGAAAAATAGTCTAAAAAATAGAGAAAAAGGGGAAAAAAAGGAAAATAGAAATAACCCATTTCAGTCGGGAAGAGGCAGACAAACTGAAGTTTTACCGAGTAACAAACTCATCATAAAACTTGATTAAACACATAACACTATGTCTAATATATTCAATAAAACCCAATTTAAGCACGTAATTATCGGATATATATCAACTATCAATCATCAATTCACTCCAAGAATTGATGAAGTATATCTTTATTTCGCTAGTTAATTAATTAATCAGTCCTAGTTAAAAAAGTGAAACTAAAAATACAAAAGACCTACTAGAAAGTACCCACGTTTCGAAAATTTAACTATAAATACTCCGCTCAAACTGCCGATAAACTCACCCAGTATATCCAGCACCATTACCCAACTCTAAATTTGAAACCAAGCTCATATATATATAACGATGGCGAACATTTTTCTGTTCACCGTTTTCTTCTTTCTGTTCAGCCAATTAAATGTATCAACATCCATTGATACAAACACATTTGATATCTCGTCTCTCGGAGGAAAACCCGACGGAAAAACGGATTCCTCCGGAGCTCTAATGGCTGCATGGGCCAGAGCTTGCGGGTCGCCCCGCCCCGCCAAGATCCTGGTACCCAGAGGGAGTTTTCTGGTGAAACAGCAAGCTAAATTCTTCGGGCCATGCAGGAATTCAGCTATAACTTTGAGGATCGATGGTGCAATTGTTGCTCCTCCTGATTATACTGTTCTTGGAAATGCACCCTTTTGGCTTGAGTTCAAGAACGTCGGTGGGATTACCATCTCCGGCGGGTTTCTCGACGGCCGAGGCGCCGGACTCTGGGGATGCAAGGCCGCCGGCAAAAAGGCGTGTCCAGACGGCATAACGGTATGTGTGACTTTACCACATTATCCCCGCCCTGCCAACGTGAATAATTACTTGGTTTTAGATTATGAATGTAACTGAAGAGGATTAGTGAAGAAAGTGGGTGGTTATATTTTTAATTAACTAAAGTTAACGAAATCGGACGTATTTTTCCAACTTCCTTTCTCACGTCTTCTTTAAGTGTACTTGCGTCGATAAATGTGTGATTAGTCTTTTCAAAATGCCACTATTTTATCACTTTATAACTTTTCATTTAGACAACGTTAATTAACTAATTGACTAAAAAATGGTCCATAATTTATTTTTAAACTTGATAAAATGTCAAGCTGAAATCGTTTTAGAATTTGTATAATATTTCAGCTCTTTTAAGTTCATAACTATAATGATGGGGAATCTGAGAATGACGTGGTAAAATATTGATAAATTTATTCAGTGGTCATGGATTTAACACTCAGGGAAAGAGAGAGGGCGTGAATTTTATTGAAAGTTCACTTAAGTTATTACTCAATTTTAAAATAATTATACGTATAACTGTTTAGTTAAAATTTATTATCTGACTTGTATTTTTCAATACACTTTTTTTTTTTGTTCATTTTATCACTTCACTCAGATCGACAAAAAATTAGACAAAAAATGATGCCTAATTGTGTTTTTCAAACACTAAAATGAATGGTTCAAAACTTCAATTTACGAGTCATTTTTACTATTATTTACTAACATTGGAAGTACACATTTCTAAATAAACGGGTGTTGCTATTTACACCACCCTAGTGGTGAAAATAACTTCGATATCATAAAAAGTTGGTGGACCACATGGTGTAGATAGAATAAAATGCTATTTGCACCTACCGTATTTATTACGTGTATAGCAAAATGTGTCCTACTTATTGTATTTGATTAGGGTATTATAGTATTAGGTAAATTATTATTATATCAGGTAAATTATGTATTCTTGGATATTTTTTAAAAAAATTTATTTGATACCACATTTTAAATCACGTTAATATAGAAAATTAATAAAAATATATATTAACATTATATTGATAAAAAATTTACAAAAAAATGGTTAGTATCACCTAACCAACTCCAACTCACATTCAATATCAAAAATCATAGAATAACTAGGTCAATATTTTGAAATATGGTTAGATTGGTTTGTTTTGACGTAAAATAGAAATTTGTGTTCAAATTTATTGGAAATATCAGCGATATGAAAGTTAAATTATAAAATAAGATGGTCAGGTTAGTATTGGAGTGAAAATAAATATTTTTCTTATATTTTATTCCGATATAAATCAATATTTTAAATAATTGAATAGTAATTTAGATGTTATTTATTTCTATTCTAATTAAAATATTTCTGAAAATGTGTATTACGACTTTTTTAAAATAGATATAAATAAAAAGATACCATATTAAATGAAGAGATGGTTCACCCAAAAACTCTTACCAATTATGTCTAGAAGTTAACAAGTAATAAATATGAATTTTATAAGTTGAGTAAGTGATACACGTTAATTTAGACAAAAGTGGACCAGGTGGGTGTATTTAGCAATTGGGGTGGTGTAAATAGAATCACCCTAAATAAACATTGGAATTACGTAGTTCCGAAAAAATGGGTCGTGTAAATTTAATTTATATTATTGGTCCAAGAAAATATTTAACAACGTTGGAATATGTGTGCAGACATTGGGATTTACCAACTCAAACAACATTTTGATTTCTGGGCTGACTTCTCTGAACAGCCAGCTGTACCACATCGTATTCAACGGCTGCAACAACGTGAGACTGACCGGAGTTAAAACTCTGGCTCCCGGAAACAGCCCGAACACCGACGGAATTCACGTCCAGCTCTCCACCAACGTTCAGATCTTGAACTCCAAACTCAGTACCGGAGATGACTGTGTTTCCATTGGCCCTGGCACGTCCAACTTGATGATCCAAGATGTTGTTTGTGGTCCAGGCCATGGCATAAGGTAATTAATTTGACTATTAATAATACACTACTAGGCTTATTGTATTTTATTAAAAAAAATTTTAGCTAGGCCTATACTTTCTTACATATTTTTTAAAAATATTTTACATTTTTAGGCCTACTAATTTATTTATTTTTAATTTAATCTCTCAGCATCGGGAGTTTGGCAAAAGATTATGATGAGGAAGGAGTAGAAAATGTGACAGTAAGAAGTGTGACATTTATAAATACACAAAATGGAGTGAGAATAAAATCATGGGGAAGGCCAAGCAAAGGGTTTGTGAGGCATATTCTGTTCCAGCATGCCACCATGATCAATGTCCAAAACCCTATTGTCATCGACCAGCACTACTGCCCTGATAACATCAATTGTCCGGGACAGGTAAAATCCATGCCCGACACTTATCTGCACTTCAATTTAGTTAGAAAGTCGGAAAATTACGTGTCATAAGTTTTATCACACTAAATTATTCACGCTAAACACGATTTTGTGTACAGCATTCGGGTATACAAGTGAAGGACGTGACATACGAGGATATCCATGGGTCATCTGCGACGCAGGTGGCCGTGAAATTCGACTGTAGCAAGGAGAATCCGTGCACGGGGATCACGCTTAAAGATGTGAAACTCACGTTTAATAGTAAGCCGGCGAAATCCATGTGTGCCAATGCTGATGGAACCACTCACGGCTTGATCGTGCCTACAAGTTGCCTATAAAATGCATAAGGATTTTAATTAGATGCAAAATTAGGTCTGCTTGAGCCTGAGGTGTTTGGCTTAATATGCTTATTGTTCGCCTGGCTAAGCTGATTAAGCATCCATTCCCTATTATTTAATGGTTTGCTACAAACCAATATGTATCATCATCATCAATATAATGAGATTTATTACAACTTAAAAGATGTGTTCTCGTAATTTAATAAAATATTGAACTAAACTGAATTTTTAAAAAATGCATCAAAAATAATAATGCAATTTGAATCTTATCAAATCACATTTCATTAAAACTAGACTGGAAAAATTTGAGGTAAAAAATATTTAGATAAGCCGGATATAACATTGGAATATTTGAATATTAACTACGACTAGGAATTATGAAGATGAAAAATGTAACCAAATTGAAATTAATTAGTTTAGATTTCTCAAACTTAGCTACTCCCTCAACAAATGCTTTCTTAAAATTGGCTGTAATCTGATTGAGTAAATTTGTAACATAAACAAATTGCAGAGAGAAGTTACACTTTTATATTTTACCTATCTTAATAATTACACTCTAGCAAAGTTGATTAGTTTCTTCCTTCTTACACTATCCACTCAAGTCAATGCTACCAGGAGTACATCATTAAAAAACTTGCTCATCACAGAATACTAACTTGCCACCTTTCTCACAAAGCCCTTGTTCACCAATAGAATCAACCAACTTCCCATAGCTATATCTCAGAGGCATCTTACCCGAAATCCTGTGGAACTCTGTTATGCACTGCCCTCTTCTCTTCCTGTGCTCCCCTCTCCTGCTACTAATCCCTGCCTCCCTCTCCTCCATCCCTATCTTCCCTTCATTTCTTGCGTCACCCCAGTCCCGGATTCTCCCTGCGCCTATTAATAAGGGTCCACCATTCACCTTTTCTGCAACCACGAAATTCATCAAGATGTCCTCACAGTTCTTCTCATCATCCACTACTTCTCGCATTTGTTTGATCGTGCTTCCACCTCCACAGCTGTATTCCCATAAGTATTCCTTTTTGATGATCATTGCCTTGGTGAGTATGATGGAAAACTTTTCACTGCTGGCAGTGTAAATCCAAGCCTTGGAACTCAAATCATATGAGTGTGATCTTGCAAAGAAGCCAATCATACGATTAGGATTTGATTTCCATACCTTGAAAGCAAAGTTGATAGACTTGGAATCGATCTCTACATCATCGTCACAGATGAGAACAGCCCGGGTCTTGATTGAGTCTCGAGGGTAGAATCTGGAATTCAAGCTTGTACTGCTTTCACGGATGATGGAGACGGGGGCATTTACGGTTGAGTGAATGGATAAGTTATGGGTAAGTTGGGAAAAAATTTCAGAGGATGTGGAGGGGTTGCACCACAAAATGAGGACAGAGGAGACAGATGATGTAGCTGAATATATTCTTGCGATCGACAGTAGGAGTGGGATTCGATATTCTGAGTAACCATTGATTACCACAGTCATTTGGTCTGACCATAGAGACATAGGATTCACCCCATTCTCACATAAACTAGAGTTTTTTGACAGATTTAGCTGGCGGGAAAAGACCAAACTAGACAAGTTGCAAAATGATAATGCAATCAAGATGAAGAACTGTACGAGTTTTAGGCTACTCATTCTCTGCTGGAGTCAGAAGCTTATGATATTTGAGAAGGATGACTCCAAATCGATGAGCAGGATGGGTAAAAGCCAAAGTTCCTTCCCTGTGGAATGGAAACCAAATAGATACCATTAGACAACTAAATCACCAGTCAGATTGACAGGGAATGAATGATTGGGTAAGAATATGTGATTTCAGAAGTGTTTGGGAATCAATATTTTCGAAGGGATAAAATAACAAGATATTAAAAGCCTACTCATGTATCTACCACAAAAATTTGCCAAAACTACTGACTAAATTGGATTTTCAAGTCCTGGTTTTAGAAAATCCAGGCGAACCTAACACGGTCTTAATGCTATAAAATCTATATACCATCATCTAAAAAGAAGTGGTAGTTTCCTTATACTTTTGTTTGCAGTTAATAAAGATTTACTAGTTCAGTTAAAACTTTCAAGAAGGCAAAAAATAAGTTAACTTGCATTTTTGGAGTGATTAAGCCTCTGCAAAACCGTAGGCGGAGCGAACTCAACTTAGAGAAAGGTACCAAACGTGCTCAGATACACATCCTACCATCAAAATTATTCAGTATTCATTAAATGTACTATGAAACATAATATGTAAACAGGTAGATAAAGATCACAATGCACTCAAAGTTTGGTTTAATGGATCAACATGAACCTCAATATAAAATAATCATGAAACAGAATCAGCTTATCACAATAAATGAACGCGGCATCATAACCAAAACTGAGTCTGTGGCTGCCTACCTTTATTCCTTAGCTACCCTCCAACCACTTCAATATGCACCTGCAAAAGGAATCACCTTCACATCAATTATCAACTTTCTTTCAAACTAACAATCTGCGCGGTTTACTTGAGTGAAAAAACTAATTAATTGTAAATAACTGAATTTGAATGCATTAAAAAAAAGTATGTTAAAAATGTAAATCATACATTCAGCATATAAAAAATAATATAAATTTATATCAAATTATCCAAAATATTAAATTATATGCGACTATTGAATTGAAATAGCCATCAGTTCAGGAATCCATCATCCAACACCACAATTTGATGAGTAGGCTCATATCACACTAAGGGGATGGGTTCTTATCCCAAAGAAAAAGGTATACAAACAGTAAAGATGAGTTGCAGGTGATGAAGGTGTTAGAAATTCGAAAATCAACGGGGTACAGATAGTAAAAATGTGTTACTTATTAAACATAATCCCCTGAGTACATGATGTATATGGTCTCAGTTGCACATGGACCAGACTTTCATACTAAAAGATGAAATGATGTTTTCTACAAAACATCGAATTCAATTTCCTAGCTAAGATTTTCTAACTTAGGAATTTGCACCAAACATCTGTTCTTGGTTTTCTGGGAGAATTAGAATAGAATTCTTAATGCAATAAATTAAACCAGATACTTGATTTGGCCTTTCACCACCTTAGTGTTCTGTAGAGTAGCCCAATGGTTCATGAAAACAAGTAAATGGGAGAGCTGGAAAAAATGACTGAGAAGACATTATGGACTAATTTGAACACTGGGTTTCATGACAAGTACCGTCCTGTTTAGCTTATAAGTATCATTTGGCCTATATATTTTTCATATTTCAAACATACAAAATTCATGTACTCAAACTTGAAAATGCCCCTGAAGTTGTTTGGAGAAAGTAGTCAAATTGAGGGGTTCCTCCATCAGCTACTGCACCTGGCATGGTGTTAGCATGGCCCTAAAACGACCAAGAAAAAGACTTCAGGAATAAGTCAGTCCGGGCCTAAAGGATTTCACAAGGAAAAACATAATAGTCTACAAAGACCGAACTTCCGAAGATGCAATACTTTGGAAGACCAATGTATAAGTCATGATACCTCTATTGGATGTTTTTTAAAAAAGTCTTTCAAATACTATTTACAAATTTAATGTTCTTCAAAAAACTATCTGATTAACTTTATCATATGAACTACAAATATTAGCAAGGATAATGGCAAAATAAAGTACACTTTTACTAACTGTTCTTCTGAGTCTAATACCTCAGAAACACATTTTATTTTTTCATTTCATTTCCAATTGTCTAAACCTGATAGCCTAAGTCTACAAAATAAACCATCAACCAAGTGTCCCTCCTGCAGACTAAACACCACTGTGAAGCAGGAAGGGGACTTATTGATTCCATTTTATCTCAAAAACCTCAAAAGAAGCAAGCGTTAGCTTTATTAGATACTTCGTCTACAAATGAGAAGCTGAACCATGATTGCTCTGCTCTATCCACAGACAATATTCACATCTTTCAATACGTGTTCCAATATTTCACCTAAATTGACCTAAGCTATCAGAATCATGCTTATGATTATCAGTATGGGTGGCAATCTGTCCATGGTTATTTGGCCCGCCCAAACCCACTAGGGTATGCACAAAATAAACCCACCCACTAAATAAATGGGCTATGGGCGGGGTTTGGACTGAATTTAATTTTTCAGGCTTGGGATACCCATTGGGCACCCATCAGCCCTAATGATGGGTAACACCAAATTTCCAGCCCTAATAATAACGTTAGCGCAACACCAAATTTTCAGAAATTCTAAGAATGCAACTAGTTCTAAACTAAGAAAAATCAGGCATCACACACAGGAATGTACAAACTAATGCCACATCTGGTTTTATATGCTGGGATTTTAGAGCATAAAAACACAAGTTCAGTGATAGCAAAAATCAAGATTGCAAGTCCTGAAATGAACTGATAGTAACATACAAATGCAGATGGTCTGTGGCGTTAATTAGCTTAACCTCAGACTCTTTTCGGCCTTGGTCCTCTGCTATTTGATGTAATTTACTGCACACACAACCAGTAAAATGAATCAAATCTTTTAGAATTGTAGTGGAAAACAGATACTGCATAAAGGTAAACCTATTGAAGAGAGGAGCACAAAATTCAAGGTTCTTACAAGATAAAACATGCAGACATAGGGTGCAGCAGATTGGGAGTAAAATTATACACAATCAGAAAAAAGGTGATATTAAGAAAGCCAAATATATAGACAATCAACACATATTTTAAGGTTACTTTCAAATGCATTCATTCAGGTAAACATACAAAACTTAGAAACACAAATATGTCAGAAAGCAGATAATTTTTTTATTTGACAGCACAGGAAAATAACCACAGAAAAACCTATTGCAAATTCACAGGAAAACCACACCAACATTCTCAATTCATTGATGTGAAGCAGTTTGTATCAATTGCATCACCCTTAAAGATTATATATGTGATGAATAGTTATTAATCATCTCTCCAGCTTGAGGTTTTGATGAGTAAGTGTTAAGTACTTTCTACAGGTAGAAAATTGAAAACTTGAGATGTTTTTCTAAATTAATAGTCCAGACAGGAGAAGTGAATATGTTCAGAAATATTTAAAAGCTGGAATAGGTTCAGAAATAACTCAGACCAGTGCTTACAGAAAACTGCAAACAAAGAATCTATGGAATACATTGAGATATAATCATCAATGAAGAAATCAAGGGATGGTCAACTGCAGCAAGATGAATGAATTTACAAGTTTCCTATGAACTAAAAAGACATGGATTTATCAAGCTTTTTAAAAAGATGAATGAGTATCAAAAAGGCCGAGCATGGAGAAAATTAAAAAAAAAAAAAAAAAAAAGGAGTACTAACAAACAACTACAAAGGAGATGCTGAAATCAAAGGGCTTCTAACATCATAAATGGATTAATGAAGGTAAAGCAATTTTAGCCATTCCATTTGCTAAATAAAGTAAGCCAAAGAACCAAGATAGCTACCAGTGTCTTATAAATCTACTGAAAAGCCTTGCAAAATGCTTCTGCCTTTAGCTGATCCCAGCTGATACACAGATAAACAAAAGGTAAATGATAAGATCCTTGAGATAGTAAAGTGTTCTTAGTACAAAGAGTTACCACTTACTGAACTCTATAATTGTAATATAATTAACTATTTCAATTTCATTCTACAGAGGAAAATTGATTAGTATAGACCTTAGGAAAGGAGGTCCATCCTAACACAAACAAGTAAAAGGCAAAAGTTTCAATTGATAAATTTCAGTATCGCCCTAGATAATTTAAAAATAAGATTAAAGTAGGCAAAATTACCCCTTTGTTTCCCAGACTTATTGCTAAAAAAATAAAAATGAAACTTAAATCTCCTTTCTATTTCCTGGAGCTATCCTAAAAAGGACCCTTTCCGCTCGTTTCAAAGGTTAAAGTAGGTCTTTTTACTGAAAAAAAAACAGCTTTCCAAGGGCATCACCACTACAACCATCCAATTCAAAATTCCTGACTTCTTAAAATAAAATGTCTTTGTCTGCTGTATTAGTTTTAAGCTCCAAAGTACTTATAAATTACTTATGTTCTGAGAAAATCAGTCATAATCTTTGCATTGAAAGCATCAGAAGCCAAACTAGCAGTTGCCAAACTAAACAAAACTACACCTAACTAAAATCAGGAGAGGAAACAACAAATTCCACAGGAACTACTCAGTATATTCAGCAGCAAAAGAAGGGCAAAAACCACGTGCCATGCATAGTCACTCCTATGAACAATCCACAAACAGTAAATTACTCTTAACTCAAGAGAAAGATCTTACCGTAACTCTAATGTCGTGGAATTTGGAAAGAAAAGGAACGAGCACCAAAACCACTCGAGAAAAGAATCAAAGGGAGTGTTTACTTTGAAATTGAATAGAAAATTGCGGCCTTTTATGTCCCCAGGCGTCGGCGAAGCAGCAATGGATAATCGACGGCCGACGGGCATCAACGGAATGGAGTGGCACTGGCGAAGAGAGACCGAAAGATCAGATTTGTGTTGAGAAAATCTCCTGTCATACTTTCCTACTAGCAATAGGAGCTACGGGGTCAAACTGGAATTATACAAAATTATCGGACAATAAGTGTGATTTATAAGAACTTATTTTTTCATTCACAGCACAATTTTCCTCCCAAATTTCGATTGCAGAAACGTGGAGCTCAGCGGTAAAATCATAAACGGTGGGTGATTGAAGACGCGAAATCGAACAGTAGCGCATAATCATACTATCATGATTGCGGATTGAAGTTTGCATGAATCGAAGATTTGAGTTCTTAATCGGGTATCGATATTTGAGTTCTTGATTGTCTAACAATTTTACCTGCAGGTTTCATCATTGTTCTAATTATATGAAGCTGATTTGAACCAAGTCAGTTTTCTCTAAAATATAATATTGTTTTGCTACTGAATTGCGGGTTACAGGTCACGAAATCACAATTGCGACAGACAAAGAAGAAATTGAACAACTTATATCAGTTGAATGTACGAAATTTTAATAAATATCTTAGATTCGTAATAATTCGTGTCACAACCTTTTAAGCTATATGAGTGAACATAACTTATTAGGATATTTTGTAATATTTTGTATAGCTGTAGCTTACCGTGTATAGTTGTGACTTATCAAGTCTATGATTTCATTAGCCTATAAATTTAGGTTTCTCATATCAATACGATCATCTGATTCTACAATACTACTTTATTATTTTATCATGGTATTAGAGCCTTTTTACTGAAATCTACTTAAAAAATCCCAATTTTTTTCTACCCACGGTTATTTTGCTCCTCTGCCGGCCAGGGCTTACTGCGGCGACTACTACCCTACGCTGCTTGTTGAAGTTCTGCTCAACCGCCGTTCGTCGCCGAGATTACAGCCCGCCGCCGTTCGTTGCCGAGATAACAGCCCGCCGCCGTTCATCGCGGATCACAGCTGTTCAGTTTAGCCGCTGCTGTTCGTTGTCGAAATCACAGCTACTCAGTTCAGCCCGTCGTCGTTCGTCGCCAAGGTCAACGCTGCTCACTTCAGGCCCGTCCAGATTCAAGCTCCTTTGCGTCCAGCCAGCGCCTACCAGCGCCCAGTCCCGTACGGGTGCGTTTCCCCTATTTGGTTTTATCCCTCTCTCTGATTATCGTATATTGTTGCTATGTCGACTGGACAAGATGATGCTGCCTCCCTCACCGCTCGTTCGGAGTCCGACCGGATTGCCGAATCTGCTGCCAAGTCTGCTCGAGAGGCCGCGACCGCCTTCCTTCAACAACTGGTGTTGCAAAGTGGCAGCTCGTCTACGCCGCCTTCGACCAACCGTCCGATGAACTCTCCGTATTATCTCCATCCGTCTGAGAACACTGCTCATAATGTCAGTCCGACCAGTCTCAAAGGTGATAATTACAGAGAGTGGACTATTGCTATTCGTAATGTTTTTCGAGCCAAGAATAAGCTCGGATTTCTTGATGGTACCATCCCTTGTCCTTCACTTAATGATCCTGATTATAATGATTGGTTTGCTGTTAATTCTTTGTTGGTATGTTGGATTATGCAAAGTATTGATGTAACTATCCGCTCTTCCATCACTCAATATGAATTGGTTGGGGATTTGTGGAATGATTTGGCTGAACGTTTTTCTATTGGAAATGTACCCAAGTGTCTTCAATTGCATAGAGATATCATCACCTGTCGCCAGAATGGACAATCCATCGATGTCTACTATGGCAAACTCAAGAAGCTTTATGGAGAATACAATGTTCTAGCACCTCCATTGATTTGTTCGTGCCCTGGACTTCGTCAACTATGTCAGTGTAATGTTGCATCTCTAGCCGTTGCGGCTCGGGAGAAAGAGATGGTTTTTCAGTTTCTTATTGGCTTGGATGACCGTTTCAGCAACCTCACCACCAATGTCATGACTATGGATCCATTTCCATCATTTTCTAAGGTTCACTCCCTTGCGGTTCAGGAGGAGGATAAGAACGCACTGCTTCGTTCAACAAATTCTTCATCTGACATCATGGCGTTTGCTGCCCGCCGTACCCAGACTTACAATCCTCCTGTACGAAGTGCTACTGACAAACGTGATCACAAGGATCTCTTCTGCACTAATTGTAATCATAAGGGGCATGAAATAGCTAGCTGCTTCAAGCTTATTGGATACCCCGATTGGTATCAAGAGTTCTGTGGCTCAGCGACGAACACCGCCGCCACACCTAAGAGCTCTCAACCATCTCAGGCAACCGCACCTCGTCGATTGCCTCCGGGGACACCGTTTGCTGCTTCGGTCACTGCTCCATCAGTTGTTCCACCACCACCAGGATTTTCTTCAGCCGTCACTCCGTCTGGTTTTGATCGGTCGACTGTTGGTTCTACTTTGACTGATGAACAATGGAGCATGGTCTTAAACCTTTTCACTAAAATTCATAATCCTTCTGGCAATATGCCAGGTAAGCTTGTTCTACCTTGGATACTTGATACAGGAGCTTCCTATCACATGACTGGTGTTCGGAGTGCTCTTTCTGATATTGTTACTGTTGAAAATATTGACGTTGCTTTACCTGATGAGACTATTTCCTCTGCTGATGAATATGGAACCCTTACTTTTAGTGGAATTGTGCTTCCTCATGTGCTTTATATACCTGAATTGCGTTGTAATTTGTTATCATGTTCTAGATTGCTTGGTACATTACAATGTCTTGGTTTGCTCACTGAAAATTTTTGCATATTACAGAAAATCAGTTCGAGGACAGTGATTGGCGTGGGTGAACAGTAAGGTGGGGTTTATTGGCTTCGTACTTTGGATGATGGAGACCGGCCGTTAGTTATTGACCGTATCCGTCCGCCGCCGTTGGAGCCTAGCCATGCTGCTGCTGTTTCCGCTTCTTCCAGTCTTTGGCATCAACGTTTTGGACATCCATCCTCAACGGTTTTGTCCTCACTCTTTCCTTCCAACAATAATACAGTTAGTGCTCCCTGTTCAATTTGTCATAGAGCAAAGCAAATAAGACATAGGTTTCCTTTGAGTTCTTCTAGAGCTCGTGAATGTTTTGAATTGATACATTGTGATGTTTGGGGGCATTATAGCTCTCCTTCTACTACCGGTGCTTATTTTTTCTTGACAATAGTTGATGATTTTTCTAGAGCTGTCTGGGTTCACTTAATTGCTGCAAAATCCGACGTTGCCTCTAAGTTTAGATAGTTTTGTGCCCTAGTTAGTACTCCATTTAGTCGACGTGTTCGCCGAGTTCGATCCGATAATGGGACAGAGTTTTTACCTTTGAGATCCTACTTTGCTGAATCTGGTATCCTGTTTGAGACATCCTGTGTTGATACACCACAACAAAATGGACGAGTTGAGCGTAAGCATAGACACCTGCTGAATGTTGCACGAGCTCTACTGTTTCAAGCAAATTTGCCGATCAAGTTTTGGGGTGAAAGTGTTATTACGGCTGCTTATTTGATCAACCGGACACCAACACCTCTCCTAGATGATCGCACATCCTTTGAGCTGCTTTATGACCGTGTGCCTGATTTCAAGTCTCTCCGTGTCTTTAGATGTCTCTGTTATGCCTCTCAACTGCCACAAATTAGAGATAAGTTTGCATCAAGAAGTCGCCGTTGTTCTTTCTTGGTTATGTTATTGGGAAGAAAGGATACCACCTTTATGACTTGGAAACACAAACATTCTTTGATAGTAGAGATGTTGTGTTTTATGAAGACCGGTTTCCGTTTGCTGATCCAATTTCTTCACCTTCGACCGATGTTGCACCTTCATACCCGTCTCCTGCCATATATGATGATCTGCCGATTGTTCAGCCATCAGTTCCAGTCGTGATGCTTCGATCTGAAACTTCTGTTGCACATGATTCTTCGCAATCACCTATTCCACCTGCTGCTTCATCATCTTCGGTCAATACCAATCCCATGCCCGCTCCTAGTGGTCAAGTTCGGTTCAGCACACGAGAAAAAAAACGGCCGGGATACCTGAATGACTTCGTTTGTTCCGCTACTGCTGCTAATAAACCCCCCACTACTGCTTCATCTGCTTCGCCATCATCACTGTCTTCAGGTATTCCATACCCTATTACTGATTTTGTTAATTGCGATAAATTTTCTGCTTTGCATACTGGATTTTTGTGTGCAGTAACATCTAGTACAGATCCTACATCGTATTCGGAAGCATCTAAGCATGCTCATTCGCGAGCTGCTATGGATGAGGAACTTGGTGCTCTTGCATGTAATGGTACTTGGACTATATCGCCCCTACCTCCGGGCAAGACAGCTATTGGCTCGAAATGGGTTTTCAGAACCAAGTATAAATCTGATGGATCCATCGAACGATATAAAGCTAGGTTGGTTGCGCTTGGTAATCTCCAGATTGAGGGTGTGGATTTCACTGAGACGTTTGCTCCAGTCGCCAAGATGGCTTCTGTTCGCTTGTTTCTCTCTGTTGCTGTTGTTAAAGGCTGGGAAGTTCATCAGATGGACGTACATAATGCTTTTTCTACATGGTGATCTTGAGGAGGAGGTTTATATGCGTCCCCCTAGGGTTATACTGTTGCTTCTGGTCTTGTTTGTAAGCTCCAGAAGTCATTATACGGTCTACGACAGGCTCCTCGGAATTGGTTCGCGAAATTGGCTTTGGCTTTGCGAGCTTTTGGTTTTGTTCAGAGTAAGGCTGATTACTCTCTTTTTACATATGTTCGAGGAACTCTTACATTACATGTTCTGGTTTATGTGGATGACTTGATCATTGCGGGAAGCTCGAAGACCTTGTTGACTGAGTTCAAGACTTATTTGAGCTCTTGGTTTCATATGAAAGATCTTGGTCCTTTGAAGTATTTTCTTGGGATCGAGAATGCTCGAAGCACTGATGGAATGTACTTATGTTAGCGGAAGTATGCGCTTGATATTCTTTCAGACACATGATTATTGGCATCCAAGCCCACTGATTTTCCTATGGAGCAACAGCATGACTTGGCACATGTTGAAGGTCCGTTATTTGAGAATCCTGAGCAGTATTGACGTCTTATTGGTCGTTTGATCTACATCACTATTACTCGTCCAGAGCTTAGTTATGATGTCCACACACTGGCTCAGTTTATGCAGGCTCCTTGCGTTCCACATTGGCAGGCTGCTCTTCGAGTTCTACATTATCTGAAGAGTCATCCGGGCCAGGGTTTGTTCTTGTCGGCTAATAGTTCTCTTCAACTCACTACTTATTGTGATTCGGATTGGGCGGCTTGTCCTCTTACTCGCCGTTCACTGTCGGGATATTTTGTAATGCTTGGTGATTCTCCAGTTTCTTGGAAAACGAAGAAACAACCGATCGTTTCTCGTTCATCTGCAGAAGCTGAGTATCGAGCCATGGCTGCGGTTTGTTGTGAACTTATTTGGCTCAAGTCTTTTTTGTCTTCTTTAGGAGTTTCACATTCTGCTCCTATGAGACTATACTGTGATAATCAGGCAGCTATTCACATCACGGAAAATCCGGTTTTTCACGAGAGGACAAAGCATATCGAAGTGGATTGTCACTTTGTTCGAGACCTTGTTCAGTCAGGTGTTGTGGCAATGTATCATATTGGTACTTTGGATCAACCTGCAGACATGTTTACTAAAGCACTTGGCAAGCATCAGTTTCAATATTTACTTGGCAAGTTGGGCGTTGTGGATCTTCATGCTCCAACTTGAGGAGGAGTATTAGGATATTTTGTAATATTTTGTATAGCTGTATCTTACCGAGTATAGTTGTGACTTACCAAGTCTATGATTTCATTAGCCTATAAATTTAGGTCTCTCATATCAATACGATCATCTGATTCTACAATACTACTTTATGATTTTATCATAACTGCTTGTGCATGTATCAGTGTATAACATTAGTGTCTTAAGCTATATGAGAGAGATGTAATGCTTGTGGACGCTTCAGTGTATTACATCCGTGTTTTGAGCTATACGAGTGAACTAGAATGTTTGAGCATGTTTTAGTTTATGACATTAGTGTTTTAAGCTATATGAGTGAATCAGATTGCTTGTGCGTGTTTCAGTGTATAACTTCAGTGTTTTAAACTATGTGAGTGAACTGCAATGTTTTACGCATACAATAACCCAATCATGTGGTATGCGTCTAGCTTGACTTAAGTTATACGAGTGAATTGCAGTGTTTTACATATATAATCACAATCCTGTTGTATGCGCCATATTCGATTTATGCCTTAGTGTATAATCTCAATTTTTTAAGCAATGACATTGAACAACAATGCTTTTACATATGTGTATGTGTGGTAACGTAGTGTGTAGGTGTATTAATATATGGATATAATATTTTCAACTAAAACTGTAATCTATTCATATTTGGTATGAGTTGCAGGAATTGAAGATTGTTGAAGGTTATAAGGAGTTGAAAGATACTCGCTTGTTGAATTAGAAATTTTGTACAAGTAGCATGCTGATGCGCTAGGATTATGTTACAATAAACACAGCCGATTGGAGAAATTAGGAAGAATTAAATCCTCATTGGTGAAGTCGAGAAGGTCGAAAATGAGATTAGTAAAAAACACCAAAGCCGCGGTTTTTTTAAAATTGCCTATTTTTTATGCATAGTTGGTGTTGAATTGTTTAGCATTGTTAAAATTTTTGTGATAAGTATTGTGAGAAATATTTGTGGGAAAGGTGATTTTTTTAGTTATGTATGTGATCTTTTAATATTCAACCTTTGGTTGAGTTGAATTGCAGTTGTATAGATTTACTATTTTAGCCGTATCTAGCCTTTAAAACAAACTAACAAGACTTTGTTCACATGATATTTGGAACATTTTAGTAGTTAGCAAATATGTTACTGCAGCTAACAATCTCATATATTAAGAACTAGAGTTGAACCTCATCATCCGCAATATCAACCTTCTCAGTTTTGGGTAATACTACATCATCCACCTTTTTTTATATGAACTCATTTTGTTATATCTTCTCTTTAAGCATGACAGTTAGCAACAATTTAGTACACGAATCGAATCATTAGTGCAGATACAACAAGCAAATCAAAAACATTAAGGGAGCAAATTAAAACGAATTGAAAACACAATTGCAGATGAATGGATGTCGAGAAGAAGCTTACCGACAAAACATCAGTTCGATTGTAATGGATCAAAGAAAAACTGAAAAAAGCTACGGCTTGAACGAGAGCAGAGAGAAATAGAGAAAAAGAATCGAGTCTAGAGAGAATGAAAAGAATATGAGGCAGCTGATCTGAAATAATTCAACTTAAATACCATAAAGTTTCCTATAATTATAAATTGACCCTGAAAAATAATAACTACACTTAGTCCCGTAGTTCCTAATAGGAGACTTTGCTATTTGAGGTAGAGAGGATTAAAAATCTGTTTTTCCAGCCATTGATTGGAATGATAGATAAGAGGCTTAACAATTGGAAAAACAGGTGGCAGTCACAAGGGGGTAAGATGATTCTTGTAAATTCTTGATTATAGTACTCTTTACCCTAACATTATTGGGCTATGATGAGAATATGATTAGGAGGAGAATGTCTATTTTCTTCTAGGGTCTACTGATAATCAACCAAAAAAGACATGGAGGAAATGGAATGACCTATGTTACCACAGAGGCTTTCTTCTTCAACACCACATGCCTCTTCCCACTCGTTACCTCGGCCTGAACACATGCATACTCTCTCTCATCATGATGGGGGAAGGAAATCGTTTCGCTACTACTACTTTTGATCACAGAGAGTATGGGGGCCGGGGAGAAACACACAAGGGAAAAGGAGAAGCAGACACAAAAATAACGAAGAAAGAAGATAGTACTTACTGATGATTATGGAAGCAGAAATTTGGGGTTTCGGGAAGGAATGAACTATTGACGCGTCTTCTGAACTCTGAAATAAAATATTTTGAATAAAGAAGACAATGGGAATGATTCGGGGGATTTAACCCAAACCCAGACGATATTAAGGTGTGTAATTACCTCGATTCTTGTTCCGATTCAAGCAATTGGAGAGACGGGGGACAAATCGCCTCTACCTTCCAATGAGTATACACCACATGTATTTCCCATCTGGATTTCAAAAGGAGCTAATCTCAGCCGTTCACGTGTCCTGACGGAATACGAAAGAACTTGAAACTAGATATTCAAAAGGGTCAGCCCGAGAGGATGGTCCTAGAAGGACACCCCGAGCTTAATGCCCCGAGTTACTCTCACTCGAATTATTGGCCTTCCCTCGAGAAACAAGCCTCTCCTCCAGCCTTCGAGATGGAGCCCTCCAAATTCTGAAGATCTACCTTGGGGCTACTGATAAGTCCATGGTTCGTATTCTGGACCTCATTCAGTCTCGGACCAGGGCCTGAGAAGGGTTATGGGCTCGAATTACGCAAAGGATGGATCCACGGGTCCATCAATCCTAATCCTTATAGGGAATGCGTATATTATGAATGTTCTGCAAGGAATATACATCCTCCTAAACATGGTAAATACAGCCATGACCGAAATACACTTCTCCTATACATGATAATACAATTTTTATCTCCATAAGAGTTGTATTCCTACCATAATTACATATCTTGGTGATCTACGGATTGTAGCCATATAAATACCCAAAGGTTTGGTACACCTTTCTATCTCATAACTGATACAACGCCTTACACATCATAATAACTGAGCGTCGGAGTGTCTATCCTCGAAACACCCGAGGCCCTGTTTTGCATATCTGTTCGTGGAGCCGGGTTCGTCGTCAAGCGTGGTGTCGCCATACATCAGCTCTATTGATTCGATCCAATCGTTTTTAGTTTTATATTAACTTGATCTTTCTTTTTCATTCGGCGCCGCTTCTTTTTTTGCATATCTGAAGAACAATGAAAATTTCTAAACACTCGGAAACTGATACGGTGGATTCCACCCTTCGAATTGCTCCGCGAGGTGATAATTTATGTTCCTTGTGTTCTCCCGCTCCATTTTTGTTGACGTGTAATTAAGATTTGAATTTTTTGCTTTGATTATTAGCCTCCTAAGCTTAATATTTATGTAGGGGTTTTGATCTAGGTTATTCTCTATTGATGTGAGACCTCAATTAATCATTTTCATGTTCTCTCTCCTCTCTTGTTCAAGTTAACTCTTTCATGTATATGTGATTTTGCATGATTATGTATATATATTTTCTTGTGTGGATCTAGGAATTCCTCCAGTCTCTTGATGGTATTGCTCTTAACTCATCAAGAGATCTTGGTAGAAACCTAACCCATATAGAGTGTCTAGATGTTTGGGTGACTTGTATGCACGAATTGACAACCCGGTTTGGAATGCGTCGTATATCAATTCTAGAGCAAGTGGCCCCTATGTTTAATTCACTAATTGGAACCCTAGGTAATGATGAACATGCTACAATGAATGCTCCCATAGGTTTGGTAGTTTAGCTAGTCCCCAAATTTTATCCATCAGTTTGGGTAATCCTAGATGCATTTCTAGGGTTATCCACCGATGAGGGTGTTGTGATATGTGTTTTCCTCCAACACTACATTAGTGGGGATAGAGAGTCGAAAACTTGAAAGATTTGTCGATATTCTCAATACTTAAGGGAGGAGATGATGATGAAAGGTCAATGATCGAATGTAGAGATCTACATATCTTATTAGTATTACCTTCTTTTAAATTATTTATGTGTTAATTTTCTTAGTTGTTATTTGTAGGTTTAGTTCGTTCCACACTACACATTCACACCATTTGCACTTAGAGTAGAGTCTATACTAGACCCAATCCCCCCCCCCCCCCCCCCCCCCCCCTTCTCTTGGGTTCGACCCTTTACTTACCACTTTGCTAGCTTTGTAGTGTGAAAGTTATAGTAGAGGTTTTATAAATTGTATTTTGGCGTTTTTTGACCTATTTAACGACGTGGAAAAAATCTTGTCACAAAGCCATTTGATGCAACATTAGTCCACACCCGACAGTATATAATAGAGGCGATCATCAACAACAACTCAATATTCATGTTTGGAAATGATTTTTGGACATTTCTAAATTCTGATGGTCATATTTATGAGCCTTCACAGTCTGCCATGGAATGAATTAGGACTAGATTGTGTTGATTAAGAATCTAATACCATTCAAATAAAGATGAATGTAATACTCCTTTTGGTACCTTAAATTTATTTTTTATTCACATTTTACTAATTTAGTTTTTTTTCTGAATCATGCAGCAAAGTTGAAGTCCACTCTTATGTCGGGGAAATATCACCGAGGAAAACTACTTGGAAAATCAAAATTATGGTTGTTCGGATGTTGAAGAATAATTGTTTTGTTGCGCCCAATGAGATTATTGTCATCGAAATGGTATGATGTATGAAAATGTAATGTCTATGTTTAGTGGTTTTGTCTTTAACACCAAGTCTATTATAATTAACTATGTTATTAAATCCACTACTTACATGAAGATCGATTCTAATAACAGTTAAAAATAATAAACTTGACTAAGTTTATAAACTTAAAGAAGGCAAGTTTAAGTAAAACCCCACCTACGCATGGCTTTTTCAAGTTGAGTGGATCTAGCTGGGCTGAGGAAGAGGGAGTTGGAGGAAGAGGGCTTACATCTTTTGGTTGATTTCGGTGCCTCCTCGACCCTTTTCCTCTTTTTGGAGAGAGTCACTGATGCCGCTGCTTCGACCTTTGTTGGAAGACATCGCCGGGAAGGCTTGACCGGTGCTGGTGGAGGGAGAAAGAGGATGACTTGGGTAGTTTTCCGGTTTTGAAAAGCTACCCGTTTCGCCGTCTCCGCTTTTGTAGATTTCCAACGTGTTAGTGAATATTTTATTGTCTTTAGTGCCAATTCTTATTTCTAATGGAAAGAATTGCTACTTAATTGGTAATCCATTAGGAGATCGAAATAACGATTCTTCAACTAAGAGGTTAATATAGGTAACGAGGAGTCAATGTAAGCAGCGAATCTTCAAGGGTAAGATCAACATTGAGTATGCAGAAATTCTTTACTTATAGAATACAGGGCAAAATTACATTCAGTTGTATCACAGTCCTCTTATTTTGATGACACCATTCAATTGACCGTGGATTACAATATCACGACAGAACTAGCCAATGCTCAGATAAGAAAGGGATCCAAGCCTACTTGGAACGAGCTTCATGGAGCAATTATTAAAGACTTTCGTCACAAACCAGACGTTTATTGCACAAAAGGTTACGATTTAAGAGAGATTAGACTCTGCTATAATTCTCTGGTGGATCTGATCGGTCGATTGTCCAGATATACCTGATTTTAGGGATAGATCCAAATCCTACAAGAATTGCAATCCGATAAAAATTACTTCAGTGTTGTATTGGCGATCGGAATGCTCTATGAATTATGTTCTATGAATTATGTACGGGCGATATGAATGCTCTATGAATGATGTACTGCGATAGCAATGCTCTATGATTATTAATTATTAATGTATTTGTTTTTATTTAACGCTTTTCCTTACGCATCCATATACACAATCAACTAATTATACCCCTCACCACTCACTGAGATAAGTGTTCTGTAACCGGCGATAACCCAGAATCTGAACCCCGCGACGGCGGCAGACGCTCCGCCAAGCTCGAGGCGCAAAGGTGCAAAATTGCCATCATATGCCCTGTATGAATATATATATAAGGCTGAATTAATAAGAATGATGAAGTTGATAAAATGGTATGAAACTCCAATGGTTCATAAAAAATACTATTTTAAAGTTTTAGATAGAAGTATACGGGATGTGCTTGGATCCTCTTATCTCTTTGGTGGAAAAGTTGTACTGTTTGGAGGATATTTTCAAAAAATATTGCCCGTCGTTCCACAAGGAAGTAGACAAAACATTGTATTATTCACACCGATCTCTTCTCATTTGTGGAGTTACTGAAAAATTCTGAAACTGACTAAAACATAATTGTTGAAGGTGGGTGTTCAGATACACACAAACTAAGACAATATTTAGAATATGGGATAATAAGTCTTGGAGTTGGGTCTCCTGAAAAGCCAAAAGATGGGGAATTGATCATTCAGATACCCGACGATATACTTATCAACGAACTGGATGATCCATCATTCATTATACATGTGCTTGATATGTAAGATATTCAGCATCAGATTAATTTGGTGCCAATTCTATCAAAGCTCATGTGCTATCGCATGATCCCTAAGTTGTATTCCAATGTGTTTATTGGAATTGTTGTTGGCTTAAATATTGGTGTCATGAAACTGATACTTGTTATCGTCAATAGTTGAAGGTAAGATTGAGCTATCAGCACTAGATACTTTGGTAGTAGACTATTATTTACAATTCTTAGTTGTCCCAATATTGATTTTTCTTGAAACATATGGGTTATGGGTTTATCACATTTTATATAATAGATCACTTGTATTGCAGGTATTTCTCCATTCAAATTATCTTGATTTTTGTAGAGTTGGGGAGAAGTAATTAAAATTTTCCCACTATCGTGGTTTCTCAACTACAAAAAAAAAGAGAGAGGAAGTACTCTTTTACCCATGAGTTATTATTAAAGTGTTCATATACCCCTCAGTTCTTGAAAAGTTCTCTTATAATTGATTTCAACAGTTTGAACTATTGGATGGTTTTAATGAATTCCCGATGCAATTATATTTGAAAAGATAAAAGTATCCCTAATTAAGAAGCTGTAATTCCCCATGTCCATATTCATCACGTTATTTAATTTGAAAAAGTTTCCTATTCAACCCTTTAAGTAAGGATTTATTTGCTTCTTTGTGATGCACATGATAAACTGAGAGGGTATATTACTTTAGATGCACTTGTTATCCCAAATTTGAGGACAATATAGATTTGGCATTGCTGAGATTTTTCATGTTTGCAGGACGAGGCCCAAAAGGAACAACTTTGAGGTAATACCAGTAGAATCATATACATCAGTGGACTCTTAAAGCTCCGGGGCATGGATGATACACTGTTATAGCTCCATATCCACCAAGGAAATGTTGATTGCCTACTACAATAACTCTAGATGTGTTGGGCAGGATCAACTGATTGCAAGAAGAGATTCATAACTTCAACTGAATAAGTCAGTTTTTGTATAGAATTATGGTATGCCTTGGCTCTCAAACTCTTAGGGGCTGCTTGGTATGATCGTTAATTATCGTTAATCGTTAATTATACTTCTGTAAATGAAAAAGATAGATAAAATAGATCTATTCGATCATTCTTTTGGAGGTCCAGTGTCTCAAGGGTTTCTCCTATTTTGGAGAGGATTGGGGATCTCAATTAACGCTCACCACCATCTGATGGTTCAAAATAGTAATAAATAAGGGTTTATTAATATTTTCAGTATTAATGCATCGGAAATTCATTATTAATGTTGATCAAGTACTTAAAAGTTCAAACCAATGATAGTCAAAAAGTATAAAAAAATTTCAAGAATTTAAGGCATAACACTTTCACAAGAATTCAGAGGAAGTTGAGATTTTAATTTCCTCTAAAAACAATATATAAATCAAGAATTTATTTAGAACTTATAGGAGGTGGTGGCCGAGTTCATCCTAACACTTGACTATACCAGACAAGTTTGTTTTCATGCTCCGGTAGAGAATTTTCTTTTTGACTAAAATGGCATCGCTGCAGTTTTCAGATTCAGATTAAATCTAAGATTTGAAACAGAAAGGCTAACAATTAATTTGCATTGACCTGATAGTACTAGAATATATATATATATATATATATATATATATATATATATATATATAAATAATCATCATCATGTGCGCGTAGGATCTTTCTTCTGTGGGTTCATGGCTCTCTTAATTCACAGAGATCGATGCATGCTTCCCCGCGTAATTTATGGATCTTTGTTAATTTAGTACGTAATAATTATTGTTCAAAACTTGCTTAATTTTCCGGGAGGAATCAAAATTAACTCCACCGTACATGTCTGAGATCAACAGGACGTGGAAGCATTGATTATGTAATATTTAAAGGGCCTGGACATGTTAGATGCGGTTCGTTTTACTTATTTGCCATCCAAAATAAAAAACACGTCTTCAATATGCACATCTTAATCAATATTTATTTGTATCAGACTGACATATGCATCATATATATTACATCTATTATATTATATACAATTGCAAATAAGTTATACATCAAAACTATTATTGTATATATGTATATATAATAAAACTACGGATTGCAAATAAACAAAATACAGACTCCATCTGGCTGGCCAGTATTTAAACAATAAAATTGAAATAAACTTAAAAGTCACCCACTACGTACTTTGCTAGCTTTTCCTCAGATCTACACAAATGTGGTATCATGTACTGTATTCATATTCTTCATTTATTTATATAAATTAGAATTTGATGGCTGAAAGCATGATCGATCATGATCAGATTACTATAAATATGCATTGTTTTAATCCTAAATCTTTGATCCACATTCCTCCATTTCTCCCTGATCGAACAAAAGATGGATACAAAATTTTTTTCATTTTTACTCATAAGTTTTGTGTCAACTCTTGGCCTTTTTCCCTCCATTGCGTCAGCTTACAATGTGGTCGGGTTCGGGGCGAGGGGAGACGGGAGGACGGATTGTACATTATCGTTCGCCCGAGCGTGGCAGTCGGCGTGCAACTCAGCTCGTCCGGCAATGGTGTACGTGCCGCGGGGGACTTATTTTCTGAAAACGGTGACGTTTTCAGGGCCATGCAGGAACAGAATTGAGTTCAGAATAGATGGGAAACTTGTTGCTCCGAGCAATATCTATGTGATTGGGAATTCAGACAGTTGGATTAAGTTTTACAAAGTCAGTAGGCTTTCAATCAATGGGGGCAGCCTTGATGCTAAGGGACCTGGCTTTTGGGATTGTAGGAAGCGAGGACACAATTGCCCTGCTGGAGCAATGGTACGTAAGACGTTAAGAATTTTATTTTATTTTCATTGATTAATAGCTATGTTATTTGGATATGTCAATTTAGTTTAGTTCAGTGTCTCCGTGTCAAATTTGTGTCAGGCACGACATGACACAGAATATGACATGACACTTAGTACTATTTTACCTATAAATTTTCATATCTCCGCCTTGGATTTCAGGATAACATATGACACACAATCAGCGTCCGACTAACATAGATTAATAGAGTGCAAAATGTGTTTAGCTAAAGAATGAGGCTCATACTAATATTCAAAAGTTGGTTCTAACATCATCTTTTGTAACTTTAATCTTGTAATTTACATTTTATAACCTATTCCGCACATTTTGTTATCATGTTTTAAATTGTAACGTGTACAAGTTAGAAGTGCAATGTCTAATAAGCAGGTATTATATATATCTAATAGTTAGCATCCAAGGGACAAATCCTAGTTCAAAACCACATTTTACTGGAATGTGTTACTAGTGTTTTATGATTCTTTTAAAAACGGATTTAAAATTTTCAATATTAAATTACTTTTGTATGACCTGTTTTAAACCTAAAATTACATAATTACCCTCATAAGTTTTGAAGTTATAATTCTACATCAGTATTTATGTCATTTTAGCTTCAAATATAATATGTAAAAGGAATTCGGTCCTGCAAATAGCAACAGCGTTAAAAAAAAGGTAATTCAGTGTATGGAGAATCGCATTTCACGATACGAACTCAAATTAATATTTAAAATGTTATACGCACTCCGGTATTTTACTCACTATAATCTAAAATAGTTAGATTTCTCAATTAATCAAATAAGTGGAGATATTTTTATAAATTTATACCGTATTTTAAATTATAAAAATAAAATAGCAGAAATGCGTATATGAACGCCCATTAATATTTGAGAAAAAAAATGGAACTTTTAACATGCATGCATATGCTGCAAGTGTTGTTTAGGTTGACTTTTTAACATTGTTAATTGAAAAATCGCAGTCGCTGTCGATAATGTGGTGCAACGACGTGCAAGTCAACGGTTTGATATCATACAACAGCCAGATAATGCACATAGGGATCGTCCACAGCAGCGGCATTAAGATGAACAATGTGAGGATCAGAGCTCCGAGCGGAAGCCCTAACACAGACGGAATTCACATTCAGTCCTCAAATGGCGTTAATATAATCGGCGCTATTATACAGACCGGCGATGACTGTGTCTCCATCGGCCCTGGCTCATCCAACGTTTTCATCTCAAAACTCGGCTGCGGTCCCGGACATGGAGTCAGGTACATATTCTACATTGTTATTATTATAATTTTATTACTAATGGTTAAAAAAATCCACTAGTTTTCAATTCAATTAATATAGATATGGATTCTTTAGTTGCAAAATATGTTAATACAATGCACTTTTTAACACCATTTTTGTATCCGACAATTTTATAAGTTCGAATCAACTTTGAACTTATGTAAAAACTTATTTCACATGTAAAAACTATTATATTAGCCTAATAACAGAAATTGGAGAGGCATGTTTATGCTTATACGCAAAAATGAATCAGTTTTACTTATAAGTAGGGCTCATAATAGAAGAAAATAATAAACAAACTTTTTTTAACTGTAATGTTATCTGTAGTTCGGTATTTACTCGGTGCAGTCTGAAATATCATTTGAAATTATAATATCGTCTCCTGAATATTAATAATTTTTCAATGAACCTAGTAAGTGAGGATATTGATAAGTTTCGAATTACAAGAGCAAAATACAAGGAAATATGTGTGGGTTCGATATCTGACGAAATTCGTTGATAAAAATTGGTTGTTGCAGCATAGGTAGTCTTGGCAATGGGTACAATGAAGCCGGAGTCCAAAATGTTGTAGTAACAGACTCCATTTTCACAAAGACACAGAATGGGGTGAGGGTGAAGACCTGGGCAAGACCAAGCAATGGGTATGCAAGAAATCTGGTGTTCAAAAATTTGATCATGAAGAATGTTGGGTATCCCATCCTCATTGATCAAAGATATTGCCCAAGTAATAGTTGCCCTCATCAGGTAATTGATTCCCGGCTCTTTTTAATATTTTAATTAAAAAAAATTCACCAGAAGAACTTACTGAAATGAAATGTTAATGCAGGCATCTGGAATAAAAGTGAGCCAAGTGACGTATAAAAACATAAAGGGGACGTCCTCAACTCAAGCAGCGATGAAGTTCGATTGCAGTCCGAGCTCAGGCTGCACGGGTATCACTGTGCAGGATATCAAACTCACATTTGTGGATCCTCGCTTGATGAGGCCTGCGTTAACTTACTGTAGCCATGCCCATGGCACCCACCAAGGCTTCGTCTCCCCCAAGAGTTGCTTTTGATCTATGCTACTCGGATTCAGATTGTGTGTTGTATCTTATCCTAAAATCAAGATCCGGCACGGGGATATGGAATTTTATAACAAAATTGTGTCATGTCGTGTCTAACACAAATCCAACACGAAAACACGTTACTAAACTAACATGTTTGAGTAAGATAGTTTTTTATTCAATTTAACTGTATATACTTTGGTTGTTTGAGATCATATCGATCTCCAGTTAATTAGTTCTTATATAAATTTTTGGGGAAGATTATTAACCTTTAGAGTTAGACCAAATCAGTAACTAGCTAGATTTTCAGACCATTGAGTTTGGTCTAGCTTTAAAGATACATTTTCGGTCTCTCTTCTTCTTCTTATTAGCCATAATTTTGTTGGGTTAATTGAATCCTAGACTGTAACTAATGGAGGATATATATTGACATTACGTTTTGTATTTAGATTTGTAAATTAAGTGTAAGAATGAGGTAAAAGTATATGTATTGATATAAAAGATTACAGTATATATAGAGACTCATACAATCTCAGGAAAGGAAAAGTAATATAAACCTAACCTAATATACAAGATATAGTATTTACAAAATAATCCCTAATACTCCTCCTCAAATTGGCACATGAAGATCGAGAATGCCTAACTTGCTAATCAAAGATTGAAATTATGAACGTCCAAGAGCCTTAGTGAAAAGATCAGCAGGTTGATCTTTCGTTCGAATACGAGAAGCAGTAACTACACCAGACTGAAGAAGATCACGAACAAAATGACAATCCACTTTAATATGCTTTTTACGCTCGTGGAACACAGGATTTGCAGCAATATGAAGAGCTGCCTGACTGTCACAAAACAGTCGCATAGGAGAAGAATGAGAAACACCCAATGACCGAAGAAAAGATTTCATCCAAATAAGTTCACAACATGTATATGCCATAGCACGATACTCAGCTTCAGCGGACGAACGAGAGATAGTATGTTGCTTCTTTGTCTTCCAAGAAACTGGCGAATGACCAAGCATAACAAAATAACCGGTCAAAGAGCGACAAGTTAAAGGACATGCTGCCCAATTAGAATCACAATAGGTAGACAACTAAAGAGAACTACGAGCTGATAGAAATAATCCCTGACCAGGATGATTCTTCACATTATGCAACACACGTAAAGCAGCCTGCCAATGCAGAAACTGCGCCAGAGTATGAACTGAATAACTGAGCTCAGGACGAGTAATCGTAAGGTAAATGAGGCGACTCACAAGACGACGATAACGCTCAGGGTCATCAAACAAAGGTCCTTCCACACGACCAAGATCATGTTGTTGTTCCATCGGAAAATCAATCGGTTTCCCCGCTAACAAACCAGCATCAGATAAAATATCAAGGGCATATTTCCGTTGAGAAAGAAACATACCATCAGGTTTCCTAGCAATCTCAATACCCAAGAAATACTTCAAGAAACCAAGATCTTTCATATGAAAGCAAGAACCTAAATAAGCCTTAAAATCCGCCAACAACGACTTGGAGGAAGAAGAGATACCAAATCGTCAACATAAATCAGGACATGCAGTGTGCAGACCCACAGATAAAAGAAAAGAGGGAATAATAAGCCTTACATTGGACAAAACCAAAGGCGAGTAGAGCAGTATGGAGCTTCGCAAACCAATTTCGAAGCGCATGTTTCAAACCATACAATGATTTCTGAAGCTTACAGACAAGGCTAGGCGAAGAAAGATAACCAGGTGGGGGACGCATGTAAACCTCCTCCTTAAGGTCACCTTTCAAAACAGTTACGCTAATGAGCTGACCAGGATTGTCGGAGGCATGAAGATAGTACGGAGAGCCTCGACGACGTCCCTGAGGTGGTGGAGGCACGTTGGAGTTGTTGGCGGTAAACTGCTGAAGTTGGAGAAGGAAGGCAGTAGCCCGACGCTGGTCCTCAGCATCACGTTCAGCACGGGAAGCTTCGGAGTTGACGAGACTGGAATCGAAAGAGCTCATATTATCACGGGAGGAGAAAAAAATTCTGAAGATGAAGCGATCGGTGAAGAGAATGAAAGGAAAAGATGAGGGAAAAAATAGGGTCCAAGGTCCAAGAAAAAGACTCGCTCTTAATACCATGTAAGAATGAGGTAAAAGTATATGTATTGATATAAAAGATTACCGTATATATAGAGACTCATACAATCTCATGAAAGGAAAAGTAATATAAACCTAACCTAATATACAAGATATAGTATTTACAAAATAATCCCTAATATTAAGTACTGAAATTTGTTATTTTTCTTCTTGTCGAATGTATAGTTTGCATTTTTCTCTTACTATTATATATCAAACATTAGTGGTATTGCCTGTTATTATTCCTATTTGAACTCATTTTTTGTTTTTCATATTTCATTCTTCTTTTTAATGTGTGGAAAGGAGATTGCATTATCTTATCTTATGGAGAAGAAATGTTGAAGATTAAAACTATATTTTAGATGTTACCATGATAGTGAAAAATAAAAAGTAATGTTATAACTAATTTCATGTTCAATGAATTTCGTAATTACTACTTTTTTTAAACTAGTGCGGTTAACTATTGGATAATAGGTTTTCCGAACTAAATTTATGGTTAATCGATACAACGGTTAATGAGTTTTACCTATCAAATTTTACGGTTAATCGGAATGAAAAAAGTGAACAAGTAATAATCTTTTCATAAACGGTTTGGTTAATTAAATCGAAACCAACCTAAATACAGTGCTATAGGATCCTGGAAAGTTCTCATTTTGCATTTTCTATTATTATAAACAATCATGTATAGTGGGGTGAAATTTACTTAGTTCACCAAATCACAAATAGCCATTAAAGATAATAGTTTGTACATATTGAGATAACAAAGACATATAGTACAAAATATAGTATATGTTGTAAAAAAAGACATATAGTACAAATTATAGTATATGTTGTAAAATACAATGTTGAATTTAGTGTATGCCTATCTCGACTCCCACAAGCAATTTAGGGATCGCCAAAGCAAAATTCTACTCTGCTAACGAATACGAGATTCCACTAAAATACAACTCAAAAGAGATCACCAGTCAGCTGTATTTTTCCATCCACCTCCATTAGCTCAGCCTCAAAGTTGACCAGCTCCATCCCAGGTATACACCTCCATCCCAATCGTAAGACTTCATGCCTTTTACCAACCCAACTACTTCCCTCCTGCATCATAAAATACAAAGCAGTAAACATTCTTTTTGTATAATCAACCTTTGTCTAAGATAGGGGAATTCCCTACTATCAAGAGATACTAATCCCTTGATATTCATTGGCAATGTATCATGGGTATAAATATGTGATGTGTTTGTTTCACTAGTGATTTTAATCAAAGCATCTGCCACTACATTACCTTTTCTATAAATGTGAGTGACATTATACTGATATCACCTGACTAAATCCATATGTTCCTAATATAATTTAACAAAGACACCTTGAACTGCTTCTGAACTATTCTCAAATTAGCAGCTGTGAATCTATCTCAACCTGCAGATTAGAAAAACTCATAGTAATAAATTATTTATGAAACCATGGCCAAAGCAATTGCTTCACCCTCAACACTAGATTTAGCTTTTGAAACTAGAACCTTATCATGTAAAACTCTTCTGGTCCCATCCCTAATAACAAACCTCGCGCCAGCTATTTCTCAAGAAAAATCCATCAGTATATATTTTATTATTTGGCATATTCATGAATAAGAAGGGTGTGTTTGGTTGGGCAAGTTTTTGCAAAACTTGGACTATCCAAGTCCAGTTTTGTAAAATCTTGTTTGGTTCACCAAGTTTCCCAAAATCCAGACTTGCAAAATCCTAAAAAACAATCAAAAATTTTGTTTCATACTCACAAAATCCAACCAAACAAGGAATTTGCAAAACCAGACTCTCAAAATCCCAAACAAAAACCCAAACTCTCAAAATTACAAACAAAATCCAGACTTTCAAAAAACTTGCGAACCAAACACACCGGAAGTTTCCACCGTATTATCCTTTCTGGTCTAATTCTAACCCCTAAATGAACAGAACCGTATAGGGGGTTTGAATTTAGATTGGGATTGAAAATGTGACTGAGTGATAGATATGATCAAATCTTGTATATTCTCAGCAGTTACACTCCTACTATGACATTATCATATATATATATATATAATTGTCCATGCACCCCAAATAAAACAGAGCTCCACAATTGGAATCAATCTTGCAATACTAATTTTATAAATTGATTGATCTTTTCAGGTTACAATAATAAAAGAGTACATTTTAAAGGTATTCAAAATTCATATGCAGAATATCTAAATATCTGCTCACATTATTCCAAATCCATTGAATATTATGACATTTGTTAAATCAATGGTGCAAATCATCTGAATAAGCATCTCGTATTGCATTTTACAACCTTTTTTATTTTTAAAAAACATAACTGTATTGTCAAAAAAAAAAATACATAACTGTACATTGTAAAATTTGGCAAAGAAAAAATAAGAAATGGGCATGGGTAAGTGAGTAACTGTAGCTATCGTGCAGTGTTTGTAAAAAAAGAGAAATAAAATGATATGGTTGGCCGAGTCAATCATTGATTGGCATGTTCCCACTAAAAAAACAAAGCAGCACAAGCCTCGATGCCCTTATGACTTATGAGAAATGGCACTGACCATTTAAATGCGTATTTCCCGCCAAAAAGAAACTGTACTGTAGTACTCTTCTTTAAAAGGATATCAACGAGACTCACGTGTCTGTTTGACAAAAAACTCACCGGTCTCATATTATTATCCTTTCTTTAAGTTTTAATTAGTCAATTTAATTTAATTCGGTAAAAATATAATTTGATAAAATTCAGTTAAATTTATTTATTTGATTATTGTTTTTAATAAATTAAATTTCAATTCAATCAAGTTCAGCATGAAATAAACGCATTCGCACATGGTCTTCATCTTTATTAAACGTACAAGAATGTTTGAGATATGTAGATTAACCCACCAAACTTATATACTGAATGGGAGAATGTAATTCACCATAATTGGTGTGTCTGTATTATGTCAAATATATAGGAGTACAAGAGTACAAATACAATGTATCTAGACTAGTTTAAATATGGTACATAAATATATACAAATCAATCACAATTATTCTCAAGATAATTGTGATATTCTATCACCCACCTTCAAGCGAAACGTCGGATGAGAAGCCACACAAAGTTTGGATCGAAATAGTGTGAAGAGAGGACCAGAGAGACCTTTGGTGAATATGTCAGCAATCTGTAAGGAGGTAGGGACATGACTAACACGAAACCTGCCAGAAGCCACCAACTCTCGAACAAAGTGGTAGTCAATGTCAATATGTTTAGCCCGTTTGTGAGCAACGGGGTTTTGAGCAAGGAAAATAGCACTACTGTTGTCACAAAATAGGAAGGGTGAAGACTTCAAATGGAACACGAAACTCCTTGAGCAGATTGCACAACCAAACAAGCTCGGCCGCAGTGTTGGCCATAGCACGATACTCAGATTCGCAGCTGGATCGGGAAACAGTTGGCTGTTTCTTAGCACTCCAAGAGACGAGATTACCACCAATGTAAATGGCATAACCATAGGTGGAACGTCGAGTTTCAACACAACGAGCCCAATCAGCATCTGAGTACCCTATCACTGAAAGGGAGCTAGAAGACGGTCGAAAGAAAAGTCCATGATAAAGAGTACCACGATCATATCGAAGAATACGAGTGACCGCCTGATAATGATCGTCACGAGGTGACTGAAGGAACTGGCTAATAGAATTGACTGCATAGGCTAGATCAGGCCTAGTAATGGTCAAATACTGCAATGCTCCAACAAGCGAACGGTATAGTTTGGGATTTGAAAACTCTGGACTAGAGGAAGTGAGGAGTTGTGTACCAGGAACAAAAGGCGCAGAGACAGGCGCTGTGTCAGTCATGCCAGCGCGCTGAAGAATCTCCATGGCATACTTAGCCTGGCCAAGAAACAACCCCGAAGAAGAGCGAGAGACCTCTAATCCTAGAAAGTAATGAAGAGAGCCAAGATCCTTAATAGCAAACTCATGAACAGTGCGAGCGACAAACTTCCGAATAAGAAGAGGATCATTACCAGTGAGAATGATGTCATCTACATAGACCAAAAGATACAACACCTTTGAGCCACGCATAAAGATGAACAGGGAAGTGTCAGACGAACAACACCGAAAACCTAAACGAGTCAGATAAGAACTGAAACTTTGAAACCAGGCACGAGGAGCCTATTTAAGGCCATAGATGGCCTTCCGGAGACAACATACATGATCTGGATGACGAGAATCAGTGTATCCAGACGGCTGTTCCATGTAAACCGGGGAGTCAAGATGACCATTAAGAAAGGCATTCTTAACATCAAGTTGATGAAGAGGCCAACCAAAAGTGGTGGCAAGAGACAAAATGATCCGAATGGTGGAAGCTTTGACGACGGGGCTAAACGTGTGAGTGAAGTCAAAGCCAGGAACTTGAGAGTATCCCTGAGCAACCAAACGGGCCTTATAACGATCAATAGTGCCATCCGATCTATGCTTGAGCCGATAAACCCATTTGGAACCAACAATATTAACTCCGGAAGGATGAGAGACAAGATCCCAAGTACGTTGCTGACGCAGTGCATGCATCTCTTCATCCATAGCAGCCACCCAACGAGGATCCTTAAGAGCAGAATGAAAACCCCGAGGTTCAGTTTCAGCCAAAAGTGCCGCAAGAAAATCAGTGACAACATAATCAGAGTAATCCTTAGCAGTGAGACTGCCTGTCTGAGAACGAGTTGTCATGCGATGGTGAGGCGGCGGTGGTGGCGGTGGCGGTGGCGATGGCGATGAAGAATGGGGTGGAGTTGGTTCTGGAGAAAGGTTGGGTGACGATGTCGCTCTGGAATCAGGCATAAGTGGTGATCCAGAGACAGGTGATGGTGGAGATGCCTCTATAAACTGATCTGGTGAAGGCTGATTAGGTGCTGTCAAAGCCAGAGCATCTTCATAATCTGTGTCAAGAAATGTAGAGACATCCAAAGACTCAGGGGTCGTGGAGGATTGACGTTCCAATGATGGAAATGTAGTCTTATCGAAGCGAGTATGGCGTGTTAGATATACTTTCTTAGTGACCGGGTCCAAGCACCGAAACCCTTGTATTGAGAGTGGTAACCAAGAAAGACGCAAGGTGTACTGCGAGGAGCCAGCTTGTGCTGAGAGAACGGCCGAATATAAGGATACACCAAACATCCAAATGGATGAAAATTTGAGTAGTCCGGATGACGTCCATAAGCCAGAAAATACGGCGAGACATTATTAAGAACAGACGTAGGAAGCCTATTAATGGTGTACGTAGCAGTGGAAAACGCTGCATCCCAATAAGAAGCTGGCATCTGAGAGTGATGAAGCATAGACAATCCCATTTCTGTCACATAATGATGCTTCCGTTCGGCTCTACCATTCTATTCGGGAGTATACGGATAGAAAATCTGATGAAAGATGCCCAGAGCTGCGAAGTGAGAGCTCAACCGTGAATTTGTAAACTCAGTGCCACCGTCGCTTTGAAACACCTTAATAGTGCAAGAGAACTGATTCTCCACAAAGTTCTGAAACTGCAGGAATGTCTCAACAAAATCCGATTTTCGCTTCAGTGGATAATACCAAGTAAACCGCGAATAGTCATCGATAAAAATGGCATAATAAGAATATCTACTGGCAGATACGACTGGTGTAGGCCCCCACAAATCACAATGAATTAAATCAAGTATAGACTGCGCTCGCTTCGGATTGTCCATGAAAGAAAGCCTTTTTACTTTCGCTTTTTCACAAGCTGAGCAAAGAGAAGACTTGGACGACAAAGAGGTGACCTTGATATGATTCAGTTTATTCAATAAAGAAATGACGGAATGAGAAGTATGACCCAATCTAGCATGCCAAATATCAAAAGAAACTGTATTTTTATTGGATCGAACGTAAGCAACAAAGGCAGCACCACTCCGTTCAAGCACATAAAGACCATGATGACATCTACCCGACCTAAAATTTCCTTGTTTGACCGTTTTTGAATCACAAACGAAGACTCATCAAAAGAAACTACAGCTTCTATATCCTTTGTGAGCTTGCTAATTGAGAGCAAGTTTTTCGTAACATCGGGAATCACCAAAATATCTGATAATAATAAGTTACGAGAAAACTGATGACGACCAACATGTGTAATGGAAACATCACGATCATTAGTAAGAGAGACAGAACGGTTACCAGCATAAGGAGCAACACGATCAAGACCAGAAGACACTGAGGTCATGTGGTCAGTAGCACCAGAATCCATATACCAACTGGAAGTCCTTTCCTTCGAAGAAGTTGAAGACTGGAAAACATCGGCCACATTCGCAGACATAGGCGGACTGGAGCAATTTCGAGCGGTATGTCCAAACTCATCGCAAAATTGACACCTTGGGTTCCATCATTTCCGATGAGCAGAAAAAGTCGACGAAGGCGGCGGTTACACGCGCCGGAAAGGTAAAGTTTGCAGGTGGCGCGTGGCATTCACGCGCCAAGAGAGCTGGACGTTGATGGGCAGGCGCGTGATGCACACGCGCCAAGGCAGGCGAGTGAGGGAGGTCAGGCGCGTGATCCACACGCGCCTGTGGAGGCAGCTGCTAGAGATCGGGCGCGTGTAACACACGCGCCAAAGGGATGTCCCGCGCGTGTGGTTCACGCGCTTGTGACGTCGGATGCCTCCTGTCGGCGCGTGATACACACGCGCCTGGGTTGGAACTGCCTGCATTGGAGGTGGCGCATGCTCCACACGCGCCAGCGCTGAAGGCGGCGCGTGATTCACACGCGCCTGGGCTGACATTGGCCGATTCATAATTTTTTTTTTCAACCACGGGAGAGATCGTGGATAACGGAACGTCGGCACACCAATTGAGCAGCGGAAAAGGTGGAAGAAACACCAAAACGAAAGCACCACAATCAAAAATTCGAAGAAGAACCGAAATTGATTGGGATTTATCGATCGAAATTGGATTTTTGACAGATTTACAGGTTATTGGATCGAATAGGCTGATACCATGAGAGAATGTAATTCACCGTAATTGGTGTGTCTGTATTATGTCAAATATATAGGAGTACAAGAGTACAAATACAATGTATCTAGACTAGTCTAAATATGGTACATAAATATATACAAATCAATCACAATTATTCTCAAGATAATTGTGATATTCTATCACTGAATTTCAATCATACCGTTTCTGATGTGAACTAACTTCCAACACCCTCGCGCAAGTGTGCCAAGTGTAACATCCATTATAAAGGGAAGACTTGCACTTGAAACAAAGAGAGATCCGGGCCGAAACCTGACCCGAATACCAAACTTACTAGACTTTTAGGCACAAAGTTTCCGATGTGGATTTAATCTCAACATGTACAACGATCATATTTAATCGTGTAGTAGGAAACTATTTATTCCAAAATACACCTACAGAGTACTAAAATTATGGTGATTCTAAATGCAGGTCAATTTTACTTATGCAGGTCCAAATTAAATTTGAAATGACAATAATGTTTCTCTTAAATATGTATTGTAATTAACGAAAAAATAATTTACAATTTAAACACGCGTTAAATCATTATATAAACGGGTTTATGCATTCTAGATTAAAGTTTTAGAAATATATTTGTAAGAACTAATAAACGAATAAAGGGTAATTATAATATTTTTCCACTTTTATTTGACCTGCAGAAATAAACTAGATCTGCATTTAGTAAACACCTTAAAACTATAATCATACTTAAATATGGGGTCAAACATTATTCAGACGAGGATGATCTAGTTATTTTTCTAGTGTAAGCATTGCTAGTCAAATAAATTAAGAAAAAGTGTGACGTTAAGAAGTGACATTATTATTGGTAAAATAGAAAAAAAGAAAAAGGAAAAAAAAAGCATTTTTTAAAGTAAAATAGAGCCCAGAAACATTTTTTAAGACCCAGAGGCCATAGTACGTAATATTCTAAAAATACTTGTTTTTTTTCTGAAAATATATTTGACGAATACGTCATTGCCAAAAAAAACACTCAATATTCTTCATCTACGAGGTTGATCCAATCAAATCTAGAAAAATCTCAGCTAAAGTTTGCAACCCATCAAATATCGTCATTTAATCCCCATTAAAGAAAATCGGGAATTAAAGAAAATGAATAAAAATTTGACATCTATAGATTTCGAAATATTCCAGGATATTAAGCTTACTGAATTACAATAAAACAGTCAATCTGTCAAGAGAAACACATCAGATTCAGATTCAGCAGAAGATTGAACCGATAATATACATAAAAATAATCTGCTATTCTGCTACACTATGCTTCAGCTGCTGCAACTTGCACACACTGACCAAATATAGGAATCTTGATCCAATTGCAGTAGTTCCCACATCCATCGTTGTTCCTACAATCATGGTGACTGTAGCATCTGCAAAAATAGTAGTCCAGGTTCCCCAACATCTTATTTCTAATCTCCCATGGTGTTTTTTGCTGCGCTGATATTGATCTCATAGCTTCAGCCTTCCCTAATGACTTCCCCATCAGATCAAAACCTGATTTTATTTTTTTCAAAGTTTCACAAAAACAAAAACATAAGAGAAACTACCAAACCCCCGGAACAGATTAAGCAATTCGGAAAACAGAGCCGGAGATCTCGTTTCCGGCGACCTTTTCAAAAAGAAGAGACTGTGGAGGAACAGAAACTTACAGCATTGTGAAAGGAGTAAGATGAGCACTATGGAGACTGGCTTGACAAGGAAAGTCTGTTTCATCTTCTTCTTTCTGTAACTGACGTTTTTTTCTTCTTCGTCTGGATATTTCATTGCTTGAAGAAGTTTATAGAGAGTCTATGATGATATATACTAACTTAATAGCCAGCCTGTCGGCTATAGTTAGAAAGTTTGAGATTGATCATGGTGATGAAATTTGATTCGGATAATGGAGTATTAATATATTGTGAGATATCGACATTAAAATAATACCGACGCGCTAGTCTCACAGCTGGAGATGAGTTCAAATTCAAAATTTGAACCAAAAGCTACATCATCAGTTCCATCATGTACTTTTCTTACTTACAAGGACAAGAAGGACATGTGTAAAAAAGTGTGGTTTTTAAAGTTTTGAATCTGATATTTTAGTATTTGATTTTGTTTGAAATTTTATAGTTTTGAAATTATAAAATAATTGTTTTATATACATTCTGGGATGGCAATTCGGTCCACGAATTTTTACCCGCTCAAGTAAATAAAGTAATTTTTCTAAAATACCCGCCCATCAATATTATGAGTTACGGGCGAGTAATAGCCCATATGAAACCAAACGGGTCTAGGATGTCTAATGAGTAACATTAAACCCATCTTTTTGGTACCTTAATTACCAAAAAAGTTCAAAACCCTCATTTCGAACGTAGTACCAATTTCCAAAAAAAAATATAAACTATATTAAATAAGAGAAATTGAATAATACTTACACACGAGAAACTAAAATGACGCTTCAAATTTTAATAATTATAAACCAATACTAAATTTTTATTATTGGGCATAATGGTACCTATTAGATACCCTGTCCAAGATACCTACCCATCTAAACCCAATACATTTAAACTCATCAGTCTAATGGTCATAAATGAGTATTTGTTCATTCAGACTCAGCCCATTTTAACTCATTCCAAATCCGCCCATTTGAAACCCCTAATTCCTTCTGCCCTAACTTATAATGATTACATAAGGGTAAAGTTTGAGAAAGTTAATGACGGTAAAGTGAAGGAGAATGAGTTTTGGAGAAAGAAATAAGTTATATCCGGAATAAAGAGATGATATTTTTTTGGAGGTCCACTTGAATTAGGTGAAATGAGTAAGTAAAATAAATAAGATTACTAAATAAGAAAAGTGTGTAATTTAAAGTAAAATAGAGAGTAAGGCTCTCTCCCGTTCACCTTATATGGTGTTGTGCTGAGTTGTGCTGTGTTAATCGATGATGTGATGTGTTGATCAGAGTTGTGATGTGCTGATGAGTGGTGAGCTGTGCTGATCAGTGTTGTGTTGTGATTATCAGTAGTATGTTGTGCTGATCAGTGATATGCTGTGTTGATCTTGTGTTGAAAGTGTTGAATAATGTTCATATGAGTTGAAGAAAAAAATAATGCCTATTATTTAAGAAATAACAATTTTACTTAATTAATTTATTTTTACAAAATGTAAAAATACTAGTGTCCATTCAAGTTTAAATCGCCTGCTTTTTCGCACTGCACGACACTAAGTTTCCACCAAGAAAAACAGCATAGCCATAAGTGGAACGACGTGTCTCCAAGTAGTGTACTCAATCCGCATCAGAATATGCTAAAACCTCCGAAACACTATCATCAGTGAAAGTTAGACCACAATGTTGTGTGCCACGATCATATATGAGTATCCGAGTAATGATAGTAAAATGGTCATCTAATGGGTCCTGAAGATACTGGCTCATCACCGAATTGACTGCAAAGGACAAATCAGGTCGAGTGATGGTAAGATACTGGAGGGCACCCACAAGAGAACGATATAGTTTCAGATTGTGAAATGGACTACTAGTGCTACTATGAAGCTAGGACAACGGAAGGAATGGTGTAGAGACTAGTGTGGCATCCAACATTCATGCCCACTGAATGTCCCTAACATACTTGGCCTGACCCAAGAATAATCCAATAGCAGCATAAGTCACCTCCAAGCCAAGAAAGTAGATGAGGCGTCCAAGATCCTTGACAGAGAACTCCTGATCCGCACGAGCGATGAAACTGCGAATGGTAACACCATCATTTCCGGTCAGAATAATGTCATCAATGTAAATGAGGAGGTAGAGGATAACCGAATCTTGTGTGAACACAAACAGGGAAGGAACTAAAAGACTTCCAACAAAACCAAGGCCACAAACAAAAGCACTGAACTGATCAAATCATGCCCTGGGAGCTTGCTTGAGACCATAGATCGCCTCGTTCAGCTGACAAACATAATTTGATCGAGCAGGATCCTGATAGCCAGCCGGTTGGGCCACGTAAACCGGACTATCAAGAACGCCATTCAGAAAAGCATTCTTGACATCCAACTGATGAAGGGGCCACTTACACATAGTGGCAATTGCAAGCACAGTGCGGATAGTTGCAGCCTTGATCATCGGACTGAAAGTGTGATCAAAATCAAGACCCTGAACCTGAGAGAAGCCCTGAGCCACCAATCAAGCCTTATATCTCTCAATGGAACCATCCTTCTTGTACTTCATACGATAGACCCACTTAGGACCCATCACATTAACATGGGAAGGACGAGGAACCAACTGCCACTTCTGCTGCCTCTGAAGTGCATCAATGTCCTCATCCATAGTAGCAATCCAGCGAGGACCCTTAACTGCAGCCTTGTACGTGTGGGGTTTCCTTCTGGACCAAGATTTCAGCAAGAAGACCTGTAGCCATGAAATCAGGGCTAATATTTCGAGCAAGTCTAGTTCCATCCTGATGACGAGTGACCATTTGATGGGTGCGAGGAGCAGGTGGAACATGAGTAGCCTGCGAAACATGAGACACAGGAGGAGTCTGAGAGACTTGTCCGGAAGATCCTTAATCAATGCTAGAGGTGTCCGACGATCCACCAGAGGACGGACTTGAGGATACCGGCGAGTGTACAGGAGTTGCAGGATCGTACTCATCAGGTTTAGTAGGCGGTGTTGGTGAAGAAGACTCATCACACAAAGTGCAAGGCTGTAAAGGTGGTATAATCTCAACTGAGCCAGTCTCAAGATCAAGATCAGTAGGATCAATAAAGGAGGAAACATCAAGAGAGGAAAATTGAGCTTCTGATGATGCTGTAGAGAATGAAAAGTGGTTCTTGTCAAACCGAGCATGTCGAGTCATGCATATACGCCATCAAGCCAGATCCACACATCAAAACCCTTTGTAGTGCACACTGTAACCCAAAAAGATACAAGGCAGACTGCGAGGAGATAGTTTGTGTTCTGCTGTAGGACGAACATACGGAAAGACTCTACAACCAAAAGGGTGAAAATTGGAATAGTCAGGAGAATGTCTGAAAAGTACCTCAAAAGAAGATTTGTTGTCAATGACCGGGGTTGGCAGCCTGTTGATGGTGCAGACAACAGTACTAAATGCATCATCCCAGTAAGAAAGTGGCATGTGCGAGCGAAACAACATGGAGAGGCCCATCTCCGTGATGTGTCTGTGCTTCCGTTCCGCTTGTCCATTCTGCTTAGGTGTATATGGACACAAAACTTGATGGTTATTCCACGAGTTCTAAAGTGTGACTGCAACCTGCTTTTGATAATTTCAGTCCTAACATCACTTTGAAACACCTTGATGGGAGATGAGAATTGATTCTCTACGATTGCCTCAAATCGGAAGTAGATGTCAACAAAATCAGACTTACGGCGCAAAGGGTAGAACCAAGAAAACCGCGAGTAATCATCCACAAATAAGGCATAATAAGCATAACCATTCCCAGATACAACCGGGGAAGGTCCCCACAAATCACAATGTATCAAATCAAGAACATGATCAGCACGTCTAGAGTTCTCAATAAAAGAAAGCTTCTGTACCTTAGCCGTTGCACACGGTTCACACAAACCAGGTTTAGGAAGTACAGAAGTAAGAGATAAACAACCAGTTCTGTTTAATGAAGAAATAGTACTAGAGGACACATGTCCTAAATGAGCATGCCAAATCTCAAAAGAAGCTTGGTTTTTATTTGTCTTCACACTTGCAATAAAAGCTGCCACACCACTGTCCAACACATACAGCCCATCCTTGCTGTGCCCCCTGCCCAGGATTGTCTTACTCAGCTTGTGCTATCAAACGCAATAATAGCAAAGTTCCTTAGTCAACTTGCTAATCGTTAAGAGATTTTTTGTGATAGCGGCACAAGTAAAACATCAGACAAGTGTAAAGTATGGCTAATCCTAGCATCACCAATACCAGTTATAGGAATAAAAGCCTCATTCCAAATAGAGACTAGAGTGTTACCATTATAAGGAGTCACACTTGACAGATTGGATGCCGCGAAACTCATGTGATTAGTGCAGCCCGAGTCAACATACCAGGGACGTGGATCCGAAGGAGCCTGCAGAGCTGGGTAGGTCAGAAGAGCCTTCTGGTACTGCGGAACATACTGATGGTACTGCGGAGCACACTGCCGGTACTGTGGAGCATACTGCTGGTACTGAGAAGGAGCATACTGCTGAGGCTGCTGGGAAGCATATGGCTGATATAGTTGAGCCACATTAGTCTGAGAAGAGTGCAGAAACTGGTCCAGATGAGCAGCAAGGGATTGTTGACCATAGGGCTGAGTTGGAGCAGTTACAGGACACGGAGCAGCTGAAGAGCACTGTCGCGAAACATGCCCAAAACCCTCATAGGTATAGCACTGGACATTAGGATCGGATCTGGACATACCACCACCACCGGAAGACTGCATAGAGGGCCTGCCGCCACGGCAGCCGCCGAAGCGGCCATTTCTGGCCACACGTGGTTGCTGGGCGGTGGCGCCTGGTTTATGGGTGGTGGCGCTTGATTGTAGGGTGTTGGCCACGAATGCCACCGGTCCAGATCCGATCTGTCCCTGCAACGATTGATTCACCATAAAAGACTTGAAACGTCTAGTCTCATCAACAACAAATAAATACAAAGGTAAAGGGTTTCTGACAGATACAAGACCACTAAACTGTTGAAATTGAGTGCGTTGAGAAACCACATTAAATTATCCCGTTCACTAGCGGGATCACTCAAAACAGCCAACTGATCAAATATTTTTTTAAAACTAAGATGCAAGTCCTGAACAGTACCAGTCTGACGAATCATACCAACCTGATGACGAAGGTTGAAGGCGGCTGTGACTGTGTTGTGCTGGTACGTGCTGGCGAAGGTATCCCACATGTCTTTCGTGGTCAAACACTGGGAGATGACAATCCTGGCCTTTGGCGAGAGAGAGACCAAAAGAACAGCGTAGAGTCTCCGATCCAGAGTCAGTCAGGCAAGGCAAGCAGTCTGAGCTTTTTCGTAAGCATCCAACTCAGCCTTGGCAGCGGCGTCGGGCAAGGAAGAGGAAGAAGACGCGACCACAGACGGCGGCGAAACAACGGGGCAAGGAGTGGAGCCATCCAGATGGTCAAATAAACCTGAGCTTTGAGCACATACGTCACCCACTGCTTCCATTGTAGGTATGTCGAAGCATCCAACTTGGCCGGAAGCAAGTGGATCATGGTGGTGATGTTAAACTTGTAATCACTCAATGTCATTGCAAACAGCAAAACAAAAAATGCAAATTTGGTGAAAGGTGGAAAGAAGTCAGATGCGGCGTATGAAAACAAAAAATACAAATTTGGTGAGAGGTGGAAAGAAGGCCGGCGTACAAAGGGAGAGAGAGTGTGGCGGCGGAAAAAGGAGAAGGGGAAAGAGAGGGTTTAAGAACCTAGGCTCAGATACCATGTAAAGACTAATTTCCAACGTAATCTGTATTGACATACTGAGCAGTTATTTATACTTACAGAGAGAGTCATAACTGTTACAAATTAAACCCTAGGGACATACATGCAATATATAAGAATTATAAATAATTATCTTCTAAATCTTCCAAGTCTTCTTGTAAAGACTAATTTCCAACGTAATCTGTATTGACATACTAAGCAGCTATTTATACTTATAGAGAGGGTGTTACAAATTAGACCATTGGGACATACATGCAATATACAAGAATTATACCCAATTATCTTCTAAGTCCTCCAAGTCTTCTATTGTCACATATACACTCTGGGAAGAAAATACAAGATACAGATATATGACAGTGTCTTATGCCAACTATTTTTCCAGCTATATGTGACCATGTATTCTGGATTTCTAATTTCTGTGCTTCTCGGCATTTGTGATGTAGATCAGTACAAGATGATGAACCTTTTTTTAGTCTATCATTTTGTAGTCAGTTCAGTCAGACCATTCCGTTGTTGTATAAGTTTCAGTAGGTAGTCTAGCAACCTGCAATGCCACGTATGTTCATATTCAACAGGGTATGTGTGTGCACGTATGTTCGTGTTTGTGTCAATTCAAGGCTTTAGTGAGTATCTCTTTGTGTGTGTGAGAGAGAGAGATTATCTACGAGTGCCCGATGCATATTCTCTTGCAGATGTTGAGTTCTTAATGCATGTGTGTACTGTGGCACATGATCAATATTTTGAAGTGTTTCATAGCGCATATTTCAAAGGTGGTTTGGCATTAGGGTCTTTTTTGGGACCTCTGGACAGGGTTAGTGAGATTAACAGTTCACCAATTTCTCAGTCAAATTTTCCTCTTAGAAGTTATAAACCCTAAGTTTATTCCATTGTCTTTTTTACCTTGTAAATTATTAGGAAAACCTGTCTATTGTTTCCATTATGAGCAAGTCAAGCGAGTCATGTCTCTTGCTGCTTAAGGATTTCACGAACTTTGTACACTGTATATGAACATGAAAAAGACAGATACCCATTTCAGAAATGCTAAATAATTTAATGGTGATCGTTATTTCTAAAATGCAAAATCAACACAAAGAAAGCCTGTTCCAAATGCAAAATTCATTGAATTGTTAGGTTCTCATTTCAGATTGAAAGATACCTTAAGTCATTGAATGGTGCAGTTCATAATCTTTCGAATACATGCTACTTGAAAATTGAAATTGTCTTTGAACATCATCATTTGTTTATGTGGTTTATCTGTCACACTGGTGATATAAATTTACTCATTCAATATGAATGCGCTGGTGGGTCGGTTGATGTTTTACATCAGCATGGAGAGAACTCAGTGTCTGTTACTTTGTATAATTGAACTAGTACTCAGACTTGAGATTCTAACCAACCAAACTAAGAAACTCAATTTATAAAGATTTTGCTCCTTAACCTTGAACTCCCATGGGATGTGTCATTCTTTGCAGAACTGGTTTGTTCTGTTATCCTTTTTCCTTGTTTACTGTTAGTGACATGTCTTCTTAACAAAGCATTGGGAATTTGAAGATAAGACAACTTGCTTGACTAATAGCGCGACACAATGTTAGAGCATTTTTTGGTTCATTGAAAACTCATTTTCCTCCTATAGAGTTGTAAGTTTCTTATGATGTTTAACTAAGATTATCTGCTCCTCTCTCCATATGAATTGCACTAGATATGAATGTAGTGTAACTTCACATTATAATTCAAGACTAATCTCCAAATGTGCATATGAATGTGATGTTCATGATGCTTACATTATGTGGAAACTTTTATACTTCCAATCCCTCGATAATGTAAGAAAGCAAACTTTATTTTCATCGGATTACATCTTCATCTGGATACTTCTTTCTTCATGGTGCAGTACTGCTGTAGTTATGATTTCCGACTAACTTCGGACTAGAAAGAGTCTGATAGCAAAGTTCATATGGTCAGATATGACTTCAAGTTCAGGGTTCTGTTTGAAAGAATGTTACAGAAATTTGGCCTTTTATCATTGTGTTCCTCATCTTTAGGCCCTGTCAAGTTCAGCTGCTTGGAGCTGCTTGATAGCTGCTAAAACTGCTTGGAGCTGCTTGGAGCTGCTTGAGCTGCTTGAACTGCTTGGATTATTTTATTATTTATGGATGAATATTCGTATGTGATTTTAAATGTAATTAGACAAGTTCAAATGAACAATATTTCATTAACAACAATTAAAATAACCTCTTTAGTACCTAAATTTCAAAACATTTTATTTCTTTTCAAAAAAATTCAAGTCGGATGAAGTAAGCTGCTTGAGCTGCTTGAACTGCTTGGGGCTGCTTGGAGCTGCTTGGGCTGTTTGGAGCTGCTTGCAAGAAGTTGAACTTGACAGGGCCTTATTCTGCTGATTCAAATTGCTATACTAAAAGCCCTATCTTTATGTTCATGGTGTACCCGCTAAGAATTGTTAAATTTCTCTTAGTTCAAAGACAACAAAATGATTGGTTTTTCAGGTTGTGATAATAATGATAATAAATAATCCTCTGAGCTTATCTTGGCCGGGCAAACCTCCCGGACGTCGAGTTAACCAGAGGTTTGCAGCCAAGGCAGTTCATCATCTTCAAGCCCAAATCACACATATTTGAGCCTCCATATTGCTGAATTACACTTTCAAATGTCACTTTCTAGTCTGATTTTTTAATAAATTATAAAAAACCGTGTCAAAAATGTTAGGAAAGGTTGCAAAATTTCTTCTTTACCAAAAGCCTAATTCTTAGCTCACAGAAAACACCAACACAGACTTCAAATTGTTTGCAGATCCATTGTTATCATTCCAACAACAAAAAATGATCAACAAAAAGTTAAGATCTTTTAGTTTTAGCAGTGAATAAATCATAGGCCAAAGAAGAAAACTGGCAAAATCCCTTCTTTAAAAGCCTAATCTTTCTCGCAAAACCCCTTCATTTGAGCGTTTATTAGCAGCCAGAACACGGCGAAACCCAGATTTCACTCTCCTCACACACAGACACACAGTAATGAGATGAAAAAGGCTCAGATCTGTAGGAAATCGGGCAAGAGAGAAGGCTCCGCCATGGGCAAAGATTTGCCTCGCCAAGATACGGATCCGAATATCCCTAACCCGATCCACGACTCAGAGAACCAGTAGATAGATCATCACAGCCTCAGAAATTGCTTTTATTACAGAGATGGGATTCATTATGATGATGATGAAGATGTTGATGATGACATAGTACATGAATATGTTGTTATTGTTATGGATTTGGTGAAGGTTGATGAAGGGTTGTTGATAGGGAAATCATCGGTAAAAGTTGCAGAGAGAGGGGCAACAACCCTCAGAGACTCCCTAAACCTCCCTCCGCCACCTCATTCTGATCTACTGAGTCGTGTGTTTGAAATTGGAAAGGATTACTTCCGATTTAAAGTGATACAGCACTGTCTCGTTAAAAACAAGTCCTCCACACAAAGGACAACTACTCCACTACCGCAAATATTTTTATAAATATTTTAAATTTTTTTTGTAGTTGTGTCTAATAAATGTAAGAAGATGAAACTAAGGTTATTGAAATAAAATTTGTTGAAATAAATAATTATTATTTGACTTTTAGCAAGTGCTGTAGCAAAATTGTGAGAAAATATGTTGAGTCGTGAGTGAGTAACCTACTGAAGTATTTTGGAATGTGATGAAAATATTGAGAATAAGGTGAAATTGACATCGCTAAAGAGAAATTGCTTATGTAACCCTCGACTCTGGTAATAGTACGTATAAAACCCTCAATTATGCTTTAGTGCGATTATAACATTCCATTTTGATTTAATTGACTTTCCGGTAATTGTTGGCCGTCGACATGTGAAAAGATATAAACCTTGTTTAAAAATTAATTAAAAATATGAAATTGTGTGGTACTCTATCCTTCTAACTAAGCGCGACGTCGACAAATCGCCTGAACTGTCCACTGGAGTGCCAACTTCGGGTTGGTGATACAAGTTCGCCTCATCCTCACCAAAATCCCAATCTCACATCTGTAAAATTTCGCACCACCAAAAATGGAGCCAACCATGTCAGGAAAGGGTGTCGGCGGCAGCAAGTGATGCAATCGGAAGAAGGCGTTGACCAAGTCCATCAAGGCTGGGAAATGGAGTCGGGGCTCTGTACCTTGTATCTGGCCGAGAACTTGTATCTGGCCGCCGTTCTCAAATATCTCGATGCTAGGTATGTATATATAAACTCTTCTCAAATCTTACATTTTCCCCAATTTAAATCGATACTTTGAGCGAGATTGTGATTAATTTTGTATTTGTGTTTTGCTAGGTTTTGAAATTGGGCGAAAACGCTGCGAGGGAAAACAAGAAGAACGGTATCAACCCCCATACACTTGTTTTGGGGACAATGTATAATTGGGGAAACTTGTCCAGAGTGTGACGATTGTGAGCGGTGGTGTTTTGCCCAACATCAACCCGGTTCTTCAGCCCAATAAGACTGCCAGAGTTTAAGAAAAGGCATTGAAGCTCGAGGCCGCGAAGTCATCCAAGAAAGCTACCGCATAATTAGTTTCAGTATAGTATTGAGTGATCTGTTGCAATTTGCTTGCTCCTCTTTTGGTGTTCTACAACTACAAGATGATAATTAAATATATAGTTCGGTTTTCTAACTATATATCAAGTCCTATTCAATAAAATTTGGGGATTATTTAGCCTGATAGAGGGGAAACCTCAATAGTAGAGGTTGTATATTATTCATCAATATATAAGCATTACAAGGGTAAAAGAGTAAATGTGTAAACCCTAAATAAACCCTAGCAACACACAGGTTGGGCTCAAGGCCCAATACTACTTTCTAACATCCTGCTTAAGCTAAGCGTCAGATTGACTGAGACGCAAAGTTTGGATCTAAAGAACTCAAATAAGGGCTTAGGAAGACCCTTGGTGAAAATATCCGCCAACTGCAACGAAGTAGGAACATGACTAACATGGAGTTTAGCTAAGTCAACCAACTCACGAACAAAGTGGTAGTCAATGTCGATGTGTTTGGCCCGCTTATGAGCCACTGGATTCTGAGCTAAGAAGATAGCACTGTTGTTGTCACATAACAACAATGGAGAACCATCTAGAGGAAGTTGCAAATCTCGAAGAAGATGGCACAACTAGACAACTTCCGCAGCTGTATTTGCAAGAGCACGGTACTCGGATTCTGAACTTTAACGAGATACCATAGGTTGTTTCTTGGCACTCCATGAAACCAAGTTACCACCTAGAAACACTGCATAGCCATAAGTCGATCGTTGAGTCTCTAGACATCGAGCCCAATCAGCATCCGAATAGGTACAAACATCAGCACAAACAGTAGAAGAATCTCCTGAGCGAAATGTGAGACCGTGATGAGGTGTGCTAGCAACATAACGAAAGATTTGGGTAACAGCAGCAAAGTGATCTTCGCGAGGGTCCTGAAGGTACTGACTAACCGAATTCACCGCAAATGTGAGATCAGGACGAGTGATAGTCAAATATTGAAGTGCACCAACCAAAGACCGATAGAGGGTTGGGTTGCCGAACGGTGCACTAGTGCTGCTATGAAGCTGCGAGAGTGGTACAATGGAGTGGTCACCGGAGAAGTATCAGTCATGCCAGCTAGACTCAGTATATCCCTAGCATACTTGGCCTATACAAGAAAAAGACCAGATGGAGTAGCAGACACTTCAAGACCAAGGAAATAGTTAAGGGAGCCTAAATTCTTGATTGAAAACTCTTGATCAGTCCTAGTGATGAACTGCCTGATGGCACCAACATCATTTCCGGTCAGAATGATGTCATCTACATAAACGAGGAGATAGAGCAAGGTGGTACCCCGTGAGAAGACAAAGAGGGATGTGTCTGAAGTGCTACAACGAAAACCAAGTTGCCGAAGGTAGGAGTTAAAGCGATCAAACCAAGCTTGAGGAGCTTGTTTGAGTCCATATATCGCTTTCTTGAGACGACAAACATAGTCAGGATGAGCCGAATCCTTATATCCCACTGGTTGAGCCATGTGGACTGGAGAATCAAGAACACCATTAAGAAAAGTGTTGTTAACATCAAGCTGATGTAGAGGCCAGCGCTTGAGAGTGGCAATGGCAAGAACTGTACGAACAGTAGCTGCCTTGACGACCGGGCTGAAAGTGTGATCAAAGTCAAAACCAGAAATCTGAGAGTATCCCTGAGCAACCAAACAAGCCTTGTAGCGCTCAATGCTACCATCTGGTCGATACTTTAAGCGAAAAACCCACTTCAACCCTACAATGTTGGAAACTGAAGGACGAGGAACCAACTCCCAAGTATTCTGATGATGAAGGGCATCCATCTCCTCATCCATAGCTCGAACCCACTTTGATCCTTAAGAGCTGTACGATAGTCTCTAGGCTCGGAATGCTTCATAACCTGAGCAACAAGACCCATTGGAATAAAATCGGGATGCGTCTTTAAACGCCGAGTACCATCCTGATTCCGAGTAATCATCCGATGAGCACGTCGAGGAGGTGATTCAGGACTCAAAGCGAATCCAGACGATGGAGTGGGTGACACTTATGAAGGAGATAACGGTTGAGTAATCGATGGTGATGTCAGACCGGACGAGACTGGTGAAACTGGAGGAGATACTGTCTGGGTGACTGGAGTACTAACCACGCCGTCGGAGTCACAAACCATACAAAGAGTGGATACAGATGATGATGGGTTGGGTGATGAAGACACCGGCGATGATGTGGCCGCAGGCTCAAAAAAGGAAGAGAGTTCCAGATCCGAAATAGGTCGACCATCCAGCGAAGGTGCGGCATATGGAAACAAAGTCTCATCAAACCGAACATGGCGCGAGATATAAATACGTCCAGATGTTGGGTCAAGGCACTGCAATCCCTTATAACGAGAGCTGTAGCCAATGAAGACACATGGGATTGAGCGAGCAGCAAAATTGTTAACAGCAGTGGCACGTAAGCAGGGATATGCGCGACAACCAAAAGGATGAAAAAGGCTATAGTCAGGAACTGCTCCAAAATCCACCTCGAAAGGCGATTTTCCACCGATAACTGGGCTGGGTAATCGATTAATTATGTAGACTGCTGAAGAAAAAGTTTTGACCCAGTAGACTTTTGGTACCAAGGATTGAAACAGCATCACAAGACCAGTCTCAAGGATGTGGCAATGCTTTCGCTCAGCTCGGCCATTCTGAGCAGGAGTATAAGGTGAAGATATTTGCTGGTGAATACCGCAGGATGCAAGATGAGCCTACAGACGGTTATTTGTAAACTCTGTGCCTCCATCTGTCTGAAAGATCTTAACTTTGGCAGAATATTGGGTTTCAACAAACTTCTTAAATTGGAGGAAAATGTCATAGAAATCTGACTTATGTCGCAGCGGAAACCACCAAGTGAGAAGGAAAAAATCATCAATAAAAGCTACATAATATGAAAAACCTTCTGCAGACAAAACTGGTTCTAGTCTCCACAAATCACAGTGCACCTTGTCCAACAAGTCAGTTGCCCTCGTGTCACTAATAGAGAAGGGTAGACGATTGCTCTTGGCCATCTGACAAGAGGAGCAACTAATAGGTGCAGGCTTGGTAGAAGAAACATAAATATGACCCAACTGATGCAAGAACTGGACAGTATCATGAGAGACATGCCCAAGTCGAGAGTGCCATAACTCAAATGAGGCTAGGAGTTTTCCATCACGTAATTCACCCAGAAAACAAGAATTTCCATTTTCCAATAGTAAAGACCCTCAAAGTGACGCCCTTTGCCAATTATTTTTCCCGTAGGCTTATGCTCGACCGAAAAATGTCATCATCAAATATAACTCTAAAGGGTAAATCACTAGTAAGCTTACTAATGGAAAATAAACTCCTAGTAATATTGGGAACAACCAAAACAACATGAATAGAGAATCCCGAAAGATGACACTGGCTGATATGGGAAAAAGGTAACAATTCGCCATTACCAACAACAATAGAATTAGAGCCACGGTAGGGGAGTACCTTATCAAGATGATTGAGATTAGCGGTCATATGAGATGTGGCGCCAGAATTAACAATCCACTGATGATGGCTTGAATTGTGCATAATTTCTCGAGACAATCCTTTATCAGCAATCCAATTTGAGGAGCGATTTGCTGGAGATAAGGACATGATAGAAAATTGAAAAATGAGGCTGAAAACCAAAATGGAACAGGAACAGGCGCGTGAAGCTACGCGCGCAAAAGGCGCGTGAAGAGGCTGAAGATCGCGCGCAATACGCGGTGAAAGTCAACGGGCGCGTGGTTTCACGCGCGGGGTTATCTAGCTCGCGCGTGATGTCACGCGCGCTTGTGCGCGTGGATGTGAGTGGCCTGGGAAACTTCTGAACACAGACGGCCAGTCTGCTGGTTGAGAAGAAAGCTGAACGGCCGGATAAGATGACGAACGAAAGAGGTGGCGATGACGATGAAAAACAGAAGTGCCGGAACAAGAACAATCTCCTATCAGAACCAACGTGGGCGAGACAATCTGATTTGATTAGCGAGGGGCCGGAAATAGAGACGGCAGTGCAATGATGGCACAACGGCGGCGGCGCGGCAGTGCAGAGGCGGCACGGTGGCGTGGTGATGCAAAGGCGACGCAGCGGTGGCACTTTGACGGTGCGATGGTGGCACAATGGAGGATGAACGGAAGTGTACGATAAAATATAAACTAGGGTTTAGGATCGTTTTGTTCCTGATACCATGATAGAGGTGAAACCTCAATAGTAGAGGTTGTATATTATTCATCAATATATAAGCATTAAAATGGTACAAGAGTAAATATGTAAATCCTAAATAAACCCTAGCAACACAGGTTGGGCTCAAGGCCCAATACTACTCTCTAACATAGCCAGAGGGCATTATTATTTTTAATAGAAAATTTAAAGGGTATTTGTGACATTTTATATAGACATCTAGTCAGAGTTAAATAACTGAAATCACTCAGAGTTATGTGTGCAAATACTAGTCCAATCGAGAGTTATAATGTCACTAAATAAGTTGAGTTATGAACGCACTCTTACCAAAATTGAGGGTCATAGCCTTTTATATAGTTATTTTCATCAAATCATTCAGAAACTTGTTTAATACTTAGTAGACTTGAATGCTATTGTTCCGTGGTAAAATATTGTTACTTGAATGTGTTGTTACAAGTTTATATAATAAGAAATTGAAAGTGTGAAATGACAAATTTATATGAACATGAATTAATCAAATAATTCAACTTTAATAAAGTGATTTTTTTATAAAGAACATATCAAGTTCCTTCCATATAATAATGTATTGTAATTATTATTATTGCTTTGATTACACGAGATCTATAATACTAGTATATGAAACAAAAACAAATATTAGAAAGAAATAAACGATTGATAACACTGTTTACTTTGTCTAACAATCTAATAAACTTGATTAATTACACTTCATTTGAGGAGCAAAAGACTTTAATAGATAGCTTGCCATGAATCTATATGCTTGTTGTGTCATATGAATTCCATCCCAACTTATATGATCATCGGGGTTGGGACAAGGTGCAACTCCGGGTGCCCCACACGATCTGGTCCCATGCCCACAACAAGCGGAAAATTTGTCCTTAAATCCTAGATTCCGGGCCTGATTTAAGATCGACAAAAAAGCATTATAGTAATCGGCGTAAACGATAGCAATGTTAGGATGCTCCTTCCTCAATTGTTGTATGGCTTCTTGTAAGATGCTATTGTGATGAGCTGCAAATCTGTTTAATCCGGATAAACATCGGTTTGAATCAAGTGATTGTGTTGGAAAACGGTTGAGATAAACCGGAACACAACCAATTGGGAAATTTCCAGGAACGATGACATTAGTCGCTCCATGGTTAATTACAGTCCTTACAGCACCAACAATGGTTTGAACTACTTGTGGTATCAAACTTTCTAGTTGATTTATTGGCTTATTAACCGTGAGTAGTGCGTAGTTATAATCGTTTCCCCCGATCTCTCCAACAAACACAAGCGCGTTCTTAAGTGGATTCATGCAATCTCCTAATTTATGTTGACAAACATAGTTGAGGTGAGAATCCATCCATTGCAATTGTGTGTGTAGTGAAGCATTTGTTGATAAACCCCTAACGCCATTGGCCTTCAAACTTTGTTCAGACATTGCCGTAGAACCAGCAACTGCAAAATTAACTCCATGCTTGAAATCAGCCCCCTTAATTACTCTCTCATATGGATTTAGAAACGGAATACCATATGATCTTGCAAAATAATCAATCATGAGCATACCATTGGAACATCTTCCCGTTGGTCTTCCGAACGTCATTCCATAAGGAAACCGATTAGATGAAGCGGATGGTGCTTCGGTAGCACGGTTTCCAGTGTCTGAAATAGAGTCACCAAATTGATAAATTTGATTAAACTTACAAGCTTTCAAACTTTCACCATTGTTAACTTTGTTCGTATGTAACTTCCTAGCGTTCCCAACATGAAGTCCGGGAATCAAAATGATGATTAAAATAACAAACCAAATCAGCTTCGTAGACGAGGTCTTCATTCTATTTGTCAAGCTATAAAAAATTTGTATGCCTTTGCACCTTACTACGGCATATATTTATAGGATGGAATTGTACGAAACCGAATTGAATTCGGTCTCTCAAATCCCATATGAATTCATATCTAATTTGATATATTTTCCGATAACAATTATGAAATGGTGCACATATGTGGTATACTTGAAGTTGGTAAAAAAGAATTAGTTAGCATTTGATACGAAACCAAGACTAATTAGGACTTGCCATTTGAATATACCGGGGCTGAATAGGATTTGATAACAAAGTAAGAAGACAACTCTTTTTCAATGCAATTATACACCTCCATATTTATAATGAAATTAGTTTTAATCCCCATTCATTATTCATTGAACTAGCATAATGGACCGCACGTTGTGCGGTATGTTTAGAAAACTTATGAAATATATGAATTTAATTTGACAAAAAATGTAAATTTAGCTATTTACATTCAAAAATTAAGGTGTATAGTATTAATCCGTGCTTATTGTTTTCCTAAAGTACCTATAAATGTTATATGAAAGGCGGGATTTTGATTAAGTACGGTATACGTATTAAAATTTGAAAGTAATTTATTAGCTTATATTTATGTAATGTAATTCTTGTATTAAAGATATTTATACCCCTATTTTTGTATTCTAAATTCTATTACAAATTTAGTTCAGCTTTGTGGACTCTAAACTTGATTAAAAATTAATCAACCATGGCTAGTTATTTAGTATTTTTTGAATTTCAATTAGTTCACATGAAGTTCATTAGATTGAAAGATGGGTTAACTTAAATCAAATTTAATGTTTCATCCAATTTTAATAATTCAATTCAATTTTATTAAGTTTGCAAAATTCTAATTTAAATTCACTTAAATAATATTTGAAATTTTAAATTGAATTTGAAAAAATTTAATTAGATAAACTAAACCAAAATAATTCAAAATAATACAAAAGTTCTCAATTAGATACACAAAATTATTGATGCGTAAGACTACAAATTATAAAGAGCCTATAATCATCACAAAATTGTAGCTCTAACATAAATATTAATTACCAAATTAGTCCCACGTAATCACAATATAATGCTACTTTTTCACAATTTATGTCAGAAAAATATAATCATTGTAACACACAAAAATTCGGAACAACAAAAATTAAATTAGCAGAAAAAGCATGCAAAAACAAAAGATTACTTACCTTGATTAATGGCTCAGATAAAAAGGTTTCTAGATTCACCATTTGTGCCCAACAATCATCTCTGTATTGTGCCTGGAGTGGTTCATGTAAAAAGTGGAACCTTATCAATTAAAAGAGGCATGAAGAAGAAGATACGGAGAAGCGGCATATATAGCGAGCTGTTAGACGTGCCGTGTGTGTATCCTGGTGGTACACTCTGAACTCCGAACGTGAAGACATGGAAATCCGATAGCCGCTTTGTGATATCCTTGGAGCCATCTTCTATGGCAATGTCGTAGCAATCAAAAACTTGAAATCTAGCAATCAAAAAGTTCAAACAAAGACTTGCCTCAAACAAGAAAGCCTTTGTATGTTGCTCATTTTAAGTTTCTGCATCCATCCACTCATATGTTTAGAAGGAACCCTGAAAAAGCAGTGATCAACCACAAATATATTACAACGAAAATCACAGAAACAACAAAATCATTAACACGATAGCACGATAACACGAATACACGATCGTGTCAAATTTAAGTCCTAAACTGAATCTAGAAAGTCCAATGACTAAACTAATCCTAAGCATACAATGCAATCCCACAGACTAACTCTAATGAGGCGGCAAGAATGGTGGGCCAATCGTTTTCAGGCGGCAATATGGCAGTCAAGGTGGTTCAATCGGAGAAGTCATCACCATGATCGCATCCAAGAATCTGAACGTAAGAGAGATCTTGGGTTTGTTAGGTAAGCATAAACCGGAGATCAAATCGGGGGGAGAGGGAGCCACCACCGCCTTCTATATATCCGCACACAAGGCAGTCACGATGAAGTCGGTGATCACTATCCTGCTGAAATCAATAACAAAAAACATCATCGACGAATAAGCATGCAAAAGACATCATCAACGAATAAGCATGCGTGACAATGGCGAGTAATGTATAGATGATATACATACTTAAAGGAAATTGTGTCCTAATCCAACTACAATATGCACATGATGATAAAATAATAAACAAAGACAATGGTGAGTTAAACCATTTTGAAAATATCTAGCGTAAGAAAATATGACATGAAAATGGAATGAAAATATTTTATGATATACAGATATATTTGGTACCCAAATACTGAAAAAATAAGTATGTGCGTTATATAGGAAATATTATAGGCGGAAGTAAAGGGAGATATTATATAATTTTTTTATATGGTAATATACGATAATGTAGGAGTTGGGATGAGTTGTATTTGTGTGTAATTGATGTTAATGTAAAAGGCGGAAATACGTTAAGAAATATAATGAAACCATTGATAGGCGGCAAGAATATCAATATCAAGAATATCAATATTGAAAGACAATATTCTGTTGGTGCTGTATATAGACTCAGTTTCCGGCTAAAACGAATATCGCATTCCATGTACCACACATTCATATTTTCCTTTCGCAGACGTGTTAATTAGTTAGCATGATGAAGAATGAAACAAAAAAAATTAAAAAAAAACAAAAAAATGAATATATAAAAATGGTAGGCGCCGGAATATGGTGAACTTGCGGTGGTTATGTGGTGGTTTTAGTCAAAACTACGTAGTTTCATTCTTTTTAATGCTTTTTATTAATTTATTTATTGACAGGAGTAATAACTCTTCTAGTTCCCTTTAGGATGATATGATTCATACACACATTTTTATTTTAAATCCAATCGTTTGATGAAATTGTGTGTTTAATTTTTTTTATTTTACTTAAGCCACAAAATATGTCATGCTGAAATAATCTGAAAATTGGTGTACTTAAATTAAAAAAATTCCAAACGGGACCTTAATCATGTTTAATTACTAAATAGCAGCGAACTCCTTTATTTATTTAATAATCATCCTTACAACACGTGACTAAAATTAGCCATCAGATCAAACATTTGATCGGTCCAGATTTATTTTCAAACTGTACTCCAAAAAACGCCAATTTATAAGGCGCCAAAAGGAGTACATAAAAGGCGCGCATAAGAGGTGCCAATTTACAGAAAAAATATGTACCAATGGCGCTAGATCAGCCAAAAAATGGCGCCAGTTTCAACTAAAACCCTGCTTATAAATATGAACACAAATTGCTTGGGTTTAAGGCATGGATGGCTCAGGGTCAGTGATAAACAGAGGCGGCAGAGATTAGGAGTTTTCATAAGGGCGGTTTGCCAACCTCTGCCGCCAATGAAGCTTCTGAATTTTTTATAAATTTGAACCGCCCTTTCTGTAAAAGATGCTGATATGCTGATGATTTCTGCTGCAGTTCCATTCACCATCTTCATCAATCAATCATAGTTAGGTTTTGTAAGAGGCGGTGATGATTTCGATGAACCTCTGAGCCGGGTTTCGGAGAAAGGGTTGCCGTATCTTGGCCGGGCAAATTTCCCGGACGGCGAGGTTCATTCGCAACCGGAATTTGCAGTCATGGCGGTTACCCTTCTTCGTCAACAATTCATAAATCTGAGCCTCAATTTTACAATTTGTTTAAAATCGTTCTTGCACGTGGTTTAATTGTTTAATTCTCTATTTTTTGGGGGGATTTTGAGTGACCTTTTGCTGTTCTTCAGAAGAAATCGGAAATCATGGGCTGGGGATACTGAATCAGGCTGACGTTTTGTAAAATCAAATGATGCCTTTTCATCTGTTAATCGAGCGTTATCCAAGTTTTGCCATCGTTTTACTGAACTTGAGCCTAAAATATGAGTTTGGGATATATAAATTAACGTAAGACCATAAAAAAAGTACTCCCACATGTGACATCCTTTCAAAAACACGAATCATAACAATGAAAGCTAGCTAGCAAGGCTGAGCCAATGCAATTGAGATCATTTCCCAAAGAATGTGAACTGGCGTTTGCAGCCACGGCGGTGTCATAAGTCATAACCATAATGCAAGTCTATATTGATCCGACCCTTATTCTAAAGCCTAATACTGTAAATCCGAGCCTTGTATGAGTGGTTTGCTCCACGGATATGTTTTGTTTTAGTTTGTCTCTTTTATTAAATGATGAAATGGATGCATGGTTTGTTTCAGGTATGGTTAACTCAGTTGCAGATAATAAATTTCAGCCAATAAGTTGTGTTAAAAAGTGCATACCTTAAAAATGGTTTATTAAAACTGGCCTGTATTATCCATGGTCTCTTTGGAGTGTAGTATGGATGTGGTTTGTAACTATGTTAGTCCCTTCTTGTAGTATGTGTACAAAAAAATTGTTACTTTGTGTGATTTTATACTGCGTTGAATTGATTCAGAATTGGATATCTACAAACTGCTGGTGCAAGTTCAAGGAGACTAGCATGAATAGCAAAAACCGTTTCCAGTTACTCATGGCAAGTTCAAGGAGACTCATGGTATGCTCATGAATCTGTAGACTCTCAATAGTCAATATGGGTTGTACAAAGTACTATATAGTGGTTGCATTTTATATCTTTTAAATATAACTTTGAAACTACACTCAGTATTTGCATAGAAAAACATGAACATGATGTTTGATGGCTGCATTAGGTGGAACCTGATGCCTATGAAATTTTTAAAAAAACAAATATTCTGTTCCTCAGATTCTTGATCATCTGGAAATTGGAATTTAATATGATGAGATTATGAGTTTGCACCATTCCTATGCCTGTTACTTTAGTCCAAATGATGTCACTTATCATGCTTCATAAGTCTCAAGCTTCGAGAAGCGAAGTACGATCTTGTTTCTCTGTAGCTTGATTTCTCAGCATTAAGCTTGGATAATTTCTATAAAGTTAATGGCAGTTGATAAAGGCCAGAACCAAAAGGAATGCTCTAATTTTAATGTGCCACTTGAAAGTTCATCAGTTTTGATCTTCTGAAATGGTTTTGATATGATGTCACCAGTTTGTCCTATGCTCCTATGAGTAGTTGAAGTTCATCTTGTTTAAATGTGTAAAGCTGCATCAGAAATGCGAAAATAAAATAAATCCCCACGTTACATTATTCAATATGGTCTTTGCAGTCACTAATATTCACTCAATCCCGGCTTCCATGGAAAAGATTCTGCTGATGATTCATGAGTATGTGTTTCTCTGATCAGATGCTATATGCATAGAAGTTCCGACCGATGACATTCGAGTAACAGTAACAGTAACAGTAAGTGATATTTGTATTTTGTACCCTCATTTCATACCAGTGCCCTAGAACGTTGGATTTCATTTTTCAAGGTCTTGTATTTTTCTTGGTTTTGATCTTGTTAAAGATATTATTATAATTTCAATGATATTTTATACTACGCTGGTAAAATATCGGACAACTTATAAATTTTGATTTTTTTGGCATATGCTAGATGCAATTCGTATTTTACTTATTTTACTGTCCAAAATAAAAATACGTTTTTCGATATATATGATATGGTCAATAATTATGTATATCAGACATATGTATTATATATATTACTTCTATTACATACAGTTGCAAATCATTTATATATGATAATCATTGTATATATGATAATTTAATAAAAATACGGACCGCAAATAAATAAAATACGTGTTAAGTGCAGCAGGCTAGTTTTCTCCTGACTAATTTGTGAAGAGTTCATTACTTGGGCAGTCATCAAGGGCTCTTCGGTCCCACAGCTAATCTATAATGTTCTGAACAGCAGATCCAAAATATTCGGGTGTGTTTGGGTTGGGTAAGTTTTTGCAAAACTTGAACTATTCAAGTCCAGTTTTGTAAAATTTTGTTTGGTTCATCAAATTTCTCAAAATTCAGACTTGCAAAATTCTAAAAATCAATCAAAGATTTTGTTTCATACTTACAAAATCCAACCCAACCAAACAAGAATTTTGCAAAACCAGACTCTCAAAATTCCACACAAAAACCCTAATTCTCAAAATCTCAAAACAAAATCCGGACTCTCAAAAATTTTAAGAACCAAACACACCCTTCTTAACATAGTTATGAGTACTCGTCATTTCCCTTTTCAATCTTTCAGACCTTATATTCCCAGGGGAGACAGCATCAGATGGTCGGACCTCCGGTGCTTCGCTTTTGCATCCTCAAGTCAAAAGAACGGCTAAAGCTAAAGCTGAGTGAGTAATTAAAGTCGTCATTAGTTTGGCGCAATCAAAGGTTTGATGTTTATTGATAAAAAGTGTTGGCATCCCACGACACTCATTCTGCTTGCGTGCTGATGCCACTGAAGTAAAGTAGCTAATATAAAAGGAAATTGTATTATATTGCTGTTAATCATATTACATGAAGAAAAAATCATATTATATTGTGTAGTGGATTGAAGAATCAAGAATGAGGTCATACAAACTTACGTTGGAAGTAACCTACTTTAGTTAGCTCGCACTGTATAAAAGATGCAGAGGAGCCGAAGTTTGAAGAGTAAATTAAAATGGAGGATGCAGCAGCGAGCCTTTTGGTAGAGACAGCCAAATTGCTGCTGAATCTTGTGAAGAAAGAGTTACAACTCCCCAAAAAAGTCCGAGATGGAGTTGAAAGCCTGAGCGTTGAGTTCGATAGCATTAAGAATTTTCTACTGAATGCCAGACGTCTAGATCGTGAACACGCCGATCCAATGCTCGTAGGATTCATCGACGACCTGAGGGGGGTCTGCGCTGATATTCAATTGGTCTCCAACCAACTCCATTATATCATTGATTCACATCCTAGCCTTGAGGGTGGAGCAATAGTCATTCAAAAGCACTGGAGATATCACCGGATTGCGCGCGAAATAACTCGCCTGAGAGAGAGAATAACCCAAATCCACGATGATCGGAGAAACTACCGAACCAGATACGAAAGCACTCTTCCGGCGAATGATTTTGGCGCAAGCAGCAGCGGCGGTGCAGAGGAACACTTGGTGGATAAAGCTTACCTGGTGGGCATCGACGACCCCAAGAAAGCCCTCATTTCAAATCTTCTCACCAGTTTTGAAGACTCTAAGCCCAGAGCAGTGGCCGTCTGCGGCATGGGTGGTTCGGGCAAAACAACTCTTGTTGCTCAGGTGTACGATGATGAGGCTGTCAAAGACCATTTCAAGATCCGTGCCTGGACTAAGGTCTCACAGAAATGGGAGTTCCGCGGGATAATCATGGACTTGATACAACAAGTGGCGAGCCAAGTTGAAAAACCAGTTCCATCAAACCTGGAGACGATGCAGATTTTGGAGTTGGAAAAGGCTTTGTTGGAAATTATCAAAGAAAAGGAGACATACCTCATTGTGTTTGATGACGTTTGGAGCACCGAGATCTGGAATGCTTTCCGATTACTGTTACCACCCGGAAACAGCTCCAATACCGGTGGATATCGCGTCATGTTCACCACGCGAGACCACGGGGTGGCAAAGGCGGCTATGTTACCATGCGAAGGTTACCTTCACACCATGGAGATGTTGAGTTCCACTGATTCATGGAGTCTGTTCTATCAGCGCACCTTCGGGGATGTTAATAATTTCCCCAATGAGCTATTAGGTTGTGCAAAAAGGATACTTAACATATGCGGCGGTCTCCCACTGGGTATCGTCGTGATTGCTGGACATCTGGCATGGATAGGGGATCTGTTAAGCGAATGGGAGGCAGTTGCAACTCGCCTGGAGGAGCGTTGCCCGAATATTGTCAACAAAGGTGATGATATGGCTTCCAACATTCGCCGGATCAACGAGACAATTGCGCTGAGCTATGATGATTTGCCCGACCAACACAAGGATTGCCTCTTGTACACCAACATCTATTCTTCGTTAGATCCCCTAATATCCTCTGAAATGTTCATGATGCTACTAGTTGCCGAAAAAATTGTGGATGACACAGAAAGTGCATGGGCTATACTGACAAAGCTGGAAAGAAAGAGCCTGATCCAGCTGAACCAAGGGCGCTACAACGGACCACATGCTACGATTCGCATTCATGATCTCATCGGGGAATTCATATCCACCAGGTCCAATCAGGAGTATACATCCACCACCATTCGCACCACGGAGGAGATAAGCAATTGGTCGGCCAAAACTAAGGTAACTAGGCTTGTAATTCACCCTAGGTTGCTTGATATCACCAGCCCTGAAAGCCCTCTTTACGCCAATCATTTCCGCTCCATTATCAACTTCAGAAGAAAGAATTCAATTCAAGATGGAGTCCTACCCAAGCTCTTAAATCATCCCCACTCACTAACCGTACTTGATTTAAGAGGCTTTCCGATGAAGGAAATTCCTGAACTCGTTTTCAAGCTAACCCTGCTAACCTTTCTAGCCCTAGGCGGCATTACAAAAATCCCAACATCCATCAAACACCTTAAAAAGCTACAGTTCTTTCTACTACAGTTAACACGTGTACAAGTATTACCTGAGGAAATCACACAGCTTCAAGACCTTTGTGTTGTTATCATACATACTTCTGTACCTGTACCTGGTCCTTTGACGAGTACTGGATTTTTAGCTCCAAAGGACATGGGACACCTTGTGAAGTTGCAAAATCTTCACACCATCAATGTCGGAGGAAGTCATGAGACTGTGGTGGATGAAATAGGACTGTTAGTTCAGTTGAGAGACTTATCGATTTCCAACCTGAGAACAGAAGATGGTAAAAAACTCTGTGCCTCCTTGGGGAAACTCGGGAAACTGCACGAGTTGTTTGTTGCTTCTTCTTCTTCCGGCGGAAGTATTCCATTGGATCTGGATCATGATCTTGGCGCAATCAACCCTCTTCAATCTCTTCACCAACTTGATTTATATGGAGAGTTGAACACGATCCCGAGATGGATTAAACATCTCCAAAAGTTGGAAAACATAACCTTGTATTCGAGTAGGTCAGCGCAGAATCCAGTGGAAGCTCTTGAAGACCTTCCCCACTTGACCGATGTGTGGTTGATAGATGCTTACACAGGAGAAGAATTGATGTTCAAGGCTGGAAAGTTTCCCAAGCTCAAGTTCATAAACATCAAGGTGTGTCCAACTGTGAAACGCGTGGAAATTCAGAAGAACGCAATGCCTGTTCTCAACAAGCTAACCCTGGACACATTTCCAATCTTGGAGGAGTTGCCTCAAGGTATCACACATTTGGGTAAGCTTCAAGAGCTGATTTTGTTTGCTGTTAATCCAATAATTATTTCAAAACTGGAGAACAAGGTTGACGGTTCGGAATACGGAAAGATCTCAGACGTTCCTAGAGTTATGGTTGCAGAGTCTCCTGATGATAGAGGTGTGTGGAAGATTCGCCCGCTGTCAAGAAACAGGGAATTCCATGTTCAGCCAACTCCTGATGCTCCTACAACTACAACTCACCCTGCCACCTATTTCACTCCATGGACCCTGCCCCTGGCCTTTCTCTTTTTAATTCTCTCTGTACTTTTTGTTTATTTTCAAGTCTGAGAGCGCTGGCCTGTTAAGGTTGTCTCTCTAGTAAACCTGCATTTATTTTTCGTCTTCTGTGATTTGGTTTTCTTCCATTTCATTTTTGTAACTTGCAGAACTCTTGATGTTTGGTTCTGTAGCAGTTTCTTGTGTAAGCCTGTGTCTGTAGTCTGTACACTGCGTGTTTTTTTAAAAAGAAGAGAAAAGAAAAATATGAAAAAAATATCATCTCAAGGATGAAAGGATCACTTTGTCTGGTTTGTTTCTGAATTGTTTACTTGCCTTGTTTTACGGTCTGAAATTCTTAGTCAAACTCACAATGTTGGCTGAAATTAGTTCGGCAACTAATTTTTCGACTGCCCTTGTTCCTGCTCTCACCACCAGCACTTCGGCAACTCCGCTCATTCCTCTGTCGCGCTGTTATCCTTACACATGGAGGTTCTCAACAAGGTATTCTTGCTCTGAGTGCCATGGATCCACTGAGCCATCAACTTAAGGAGTTAGAGGATGGCTTTGGCTTTGAAATTGCTTCCAAATTGTTGGAGTTGAAGGCTAAAGACAGTGCGATTGCTTTGGAAAAAAAGTTGAACTAAATGAAATTGACTGTGCTTCAGATGACAAGAAGAAATTGGTTGAAGGACTTGCAAATACCACGCAATTACTCATTTTATGCAGAGCCAACACTTATATGTCAGTTGACTGTATTTATGCATAATGCAATAATTCGTACAGTGCAAAAAAAGAATGATAATATGAATTGTGTTTTATTTATAGATGATATGAATTGTGTTCAAACTTGTAGAGATCATGTTACACACTGCCTTCAGACAGTCAAACAATCCTTTATCTTGATCATGTAAGGCTTTGTGCATGTTTTTTTTTTTTTTTTAGCAAACCACTATATAGTGGGGATATTATAGAGAAATTATACATGCAAGTCCATGTTTACTAAATGCAGGTCTGAAAAATATAATATGTGGCCCTGAATTGTGCTAGTGCATCCAAATATTATATTTTGGACCTGTATTAATAAACATGGACCTGCATGTATAACCAAACCTCAAAAAAGAACCAAGATACAACTATGATACACCTAAGCCCCGAGAACAAGCCTAAGTGTACGGAGGTAAATTCCCAAAATATTGGAAATGCTTTACAAAAGAATAGGAACTAAAGTCCTATATAAAAGAATGTAAGTATGAAGATATTAGGACCTATTAGAGAATTGCTAGGCAAAACTCAATGTGATCACAATAAAAAACATACACTACTCATATATCTATGTCTATGAGTCTGTGAGTCCCTAAACTAGTTATTGCATTAATCTGTAGGGGACTAATTACTGGTGATTTGTAGCAGTTGTTAGCTTCCAAAACTTTGATGTCCAAGCTGAGAGGTGATGTCTGTGATATGAAAAAGTGTCTGGCAAGCTCCAAGTCTCTTCCATTAATGATTATCTGCATTAGGAGCAAACAGAAGAGAATTGAGAGTAGTATCAATTTAAGGAGGGTGCAATCTAAGAGTAGGAGTACCGTCCTTATCTAATATGTAAAGGCCTAACACAGAATGTGGCAAAGACTGAGCAGAGTGAAAAACAGAAGATTGCTTAGTCAAAATGGCATGCTTAGATAAAGCATCTGCAACAGTATTTCCTTCCCTATATATATGATGAATATCAGAATCTGGACATGCATGTGCAATATCATGAACTAGGGAAAACAGTCTCAAGGAGCAAGCTCGGGATTTTTGATTATATTTGTTGCTTGCTTACAATCAAATTCATATGAGACTGGGAGGCTCATTTCAGTACTTATCTTTATACCCAATCCTTTTGCTAATAATTCAGCATGCAGTGGGGATATTGACTGAGTATAAACATTTTTGGCTACTACTAGGTTCCCAACAGAATCTCTAATAATTATGCCTAGCCCTGTTGCATCAGATTGCCAAGAGGCATCTGTATTCACTTTAAAATGAGTTTCAAGCTTGGACCAATATATTTTGGAAATTCTTGGCTTTGGAGGTTTGAAAAACTTTGGAATAGCCATTGTCTGCAAGTTCCAGGTCATGCACTGAATGAATATAAAATGGCTTTGCTACAAAGGAGTCATATATCATTGCTTTAATTTCACGAAGGATACCTGGGATAGAAGGAGACAAATTATCAAAGATAAATATGTTTCTCACTTTCCACAATATCCAATATAAAAAAAGAGCAATGTTATCTGAACAGCCAACTGACAATTATTGAAATAATGGTCCAAAGAATCTAAATTTTTACAGAAGCAACACTTAGATACCATATTGAAACCATAGTATGACAGAACATTATCAAATGGGAACAAAGAGTTCAGATTTTTCCACATAAAGATAGATACTTTTTTGGAAATTCTTGCATTCCACAATTTAGAGAGAGATGCAGAGGTACCTCTCTTTGGCCTGATCTGATTATATGTAGACTTGAAATTAAAGGCTCCAGTGGTTGGAGGCTTCCATATTAGCCTATCACTCCTATGTTCATGAATGACTGCCTCCTATAAAAATTCAAGTAAAGAAGTATCAATGAAGGGAGAAATATTGGAGATATAAACATGTTTTTGTTCTACAAATTAAGCCACATAACAGTTAGCAGGTTTCATAAGAGGTTTCAGTCTTTCCATCAAAACTTTTGAAAATTTTTTGTTGATCACATTGGAAAGACTGATGGGTCTGAAATCACTGAAAGATGATGGGGTTTGGATTTTAGGTATAATGGCAATCCAAGTGCTAGCAATTCCTTTGGGAATGTCAGAACTGGAAAGGAAATCATTTACCGCTTGCAATAGATATACCTGTATGAAATCCCAACCTTTGATGTAGAATTGAGCAGTGAATCCATCTGGTACAGGGCTGCTTTATTTATTTAGGGAGCCAACAATCTCCTTCAGTTCATGCAAAGACACTGGTTTTAACAGTTCAAGATTGTCATCTTGACTAATTAGTTTTGGGATCTGGGACAAAAAATGAGTATAAAAAATTCTCTGGTCAGGATTGGTGTCTGCTGTAAGCAACTCAGAGTAGTATGAGATAGCTTCAGTTTCAATAGTTGAAAAATCATCAGTCCACTGACCAGTTGAATTTTGAATTTTAGTAATGGTAATTCTTCCCTTCCTCTCCCTCACTGAGTTATGAAAGAATTTAGTATTGTCATCCCCTTCTTTAAGCCATTTAAATTTTGATTTATATTTCCAAAAATGATTTTGTTCTTTAATGGCTCTAGAAAGGTCAGATTTAACTTGTTTGAGACTGTCCAAAAGTATTTCATTTTGATCAGTGTCATAGGCTATTTCATTAAATCTCAGTTTCTCTTCAGCAAGTACAACATTTTCATGCAGGTTACCAAAAACATCTCTATTCCAGATTTTCAGACACTTTTTAAGTCTGAGAAGTTTAAGATAGAAACCTAACATTCCAGTAAAGCCTATACTAGGTTCCCAATTTTCTTTCAACACATCTAAATTTTTTTCTCTTTTGAACCATGTGTTCAGAAATCTGAAGGGCCTAGGAGCTGACTTAATATCACTACTAACACTAAAAAATAAGGGACAATGGTCACTAGACAGTTTACTCAATACAAGGATTGAAAAATTAGGAAATTTAGAGCTCCATTGTGCAGTACATAAACCTCAATCAAGTCTCTGAATTGTAGAAATTTTCTTTCTGCCACTAGAACTGAGATCAAGGGGAATCTGATATCTACCATTAGACCATGTAAATAAATTACCTACTGTATTAATATGTTCCAAAGCCATGTCATCAATGAATTTAGTAAAATCCCTAATACTATGAAGGTTTGGAGTGGAGGGACCTTTGTACTCAGAGATTGAAATAATTGCATTAAAATCTCCAATAAACATGGTCTCAGGGTTGGTTATTTTCTGAAGATCAATCCAAAGATTTTCCCTCTCTTTTCTTGTTCTCAGTCCATATACAAAAACAACATCCATTGATGCATTTAATTTTTGGCTGTGGACTGAGACATGGAGAAATTGAGGGTTATCTAACTTTAAGTGCAAAAGGATATCATTTCTCCAAAAAATTCAAATTTGCTCATTTTGTGCAGACATACAATTCTGATAACCTAGAATTGGTTTGTAATAATCACACTTAATATTCTCATGCATAGGCTCAATTAAGCAGATTATATCAAAATTATAAGTGGCAATTAGTTCCTGTAATCTTTCAAGTGAAGTTTCCATACCTCTGACATTCCATACAAGGAATTTATTATTCAGGGCTGTACTATTCATTTAGGATTTTTGGGAGGGCTATTTGTTACATAACCAACAATAATCTGATTTAATTGAGTAAAACATGTTTGAAGTTTGATCACAGGTGCATTTTTAGCTAAAAGTCTAGTAGATTTTCTCACCTGGGCTGTGTCTACCTGTTTCTCTTTTTCATGGTGCAAAGGGGTAGATAGTTCCTGTTGCTGTGAATTAGGTTGCTGGCTGTCACCATCATCCACATCCATTATTTCTTCCTCTTCTTTAGAAATCAAGTCCTGTAATGGTAAAAATCTATTTCTCCTATTCTTTTACTGAGAGAAGAATGGAACTTTGTTAATAGAGAGAGGGCAAAAGAGATGGAGAATTGCTTATCTGCAGGCATTGAAGAATCATCTTTGGCATAGGATTTCGGTTTCTGATTCTTCATGAGCCATGCCTCATCTTGTGTGGATATCAAAGGGGTTTGAGCAGTGGGATTTTCTGGAGTTTCTGCAGTAGATATTTCTTCCAAGTGAGGAGAGGGACTTGATGAGTCTGAGCAAGAATTGGAGATGAGCACCAAGTCCTTTTGAGGAGTATTGCCAGTATCATCTGAACTAAGTATCATTTTCTCTTTTCTTTTGTCAAGAGTAGGTATTTGTGGTACTATTGGTTGAGGCTTCTTGACATATATCATCTGGCCCTGAGCTTTAAACAGTCTGTCCTTTCCTTTAATGGTCAATCCAGAATCTCCTTCCTTAGGTTTAGGAGGGTGAGAGAGTTTGGGAGGAGGGTTTGGAAGTTTAGCTCTTGTATCAGCCTCAATAGGGAATCTAGGATGGTTTTTAAGCTCGGGATTTGCAATCTTACATTGGTCTATGGAGTGGCCTAGCTTATGGCAGTGTGAGCAGTAAAAAGGCAGCTGTTCATATAGGATTTCTAGATCTGCTAATAAGCCAGACATCCCTATTGTAATCTCAGTGTGCAACTTTTTTTGCAAATCAATTTCAATGCATAGTTTCACTGCTGAGGGCCTAGTCAGGGTAGAAGCAGCATAATCCATTTTAATGAACTTGCCTATTCTATTACCAATGAATTCCAGCATAGCAACATTGTAAAAGAAAATAGGAACATTAGGTATTGTTACCCAAATGGGGACAACTGAAGACTCTGTGTCAGGGATGAAATCTGTAGACCATTTTAGCATCTTCATTGGAACCCCCTTGAAACTCTATATGCCCTTTAACCAGCACCTCTGGTAATCTTCAGATTCCTGGAACCTAATCAGGATATGCTTAAAGTCCAGTGATCCTATCTGAAACTTTGAACTAAAGCCAATTGATTTGAAAGCAGCGTTCAAAATCTCCATAGATGGCTTGCCACTATCAAATTTTCCGACCAAAGTATACTGGTAGTGTTCAGCTAGTTGGGAGGCTTGCTCCGGCAAGACTATACAAGCGATTTTTCCTTGAACTCTCCGATTAGATGGATTTCAGGGTTGGAGGGAAGGAGTGGTGAAATTGGGGGCGGTTATCAGTTACGGCTTGAGCAAAAGATCAAAAAGGGGCGTTGCCACCGTGGTGGTGCGGTGCCGCCGCCATGAATATGGCCGTTTTGTTACCGTTTTAGGTGGATTTCAGTGTCGGCAACGGAAAGAAATGACTTTTTTGGGAATTGCATATGTTTGGGAAAGAAAGGTAGAGAGAAGGAGGAGAGAATTAAGTTAGAGAGAGAAAGCTCGATAATTGAGTGAATAGTTTGTGCATGTGTGAATAGTCATGTCACCATATATTCATCATAAATGACTTTGATTCCCTTTTTATACACAATGTGACTTTGATTCCTTGTATATAAAACATAGCATGCTAAAGTTGGAGGATGTCAATTATACGTTGTGCACACTGCATGCTAGCTAAAGCTATAATATTATGAGTGTGTTCACTAAAACAAAGCAATACTCGCAAACCACATAACCAAAAAGAAACTAAAGCAATACAAAAGAAATCAATGTTCTAGATGAATGTATAATTACACGAGTCATGAAAATATTGAAATCAACGCTAAATTGTACTCCCTCTGTTCCAACTAAAGGGTCTGCAGGGACGGGGCTCAATTCTTAAGAAAAATGATGTGCCAGCAGGTATTGGTGTCAATTCTGTCGGTTCGGGCGGTTTTGATTCGGGTGAATCGGTTTCGGATTAGAATTGTTCGGCAGAGTTGGTAAAATTTTCTTTTGTCGGTAACTATCGGTCCGATCGGTAACTAGAGGTCCGATCGGGCATACACAATTCTCAATTGAAGTTATGATTAAACTAAATTAGGCCCTACAATTTTTATACTAATTTGAAAATGATAACGTGCATATACCAAGATTAATGGGGAATGGTTAGTACAAAATACTTCACTTACAAATCATAAATAGTATTTAAGCAATGATAAATATAGTGTGCCTTTCAATATATAATGTACCTATTGTGTGTTATAACGAATGTTCAAACATTTATATTAGTGTTAATATATGGATTTATGTTAGTATGACTCAAATATGCTCAAGTATACTTTATTCATTTAGTAGTAGAAACTTATAAATGAACATAACTTTGTGGAAATATAACTTCAACGTATACATACTCAAGTATACTTGGTGGAAGTATACTTCAAAGTAACAAGTTATAGTCACTACAACAAAATTTAGCAATTGCAACATATGTATATGCGACAAAAGGGTAAATGTAGTAAATTAGCCACAGTTTGGCCTATGTGTCATTTATTTATGACATTTTTACGTCATTTTTTTGAATGTCTTATTTCTTGTGACACATATGCGACACACTAGTTAATGTCTCAGTATTACACAAAAAATTTATGACATTTAATTTAGATGTCATTTTTAAATGACAAAATCATACATTTATTTGGAATATGCGGCTCAATTGTGCCATATATTTGTTCTATCACATATCTTACGACACATATGCTACACTTTCTAGAAGGCTCCAATTTTATGACAAATTAATTGTGCCACTTTACTAGAAAGTCTTAATTATACGATATAATGTGAAATTTGTAGTAAATTTATGACACAACATCCAAAAGCATTACATAGAGTCTAGTGAACACGTTCATACCGGTAGCACCCTAGAGTGAGTAGCAACATAGAGTCAGAATTGCAATGTCCAGGTGAACCTTGAATTTAAGAACAAGGCACTAGTCAATAAGAGAGAAATGGATCAGGAATTAAAAAATAAAATAAATCAAATAGCAGTAAATCAACTATTTTAAAGCATCAAATTAAAAGAACGAAAATGGAAAAATAGCCAAAAGAATTTACAAAGAGCAACTATCAATAACATTTGACATATCAGCATTCACATATAAAATGTTTCCCTATCTCTCTGCACTAAAAGTAACTTAAATCTTAAAATAAACCACAAAAGCTCAGCATTCACGACTACTACTGTGATCAAGAATCGTTATTGTTGAACTAAACCATCAACTTTTCAGGTTTACAAAGAAGATTTGTTAGTAATACGTAAGTATTAATATACTAGTACAACTTTACTTCCACAAAATCATAGTTGCAATGTAAGAGTAGAATGGAACCAAATTTTATTACACACCTTGAAGAGTCCAAGACCATAAGTGTTAACTAACATATATGATATTAAGGATCGTATACAGAAGCTTAGCACACATAGGTTGTATAGTACTTTTACTGTTTGGATATCATATGACCTAGATTATTTCATTAGGGTTTTGTTTCCCTTGTACAAACCTTTATTGGTGTTCAACTAATCGATCTAGTTAGCTCAGTTAGAAGGACAAAAATCGTGCTTTAATGGTCTTCTGTTTCCGCTAATAAACTAAAAACAACAAGGGAGAAGATCAAAAGAGCAAGAACATTTTTTACAGGAATCCATATCTTATGTAAAATATGTGTTTAACCCTGTTTATGTTTAATTCATATCTCCCATTTTAAGTATATCTACCCTTCTCCCATTTACTGTTTGAACACCCTAAATCAGAAAGTATACAACTAATAGGATGGATTTATAAAATTAGAAACCCAATATTGTAAATCATTTATACACTGGTACCTTTATTCACATGTGCACGGAAGTAGAGTGAAAAAACTTCGAGTACAGAGGAGGAATATATGAATCAACAAGGTATGAAAATTTGCAGAAAAAGGTAAAAGACGGAGAAAAGAAACCCTTGTTATTAATCATAATCCCAAGATAGGTTTGAGATGAAAACAAATTTTTAACAAGTTGAAACAAAAGAAAAACAACAGAACTTAGCCATTAAACCAAATTAGAAGTCAACAAGCAATAAAGCAACACAAATTAAAGTCACAATCTAAGGTGGCTGGATCTTAATCTGTTGTTGCAGCAGCTTCCCCAGAAGAATGAGTCGTCTCCAGGTCATCCATATTCATCGGCTCATCTTGGCAGTTAGTATTGTTGGTTGCACATTCACAAGAGACGCATATTTTAAATCAATCAGGAAGTGTACTGCTGCTCTACAACCTCTCACTACATCGATGGAGATATGATCTCGGAGTTTAACCGGAATCTATTTTCGTCTTCGATTCTCTTTGTAGTTTATAGAAAATAATGGATGTGATTTGGGTATATTTTATCTCAATCCTCAATCTCATATTACTATCTTGAATGAGTGCTAGATTACTTTGTTTTACCCGCTCCTCTTTTTTTCTCTTTTTTTGTTGGCGCTCAATTTTTCCATTTTCTCCCGCGTTATCTTTCCATGTCTTCTCTGAAATCAAATTTTCCTTTTCTATTATTTATGTATATTATCAATTTTCCCTTTTTTTTTTCATTTTAAATAACTCGATTTTATACAAAAAAAAACATTGTTGACAATTTTAGTTAGTATAAAATGCAAGTTATTTTTTATTTTCAGTAAATAGGTAATTAGAACGTTTCGGACATGAACCATCAATATATATTGCTATAATTTAATTGAAGGGAAAATAAATGAACAATACCAAATTAATTTCACTATTTATCTTTTTTTAACTATCAAACATTACCACGCAATATTTTTAATTGAAAATAATCTTATTAGCCCATATTTTTTCGTGTTGGATTTACGATGATCAATTGATTTGTTTCAAGTTAGGTTTTATCCAATAATATATGCAATTAGTATTATCTATCAGTAGTGAGTTTTGTCCATGCGATAAAATTTTTCACCACACATACCCGTCAATAAAAGTAAATTTTCATGAAAACGATCTACTAAATTTCCAATATTATTGTCATAATAATTAAAATCCGATGTTTTACTACATTTCACTGCTTTGAAACAAAAGTGAAGTGGCTCTTCTCCTGCTTGAGAAATATTTTAATTTGGAATTGGGCTGTTAAAAAATGCATCACATTTTAGATTTGGGTTGTCACCTTGACCCCATAAAACATGAAAAACATTTTGGCCATTTATATGGAAGATTTATTTAAACGCGGACAATTCATCGCTTTTATGTACAAAAACCGTCGAAGGAACCAACGAGTTGGAATTTGGTCCAACCAAGTCAAATTTTCAAACTAAAGTTTTACTTTAACGACACCATGAACAACAGTTAGTTGTTGCTATTTTGAAACTAATTTGTTCGCCCAAAAACAGTTGAAATAGGATTTTGGGTCATTGATATACATGTCCAGTCACAATCACAACCAAAATCAAACATTAGAATCCAATATAAGTGGACTCAAAGACGAGCTCGGGTAGAATTTTGAAAGAGCTCTTACAGTGTATCTTACCAAATCTGGGCAAAAAAAGGGTATCTTACCCGTCCTCACCCAAGATCAATTTTTATTTCGTCAAATTCATTGTTTGATTCTGAAAGGGTGTCGTGATATTTCTCATCCTCATTAGATTTGGAATAGATTGATACCCCACTTTTGTCGAAATAAGCAATTTTGAATATGGAGTTTGAAGTTTTCTCCAAAAAACCATAGAGCTCGAATTTGTCAAGAACACCAATACTCCGTCCAATTCGCGTTATGGTTACCAAGAAATATAAAATATTGTGCCCTGAAACCTTAGGATCACCAAGAAAGGCATTAACATGCATGCACCGATTCCGGCCACAGTTTGAGAATTTGAAATTTCAGCCATAAAGTCAACGCGATACCGCCGGTGCCGTTTGCCGGCGATTCAGCCCCAACCGACCAAAAATTCGTATTCCCCACATCATCCACAACAAAAACCATACCCACACTCTTTGAATCATCTCACCGGAGGAGATCGAAAAGTTGGCCTGATGCTAGGGGAAACACTTTGGTTACTCGGCACTCTATATAAGGTGTTTTGGACCATTTTGTGTGGAACCGCCGTTAAACATGGTTACGATACCGTAACCCCCAGTTCGCTTGTTGAGAAAATTATTTAACGGCATTTCAAAATTTGCACCCGGCGTTTTTATACAATCGCCGCAAACCATCGTTAGTTACGATTTCGTAACTTCATTTGGTTACAGAATCTGATTTCCTTTATCCCTTCAATTCTTTATTCATCTGTCTGTATTTAATATACTCACTCTCTCAAACCTCCCTTTCTCAGATAACTCCCAAACCCATCTCTCAATTTTACCTCATCGGACTCGACTTTTGGCGGGACCTCGAGATCAGCGGGAGAGAAAGACCGCGCACAGCTCATCCTCTGCCTCAATATGTTCGACCCTATCGGCTTTCCTCTCCTTCTCACTAGGGACGGTGCCAATTGTCACTGCATATTTGGGGTCCGGCATCGAAAATCCAGGGCGGTACCAGAGCGGAGACGAGAATCGGGGCAAAGCTATGCCAACTAGGGTAGAACGTTTGGGTCATTCCTTTGCAAGCTCTCATTCCGCCGCTACTCTAGTTTGTGTCCTTTTCTTTCTTTCAACCAATTGCAGTGAAAAAAGGTTGGAGCTTTTTGGTTTTTGAGGGCCATTTAGGATTCATTCAACTTTTGTTTGATTTATCATTTGGGGTTGAAGGGCATTGAGGGCATTGAAGGCATTTTCCACTCAACTTTTGAGGGCATTGAGACTCTTTGCTTTTGGTGTCCTTTTACTGGTGCTCACCTCAATGTTGCTGTTGATAGAGGTGAAATCATGTACTACTACACTGAGTAAGTTATTGAAAAAATTGTTCTGTTTCTTCATGTTTTTGTGAATGTGGTTTATAATTATAGTCCTAACTTTCATTGTTCATGATTTGCAAGTGCATATTTACCCTGGTTATTTTCTATTTTGGGGTGAGTAATTGGGAATTCGATAATGCTGCGAAGATTGAATTAACACTTTTGTAATTTTGAGTTTGATGTTTTCATATTGTAGTTTGGATCTGTGCTTTCCATTCATGGATGTCATTTGCATCGCAATCGAGTTGAAAGCAGTTATTTAGAGGGTGGTGTTTACATGAAAGATCTTGGCCCTAATGAAAATTATAACAGGAAAATTGCTGGTTTTTGGAGCTATCTCTTTCAAATCATTTTCAGGTATTCATTAAATTCGGTGCTTTAATGTTGCAGGTTTGAGTTTATTTTTGGTGTAAAAGTGTGATAGTGTTCTTCTACTATTTTCTTGGAAGATGAATGCTGGAGCTGTGCTGCTAACCGACAACGTGTTTTGGTTCAGAAATGGTTGTTATTTTTTTGATGAATAGTTAGAATATTTTGGTGTGGAGCAGGATAATTGAGATGGGTTTGGTTTGGAAATACGAGGAAAAGAGTGGGAATGAGGCTTTGAAAGGGCTTTTTTGGGGTACGGTAAGGTTTGATGCTCTTCTTTTGCAACGTTGATTCGTTATGCTTTGTAATATTTTTGGCATTTTATATGCCATGTTAGTAATCCAGCTATATGATTTCATTGTTGTTAATGGACATAATGTTGTTGTTGTTGTTTTAGCAGCCTATATTAGTTCAAACCCCATGTCTCACTTTATGTGTGTGTTATTGAAAGGTACACTCCGGGAAATTAAGTGAAAAATCTTATTAGTTTTGTCACTTTCCCGTCTCACCTATGTGTATGTGTGTGATATCAGGATAAAGCTCCTTAGTTTGGGGTTTTCTGCAGATTTATTGTTTATAGAGCTCTCTGATCTATTTCGAATTGGAGAGCTCTTTTTTTAACACAAGCAACAGTTACGAGTTCTTTAGCAGATTTTCCTCGAAGTGAAACCATTTACAAGTTCTCAACCTGTGTCTCCTGTGAGCGAAGCCACTTAAGAGTTCTCTAACTGTTTCTCCTTGGATATCGCAACTGTTTTACGTCGGTTATAAGAAATGCCGTATAAAAATGTTTGATTTACGGCACATCTTAGAAAAGGAACTTCGAAAATGTCTTAAATGGTACGTTTGAACCACCTTGTAACCTAAACATGTGTACTAGTGTGACGGTGATTCTGCACCTCATCGCCGACATCTCTCACCGGATATTCGAGCCAAGGCAACAACATTTTCTCATCCCCCGATCACCAGCATCGAAACCCACTACAGCACTGCCACTAGGCCTTTCGACTGACGTAGAAGGAATTTGGAGCTTTCACCGGAAATTGCAGTACCCATCCGGCCATCTCATCAGAGATTCGACACACAAGGACCCCATAATTCTGATCCCAGACTTCCAGCTTCAATTCCCTCGACCTTGATTCTCTCGACTTGTGAAGAAAGACCAAATAGTGGAACCACAACCGTCATCTGCAACTAATCCCAGCAACGTTCACGGGAGCTTCGACGCAGGCGATCCAACACCTCCTCTTCACCTCGACGAGAGGAGTAAAACCCATGTACCACTTTCCTCAAATCATCCACTGGGAACCTAATCGAATTTAGAGCTAGCCGCCGATCTCTGTCAAGCATCTCCAGAAATCTAACACGATCTGAGACCACATCGGTTACCCCTACAATGCCAGGGACACACTCTAGTGAGCCCTGCTCACCAATTCCTCACTTGGAAGGAACCGTATTCTCAGACTGCACCTTGCTCACAAGCCAAGCACTTTCCATCGGGAGTGTTAGGCATTGATTAGGGAACCCCTATATTGCATGCATTATTTGACACTATTTAATTTTCTATACTACTTACCTCTTTCACCGGAAAAAAGAGGAGTTCAGATACTACCAGCAAAAGTTTCAATGAGTTTGAATTTTAGTGCTGAAATGCTCGCGCACTAGTGGAGCATGAGCCTTTCACGGCGCCAGTATACGGCGGTTTTTCAAAAATGCCGTATCTGATGACGTTCCGATATTGGAAGGTTGGTGACGTAGCTGAGCAAATGGAATTTACGGCGTATGGGACCTAAACGCCGCATAGGTAACGGCGGAAATTAGTTTACGGCGCTTGTGTGACGGCGGTTTGCCAAGAACGCCGTTCTTTGTGTAGGTTACGCAATCAGAACTAATCAGATTCTGTGTTTGCGTTGAGCGGGTCCTACTTTCTGAAGTCATAATATTTAAGGTGGGACAAGAAAACCCGTGGTATATGGTTGAACATAATATGGTTCCGGTTGAGGAACACGACTTGATATATAATCACAGTCAGCGGATTAGATGCTATCTTTCTACCCAAAATCTTATCTTCTCACATTCATCCCCAACTCTCCCAACTTTCTCCCAAATTTATTTCTATCTTTGATTCTACTTAAATATTTTCCTTGATCTCTTAACTCTTTCCATGGAGATTCAATCATAAAGAGGAAATTTATAATTTTCATTGATGTTTTTGTGAATTTTAGTTTCTTAGTTTTGATTGCATCGGAACCCATTTCGAATTTATGTATCTAATCGATGAATTTATTGTTGTTGAAGTGTTAGAATATAATCTTAGTGATGGATCTCTATAAATGTGTTGTTATTGATGAATTTACATAAAGACTATGTTTTTGTGATTGATTTGAGAGGATGGACTTTTTTTTGGTTGATGAATCTAATGTTGATGAATGTGTTTTTGAGTATGAAGTTGTTAGTGTGATTTGTAGGTAAATTTCTTGATGTTAGGATGAATCTATTCTTTGGTGTTGTTAGGATGGATTTGTTCTTGATATTCTTCATGTGTTCTTCATGTTCATCTGAGTTTTTTTCGTGTTCATCTGGGTTTGTTCTTCGTGTTCTTCGCGTTCATCTGGGTTTTCCGATTTCGATCGGAAAGCCCATATTTTTTTGTTGAATTCTTAACTAGTTCCGATATCGTAACACCTAATCTAGTTAGGTACCGATATCGGAACCTATAAACGGCGGTTCCATGAAACGCCGCTAATGGGTAACCCTCTACCACGTCGCAGCCACCGACGGCGGTCAGAAACGCCGTCACTGAGTGGGTCTTGCGCCGTGATTGCTACCAGCGTCCAGTAGTGGCGGGGTTCACCAGAAAATTAACCATGAATTTCAGTCAACGCGCCGAGTCACCATTCATTTCAACTAAAATCACTCTAGCACTGAAACGTGTGGAATTCTTCTTGTCTAGCTCTTGCAACCAATTTTCATTAATATGTTGAAGGGCGTCAAGTCAACCATTAAAACTTGTTGACTAAAACACTGGAAAATGCCGAAACAGTTAAAATTTAAATGTAGGCCTTTCAGTGCTGAATTTGCCACTTCTTTAAACGCTTTTGTATAAAAAATTATCACATTATCAGATGTTATAAGTGTTGAAAGGCTCGCGGGGTCTATCTGAAAATTAACCTCAAATTTCAGTCAACACGCCAAATCACCATTCATTTCAAAAAAATCACACTAGCGCTAAAACGCGGTTCTACTTGTCTCGCTCTTGCAACATATTTACATTATAACTTTGAAAGACATTAAGTCAACTATAAATATTTGTTGGCCACAATAGTGGAAAGCGCTGAAACAATGAAAACGTAAGCCTTTCAACGCTAAATTTGCCACTTCTTTCAACGCGTATGCATAAAATCGTTGAAAGAGACCATCAAATTTCTAGTCTGGTTAGACTCTGTATAGCATTGAAACTTTTTTCATATACTCCCCGTTCCTGAGGATGATGTAAATAACAATTAACAACTATATATGAAGTACTAAAATTTTACAAGTGATGGGAATTTCTACTATCCCTAGACTCCCTGATTGAGTTATGGTAACTCAGGGTCTAAATCAGGTAATACTAAGGGCGGGGATCACAAGAGAAGCCCTCGGCTCAAAAACAGAAAAACAAAACCATTTGGTTTGCTTACAAACAGCTCTGTGGCATACTAACACCTTTTGCCTTTCCTGCAATGTTGTTGCAGAATGATTTTACTTTCTGTGATAAATGGGTAAGTTTGATATCCTGCATTATGATCCCTTTGCATGGATTACTAGGGCTACAATCAAAGGCCACCGCCACTGGAGTACGCGATGTTCCTTGTATGTTCTGGTACGTAACTTTTGTAATCTTCACCCCAGAACCCTGCACAGAGAATATGAAGATTATATATATGCAACTCACCAATGAAAATGTATAGAAGAAGATTGTAACAAGTTAGGGTGTGTTTAGCATAACTTTTCAGCTGCTGTACTTCAAAGCAAAACAGTTTTCAATGTTTGGTAAACAGTCAAAAACAGCTTATTTCATAAACATGAGGCATTTTTAGCCCAAAAGTTACCCAAAACAGAAGCTGATATGACCATAGCAGAACCAGCATATCAGCTTCTGCTTTTCGGTTCATATTTTAAAAGTATAGTTACACCAAACACACCCTTTACATAGACTGCCTTTGTTGATTGTAAGTATTTACCTTATGTGGGCATCCTTTGTTTTCTGGGCAGTAATTCTGGTCGATGATTATGGGGTTTGCCACATCCTTCATGAAGATGTTCTGGTATTTGATGTTGCTAACAAAAGACCTACTAGGCCTTGCCCATGTTTTGATTCTGATCCCGTTGTCTGATCCTCTGAATTCCGAATTTGTTAGGGTTACATTCATCACTCCGTCTTCGTTGAATTCCCTAGCTAGACTTCCTATGCTGCAATCAAACAACATTCGATTTCATCACCATGAGTACACTTATAATAGAGGTAATGTGTGTAGTCTATGATTAAAACATGTTTTACCTCTACCCTAAAATAAGTTGACATATATAATTTTCACACCTTCCACTAAATACATTTATCATATAATATATATCATTTTAAGTGTATGTATGATAACAAAATCACATAGGAAGTTAGTATACATCAAGACATTATTTATCATTTAAAATACTCCATCTATCCCATTCAAATATTCAAACTTTAACTTTTTTTATCAATTGATTTATAAAATATTTGATCATCAATATTTCTATTCAGATTTATATACAAGTGATAGAAATTTTACATTTTGAAATTTCAAAATTTCAAGTTACATGTAAATTCAATTTTGGGATTAAATTAAACAATAAATTAATTCAAGTACTTAAATTTACTAGCCTAGATGGAATCCGTATTTTGCTTATTTGCCGTCCGTATTTTTAATTAAATAATTATATATACTATAATTTTGATATCCAACTGGTCTGCATTTGTATGTAATAGAAGTAACATATATGATGTATATGTATGATGCAACTAAATATGTACCTTGAATATATATCAAAGACGTATTTTTTATTTTGAATTTCACACAAATAAAATACGGACTGCATCTACCATTCCTCTAAATTTAACATTATCACATACTTATACTTGTATAACTTTGACTCCAAGATCAATGTAACTTATAAAATATTATTACGTACCTAACGCCATGGCCCGGACCACACTTGATTTGTTCGATCCATAGGTTTTTGGTGCCTGGACCAATTGAAATGCAGTCATCTCCGGTCTGAATGTTACTGTTGTATACAGTGATTCCGGTGGAAGCCTGGATATGGATTCCGTCCGTGTTGGGACTCTGATCAGGGGCTACGATCCTCAGGTTTTGGAGGCGCACATTATTACAACCGTTGATTGAGACATGCATCATCTGACTGTTGATGGATGTTAATCCACTGATCAACCCATCGCTCACGTAACTGAATGTTATGGACTGCAAACATTTTACATTTCAAAAGTCAAAAACAATCCATAAATATGTTTACATGATGTTCAAATTAAACAAACATTGAGTGTAGTTAATGCCTGAAACTGCATGGCCACTGGCCACATGGTCTCAGCTCGACCAGATCTCTCATGCATGTAGCATATATATGAGAACCGTAGACTTTTTTTTTTGTGTTGAGTTTATTTTAATTGAATTCTCCCATCAAATATATGTTACTGTAGTGATATACGCAGTCCGATATTTTACTCATTGTAATTCAAAATATATTTAAAATTATAATACCGTCCTTAAATATTGCTAAGTTTTTTAAAACATATAATAAATGAGAATACATTTGTAAATTCATACCACATTTAAAATTAAAAGAGTAAAATATCGGACTGCGTATACCAACCCCTATATTTGATATACAACTAATTTTGTATATAAATTGTCTGAATACTAGTTTCTTTAATATTCTAACTTCCATTTATTTTTTAAAGTAATAAGGTTCATTGTATTAAGGGAGGTTGCGCACTTATCTCTATAGGCTATAAGAAAACAAGACAACAGTATATTTATATATTTTATTAATTGATTGAAAAAAAAATGTAGCCCATGACAAGGAAGTAAAGAGGCTTATTATATTTTCATGTTCCCACTTGTTATTTCTTGCTCAATTAAATTGGACTAAAGTAAAAAATCAGTATATTCAAATATATAATTAGTATAATTAAACTGAAGTTAAATTATATTTTTGTTAGGTTGAATTGATCTACAGATGAAGTAAAGAAAACAAGAAATTAATTTTTTGAGCTGAAATATACTGAAAATTAAACAAGTCTAGTGTTAATTAATTAAATTAATCCAAAATTTTGTCAAATCTTTAGATAAATGTAGGAGAACAAAGCTTTAAGTACGTACCCTTGCACCAACTGGACAGTTTTTCCCTCTTTTACGACAGTCCCAGAATGCAGCTCCCTTAGCATCAAGCGTCCCACCGATAACTGAAAGCCTGTTGACATGGACGAACAACAGCCAATTTCCCGAGTTTCCGATATCCCTGTAATTATCAGGAGCTACTAGGGTTCCGTCGATCTGGACCGTTATTTTGCTCCGGCAAGGCCCTCTAAACACCGCCTCCTTGATCAGGAAGCTTCCACGTGGCACGTACACGGTGGCCGACTGGCCGGAGCTACACGCCGACGACCAGGCCTTGAGGAATGCCTGAGTTGAGTCTCGTTTTCCATCTTGTTTTGCTCCAGAGCTCATCACGTTGAAGGTTGCGTCTGCGTTTGTTAGAGCCAAAAGACACGCTAAGGCAATGAAGATTGTGCAGAGATATTGAACCTTGCGAGCCATTATTTACTCTGATGTTTGGTTGTTTGGATTGTGGTGGGTATTTATAGTCGTTAATTGGTTTGTGTCGGCGGTATTTTTGGTGCTGGTTTATTAATGTGTCGCAGAACTTCAGGTGCACGTTATGATGCATGCATATGTACGAAGGGTTGAGCACGATGCATGTGATAAGCTATCAAAATTACAGAGAGCATGTTCTTATAACAAATGGTCACATGCGAAACCTGAAGTTAATAAGTTTGAACAACGTGAATCCGAATCCTATCGGGTATATAATTTGTGAAAGTTCTATTAACCCAATTAATCAAACTTTAATCGCTAATCTCGTGTTTAGGGTTAACAGTAAAAAGCATGTTTAGATATGATTATATGGATATTTAAACATGGATATACGGAAAAAAAAAGTAATACACTAGAATTGTTTACGTAGTTCAGTGTTAAAACACGTACATGTGCAAGATCTTGTCCAATCTAAAAATCATTCACTATATAATAAATATAGTATACAAGACTCATCACTTTTCCCTATATATGATTTATGTTATGTAGTGAATTTGTAAGCACCTCTCACTTGCCGATCAACGTCGTACTCCTTACTTAATAAAATCGAACTCCTCACACAAATTTCTGATGACTGCCTCTCCCGAGTCTTTTAAGGTTGTGACTTCTAGATGGATGTGGCTTCTAGATAGACCCTTAACTTTAAAATCAGTAAATTAAAGAACTTGAGGGACACTCTTTAAAACAATAAAACAAATTAATCGAACTCAAATTGGTGAAAGGATAATTCTTGTACACTAATTTAACATTAAAATAGGCTCTATATTAAAATTCATAATATTTTTACAAATGAGTAGTAGCTATCAGTTAATTATAGTACGTCTATGGCAGGAGTTGAAGTCTGCAATTAGGAATTTAGGATAAGTCAACATTTGAGGATGATCGATCCATATGCATTTTTGCACGTGGTACGTGGATCTAATCCCGGAGCATTAGCTGCCGGAATACTTGCGAATCCCGATTGATTGAGAGGGACAAAATGGAGAAAGGAGCAATTAAACAATCGACGACGCATCCCCTATCTCTCTATTTACAAACTTTATTTTATTAAAATATTTCTAAAAAGAATGATCAATAACTATGAATGAAGGAATATGAGGCAAGTATTTGAAGGAATTTCACATCTTTTGTCTCTCATCAGCTTGCTCATGTTCATGTTTGACAGAAAATGATGGTTCTTGATTAGTGTGTGTGGAAATTTAAAATCAGTTTGTTGATTTAATAGATATCCTTTCGAAGGAATGATTGAAGAGCAAAAGTTGAATGGGGTTCTACATCTATATAAGATTTCCTTCTAGATATATCTATTAGATTTTTATTGAAATGTTGATATTTCACTCGTATAGTCAAAAATATCATTGAAATTATATATACTGTCCTCGAATATTGTTAAGCTTACCAACAAACCTAATATAAGTGAGAATATTTTCGTAAATTTATACCGTACTTTGAACAGAGGCGAATCCATAAATATATTTATGGGGTAACAACATTAAACATAATAGTTACATTAACTAAATAAATTAAACAATGTTTTATTATAATACTTTTTTCGACGCATACTGTCGGCGAGAATTTTATACGAGCATTCTTCCTTTAAGTCATTCTGAAATTATCCTAAAACATATTAGAATTCATCACAATTCACACAAATACAGCAAAGAAGAAAGCAAAACAAAGTACTTAACCTGTACACCACCAACAAAGGCAAATTTTTTCTAGCACAGATGATTTCAAATCAACATCACAAATCACGAAATTTATAAAACTCTTTTAGAATCAAAACTCTAGAAAATATCCAGTTCTACCCTAAAACTCCCGAATTCTGAATCCCCAATTTAAATTCTAGATTAGATACATAATACACTTATACATATCATATCAGTGGAGTATTAATTTGTTGAAGCATAACTGATCAAATATGCTGAGGAAAGAGCCAACTAAGTTTGATGTGTCGGTTGCTTTGTTTTTGTTTTTGATTTTAGTTAAATTAACTTTTCTTTTCTATTAATAGATTTTTGGAATCTAATTAAATAAACTATTCATTGCTATTCATAGAAGAGTCATATTTCTTTCATAATTGTGATGCATTATCCGTGACTGTGCGTATGCTTAGTTTTTATTTTTAGTTAAATTAATTTTTCTTTTCTATTAATAAAAGAGAGGTAATAATTTTTTATATGAGGTAACATACATATTAATATTAGGCAATATTTTTTTACCATGGGGTAACACTTGTTACCCCATGCTCCAAGCTGCATCCGCCTCTGATTTTGAACTACACCTATTTTTTAAATTGCCTCCGCGCTTTTTAGGGTTAGGATTATAACCCTCTGGAGTAATTTTAACAAATATATTTCTAAAACCCTAATTTTGAATGCATAAACCCGTCTATGTAATGATTTAACGCGTGTCCAAATTATAAATTATTTTTTCGTGAATTATATTACATATTTAAGAGGGACATTATTGTCATTTCAAATTTAATTTGGATCTGCAGAAGTAAAGTGGACCTGCATTTAGAACCACACCTAATTTTACTGTATTATAGGGTTCACTGTATTAGTAGTTTATATGAAGAGCCATCCAAATGATTTGAGGCTTTCCATAGAAGTAAACCTGAATCCACATATGCAGAAGAAATCTATAGTGCATCCATTTGAGCTAATGGAGAGAAAAATTTCTGTGCATAAACAAAGTCATCTTTCACCCAAGAAGAAAACTTCACTTTGATACTAATTCCAACACTTTCAATACCGGTTAAGCAACACATAATCCTTATTAGAAGTTCAGACGGGGAACAAATCCGTTGGATAAGGAAGCTCATTGTGGGTAAGATCGGGAGGGAGCAGATACATAAACGGCATAGTAAGTCCATATGGGTCCAGCATACAAGTCGAGTGAGATTCCCTCTCATAAAACCAATTGGCAATATGTGGAGTGACCCACCAAATTTGTATACTGAACTTCAGTCACACCGTTTTCGATGGGTTTAACTTCCAAGAATCCTTTAGCTATCTGATAAACTTATGGCGTTGTAGAATATCCTTCTTTGCGAACATTGCAAAGCAAACTCAACATGGTATATTCCAAGTTCACACCAAGAAAGGCACTTACCTTGGATCATTGACACTGGCCCCTCTTATCATATGACGGGTGTTAAGGATGCTCTTACTGACCTTATTTCTATTGATTCATCTATTAATTAATGTGTATACTAACCTTATGGATCAGTTTCACCTACCTTCTACTATGGTTTCTTACGTTTTTGGGATATTTCTCTCCACCAGCTATTATATATTCTTGAACTATGTTGCAATGGACTTTCTAATATGAGTAGTTTATTGAGATGTTTGACAATTTTTCTAGAATAGTCTGGGTTCATCTGTTAGTTGCAAAGTCTAATGTAGCTACTAGATTCAAAAAAAATTATGCTTTCGTTAGAACTCAGTTTAGTCTACAAATTCGACGGGTTCAGGCTGACAACAGAACCGAGTTTTTTCCTCTCAAGCTATACTTTGCGGACAAAGGAATCCTGTTTGAGACCTCTTGTGTTTACACACTTTAGCAGAATGGTCGTACGCATTGAACGCAAGTACAGACACATCCTTAACGTCACTCAGGCATTATGCATTCAAGCTTATTTGCCTATTCGCTTTTGGGGAGAATGCATTCGAAAAACTGCTTATCTCATCAATCGCACTACACACCTAGCAAGAAATTAAGCATTTCAGGTGCATTTGATTGGGCAAAATTTTGCAATACTTGGACTTTCCAAGTCCAATTTCGCAAAATCTTGTTTGGTTTACTATATTGGAAAGTTCAGATTTCGTCTTACAAAATCCAGATTTTACCCTGCAAAGTCCAGTTTTTACAAAAAACAAAGTCTAAACAATATTTTTGTCATAAACTTTCAAAATTCACTCCAACCAAACAAAATTTTTATGTTTCAGACTTACAAAATCCCAAACGAACCAAACAAGGTCTTAGCAAATCCAGACTTGCAAAATCTCAAACAAAATTTAGACTCTCAAAATCCCAAAACAAAATTCAGACTCTCAAAATCACAAAACAAGATCCAGACTCTCAAAATTTTCTCCAACCAAACTAGTCAGTGTCATTTCTTGACAGTCGTGATGTAGTGTTCCATGAAGAAATATTTCCCTTTGCTGAGAAGCCTCCTGTCGCTAAGCCTATTAATCCAGTTTCTACACGAGCAATTTATGGCGATTTTGGTCTTCCGCCGACTGCTTCTCTGCCTCAGCCATGTGGTTCAGCTCATTCGCAAGGAAAAATTGAACTTGTTCAGACGGGTCAAATAGGTCAAATAGATCAACCGTCATCTAATCCTTCCATCCCGACTTCTCTAGAACTATTACCTGTTCAGACAGTTCAAACGTGTCCTCTACCTTCTCCAACTTCGCCGATTCAGCCTTCTACTCTTGTTCCGGCTTGTTTTTCTAGTACTCGCATCAAGACTCGTCCTGCTTACTTGAATGACTACGTCTGTGCTGCTTATAAACCCCCTCATACTACCCCGCCTACTATGTCATCACCATCCTCAGGTATTCAATACCATATTTCTGATTTTGTAAACTATGATAATTTTTCACCTTCACATTCTAGATTTTTGTATGCGGTAACCTCTAGTGCAGATCCCATAACTTATTTGGAGGCCTTTAAGCATGCTCTTGGGCATGCTGCTATGTCTGATGAACTTACTGCTCTCGAGCGAAATGGCACCTGAATTATGACTTCTTGTTAGAGAGTAGTATTGGGTCTTGAGCCCAATCTATGCTAGCTGGGTTTATATAGGGTATACCACTTTTACTCTTGTACCCTTGTAATGCTTATATATTGATGAATAATATACAGCCTCATCATCGAGGTTTCCACTCTATCATGGTATCAGTCTTTCTACGATCCTAAACTCTTTTATTATACCTATATTTATTTCCTCTTTCCGACCATCTTAGTGCCGCCGCGCCACCATTGTGTTGTAGCCGCCAGTGCTATTCAGTCAACCTTGTTGTCGCTATCGGCATCGCCTCATCTCCGTCGTGCCGCCATGCCGCTGTTCTGCCCCGCCGTCGTACTCAACTTCAAACGCCGATCATCTTGGTAGTCATCGCCACCGCTGCCGTTTCGTCAAGCTGTCCACCATCATCGCCAGCTGGCCACCATATTCAGAAGCCGGCTCGTAAGTACTCCACCTCTGCGCCTCCAGTACTCCGCCATCAGTCTCCCCCATCATTGTTGTACATCGTCATTCTCAAGGTCGTTGTCCTCTTATTTTGCCTCTGGTCTGCCGTCGTTCCATCTCAACCAGAAGATTAGCCGTTTGTGTTCAGAAGCTTTCGTGACTCAGATCCAAACGCCTCAAGCGCTCGCGTAAATACGCGCGATCCAGCTCCCCCGTGCATTGCGCGCCCGTGCGATCCAGCATCCCCAAGCGTGTCACCACGCGCCTGTATCTGTAACCGCACATTGCGCGCGCTCTTCAGCCTCATACACGCACCTTTCCAAGCGCGTAGCTTCACACGCTGGTTACAGCTATCCCCACACAGCGCTTCTCCTCAGCAGTTCTGTTTTGGTTTTTTAGCCTCATTTTCAATTTTCTATAATGGCTTTATCTCGAGCAGATCGCTCCTCAAATTGGATTGCTGATAAAGCATTGTCTCGAGTGGTTATGCATAGTTCGAGCCATCATCAGTGGATCATTGATTCCGGCGCCACATCTCATATGACCGCTATTCCCAATCATCTTGATAAGGTACAACCATACTGTGGCTCTAATTCTATTGTTGTTGGTAATGGTGAATTGTTACCTATTTCCCATATCAGTCAGTGTCATCTTTCGGAATTCTCTATACATGGTGTTTTGGTGGTTCCCAATATTACAAGGAGTTTATTGTTAATTAGTAAGCTTACTAGTGATTTACCCGTTAGAGTTATATTTGATGATGACATTTTTCGGTCGAACATAAGCCTACGGGAAAAATAATTGGCAAAGGGCGTCACTTTGAGGGTCTTTACTATCTAGAAATTGGAAATTCTTGTTTTTTGGGTGAATTACGTGCTGGAAAACTCCTAGCCCCATTTGAGTTATGGCACTCTCGACTTGGGCATGTCTCTCATGATATCGTCCAGTACTTGCATCAGATGGGTTCATATTTCTGTTTCTTCTGCCAAGCCTGCGCCTATTAGTTGCTCGTCGTGTCAGATGGCCAAGAGCAGTCGTCTACCATTCTCTGTTAGTGACACAAGGGCAATTGGCTTGTTGGATAAGGTGCACTGTGATTTGTGGGGACCGGCACCAGTTTTGTCTGCTGGAGTTTTTCATATTATGCAGCTTTTATTGATGATTTTTCCCGCTTCACTTGGTGGTTTCCGCTGCGACATAAGTCAGACTTCTATGACATTTTCCTCCAATTTCAGAAGTTTGTTGAAACCCAATTTTCTGCCAAAGTTAAGATCTTTCAGACAGATGGAGGCACAGAGTTTACAAATAACCAACTGCAGGCTCATCTTCACTACAAGAAAAATGGTCATTAGTGACCAAAATACCGTGACCAAAAATTATTTGGTCACCATTATTACATTTAGTGACCAAATTTATTCGCCAGTAAATTTTGGTCACTAAACTTTTTTTTAGTGACCAAGTCAAAATTGTCGTCACAAAATTGGTCATGGATTATTGTTGGGCACAGGAGTCATCCAATTTGATTACTTTTAATGACCAAATCCTATTGACCAAATTTTACATGGTCACTAAACTAATATTAGTGACCAAAGTGACTGTCACCAAATTTCTTAAAATTAGTGACTATAATATATGGTCACCCAATTTTTGAGTGGCATAAGAGCATGTACATTGGTTGGGACTCATTTGAGTCCCAATCTCTTCTCTCTCCTCCCAACAGCTTCTACCCCACAATCATCCAGTCTTATACACATCATCCAGTCTTGTCCACGTCAGATTATAGTGGTCCTACTATTTCCATTCATTTCTAACTCATTATTTTTATAGGTAGATTATTTATTGCATTATAATAAATTTACTCATATAATTAATTAAATGGAGATTTAATTTTGCATTCACATAAACAAATTAATTGTTTTATTTCACAATTATTTATTTATTTAAATATTACAAATTAAGGGGTATTGGAACATAATAAATGAGAAACATTTATGATTTTTTAAATCATTATCAAATACAATAATTAACAAAAGATTAAATATTCTCAAAATATATACTATAGTAATATTTAAATGCAACTTTTACATAAGTAGAAGTATAAGTGCATATTACAATTTTCAAAATAGATTCGGAAACACAAAATATTTACTTTCTTGAAACGTCTATCAAACATATGGCAATATTGGGCTCTATTTATAGACAAAATTAAAATATAGTCGTTGGAAAAAAAGAAAAAAAACCAAGAAATATATGATGAGAATATTACCGTTAAACTAAAACAAGAAGAAAATAAAAAGAAATAAACGTGGCCATTGGGGGAATATAGAAAGGGAGAGGAGGAAAACAAAAAGAAAAGAATTGTTTGGATGCCACATCTGTGTGTGGGGTCCACTTCCGAGTCCCAAACCAAGACTTCATACATCCAGCCTTGGGAATGCCATGTGGCAAATTTAAGACTTGGGACTCAACTTGAGACTCCCATTGTAGAGAAATTGGGTCCCAAGAGTATGAAAAGTTGGGTTTTGGGACTCCCATTGTGTATGCCCTAACATTTGGGTGAATATGTCATGAAACTTTCATTTAAATGAAAATCACTATTATCTTAAACACAAACCTGAATATTTATTACCTAAAAGGAAATCTTTGTTAAGCCAATAATGGAACTTTTGAAATGGAGAAATGGGATTTAATTTTGACATAATTTCCATAATGGTATAATTACATTTCCCACCTCTAAATTTCAAAAGTTTCATTTTGCTTAATCTAAAATTTTCCTAATATATAATATAAGATTTACTTAATAATATTATTCTGTCGTGTTGAGTACAATTCTTTCAATTTTTTTTATAACTGGTGTATCTATTATAATTTAAATCAGTTCTCTTCTTAGATTAATAATACTATAATGATAATAATAGCTTGTATAGGGATCAGGATTAATAAAATTTAAGTGAAAAGTGATGTAAAAATACTCCCGCCTTGTGAAAATAGTGGTCTCCCGCCTTTGCCAAAAATTATTCCCCAAAGTGCATTATACTTTTGGAGGGAAACTTCCCTCCTTGCGAAAACGAAAATAAATTTGAAATTAAAAAAACACGTTCTATGCTACTTTAGTTGATACATTCAGTTTTAGGCATCTCCTTGTCCATCAGATTTATGGTCTGTTCTTGTATAAAATATTTCAATTCAGTTTAGTTCAAATCAATTTAGTATTTTTAGTTCATTTTAATTTTAATTTGGTGAAATATGATTTGATAAATTTAGTTAATTTAACCATGTTCTTATTATTTTCAATAGATTGATTTTTATTTCATTTCAATGCAGTTCAATATCTTATAATTCAGTTTGGTTAGTAAAAATAAGTTAAATAAACATACCCTGACTAATACAAAATTTCATCAAATTATATTTTTACTGGTCGATCTGAATTGAACCAAACTGATATTCAAAAGAGCACAATATAATGTATGGAAACAATTAGATATAGAAATTATAATGTAAAAATAAAATTTATTGTTCAAACATTTAGACAATGTCTAGTTGAGTTGAACTAAAAGTAATAAGATTCGAGATTAAGCTTAACTAGGTAGACATGAATTTGTGAATGAGCCCTGCTTGAAGTGGTAAAACCCACCCTCTCATAACTGAGAGGTTACAAGTTCAAGTCACACCCCTGAAAATAATTTGTAAATTTTAGAGCAATTACTGAAAGGGCTTATACCCAGTGTAAATGGCCATGGATAACCCAAGGGACCGTGTTGGTCTCCACTGTGGTCTCCCATAATGCAGGCGATTCAAGGTGGTCCGATTGGTGGTTCCGAATTCGGTGGTTGGTGGCTCGTTGGTGAAGCATTCATGGGTCTTCTCAAGAGCGTCCCAGAGCTAGTCAATGGATGGAGTGCAAGACTTCACTGTGCTTAACGAATTCAATTGTGGTGTCTCCTAGTATAGTCATATATTAGGATATGTATTTATGTAGTCAATGGATGGAGTGCAAGACTTCACTGTGCTTAACGAATTCAATGGTGGTGTCTCCTAGTATAGCCCTAAATTAGGATATGTATCAATAATATAATAGATAGGTGAGTTAACTGAAAAAAAAGAAAAAGAAGGTAGACATGAATTTAATGTACGAATGATCACGCCTTGTTCTCGTGAGATTGTTTCTTACTAAACTGAAAGTGTAATTGAGAATAAACTGAACTATACAAGGCTTAATGTACGAATGATCACAATTCGAGTTATAACCAATCCAACACAATATTTGTTCACACTTAAGTGATAGTAAAAAGTCAACTCCTACTTCTCTATACGACTGATAACTAAATTGAATTCAAGTAATCAAAAGTCAAATTTTACTTAGCTTTTGTTCTCGTGGGATTGTTATCTTATTATACTAAATTAATTTGAATAATAGAATTAGTGTAACTAAATTACTTGAATGTAATCTGATTTTTAGTTTTACTAAATTTAGCCAAATTGAATTATATTAAACTTAACTGATCTACTACTAATAAACTCAGGAAAATAAAGCCCTACTCATATATAAACACTTATTATAATAACAACTCCAACTAATTAACATTTTATTACTTAACTTCAATAGACTATTCAAAACATTAAGTTTAACTAATCAAATGTGAACCCAACTTAATATTTTACACAATAATAATTGAATTAAGTTTAACTAATTAAAAATAAAATCAAATTTTACTTCATTTTTTTATACATACTTTAAATTCTTATTAAATTGATTTCACTTAATCGAAAGTCTAACTAGCTTTTGGTAAAAATGCTAGAAAACCTAGTTACATTTGAAAACCAATTTTGTATAAATTTATTTATTACACCAAACTTAAAAATGTTTATTCAGAAATTAATAATAAATGTTGGTATGACATTTCATCCTTACAAAAATAAAATTTTAAAATATACTCTACTTATTATTATTAAAGATATTTTATTAGAAAAAACAAATTTAATCAGCAATCTTTCTTAAAAAAGAAAATTATTACTTATAATAAAGAGGATAAAATAAAACAACAAACTTTCATTGAAGCTAAACTTGTTTTTCCGTAAAAATATATTTTATTATTCTTTTAATCTACACCGTTAATATTTTCATCAACAAATCCTAACCTTTTATTTAACCCTAACGTTACATAAGTATCCAGACGCTTCCTTTCCTATCTCCCATCGCCTCTCTTTTCTGCATCTGTTTCGCACCTCCGAATCCCAATATCTGATCCACCGTCACCAGCTCGGCGACGCCTGCGAGTTCACACCCCCCCCCCCCGCGCGCCCGCTACCGCATCCAGCTGTGCAAGGACGGTCGCCACCGCGTCTGCTTCGGTTCATGTCTTCGCCGGATTCCGAGTTGCTGCCTTCCGAGTCTCCGCCCATGTCTCCGATGACTCCTCGGGGCCGATGAGCCTTCTCAGCCGCTCCCTCGGGTCTAACCCGATAAACGAGTGCCGTCTACCCTTTTCCAAGAGCTCTAGGGTATCTTGGCCCAGCGCCAGCGTGGGCCCATGGCTCCGTCTTGCCGGAAGTTCTGGAAAAATTGGATGCGAGGTGTGCACTTTGCCTACTCTAGGGATTTTAGCTAATAAGTGTTGTTTCCCTTAAAATCATGTTTTTTCTTCATTAACAGTAAACGTTTGTGTTTTGTAGAATTTTAACCTCTCAATGTTCTTGTTACAATCTGTAGGAGTGGAGATGCGCAGGGTTTGTAAGTTTGGATTTGACAGTTAGAGGAGTGCCGATGCTTCATTTTGATTACCTGATGGTGGTGAGTATGGTGACTATGCAACTGAGAGTACTTTTAGATCTTTGGAGTCAATCCAAAGAGATAGTGCTGAATCTAACACATTGCATGGTAATTTTTATATCAACTCCGAATTGGATCCAACATTTGCTTGTGTGCTCCTGTGTTTGTGTTTTTTCTTTTGATTGAGTAAGATCTTGCTAATTATACTCTTTGTTGCCACCTTTTAATTGCAAAAGTGTTCTACCTATAAATGTGAAATCCCACTTTGCGGCTTGTTTAATATCTACAGTTCAGGCTAGAGTACATAGATTAAGATATGTAGCTTTGGGGATATTGCAGCATGCTTGATAGCTTGTATATATAGTAGATAATCTGAAAATAAGATGCTTATTTGTTCATTTGCATGTGTAATCAAAAGATGTACAAATTCAACATTTTCGTTAATTTAGTCTTCATTGGTTCAGTGCAGAACATCTGCTGCTCAAGCTATTAGGGGGAAGGACATCCAGGGGATAGTGTAGGATACAAATACCGGCAGACTCAATTAGACCAGTATAAGAATTAAGTGGACATAGGGAGCAGAGAAGGTAAATGTGGTTTTTTTTTTCAAATTATCTTGCATATTTTATATTTCTCAATGTTTTTTTCCTTCTATATCTTAAGAGCTCCGTGTGTTCATGATGGTATATCCGTTTCTTCTTCTGTCAGGACTTTTGCAAGAGGCAAACTGTCAGGTCTGTGAAATCCACCACGTTGTATTTCAAGGTAATCGCTCATGGATACTTTGACAGCCACTCTTGGATACTTGACATCTGCAACTGCATGTTTGGTATGTGTGAATAAATCTCTTAATCAGTTGGTCCAAATCTTATTGGTGATTGAGTTTCTTTTAGGATTACTTGTTATCTATTAACTAGAAGAGTTAATTTTAATTTGCCTGTATGGTACAGTTAAGGAATTTGGTGTGAACTACGTTGAAGCATGACTTGTACTCCATGTCTACATTGGACAGGCCAAGTATGCTAGGGATATACTGAGTCGAGCCGGCATGACTGATACTTCTCCGGTGACGACTCCGTTTGTACGACTCTCGCAGCTTCATAACAACACTAGTGCACTGTTCGGTAACCCAACCCTCTATCGGTCTTTGGTTGGTGCAATTCAATACTTGACTATTACTTGATTTTTCATTTGCGGTGAATTCGGTTAGTCAGTACCTTCAGGACCCTCGTGAAGATCATTTTGCTGCTGTTACCCGAATCCTTCGTTATGTTGCTGGCACACCTCATCACGGTCTCACATTTCGCTCAGGAGGTCCTGCTACTGTTTCAGCTGATGTTTGTGCCTACTCGGATGCTGATTGTGCTCAGTGTCTAAGGACTCGACGATCGACTTACGTTTATGCAGTGTTTCTAGGCGGTAACTTGGTTTCATGTAGTGCCAAGAAACAATGTACAGTATCCCGTTCAAGTTCAGAGTCCGAGTATCGTGCCCTTGCTAATATAGTTGCGGAAGTTGTCTGGCTATGCCATCTTCTCCGGGATTTGCACTTTCCTCTAGATGGTTTCCCTTTGTTTTTATGCGACAACAATAGTGCTATCTTCTTAGTTCAGAATCCAGTGGCTCATAAGCGGGCCAAGCATATTGATATTGACTACCATTTTGTTCGTGAGTTGGTTGTCTCAGCTAAGTTTCGTGTTAGTCATGTTCCTACATCAGTTGACGGATATTTTCACCAAGGGTCTTCTTAATTAAGCCCTTATTTGAGTTCTTTAGATCCAAATTTTGAGTCTCAGTCAATCCGACGCTTAACTTGAGGGGGATGTCAGAGAGTAGTATTAGGCCTTGAACCCAATCTATGCTAGCTAGGGTTTATATAGGGTTTACCACTTTTACTCTTATACCCTTGTAATGCTTATATATTGATGAATAATATACAACCTCATCATTGAGGTTTCCCCTCTATCACTTCTTTTCAACAATATGGCAAGAAGGCCATTGGCAGTAAATGGGTGTTCCTTACCAATCACAAATCAGATGGCTCGATTGATCATCATAAGGCGCGTTTGGTTATTCTTGGTAAGGTACTGATATACAGAAACATTTTCTCCAGTTGCCAAGATAGATTTCGTTCGTTTGTTTCTTGTTGTCGCTGTCATTCGTGATTGGGAGTTTCATCAAATGAATATTCATAATGCATTTCTGGATGGCGATCTTCATGAAGATGTTTTATATCCTCCTGATTATGCTTTACAAAAGTCCTTAATGAATCATTATTTGAGGATCCGGAGCGTTATCATCACCTTGTTGGAAGTTTTATTTATCTGGCTATTTATCTACATCCAGCAACCCGAGATATACATCCACCAAACCGCTAATCTCTCGAGCACCGTGTTAATGAGTACAAAAATGAAGTCTTTTAGTGAAAAATCAACGATTAAACTTGTGCTTCAATTTTCCCAAGACTTGTTTAATCATTAGGATAACTGAATTATTTGAATTAAGACTTTTAACAAGTTTCACATGTGATCATGTACCACAGCATAAGCAGCGTAAAGAGAACATGCATATGCTCCTTTCTTATAGCTTATCACATGGCCGATCATCGTACATATCAAGAACATGCACCCCATGACGTCTACGTACGAACCAAAGAAAAACAAAAATCCCTGAAATCTCACATCCATAAATACCAATAAATTCATCGATAACTCAAACAAAAACACAGAAGTACGTAACAGTAAAATGCCTTACAATATTCAAATAATCTTGTGCATTGTCTCCCTCCTCTTCTCAGCCATCTTCAGTGTTACAAATGCAGCAGCGAGTTTCAACGTGTTGAGATTCGGCGCAAACCCTAACGGAAAAAGCGACTCCACTCAGGGATTCCTAAAGGCCTGGTCTTCTGCGTGTCGATCGATTCAGCCGGCCACTGTGTACGTGCCGCGTGGCAGGTACCTGATCAGGGCGGCGGAGTTCAGGGGACCTTGCCGGAATAGGATAACGGTTCAGATAGACGGAACCCTAGTGGCTCCTGATAATTACTGGAATCTCGGAAACTCGGGGAACTGGCTGTTGTTTATTCAGGTTAACCGGCTTTCGGTCATTGGCGGGACATTGGATGCTAAGGGAGCTCCGTTCTGGGCGTGCAGGAAAAAAGGAGGGAAATGCCCAGTTGGTGCTAGGGTAAGAATCACTCTATTTATAATTACCATTGACTTCATTAGTTTACTACAATTATCTTATCTTCTTTACTATTTAATATTTGTTGTACTACTTTGATCTTCACTTTTGTAGTTTTGTGAAATATTTTCCTATGAAAAATCCTTAATTAAGTGAAAGCCTTGCTTTATAATATTAGATAGATTAATAATTAAATTTGAATAAACATGATGTGTATTATTTTTCTTAAAAATATATACTTAAAATACACATTTACACTGCATGAAGTGTTCATGTTACTAGTGTATACTACATCGGAATTGCTAGTATTCAGTTCTCTCTCGAAATTCGCTATTGACTTATTCTACATATCTACCTTCATTTTTACTTTTAAAATATAATTTTATAAATTTAAGCCTATTTTATTAAATAATTAAATATGTGTATTAAAATTACTAAATGGAAATTTAAAAGAAAATTATACTTTTTTTTATTCACACACTTAATTAGTTCAAGTAATTAGAGCATCCATGATCATAATTATTTTTAAAGAAATCCATGATCATAAATTTGATTTGTTATATGTGTAATAATATTATTCATATAGCTTTACATTATTTTTATATGTAATATTTATTTTTGTAAATATCAAACTTTTAATCATCAATTAAAATGTAGTATATATGTACTTAAAGTTATCTTACGTCAAACATATCATTCATTGGCGATAAGATCATGTGCTTGTGTCACTTGCCTTGAAATGACGGTTAGTAGTATATAAGTACATATTCTGTAAATGTCAAATTAGGCGTTGACATTTCTTCAAGTTGCCATGCACTTTGTTTAACTTGTCTGTAAACATGAAAATTATTGCAGTCTATTACATTCAATTGGGTGACTGAAGGATTGATCAGTGGGTTAACATCAATAAACAGCCAGCTGATGCATGTGGTGGTCAACAGCTGCAAAAACGTGAGGGTCCAAAATGTGAAGATCATAGCCCCTGATCAAAGTCCAAACACTGATGGAATCCACGTTCAAGGCTCAACAGGTGTTACCATCTACAACTGCATCATTCAAACTGGAGATGATTGCATCTCAATCGGTCCAGGCACCAGAAATCTATGGATGGAACAAATCAAATGTGGCCCTGGGCATGGTGTTAGGTACATGCAACATATCACTTCTGAGTAATTATATGCTGAATACATTCAATGAAGATGGACTGGGATGATTGCTGCTCGTTCACTCGGACCACGGACTCTCTCTAATGGCTGGAATCTACTAATTATTTCTTGTGTTTGTTGATTGTAGCATTGGGAGCTTGGCTAGGGATTATAATGAAGATGGAGTGTCGAACGTAACCCTGACGAATTCTGAGTTCAGAGGATCAGATAATGGGATTAGGATCAAATCATGGGCAAGGCCTAGCAGAGCTTATGTTAGTGACATCAAATTTCGGAATATCATTATGTGGAATGTGGCAAATCCCATCATAATTGATCAGAATTACTGCCCTGATAACAGAGGATGCCCTCGCCAGGTATTAGAACCCCGACTCTTTACGAATCTATATAGCTAGCAGTAAATATGAATTTTGAGTTGGGATTGATATTATTCTTGATCTGTTTTTGAATTGCACAGACTTCTGGTGTCAAGATTAATCAAATCACATACCAGAACATCCGGGGAACATCACGAACACCGGTGGCGCTGATGTTTGATTGTAGTCCAAGTAGTCCATGCAGAGGCATCGTATTACATGACATAAAACTTACCCATTTGAATAATAAAAGAGCGAAATCATATTGCAGGAATATTGCAGGGAAGACAAGAGGAGTTATAATGCCAGAGAAGTGCTTATAGTCCAGACATTTATGATTTATATATATATTCTTGTAGATCTTGTTACTTAGATGAAAGGGGAAAAAACACCATTTGCGATGCATAGGGTTTGTTTTATTGAATACTTTGTACTCATTAAATAATTGTATAATAAGTTCTTGTAAGAAATTATGCTTGAAGCAGAATTGAACTATATTGCCAAGTCAACTGAACTAAAAGTTACAAAACTCGATGTATTAATTCCTCCATCCCTGTCTGTATTGCCTACAACATTATATATATATATATATATATATATATATATATATATATATAAAATGTAAATATAACAATTATTTATTTTAAAATAAATATATATGATAAAATATCTTCAGGTAAAAGTTTAAGAAAATTTAGGTGCATATAGATAAAATATTAAAAACAGAATGATACTTGTTTACGTATCTTATTTTTAGACTTTTAGAAAAAAAAAGTTATACTTCACCAGAACTATATTGGCATAGATCGGAGGGAAGGGAGGTTGAGTCCCCACATGAAGTGGATTCGGGGGATGCACTGGAAGGCCTTCACGGACTCGTCCGACTTGAGCTCGGTCAATTGAGCATCAACGTGAACTGTCACCCCCATCTGACTGACCGCCTTCTTGGTCCAGTCGCCAGCAAAGAGAGAAGCGGCCCGAGCCTCTTCAGCCATCCGGGCAACAAGGTCCTTTGACCTCTTGATCTGGATGTTGGATGAGGAGACATCATGAGCTTAATGAATATGGGCAACGGTGAAAGTGGTTGTTGGCCCGGAGGTGGTGAGGCAGTCGCGGAATGGGAAGAACTCTCCCGTGAGTAGGTCGGCCCTTCAATGGTGATTTTCTGAGGCAGCTTCAGTGGTGGCTATGGTGTTCAGATGGTAAAGAAAATAAGAGTCAAGTAAAAGATGAATACAATTATACAAAAGCAAGACGATAGTGAAATTTGAAATATGAAATAAGGAAAAAGATGTTGGATCGAGTATTTATAGGCGATATAGGCAACTGAAAGGTTGATATATATAACCGTTACTCAGCAGTAATCATGCAACTCACCACGTTTGAGAAAATATAAAGGTTAAATTTAAAATTTAATAGACATTATATTTTATTTGTACAATATAAAAGTAATTAGGTTTTTAACAAAAATAAATTACGACATAGGCAAATTTTTGTTGAAAGTCGAACTTTGTAGAGTGACATCAAATTTATGCAAACTTTTGTTGAATATCCAAGGACTAGTGTAGTATGCTGAATTTTGGATTTGAGTTTTGAGTTTTGAGTTTGAGGCCAAACTTGGTTTTGGAAGTGGTTTTTGTAAAAGGAGTTTGAGTCAAAACCTTATATGGCAACAAAGAATGAGTTTTGGGTTTGGATTATTTTAATATTATTTTTTTCTAAGTTTTCTAAACAATTGTTTAGAAAAAAATATTGATCCTTATCGTATTTCTATTCATAAAAAAATATTTCAGTGTATAAATTTAAAACAATTCTCATAACTTACAATAATACAGTTTAGGGCATGTTTGCCTGACCCATAGGTAGGACGAACTAAGAGTTGGAATTTTCTCTTCAATATTCCAAAAGCCGTCTCAAGTATATTTCGCGTCGAGGAATGTCTATGGTTGAAATATTCTTGCTTATCTTTAAAGCCCCTGCAATTAGGATAAGGAGGATGGTATGGTTTCCCTCTAAACAGACACATAAAATCAGGTATATGCGCAGAGTCCGCAACATAATATTTCCCAACTGGCGGCATTGGAAACACGTGATGAGGATTAGCTGTAGCTGCTTGTAAGACATTAGCATCATGCGCGCTTCCACTCATACCAACAAATACATACACAAATCTCCTAAGGTTATCAACCACAGCTAAAACATTCTGAGATAAGTACTGATGTCGATTTCGATAACGGTTAGATTCATTCACTGGAACTGCGGCTCAAATATGAGTACCATCAATTGAGACAATACAATCCTAGAATACATAATCAAAATGTAAAACAATTATACAAACAGTAAAATATGAATTGCTAGAAGGTGAAAAAGAAGAGTACCTTGAAGTATGGGTACAACCTTATATTAATTCTAATTCGAGGATGGATGATATTTTCATCGCATGTGCAAATAACAACTGCACTAACCTAACAAGTTTCTCTCAAACCTTTCGTATGGTTCGCCCCACAGTTTCCGTACAATGTTGGAATCTATCACAAACAGTTCGCATTCTCATATCCCCACACACAACGTACAAGAACATTAACAATGCTTCTTCTATCATCACATCCTTGTTACTTTGAATAAAGTAACCACCATCTAACGGTGCATCTTTTAATAGGAAGAAAGTAGCATGGTTCATTCAATAGACATCCCACATATTTCGTTGGTGCCCAGTCAAAATCCATTCAATATACATCAGTCCAGTGAACTCACAATTATATTGTGGGATAGGAGCATGTAGAACAACATCTTCTAGAAAGTGAACCACTCTGTCGATAACTTCGCCAACAATTTGTTGCCACATATTGCTTGAAGGTCTGATTGTACATAAGAAATCATTAACAAATTTACTAAAAGCCTAAGTTTATACTTCCAGAATTTCAACACAAAGATAACCGCCTTTATACATGTTAATACAAAAATCTTAGTAAAAATATTAGACCAATATTCTATCCACTTCCTATATACCTTAATGATTATATACTTTAGAAAATTAACTCAAATTCAGATAAAAAACATGAAAGATCTGGACAAAAAATATTAAAAAAATCAGTATGATAATCAAAAAGCACTAATTCCTAAACAAAAGAAATCATCCTAAAATCATCTAAACAAAATCTGGGATTATCATCATAAAACAAATTTACCCATGAAGAATAACAACAAAAGTAGTATGACTGAGATTGGGAGCTAAACATATTAAAAGAAGAAGTTTGTATGTAGGTTGATTGGAACTACATTCAAGGATTGAAGATCAAGAAATTCAAGGATGATACTACATTCACCCACCTGTTTTATTCAGAGAACGAGTTTTTGTGGATAAACTCGTGAAGCTGGATAACCTGTCGGAACGAGTTCTTTTAGGCCACATACAGACAGGGCCGGCCCTGAGATTTCCGAGGCCATGTGCGAAAAATAAAATTGTGACCCTAAATTAAATATATTATTAAATTTTAATTTATATAATTATATATTGAGGTAGTCTTGTGAGAGACCGTCAATATTATAAACCGGGGACTAAATAGTAAAAGTATGGTTGAATAAATACAAGGAGGCCCTTAATTGCAAATTAGAAAATAACTATTCACGCGGCACTATTCACGGCCTGCACTATTCACGCGGCACTATTCACGCCCGTCACTATTCACGTGCACACTATTCACGCGCACACTATTCACGCGCACACTATTCACAGCCCAGTATTATTCGCAGTCAATACTATTCATTTCACAGTACTATTTTAATACGTTGTACAATAAAACACCGATGTTTGATATTTTTAATATGATGTACATTAAAACATAGATGTTTTTGATTAAAAATATAACGTTTGATTTTTAATATATTGTACATTAAAACATAGATGTTTTTGATTAAAAGCATAATATTTGATTTTTTTAATATGATGTACATTAAAACACAGAGTTTGTTAATTAAAAGTAGAATGTTTGATTTTTAAAAGATTGTAGATTAAAACACGGAGGTTGTTAATTAAAAGTAGAATGCTTGATTTTTAATATGTTATACATTAAAGCACGAAGGTTTTTTATTAAAATTAAAATGTTTGATTTTAATAGATTGTAGTTAAAATAGGGATGTTTTTAATATAAACTACTATGTTTGTTTTATGACATGTTATAGATTAAAATATGAAGGTTTTTAATTACAAGTATAATGTTTTATTTTAAATTGATTGTAAATTAAAATACGGAAGTTTTTAATTTAAATTAGAATGTTTGAATTTTAAATATAGAGGTTTCAGTTTAAAAGTAGAAAGATTTAATTTTAAATATGTCATAGATAATAACGCAAAAGATTGAGGTGAAAATATAATCTTTATTTACTATGTTAAATATATATTCTATTAATAGAGGTAAACATTAAACATGAAATGGTGCAATGGTAATGTTATTTCTACTTTGCCATGAGGTAACGAGTTCGAATCCAAGAGGGAGCAATATTTTGCAAGATTTGGAGGAAAAAATGTGGTGGGTCCCGCCATGATACGCGCGCGCGTGATTTTTTTCGGCTGGGTGGTAAGTTTTTAAAAATTACAATTTAGTCCCTCCGTGTTTTGCAAGTAGAGAAAGTCTTGGCTAGGACCGTCCTACCACAAGCTTGTGATAGGACGAGGGAGCTAGATGCAATTTATAGCAAATAGGTAAAAACTCGCGGGTTATATACCGGGTCAAAACCGGGTTAAAACAAGGAAACGGGCTGGACTATATGGGAGAGATAGGGAAGCGAATTGGGGGAGAGAAACGCGTGCAACCGTTTGCAAAATTTGGGGTTTCAGAAATCCCCAAATTCATGAATCAATTGCAAGCAGCTGGATCAAACTAGCGAGCATCTGGATCAAATCGTTGAATCGAATAAGGTAATCTGTGTTTCACGCAAAGGAATCTGTTTTGTTCATGAGGTGAATTTGATTTTGTGAATTTATGGATTAATAGGGTGAATAACTGCAACGAACGATGGAGACCGGCGTGATTCAGTCAGGAATGATCGAATTACACGAAGAACAACTCGGAACCGACGCGATTCAGTCAGAATCGATCATATTGCAAGAGGAACAGTTCGGGAGAGACGCGATTCAGTCAGGATTGATCGTGTTGCACGAAGAAAAGCTCGGCGAGGGAAGTTCTGATGATGAAAATCAAGGTTTGTTACTGAATCATTGACGGATATGAACAAAAAGGTGAAACTAGTCAAGTAACAGATTATAATCATTGAGTAGGTTAGGGAAATACATGAACATCTTGAATGCATGTGTTTGGTGTGTTTTCTCCAATTGTTTTATTGTTTTGGGAGAAAACTAAACTGGTAGCTTATAGTCACTGAATAACCTGGAAAACACCTTAAGTTTTTCTTGTGTGTAGTTATTTAGAAAGTTGAGGAGCTGCAATTTTGTTTGAGTAATACTATAAACTAATCAGTTAATTTCTGGCAGGGGGAATAGAGAACAAAGAAATTAAATCTGCTGAGTTCGGAATCCCTGAAGATCAGACCGGCAAAGAAAATGCCGTCGGATATCAAGGTTACAGACATTATATTCATTAATTTATGTAGTAGATATGTTTATGTTGTCAGCTAAGATGTTTGTATAATTTATTCAATTTGATAAACTAATAATTTGAGATGCTTAGACTCTAGTATGAATATTCTTAATGAAAAATGATGGATTGCTATATATTGTGTTGAAAATGTTTATTATAAGTAAGTTAATGTAGCTGATTTGTTTGCTTGAGTTGTTTATTTGTTTGCATGATTATTTTATTTTTGGCTGAAAATACTGAAACAGTTCACATTTTCTAAGCTGAAGTTTTGAATTGGTTGATTTAGCATGGAAACATATATGAACTAATCTTTTGTTTATGTAATGCTTATTTTAACATTTTGGCGCAGAAGCTGAATTAGACTTGAGTGACTTATCGAAAGTCGATGTCACAGAGTGCTTCGTTGGACTGAGAGCGAAAACAATTGCGGAATTGTTGGCGTTGTACAGGAGACAGTCGAATGTTTTAGGATTTGGTATCCGCTGATCAACAACACGAGGGCCTAAAGGTGGACCGATCCTAGAAAAGTACTACTTGTGTGCGTGTGAAGGCTTTTCAAAGGATAAAAAAAGTCCTGATACTCATGTGGAAAGTGGCTTAATAAACTTGGCAGAAAGTGGTGGAAAGAGGAAGAGAAGAAATAAGAAGATGGTTATTACAAGAACTGGTTGCCCAGCTTCCATAAGGATTAAAATGATGGGTGGAGCTTATGAGGTTAAACATCACTACATGAATAATAATCATGAACTAACACGTGCTGAATGGCAGTACATGCAACGAAGTGAGAGAAAGATAAGTGAAGAACAAGCTAAATTAATCGAGAGAATGGAGAATGCTGGAATAAAACCAAGTGTCGCCTACAAATTTATAGCATTTGAAGCAGGAGGCAAGGAAGTTGTCGGGTATAGCATGAAGGATCACTTGAACCGAGTAAACATTTTGAGGGTCAAAAGTACTGAGGGAGGTGATGAAAACAAAGTGTGCAAAATGTTGGAGCAAAGAGCTAAGGAAGAAGAGGATTTCTTTTATAGAGCTTGTTATGAAGATGAAGAGGATGGTTCAAAAAGGTTGACCGCATTGTTTTGGAGAGACTCAATGATGAAGGAAGATTATGGGCTATATGGTGACATTATTGTCTTTGACACGACGTACAGAACAAACAAGTATAACTTGATTTGTGCTCCCATTGTTGGCATCAATAACCATGAGAATATAGTGATGCTTGGGTGTGCTTTCATTGCTGACGAAAAGGCCAAAACATTCAAATGGCTTCTCAGAATGTTCGTGAAATCCATGGGAGGCAAAGAGCCTATAACCATCTTCACGGACCAAGATCCTGCCATGGCTAATGCCATAAAAAAGGTAATTTTGAAACTGATGTTTTCTGTTTATGTTTAGTGGATTTGTTTGTAAGTTTGAACCAGTAGTTGAAGATGGTTTAGGTTGTATGTTCCTTGAACAATATTAGTTGGTTTCAAACCCAGTTAATTGCTATATTTAGTTGATTACTGTGTGTGTTTGAAGTATTTATTTAGATTTGGATTTGTTTTAAGTTGTTTTTTTCCAGGTTTTGCCAGATACAAAACATAGGTTATGCTTATGGCACATTAAACAGAATGCTATTAGTCACTTTGGGAAATTGAAGAAGGATGGTCCTTTCAAAGATGCCTTTGATCATTGCTTGAAATTATGCAAACACGAGGCTGAGTTTGAAGAAGCGTGGAGTGCTATGTTAAAGACATTTAATCTTGAGAAAAATGAGTGGTTCAAAAAACTATATGGCATTAGGGAAAAGTGGTGTCCTGCATTAAACAAGGACTATTTCTCTGCAGGAACTCTTTCTTCCCAAAGAAGTGAAAGCACAAATATAGCTTTGTCATTTAATGCAAGTAAAACTCTAAGCAGGTTCTTTGAGATCTTTAATGAGACCGTTGCCACATGGAGATCTAAATAAGCCATGAAGGAAAAGCAGTGCAGAGATTCATTTCCAAAGTCGGCAATTAATGGTTCAAACATACTGAAGCATGCCGCGAATGTTTACACTTTATCAATTTACTACAAGTTTGAAAAAGAATACAAGCATGCTCAGGCCACAAAGGCAGTGAATATGTTCTTGCATGGAGACATGATGAGGTATAATGTATGCCCTGAAGACAATGAAAGTGATATTGAAGTTGTCGAGTTCATACAAAAAGATGATACAGTGAAAGTGTCCTGCTCTTGCAAGACATTTGATTTTACAGGTATGGAAATAAATTTATTTGGACTTGAAATTTATTTGTATGTTTAATTCAAATGTTTGGGTCTTTAGTTGATTTATTTCCTGGTTTTGGACAGGTTTGTTGTGCTTTCACTGCATCAAAATATTACACATCAATTCGGTTGGTGTAATACCTGAACAGTACATTCTCAAGCGATGGAAAAAGATGGCAAAGAGTGAAGTTTGGGATAAAGCGAAAGGCATAGACGTAACAAGTTCAGGTGGCAACAAAATCCTCTTTCCATGGCGTCACCAAATGGCAAGAAAATACTACAGCTTGATAGTGAAGAGTGAAGCTGAACCAGAAACAAGGAAACTTGTTGAGGAAAGTTTCAGCCATGTTTCTGGAAGAATGGCGGAAATTCTGGCAGCAAAAGCAAACGAAGCAACAACAGCAAACGAAGCCACAACAGCAAACGAGGCAACAACTTCAAATGTTAGGGATGGTGCAGCATCAGTCACAACTATACCTCTGATAAACGATCCATCTCCTATAAAAACTAAAGGACGAAACAAGAGAATTGAGAAATGGGGTTCAAAGAAGAAAGCTAAAACAACTGAGTTTGGTACTGAAACACCAAAAGTAATCTAGATATTTGATTTCTTTTTTTCATTTTTGGTTTGTGTTATACTGTTTAATTTTGGGATATTTTTTCTATAAGCAATTTTGGTATATACATTTGTGACGGATATACAGAAGCAAACAGTTGATGCTTGTGGTATATATATATATATGGTAGCATGTTATAAGCAAGAAAAGCTCATTTGTAAAAACAGCAAAAATAAAAGCCTAAACAGGCAAAATAAAATACATCAGTGTAACTGACTAAGTTTGTTAAGTACAATTATAATGCTTTAAATGAGTGTTCATGTGTATTAACTGAGAACAAATATGATCAATGATCTGGACTAAACGTCCAATGAGCAAACAAACACTTGAAAAAGACCAGCAGCCGAAAATACTTATAAGAAAATTTTCAAAGTAAAAGAAACAAACCGAAAACAAGAACATGTGAAATTGATAACAAAAGTTCCAATATGTCTGGATTATCAAGATTCAAACAAACTACAGAAAATAGCTAAATAAACCTGTCAAACTATTTAACAATGTATCGATAGTACTAGTCAACAAAATAGGTAAACAAACCAGTCAAACTAATTAACAAACTATCAATAGTACTAAGGCAGATGGGGAAGGGCAGAATGGTACAATGAGTCATCAGAATCAATCAAGTTAAAGGACATCCATTCGTTCTTCTTCTTGAGTGCCGCATTCACAGTCTCATCAACAATATTGTAAAGTGTATCACTTGTCCAAAATTCTTGAGAGCTATCTGATGAGGGCTGAGATGAGCTTGGATGCTGGCTTGGCACTTGGGAGGCTGTGACCTTGCTCTGGTGCTCCGAGGCTGGGAACTTCGACAGCCGCTTACACATATCAGAAGTTACAACAAGGATGTTTCTCTTGATTATCATCATAGTCTCTTCAAAATCCTGGGAACAAACAGAGAAAACACAAAAAGTATAAGGCTAAACACAACAGCTATAAATTAATAATTGTAGTGTATCACAAGTAAAGGACTTACAGAAGTAGCTGCTGCTTGAATTTGTTCATCGGTTTGAACTCCGAATGGAATATCCAAAATGAGTTTGCCAACAGCTTCTTCCTCATCCGTATCGACCCTAGGAGTACCGATCTTCTGTTGGCGAACACGAGTTGGAGCAGGAGTGGTAACATTACACTTGAACCTTGGTTTCCCACCAGTAGAAATCGGAAATCCTTCCTGCAACATCACACCAGCTTCAAACTTCCCATGGCCAATATCATAGAAGCGAACTCTCTCCCTTATCTTTTCATCAGTCCAGTCCTCAATGAGCGGCAGAGACATTGAATCCAACTCACCCTTTTCAGGGAGCCTATGCAGAAACTGAACCAACAAACTGGGAAGACACGCACTGCATGTCGAATACTTAGTCTGACCAAAGTATCTCTTGATAAACTCATTCATCCTGTCAAGAACAAAACTGGACCAATCCAAGTTCTTGATCTCATCCAGATTCTCTACAGCATTCAATATCTTCATGTCAAGCTTATTAAGAGAAATGGGAGATAGCATATAAGAAGACACATACAGTACAAACAGCTTCTTGAACTCTACTCCTCCATCTTTTAACTCCTTAATCCTTTTGTATATGTTCTGAAGTGGAATGGTGGTGTTATCTTTACTACCATATGCTGTCAGGTATGAATGTCGAAGATCGAAGCTCGAGTTGCGCTCGACTGGAACAGGTTTACCAGGATTACGTGGCAAGCAGAACACGTCATAAACATCATCGGTAGAAATCACATACTCATACTTGCCAACCTTCTGAATGGATTGGCTGTAATTAAAGTTAGAAACCAACCAAGGCATAATACCAGGAGGAAAAGCCATCTTCAGTTTCATCTTCAACAGTCCACCAAAGCCTATTTCCTCAACATCGTGCTTCTGCGCATCAGTCAACCCCTCACAAAGCTTTGTAACTTTGACATGCTGCCAGCCAGGAGTAAACTTCTTAGCTTCTCTGCATAAAATGGGGGTAAAACGCATTAGAAACTTATTTTGAAAAATAAGTTGTAACAACTAGTAAAAACTCTAACAAATGGGGTATATTAGTTGGAAAAAATAGTAAAAATGACTATTTAAATGGAAGAATGAGGCAAAGTAACACGAGTATAAGAATTGGGAACAAGGTTAAAACCAACTAACAAACTGAAAGCATAAAAAAAGGGTGCATACACAAGAACTAATGAACAAAACAGACACAAGGTAAGAAACATCAGATGAGGACAGAAAACTAACAATCAAAAAGCAAGTAAATAAGGATTATACACATGAACAATAATAGAGGAACTAAACACTTACATTTTGCCATCAACTTCAACTTTAACACATTGCTTGATTTCCTTCCTGAATTCCCGGTCCTTTGCTTCTGACTCGTCACCGCTATCGTCAGATTCAGTTTCCAATGCCTTCTTCTTCCCTTTCCCTTTCTTGGAAAGTTTCTCCTCATTCTCCTTCCCTTTCTTCATTTTGTTCGTAGCATTCACCTTTTTCTGTTTGGGCGAATCTTGAAAATCATCACTTTCACTTTCATCTACACAATCCAAAAACACAGGACTTGCCGTTAGTACTAATCATATCAATCCAACAGCTAAAATCATAAATATGTTAGGTTAATTAGAAATAAAAATACCATGTCCATTGACATTGTTTTGCTTGTTACTGCCTTTTTTCTGCTCAGCAAGAAGCTTCCTTTTACCAGCCAATTTCTTCGAAGCCAACTCCCGCTTTTTACGTCTGAGTGGAACATCATCCTCACCTACAAAACCCAGAATACACAAAAATTATTTCATGAAACAATATAGGGACTGTGTTAGAAGTAACAATGAAAAGATACCTGTTCCAACATTCTTGTAAGCAGCAGCAGCAGTTGGTTCAGTAAATATAGGGTCTGCATATAAATAAAATTAGGAAACATAGATTAATGATATATAATAATGAACTAACGTAAGAAACTGATTTAGTAAAAAAACATACTTTCATTTGTTGGACTAAAGAAATTATGAAGCAAAGTTTGTGTTCCTGCTGCTGGGGGTTGTCGAGCCACCAGGTCTTCTAAATTGGTCTCAGCTGGATTTTTTTCAGGAACTGCACCAACAGTATACTCTACTTGTTCAAATGTTTGAGTTCCTGAGTTGGTTACCGTATCATTCACATTTTCTTCAACTGCGCGTGGAAATAAAATCAGTGTACATACAGCTAAAGTAATCGTTTAAACAGATAGACAAGACAAGAAACATACTGTTAGAAAATTTCTCTGATGCAAGTGCAGGCTGTGCATTTCTTCCAGTAGTAAGCTTATTTTCAGGAACTACATGGGACAAGAATATAGTATAATAAGTAACTGTAACAATTAAACTATCATACTCAAAAAAATTCAGTAACTGTAAAAATATGATTTTAGATCAGGTTAGTTCAGATGAAAGATTACTTAGACTTTTTAGTACTTCTCTTAACTTTATTTTTAGTTCAATTATATTCAAACCAGCATTATAACATGACATAAATATACCTTTAGCCTTCCCTATCTCAATATGAACATTTAGATTGTTTTTTGAAGTACCAACAACTCCACCTTCAGCATTACGACTTAGATGTAGTCGACTAGACTGTCTCAAAACTTGTTTAAAAACAAAACACATATAAATTACATCAATTGCATATAGTAAATAAACACATCTAAATGATAACATAACAACTACAAAGAATACCTCTTGGGTTCACCGGAGGTTGAATAGTAACATTATCTTCTTTGCTCGCAGGTTCTGCATAAAATATAAGAACAATGAATCGAAAAACAAAACAAAAGGTAAGACAGTAAAAAATACCTGAGATGACAGGATTTGCTGAAGTAGTTGAAATCTGCTTCTTTTGAGGATTTCTCTTCAGTTTTCTAGAATTTTTGAGGATTCCTGTGTTGCATCTACAGCATGAGCTTTTGACTGTTGTCGTGTCCTCCGGTTATACACTACAAAAACAACAGAATATGAAGATTAATTAAACCCATAAAAACCAAGAAAATAATTAATATAATCAGCCATAGACGCATAGAAATAGCAAAACTCATATAACATCTACCTGCTTTAATTGGTGGAGGAAGTTGTAAAGCAAAACCTTGTGTGGCAGTTTCAACCGCATGATTAACCATAGTATCTCTATTGTTTGCATCATCATTCACATGTTTTGTTTTCTTCTTCTTAGCATCATCTACATAAAACACAGAAATGAACTGGAAATTGGTGCCAACTATAGTCAAACTAACTACACAAACACAACAGTTTAAAGTAACTAAGTAAATACAGCAAGTAAATAAACATACACATAAATTGGACAGAACTAAGCAAAAATATGAAGAAATTCATCATAAACAACAAAGATTACTAGATGAATATGATTTTCATCTCAGATTGAAAAGTTTATAAAAAAAGTTGCCTCCAAAACAACTACGAACCTTTATCTTTATCAACGGCCTCCCCCAAACTTGCCGGATGCTTAACGGCGCTCCTCTTTTTCCCCATTCCTGCAAAATCACGCAAAAACACACAATAAAAACACAACAAAACGTCTGAACAAAACCTAATCGGAAAAGAAGCACGTCGCCGGAAAACGCGAACAGTCGCCGGAAATTGATGGATCGCCGGAAAAAACTAATTGAATTGAACCTACCGATAACTCCTGCAAATGAATTGAACTTGTACGGATTAGAAATTAGGTGTTTTAGGAGAGAGAAGATGGGAGGTTTGGGAGGTTTTGGAGACGGGGCGGGTTCTGGGAGGGGGAGGAGAGAGAAATTTAATGGTTGGGCAGATAGCATTATATATATATTTATAATTACAATTCAGCCCCTCCATCTCTATGATATTTGTTAATTAGCCCCTCCGTCCCTATTAAATAATATTTCAGCCCCTAGTCCTACCATAATGTTATGATAGGACGGTCCTATACAAGACTTTGTATTGCAAGTAAGTCTTTTCATATTTTCCTACTTAAATTATCACCTAGTCTAAATTTTGGACGGTCTCTTTTTAGGACTTTCTATTATATATTTTTAGTGGTAATAAAATACTTTAATTTCAACATTCTTATTAAAAGTGAGAGAATACTTAAGATAATATTTTGCACTCATAGAAAAGAAAATTAGTAGCACGGAATATTACACAATATTCATTTTTTTAAAATTTATATGAGATTAAGATAATAATATTACTGAGCGTGAAACCCTAAGGGAATTGGTGATTTGAGCGGCTCTGGCGATATTGACGACTTAAACCCTATCTTCCATCTGTCTTCGCCGTCGTTTTGATCGGCGCCGCCATGACGGCGGTGCCATCAACGGGCGACCCAGATCCCAAACTGCTATCCTCTTCACCTCCGACATCATACGCCCAAATATTAACCGGCCAAAAAGCAGATCTGGTTGTTCATGCAGTCAGATCGGAAAAAAGACCTCCCTTCGATCCAAAGCCAAGTATTGAGCATTTGGGGGAACCAGGTGTTCACTTCTCAGATGAGGAGTGCGACAAACTGGAAGCCCCGCTCAGATTTACTTTGGTTGGAAGTTTCGATCGAGCCAGACCTCAACTTGAGCGTCTCCGGCGAGATTTTCATACAGCTGGGTTTTCTGGTCAATTTGGTATCTATTTAGTGGATACCCGTCATGTTTTCATTCACTTTCAGCTTGCAGATGATTATTATCGATGTTGGATGCATAAAACTTGGGACTTTGGCTTCTATTCCCTGAAAATCACCAAGTGGAGCCCATCCTTTAATCCTAATACTGAATCTCCAGTTGTTCCGGTATGGGTAAGCCTCTTCAGCCTTCTACAACAATTTTTGATGAACATGCTTTATTGTCAATTGGGAATTTAGTGGGTCACCCAGTTAAAGTTGATCAGGCTACCCTAAATAGATCTAGACCCCATGTAGCAAAGGTCTGTGTTGAGCTAGATGTGTCAAAACCTTTACTTAAACGAATTTGGATAGGTTATAGGTCATCTGGATTCTGGCAGTACTTAGAGTATGATAATGTCCCAGATTTCTGTTCAAGGTTAGGTCATATGGCATCAATATGTAAAACTGAGCAAAATGATAGACATAAGCAAGATTTCTGGAGGCCAAAAAATAACATAGTTAAAACTCAGAAATCAATGGTTATTACTAATCAATTGGTTCAAGACACCACCTTGGAAAAGAATGGTCTTGATGCAGGTACCAGACTCACTTGGAAAGCAAAAGGGAAGGCTAAGATGCAGAATAGCCAAGCAGCTGGTTCAGATCAGAGAACAATCTCTCAGCCTGTAGTGCAGCCAGATGCAGATCCAATTAAAACTCACAACAGTTTTAATGCTTTATTGGATGTTGAGCAAGAGGTTAATGAGGTGGTAAATATTGATGCTTCAGATTTTAATAATTCTGTAGGGCATGCCAAGGATACCATTCCTGGCAAGCCTGTATCTACTAATTCTTTTCCTGAGATTATGACAGATACAGATGGAGATAAACAAAATCAGGAAACACAAAAGGTTATCTCAACAATTCAAGATGGAGAAACAAGTCATTCAAATGATGTACTTACTTCTGAGGATCTCCAGCAAAACATAGATGACAACAGGACTGGATACTCCAGTCCTGTAGGTATGGTCTCTAATCCTGTAACTAGGGATAAGGCATATAGTGTTCCCACAAGTCCTAAAGATAAATGGTCAACTGAGAGAGGAGATAGAAATAGAGATTTGATTTTTGAACCATTTAGTCAATCTCAAAATAGGTTCAACAGATTAATATCCGAGTCTGCTATAAATACATCTGATCCTTTAACTGTGGAGCCTAAAGTTAAGAGACCATACAATAAAAAGGACTACTCACAAGTTCCTAAAACTGTTTCTACCAGGACCAAAATTGTCACTTCAAAAATTATTTAATATGATTAGTTTAAACTTATGTGTATGGAATGTTAGGGGCATTAGGAGTAGTAGAGCTCAAAGGAGAGTTAAAAATATGAAAAGGAAAAATAAAATAGGCCTTTTTGTAATCATAGAACCTGTGTTACAGTCATCGCATATTAGTTCCATTGCATTTTCACTGGGATATCCACATTTTTTCTCTGATCCTAGGGATAAAATCTGGATATTTTGGGATGATAATTATACAGTGTCAGTCAAAAATATTCATGACCAATTTGTCTTAACTGAGTTAAAGCATATTTCATTATCTCCTAGTTGGTCTGCTGTATTCGTATATGGCAGATATACTAAGTCAGATTGGGAGTCCCTCTGGCATGAATTGGGTGCATTAATAAATGATGCAACTGTAATTGCTGGAGACTTTAATATTATAAGAGAGTCAAATGAGTATTTGGGTCAGTCCTCACCTAGTTATAGTAGTATGCTAGATTTTAATAATTTTATTGATTCTAATGAACTGTTAGAGTTACCAACCATGGGGAATTTGTTTACTTGGTATGGTGTAAGACGTAGGGGGAATGTCTGGTAGAGATTAGATAGAGTATTAACTAATAATCAGTTTCTTAATATTTTTCCTCACAGTAGGGTAAGAGTCAAGTCTAGAGCCCCTTCAGACCATTCTCCTTTGTTGATGACTTTTGAAAATAATAATTTTCCAACTGGTCCTAAACCTTTCAAATTTCAGAACTGTTGGTTGTTGCATGATAATTTTAAAATGGTGGTTACTGATAGTTGGAGTGTTCCCTGTGATTATTATGGTATGATCAGATTTTCATTGAAATTAAGGAGGCTGAAATTAATTTTGAAACAGTGGAATAAGGAGTGTTTTGGCAATATTCATGATCAGGTTCTATTGGCAGAAACTAATGTTGAACAGAAGGAATTAGATTTTCAAAATCTTAGTTCAACTGCTAATAGGACTGAACTTAGTAAAGCACAAGCTGAGCTCACTTTAGCACTATCAAAACAGGAAGTTTTTTGGAAACAAAAATCAAGGGTTAAATGGTTAAAAGAAGGTGATTCCAATACTAAGTTTTTTCATGCATCAGTTAAGTCCAGAAATGCAAGGCAACAAATTTTAGAAATAAGGAACTCTCAAAATATTATCCTAACTGATCCAAAGTTAATAGGAGAAGAAGCTATTAATTTTTTTTCTGATCTGTTAACTGAGGAAAATAGGGATAATAATGAATTGGATTCTGAATTGTTGCTTGAAAATATACCTTCAATGATATCTGATGAAACTAACAATTCTCTGTTGAGAAGTACTGATGTGCAGGAACTTAAGAGTTTGGTGTTTGGTATGGATGGAGATTCGGCATCAGGACCTGATGGTTATTCTGGCAGATTTTACACAAATTGTTGGGATATCATTTGTGAGGATCTAGTAATGGCAGTTAATGAGTTTCTTGCAGGTGTACCAGTACCCAGAGCAATTGCAGCTTCATATATAACACTGATCCCTAAAAAGCCAGTGGTAAACCAATTTACGGATTTTAGACCCATAAGCCTTTCAAATTTCTTGAATAAAATCTTCACTAAACTGTATACTGAAAGGCTTAAACCCATAATGCCTAGTATAATATCTCCTGAACAGTCAACTTTTGTTCAGGGGAGAGAACTAGCAGAAAATGTGCTTTTAATGCAAGAAATGACTAGATTACTGAACAATAAAACTGGTGGTAATAATATCATTTTTAAACTGGACATGGTTAAGGCCTTTGATAGGGTTTCATGGTCATTTATGAGAAGGTTTTTACTTAAACTGGGTTTTCATAATCACTTTGTTAATAACATTATGGGTAACATTGCTGCAACTAGATGTTCTGTTCTGATTAATGGTCAACCTAAGGGTTTCTTTAGTACTTCTAGAGGATTGAAACAAGGGGACCCATTGTCCCCATTTTTATTCATCCTACTAACAGAGGTATTTTCAAGAAATCTTAGTAGACTATACTCAGAATCTAGAATAGACTTCTATAAGTTGCCACATATAACTAGGAAAATAACTCATCTGAATTTTGCAGATGATACAGTTGTTTTCCTGAAGGCTAATAATACTAGTTTACAGAATCTGAGAAATTTCTTGATCTCCTTTGAGAATGCTACAGGACAGAAAGTTAATTTGGACAAATCGGCATACTACATGTCAAAGCATGCTACAAGAGCTATTCGAAATATGGTAAACCAGGTTTCAGGTATAAGGGAAGGTTCTTTTCCTTTTATCTATTTGGGATGTCCTATCTATGTGGGTAGAACAAAGCATTCTTACTTCCAGTCTATTTTTGATAAGATGGCTTCTAAATTAACAATCTGGAAGAACAAATTTTTGAATCAAGCTGGGAGATTAATTTTGATTAAGCATGTACTATCTGCTATACCCTTACATATTTTAGTTGTGTCAAATCCTACAAGGGGTGTAGTTGAGAAATTACATGTTTTGTTCTCAAAATTTTTATGGGGATCAAATGAGCATGTACAGAAAAGAACATGGAAGGCCTGGGCTAAAATATGCTATCCCACTATAAAAAATGGCTTAGGGGTGAAAAATTTGCATGTTATTGTAAAAAGTTTCTCCTTGAAGTTGTGGTGGAAAATACAGACTAGTAATAATCTGTGGTCAACATTCATGTGGTCTTTACCTGATCACCTTAAAAAGTCCAGAACTTGGCAAAGAATTAAAGATGTGGATGAACTTGCTAGTCAAAATACAGTTATACATGTGGGAAAAGGGGAAATTTCATTCTGGAACTCACACTGGTTGGGTGATGATGCATTGATAGATGTCTGGAATGAGTCTTTTGAATTGCCAGTTCCTGAATTAACTGTAAATGAGTTTTGCTCTCAACAGCAACTGTTTTGCACTTTAATGAAGCATGGCTTTGATGATTGTTATAATCAGTTGATCTGTAAAGAATTTCCAATATTTGATGACTATGAGGATATTATGATATGGAAACCAGATCCTAGTGAAAAATTTACTTTTGCTTCAGCTTATGATTTATTGAGACCTAAGAAGATGAAAGTTCAATCCTATAAATATATGTGGTCCTCAGTATTGCCAAAAAAAATGTCATGTTTATGCTGGAGGCTTGTTAATAGGCTGATTCCAACAGCTGATGTCCTTGAGGACCTATCTATTCACCAGCCTTCAATATGTTGCTTTTGTAAAGCTCATACAGATGATCTTCACCATTGTTTTAACAGTTGTTCCTTTGTGAGACAGATATGGAGCAAAGTCAGTCAGTATTTTGATGTGCAATATATAAATAGAGATACCCTATGGGATCTTCTCTATTATTACTGGAATTACATTGATCCTTCTGGTTTTAAAATGGCCTTAGCAAGAATCTTACCTGTGATTATAGTATGGCATATTTGGTGTGCCAGGTGTGCTTATTACTTTGATAATATATCACCAAATATGATTAGTATGATAAAGAATATTCAGGAGATGATCACTACTATCCTGAAGTCTCATATTCAGTTTTGGAGTAAATTGAAGCCACCAGTAAGATATGGTATTACACACACTATAAGGGCACCAATTGCAAGATTGGTAAACTGGCATCTCCCAAATGCTGGTTACATTAAGTTGAATATAGATGGTTCTTTTCTGAGTAATGGGAAATCTGGTGCTGGTATGATACTTAGGGATTCTACTGGCAGGGTTATTCAAGCTAAGGCAATATCTATATGTGCAGAATCTTGCTTAGAAGCTGAAGCTCTAGCCTTGTCTTTAGGCTTGCAGATGGCATTTCACTGTGATTGTCAACATGTGCAGGTGGAGACAGATTCACAGGTACTATGGAAGATAGCAACAAATCAGCAGCAGGCTCCATGGAAATTGATAAGCATTCTCAGGAATATCTGGTCATTTTCAGGTGATTTCGATTTTCATATCTCACATGTTTTTAGAGAAGCTAATTGTGCAGCAGATGCTTTAGCTAAAATAGCAAGTGACTCAAACATTAGCATGATCTATTCTCAGACTTCATTGCCTAGACCTGTTTTAGGCATAGTTGCTTTGGATAAGCTGGAATTACCTAATTTCAGATTCAATTAGAATGGTTAACTACTGTTGGTTTTCTGGCTATTGCAGATGGAAGCTACAAGCTGTGAAGTACAAAAACAACAAAATGGAGGAGTAAAGCTGGACAGCAAAAAGCTGAAGAAAGGACAGGATCTAGTACCATCTAATGGTGATCCTATTTTGATTCTAGGGGAACCTCGTACCCGTCGGCAGAGTTGGGCTTCGCACTTGTGATCCCTAAATTGCTTGCGGGTTATGAGTCTTCTCATCGGCGAAGTTGGGCGTCGCTTAGCGAACCCTAAAGTGCTTGTGAGAATGTCGACATGGGTGTATACTAGAATTACTTATAGGATCACAAATTTACAATAGTTATTTCTACTATCTTGTAAATTCAAAATAATCACATTGTATGTACTTTTTTACCTTGTTACAAGGTTTTTTTGAGGTGTGGGGAGCCAAATAAATTTCACTCCACCTTGTGTGGTTTTAATAAAAAAAAAAAAAAATTCTACCAAGTAATGAAGGAAAATATTAAAATTGACAATTGTTAATTCCTGAATCCATATATAACATATAACTATTTCCAAACGTATCTCCTAAAATAAATGTTTTTCTTTCGTTATCCACCTCACCATTATCTGCAATCCAAATTTCATCGATATATCAGATCATTTTCCGTAATCTTCTATGTATTTAATCACACATACACTTTATTTATTTTTAAATATTAATTTTACTACATTATTAATTAGTGAAAAATTAACATTTGAGGCCCCGGGGAATTTGAGGCCCTGGTCGCACACTCCCAGGACCGATAGTGCATACAGACTATAAATATAGGTCCTAACTTTGGTGTTATTCTTCGTTTGTATATTACTAAGAAAGTAGGTTTCGTTTGTTTAATACCAAGAGAGTGGAGTTTTTTTGTGTAGCTTTATTTGAGGTCATGCTAAAGATAAATAACAAGTGTATTGAAATTAGTACTTGTAACGAAGAATTTCATCAAATCATAAATCACATAAATATATTAGACACGTCAGTTCTGAAAATTAGTAGATAAGAAAATTCATCAAAAAATAAAATTGTTACACAATCTAATTATACGATCAACGTCGTCAAATTAAATCCCAGAATCAAATGAAAATGTTCACACAATAGTTTTGCAAAATGAAATAGAATGTTCACATGATAGTATTGAAAATAAAATCATTACATTATAATGCATTAGTCATGCTACACTGTTCATTTTTCCCCACAGTACAATACCAAGACAAGGCAGCAAACAACTTCATTTTTCAGTCTTCAAATGGGCAATCAGCATATGACGTTGTTCCTCATTCGCTTCAATGAACTTCTCCGCATTCAACATTGCATAAGGACCATCAAAAAAATTCCAAAACATCATGAAATCTTCACCCGTATAACTGATCGAATTAAACAGTGCAATAGCATTCTGTACAGCGATTTTGGGTCCATGAGCTTCCTTTAAATCTTGGATGGCAGATGCCAATTCATAAAAAAAATCTTGCAATTCACTCATTCTTGATTTGGATCTCTTGCCAAATGGAATACCTTCAGTGGAATGTCTCTTATTACCACTCGAACTGCCACTAGTTAGAGTTCCTCCGTCATCATCTCCAAGGTCAATGAACTATGGAAGATCAGGTGTTTGTTTCGGAAGCTGAGTAGCATTCGAAAACCCTTTGGATCAACGCTGTCATCGGAAAAAATTAGATGAAATTTCTCATACAAAGGAAAATGGTTCCCTTGCCAGTACTTTGCTCCTGGGTGTGCCTGCACAGTAAAACATCCACACACATATACCCGGATACAAACATGAATATTATGTCAGGTTAATTTCTCCACACATTTTCCATTGTACCTTTCTGCTAATACTAGCATTTTTATTAGCAATTCAGTTTTATAGTACTTCAACTTCATCCAAAAATATAGTGCAAGAGAGTTCTTATTTACTAACCAGTTCAATGGATGGCTAGTCATCGACAAGGAAAGTTTTGGAGTCATCATTCCATCCAACTCCTGTTGAGTTCTTAATTTTTAGCCACAACCTCCATAGTAACTTCCAGCGTTTTTTCTTGTCTGCAACTTGAATGCCGGTGTAGTTTAACTTGGTCTTTACGTTAAATAGCTATCTAACAATATTCCATTTCTTTTTGCTAAACGAGTCAACAATGATACCAGTATCGTGAGAATGAGTTTGCATCGCTTCAAACAAGACCTCTTCTGTTTCAGAATTCCAATCAGCCTTTTCCGCCTAAACCCTCTTCTTAGTCTCTGTGCCTGAACTCATACTTGATTGATATAAAAAATAATTTAAGAAGCAATAAGGATCATAGAAAGAAAAATAGTAACAAAACTGAATACATAAAGATCATAATAGGAAGAAAAAAAGTCGAGGATGGAATCGGTACCTCCTCTTGGCTGTTTCTGACGCACAAGTCATAATCGTTTCGTCCCACTCATATGTATTGTCCACTATCTTGCTGGGAACATTTTTGATGTCAAAGGTCAGGTGTGTGTAACAAGGCTTCCGTATACAGTTTCAGCTGCGTTACTTGCAATTATCTTCTTGGCAGTTCTTTTGATATCATCTTTTACTTCTACAAACAAACAAAATAATCAGAGTTGTCTTTTACAAAACTAGATGCATATAATGTTGTTATAAAATAAAATGTACTACCTCTTTCATCTGTGCTTTTGATGTTCCTTTCATGCGACATTACAACTCACAAATAAACGGCTATTTACTGCAACAATAGATTTGTTATGAGGTCAATTTATGCAATAGTCTAAGAAACAATGTACATATGTAAGCACACATGAATGACACAATCAATTACCTTCACGTAAAACATCACTTGTTAGCTAGCTTAGAATATATTCCAAATGATAGATTGCAAGTTACTCAAACCTTAACCTAACAACAATTGCATTTGCACAAAGGCACACAACTAGAGATGGATACACAATAAACTGAATACAATCTACTAGCTAAAAGCTATATATAATGCTAAGTATACATTATCCCTTATTTGCTGTTATACATTCTCTCGACAAACCCCTCTTGAATTTCATAAATCCAGCAACTGTCTACTACAAAAGCCAACAAATAACCCTGAACTTAACAATTCCAAAAACATCTCCTTTAAAAGCTTACAAATAACACCCACTGAAATTCAATGCATTAATTCTGAACATTGAAACTATGAACAATGCATTAAATATAAAAATAATTACTAAATACTTACAAGTCATGACTCTTGATAAAATTTTGTAATTTTGCTGAACAGAGTTATTCTGGATTGTCCTTTATATTTTCAGATGTATTCATAGTTCATACTCATTAAGGGGTGAGAAACAATGCATGCAGTTCAACTTCAATGAAGATTCGTGATATGAATATGAGCACTAGATTCACAAGATCATGTTCAATAAAGAATATCAAACAGAAATCCACATAACCCGACTTCATGAAAAAACAAATTGAAAGATCGGACATGGGAATATGTGGACCAAAATATTTTGCCAGTTGATTCAGTTTCGGCGAGCAAGATAACATGAGACCATATATCTTTCATTCATGAGACATGTTAAACACATAAGAAGAAAATAAATCAAATCAGACAACACATTTTTAGAATGTGAGAACAAAAGATGCAAAATCAATAAGCACTAAAGATCCAGACTTTCTCAAACAAGGCATCAACAAGAAACACAATCAGTTCTAAAATCGCTCTCTCAGGTTTCTCAACAGTTTCTCAGGATTCCACAATATGAAAGTAAAGTGCATAACTTGGCCAGTGAAGCTAACACCATTGAATATGCAACAAAATGTGCAACAATTACCCGTTTTTGAAGAATTGATAAAATTGATGGACAACACCATTGACTAACCACCAACATACAGTTCCAGATCAAAACCCACAGACAGTTGTAAAGGTTGTTGGGTCGATCGGCACCAAAAAGGCTGACTGAAGTCGGACGGAAGCTTTGAAGTTGTTCACGGAAAGGATTAATGTCGGAGAAATAAAAGGACGCGGGTAAGAGCTTTATTAGAGAGGCCGGCGGTGACATTTGGGTGGAAGATGAGAAATTTATTGCGATACAAACGAGCTAAATTGAAGGCAATCTGAATTGGTTGGACATTCATAACTGTCTGTGAGCACCTCCACAGTACCAAAAGAATACTGTGGAATAGAAAAAGGAAATAAAATAAATATTCCAATCCCAAACAAAACATAGTTTCAATCCAAACTCAACATGGTTTTACAAAATAGATACGTTCGGGGTTTTGGCCCAAACTAAAACCCAAAACTGGTCAAAACTGGGGTTGCTATACATGCCCCAACTTTTCAGAGCGACATCAAGTTTATTCTAATCTTAAAGTACAAACATTTAAGTTAAAATGTGTACGAACTTTTCTGAAAAATGTTAGGAAAGTTGGAGTTCAAAGAGATCATGCCAATAAATTTTTATGTGTTTTTCTATGATGTTATATACTCCCTCCAAGTCATTATAAACTTCACAAATTGACATTTTTAGACCGACCAAATATATTTTTGATCATGAATATATTTATTTGTTTATGATGAAGTTTTAATATTATGAAAATACACGTTTTAACAAATTTAACAATATCTCAAATGATTTAATGCTACTTCAATTTGAATGTTGAAAATACTCACTCAAAGAGAGATTGAATTTTTATTTATCTTGCAAATTTTTTTCTAAGGTCCACACTAGAGTTACAAAAATCATCACTATGGTGATATATATTTTGGAACTTGTGGATTAGAAAAAATAAGTTGATGTTTGAAAATAAAAATTAATTGAATTCATCTCTGTGAAAATTTAATAAGGCAAACATCATTAATTCTTACTGATCATCCATTAACTGGAAACATTGGACAAGAATATGTTTCTGATTGGAGTTGGATTAGTCCCATTCCTTAAACAGAATAGGACTAAGAAGGTTAAAATAATAAAATGACACCCTTTAGATGCATGCTTTAAGATTAATGTAGATGCAACTTATGGAAACGGTTTATATTGCATATGTATCATTTATGTTGCATATGTATTATCACTACTAGAAAAATAAGGACGTTTCAGCGGTTATTTCGTGTCCTTTCAGCGGTTATTCGAAATCAAAAAACCGCTGTCTATGCTCCCGGTGAAACGTAATGGTCGTATCAGCGTTTTACCGACACTGGGACCCGTCCGTGTCATGTGGCAATGCTTGGTAGACATTCCACTATATATTACTTGCAGCGCTTCCACAAACCGCTGAAAAACCTCCGTTTGTATTTCTGGGCGCCGGACGGTGGATGCCGACCGGACCGCCGGTCGTCACGATGCCGGCCGGCATAACGTTGACTTGGCGGTCAAAATTGTGTTTCAGCGATTACATGAAACGCTGAAATTATATCTTTGAAGGACATAGATAAAGCGCTGGAGATTGTTTTCGCTGAAATTCAGTTTAAAGCGCTAAAGTATTTTCGTTGAAACTCAATTTAAAGCGCTGAAGATTTTTTTCGCTGAAACTCAATTTAAAGCGCTGAAATACGAAAATGACCAGAAAAAAAAACCGGGCAGAACCCGGTACCCGCCACCGCAGTAATTGCGGTTTCAAAAAAACGCAGCTTGTTGCCGGAAAAACCATTAATTCACCAAAACAGTCATACACTATTCAGCAACACCACTACCTTCATCAAACTCATAGAATTCAGACACAAGCATAGCAATGAATCCTACTTATTCAAAAACAACCATAGCAAAAGATCATACTGTTTAATGGGAGAAAAGATGTGCACCCTACAAGAGATGCATGAAAACAACAGCAGTGACTAATTCCCTCTCCGGCGCATGCTGTTCTGAAGGGCACAGGCAGGCAGTATAGACTCCGATAAGTACATGCAAAAGCTATCAATCATCCCATCGATCACTGGTTTGGGGTAGGGAGTTCTATCCTCTGGGAAAACCTACAAAAAAAACAAAAGAAGGGCAGGTTATTACTGGATTAAAAACTGCGAGCCAGGAAAAATAGAAACCAATTTAAATATGAGATTCGTTTAACTACATGATGACAAGTAATATTCCAAAGATACAGAAGTATTGCTAGAACTAACCCGAAGCACATCCACACCAGCAATTAACAGCACAATCTTCTCCATATAAAGCATAACATAGTAGCCATATTCCCAGGTTGAAGCCTGGGTTTTGTGTTGCAATGGTTAAGAAGAATGTAGTACCGTTAGTGAGACTGAAGGTTTGTTGTTGACAGTAATTGCTGCACACATGAAAAGTGGATGACTCACCATGATGTTAACAATGCTCCATTCTTTCGGTGGAGTGTTGCATCCAGGTTTTGCCCTGTCCTTGTCATACTTGGCTCCCATGCTAATTTAGTAAATTGATAATTAAATGGAGAGATTATAATTAAAATGATAATCACTAATGGAATTAATCTACAAGCGACGTACCTCATGAACAAATCATACTGAAACGGATGTTTGTCCTCTGAAATGCCGTTTGACTGTGGATCAATGCAGTACACAGTGCGGTCTTCTGGAGATATTATGAACAACATCCAATGGAGACTGGAAAAAAACCATATTGAGAGGTGGGCAATCCTAGTGAATTGGAAGAAGGACATAAGTATAACTATATGATATAGAGAATGGAATTTACCCTTTAGACAATGGCATGACGTACAGTCTGGACTTGTTGGGCTTCATAGTCTTCTGCAGGCTCAACAGAATTCTGCTTTTTTCTGCGGGAGTAGTGGTGCTTGAAGCTCCTCCGGCAGTTGTGCTTATAATTTGAACTCTTGACATATCTCTCGCCAGCATTTTGTTGAAGAGCATACTAATAAGCAAGACAACCCGGTTCAATAAGGATTTGGTAAAAAAATGATAAAAGTAGTCAGAAATGCATATTGGAGGTTTTAAGCATATTACCATGCCCACATATCAATCTGCCAACCATGGATCCACTCTTTCTTGAATCTGTCTACATTCTTGATCCACGGAATTGCACTTTCCATTAACAAACACAACTGCCTCCCAGATGAGCCAAAAACCGGGTGCTGCAATGGAATCTTGTAGCAAATCCTGTCCGGATCATGCGCATGCAATTCCTGGATTGCTTTTGCCACCTTCGCTCTGACCTCGCGTACCCGGATGTGGTGTCCAAAATCCTGCATATTCATGAACAATAAAAAGCAAAAATTTATAATGCAATATCACCTGTTGGAAGCGAATAATGGAAATGTTTGAAGGTTTATTTCCCCTACCCACAGCAGCTCTTCATCTGGAATAGGGCTTGGCTCACGTTTGACCTCCGTGTCTTCAAGAGTGGCTTTGGGATCAGAAGATTGGCCAGGTTCATCCACTTCCATGTCGTCGCGAGGAGGAGAGGAGTTTGCTGCTGCATCCTTACACCAAACGACTGTATCTGACTTGACAGGAGATTCCTACAATTATATGGTATGACATTAGCAAATAAAATCAGGTAGCAGTTCGAAAGTATCATAAGAAGATGAAGTAAATTGACTAACTTGTTTAGGCTTTTGCAGTTTGGGTGCAGGTTTGTCGAGCTCAGGTTTTCTTTGCTCTGGGATCTCTGCCTCAACAGTCTCAACCATGGCATAGTCTATGTATATTTCTGGCCATGAGACAGCAACACCGCCTGCTGCAGAACCCACGCATGAATATTCTTGGTGAGGAATAGGCAAGGGTTCATCTGGCAAAAACACTGGAGATTTGACTCGCACATCTTCACAGCCACTTTCAGCAGTGAATGAAGGAATAACAACTCCAGCTGCCGCCGTCACAATTATCCCAGCAGAATTTTTAATTTGCAGATAGCACGGGATTGGAACCTTCAACTGTAGATACGCAATGAATTAGATGTTGCTAGGCTAATAGGTAATGTAAAAAATACAATGTTAGACATTTTACCTCAGCTTCTAGACCTCCAGTATCAGTTCCAAATGAACTTGGTTTAATCTCACAAGTTTGGCTCTTCGCAGTCACTGGGCTGGTTGTCCTCTTCGCAGTCACTGGGCTGGCTGTCTTGTTCGCACTCACTGGGGTTGTTGTGTTGTCCTGAACCCAAAAAGGGAATTTATTAACCATCACATTCTGTAAAGGATACAACTCAGAAAATGGTAGACAGTTGTGATTTTAGTGTACCTTCATGTCTGGATGAGGTGGATCACTAGTCGATCCTTTTCCAGATTCTGCATTCACCTTCGCAGCTGCAGCCTTTTTTCTCTCAGATCCTTCAGGAACTGCTCCGGGGAGAGCTCTGCTGTAATCTCCACTCCTAACTTTTCAGAGAGGAAGTCCGAGTACTTCTGAAATTTCTCCATCTCAATTTGCTCCTCCTCCTCCTCAGTTAGCTGGATCTTTGTTCGGGCAGCTCGCCTCTTGTTGGCCTTCTCCTGAGCATGCTCGGGGAACGCAAACTCCATCTTTGCTGTGGTAGGGCAGAACAGGTATCGGCCTGGGGGATCTCTAATCTCTGTGGCCAGGAAGAGTATGTCATCCTTGCCTTCAATGATAAGCTCTCCTTTCTGCTTCAGTTTGTTCATTTCAAGCTGTCATCAAACAAGTTATAGGTTTCATTAGTGTGGCATTATGAAACAGAGCAATGTCAAACAATAGACGAGCATTGAACTTACAATCTTATCAGCCACTCCCCGGACAAAGTCACTTGTATATTTTCCATTCACCTTGTTTGCCTCCAAAAAGATGATGGATCTGTCAATCACAAACACCATGCTACTTACTTCCTGAACAGCTTCTTCGCGAGTTAACCCGAGCTCCATTTTTTCAAGTATGACTTCTTCTCGCATCTCCTTTGCCAACCTGATGTAGTATCTCCTATAACCACCACTTCCAGCATGATGCTTAAATTTCTTCATGGCCCCATTTTCGCTATTCTTCTTGCTCAGAGCCTGTGAAGAACATAGAAAAGGTGTCAATAAGCGAACAAAAGCTACACAATGTCAGAAAAAAAATCAAACAGTGTAAGCATCAAAATCATCCAATTTTTAGGAGTTAATGGAGTAGGTTGCACTTACTATGAACGTCTAATCTGTGGATCTGTATGCCACAAATAACTCCCACTCAGCAGGATCCATCCACTTGTAAGTGTCCCATGAAAGCCCGGGATCAGGTCTCTTAGGATTGATCTTAAACACGAACCTATTCCACACAGTAGTTCGCCAGTTCCGCTCCCTGCCGGCTGCATAAGTGGTCCACTGCTTCTTCAGTTTTGCCCTGTCCTTGTCACTCAGTAGTGTCCAAAAATCCCAGCTCGCCTACTCAGACAGCAATGGAGGCCATGTTACGATCACAAGTTAAACGAACAGATGAAAAAAAAAAGAATAATAAACAAGCATGTATAATACTGAAGTACCATACCAAAATATCTTCCCATGCTTCATCTTTGACAGCCTTGGGCACCTGCCTCCAGTTTCTCCAAGTTCCAAATTTGATGCGACGCCGAAATGCATAGGCAACGTATCCGCACCATTTGCCATGCATGACACGAGGGCAGAGAAACTTATCAAACCACATGGGGAGTGGTTTGGTGTGTTTCATCAGGAGGACAGAGCCGCATATAGCACCACCACGCCTGCGAGTCTCACCCTCCACATCAAACGAGTCAAATATCTCACCCTCCTTATTCTCCCCTAGACATTCTATGTTGAAGTTGTGGTCCTGGGGTTGATCGATATCACCAGGATGTGGTTCCCGTGGGTCTGCAAGGCCGATGAGCTGCTCGACAGATTTAGCTGAAGACTTAGCTGAAGACACATCGCGTTTACGCTTTCCAGAATGGTCAGTTTTTGTGTTGCTTTGAACATCGATATCACTGCCAGCCATTCTTTATAACCACCTGAGACCATATTAATTTAAACAACAAATCAAATCAGATATCATACATTCATCCATATCACTAGAGTTCAAAACAGTAACAAATGGATATAAATTCATAGAACTGAATGCAATAAATCCCAATAAAACCATAGGACAGTACCCCATGGATATAAAATCCCAACAAATACCATAGTTAGACATAGTTAGCAATATTTAGCACATCAATGTTCAGATCCAATATTTAGCAATAGTTCAGACATAAAATCCCAAAATCCCAATAAATCACAATATTTAGAAGTATAAAATCAGATAAACATACTAGAAGCCCTAGTTCAGACATGAATGTTCTCAATAAACAGCTAGAAAATTAGGCCTTTGTTGTCAGACAAACTATTCAATGGGCTTGTATCATTATTACACAATTGGAGCTGAGACAATCATGCAAATATTGAACAATTAGTCAAATATCGAAGAAGCACAACCCATAGTTTGGGATTACCTTTGAAGGGAATGCGATTAGGGTTGGATGGAGGCCTTGCGTTAACGGACTAAAGATCGGACTGTGTGCATGTGCTGTGCGGCAGTCGGAAACCCCAAATTTGATCGGCCGGCCGCGACTGAGGAGATGGGTCTAACTAGATTGATCGGCCGGTCGTTTACGGTTTTTGGAGGAGATGGGTCTAACTATTTTGATATTTGAGGAAGAGTATTGAATGTGAAGAACACTTCCTATTTATATGAGAATTTTTTCAGACCATTAAAATATTTATTTTCATTACCAATAATAAAAAGACAATAGAATTTGATGGGGAATTGTGGAAAGTTCAATTTTCAATTTTAAGTCAATGAAAATTTCAAGCATTGTCTGAAAGTTCAATGAAAATTTAGGAGGGAAATAAAAGAAATAAATGAAAAATGAATAAAAAAGCAGCAGCTCTGTGTTGCTTTGTCTGAAACGGCGACGTTTCGAGCATAAAGTTGAGGAATCACCTAAGTACGTTTCAACGGTCTCCATATTTTCATTATTTAATCGTTGAAACTTTGAAAAAATGAAAAGTTTCTGTGGCGGGCCATTTTCCCGCTAGAATGAAATCAAGCATTTTGGCTGTTTAATAAATTTCAGAAATTGCCTTTTTCATATTAAAAAGTTCATAATTAGTTGGAAAATTTTATAATTGGTTGGATTCAATGCAATATATATTTCAGATTTTATAATTAGTTGGATTTCATGAAAAAATGATTGGATTTCATGAAATATTACGCTTTTACATTCGGATTTTTTAAATAAAAGTATAAATTTTTTTAATTTTTCAATAAAAATCAATATACCCCGTACCTGACATGAACGATCATATTTGATAGTGACATAGGATTATCACATGTAGCGGTCTTCGGAAACTCATGCAAAAGTATTGTATTCATATAATATTGCAAAATTTGGATAGTTAGAAGACATACTGATAACCTTGATCGTTCTAATTATACACACGTGTTATTGAGTTGAATAGATATTACGCTGTTAACAACTGGAATGTCTGTCATTTATGAACGACATTGAACCACTAATAAGTGCAATCGATCATGTAGTTTATGAGAAGTACTCATCGAACAAGTATGGGCAGTAAAGTAATGAGATGCGAGCAAGTAAACATTCATGGATTGAAAAGTTTAGTTCTTCATCGATTGCTTCTGTACGACACTGAACCACTAATAAGTGCAATCGATCACGTAGTTTACAAGAAGTACTCATCGAACAAGTATGAGCAGTATAGTAATGAGATGCGAGCAAGTAAACGTTCATGGATTGAAAAGTTTAGTTCTTCATCCATTGCTTCTGTACGACATTGAACCACTAATAAGTGCAATCGATCACGTAGTCTAATCAGAACTTCTCATCGAACAAGTATGAGCAGTAAAGTAATGAGATGCGAGCAAGTAAACGTTCATGGATTGAAAAGTTTAGTTCTTCATCCATTGCTTCTGTACGACATTGAACCACTAATAAGTGCAATCGATCACGTAGTCTAATCAGAACTTCTCATCGAACAAGTATGAGCAGTAAAGTAATGAGATGCGAGCAAGTAAACGTTCATGGATTGAAAAGTTTAGTTCTTCATCCATTGCTTCTGTACGACATTGAACCACTAATAAGTGCAATCGATCACGTAGTCTAATCAGAACTTCTCATCGAACAAGTATGAGCAGTAAAGTAATGAGATGCGACCAAGTAAACGTTCATGGATTGAAAAGTTTAGTTCTTCATCCATTTCTTCTGTACGACATTGAACCACTTATAAGTTCAATCGATCACGTAGTCTAATCAGAACTTCTCATCGAACAAGTATGAGCAGTAAAGTAGCGACGTACGCGCAAGTAAACGTTGAGTGATTGTTTTGTGAATAGATAGGGAGTTGACCTTATATACATTTGGTTATTAGTAATAAGTATTTATCGAACAATGAATCGACGAAAAACTTTTCGATCAAATACAAATTAATAAAGTATACTTATTTCTTATTATATTAAAATACAAATTTTTATCAATTGTCTAAAAATTATCAATGATCAATCGTATAAATATTTAAGAAAAAATAAATCTAGTGGGTTAAGGGTTTATGGTTTAAGTAGGCTAATTAAAACCGGCCTGCAACAATTTCATCCTTTTCGGCCCACCTATTAACGGGTCAATAATATTAATCTCATGATCCACGAACAAGGGCTATCTAAAAAAAAACAGTCGGCCAATTTCCGAACGATCTGAAACGCAGCCGACGAAAAAGTCACCTCCGCATTCGATTCCAAAGGCAGGTAATTATCTAGCTAAATTAGTATATTCCGATAGCTAAATGTACAGATTCAATGCCCCATGATAAATTTGCAGGTTCAGTTCAAAGGGGGTAAGGCTAGGGTTTACTTATTTTGGGGGTTAGATCAATTGATTGGTAGTTTTGGGTGTTAGATAACCATCCCATTTTGGGGGTTCTGTTTTGTTGTTCATGTAGTAACCATCCATCCCATTTTGTAGCCATGATAAATTTGCTCGTTCTGTTTTGTTGTGGTTCAAGTTAGAGCAAATCTCACATTTTTGTCTTGATTTTTCATGATCTAGCCAGTATTTTTGTCATATGATTTAGCCATAATTTAATGGGGGCATCCAAACTGTTGCGAATGAACTCTGTTGCCTGAAATTTGCTATACTCTATGCAGATATTTGTTCAGCTAATTTTGTTATTTTTAATCTATCACAAGATTGGAATGAACAATGTCTGTTGCCAGCTTATTGAAATTTTTTTATGTCAAAATAAGAATGAACTCTAACTGTACATAGGGATTTGATTTTTTACAGGATGGGATCATCCAAAAAACGCAAAGCTGCTGCTGCGCCAACGCCAGCCATTCCCACCGGACCTGACTCGTCTGATTTCTTCTCGACTGAAGCAGAGAGTTTGTATAGGGTGTTGATGAGAAGGAAAATCCTGAGGGAACGCGGTATTGCCGACGAACAGCCATTTCATGGGTACATACGCAAACATCGATGGGAAACTTTCTACGAGAGGCCAAGGGATGCAAATGTGACGATGGCCACTGAATTCTATGCTAATATGAGGAATATTAACAAAGAAGGTGATGTTCTGTGCCGGGGAAAACAGGTTCGTATTTCTCCTGATGTTATTAATAGGTATTATGGGTTGAAATCCTACAAGGGCCTGGACTCAGATTATGAAAATCTTCAAGATGAAGCCACTGTCGACAGAACCAGTGATGCTCTAGTTGGTAACTGGAAGGAGGTGGTTAGAGGAATAACTAGGCCAGAAGTCTCGATGGATGAGATATTGCCCTACAACAAATGGAGTACCATCGAGAAGAAATATCTGACAGTTGAGATGAATATGTGGTACAGTTTTGTAGCCACTCGTCTTTCTCCGGTGACAATCAATTCGGAGGTCCAGTGGGTACGGATGAGAATGTTGTACGCTATTAAGAAGGGTATGGGTTTGGACGTTGGTAAAATCATTTTCTCTAGCATGATGGACTCGTCGTCGGGATGGGGTTTCCACTCACTTGTGACAGGTTTATGCCACAGAGCTGGCTGTGTAGATAGGATGTATGATACATGGAAAGCACCGATGTCTACACTAAGACTTGAGTCATTCCAAAGGAAAAATAAGACCCCTGTCACAACTGAGTCTGAATTTGACCTAATTGGACGCTTTGGAAGGTTGGAGAAGGATGTTCAGTTCGGCATTAGCCTCAGTGAACACACAGCAAAGCTCCTCGCACACGCATTTCCTGAGTCATTAGCTGCTGTAGGTCCCGATCCTACAAGCGGGACTACCATCGACGATGAATCTGGTGCACATTCCCTGGCAGCTGAAGCGGTGGATCCATCTGAAGCACAAACTAGGTAGATTGGGGTTAAGACCTAGGTTCAAGCTACAATTTGAAATGTCTTTTGTAACAGGTAGCTAGCTTGAATTAGTTTTTCTGGTGTTAGTAATGAATGCTTCTAGTTTGTTTGATTTGGAGAATGTCTGCTTTTAAGAATTTGGATATTATTTATTATGAGAAATATTTGGGAGATTATAAATATTTTGCAATGATGGTTTTGTAGATGGATAGTGGCATTAGATTTGCAAGTAAAATGCCACTGGTCTGTGATGTAAAATGACCCAACGCAATAAACTAGTGCAGCGTTCATGCAGTAAACATTGTTCTGAGTGGAGCAGCAGTGTGTAGCTACGGGATCTGGAACCAGAAACTTGAGGAGAACAAAACAAAGCAGAGAGTTGCACTTCATTGCTGCTTTCACTTTCAGTTTTACAAAACCGCTGATACGCAGTACTGTGCATAGCAACAAATTGTTGCGTTGACCAAATGCATTAGGCATATAATATTGCGTTGACCACATCCCGCAGCCCTTACAAAATGAAATGATGAATCAAAAACACCAACATACAATTAATAACTCTCGAGTCAAGTTACAAAATGGATTACACAAGTACTTTAACCACTCGTCAAGTTACAAAAATGCATTTAGAAAAAGCATTAAGCTTGTGTTTTCCTCTTTCTTGGCATGTTGTCTTCAATTAATTGGCCCTTCTCGTCTACCCACAATCCATCATCATGGACTCTTCTAATTCCGGTAGACCTTGCCTTGTCACAATGTTCAGGAAATGCCGATGGAAATTCTAACTTCTCATTGATAACTTCACAATCAATTTCTTCCTCAAAAAAATACTTCTTCCCTTGTAGCACTATAGACCACTTGGGATCACTTGGATCCTCAACATAGAATATCTGTCGCACTTGAGAAGCAAGTATGAAGCAATCATCTTTGAAAGCCTCTGTTTTAAGGTCCACGCGAATAAATCCCATTGGATCACTCCGATCAACACCATGTTTGTTATCAACCCATTTACACTTGAAGACAACACACTTAAAGGCTTCATAGTCTAGCTCCCAAATTTCGTCGATCACACCATAAAAGGAATCAACAATCAGACCTTTCTTGGACATCTGCTCCGACTCATTGTAAACACCACTAATTTGGGTAGTACTCTTACAATCTTTGTGTTCTGTTGTAAAAGAGTAGCCACTGATATCATACCCTTAGTACGACCTAACACTTATATTTGGTTTCCTAGCAAAAACTCGCAGATTCTCATCAACCCCTTCTACATTACATTGCTCGTAGAACCAATCGCCAAATGTGTCGACATGCTAAGCTTGAATGTAGGTGTCATGCCTTCCAGGATACAATTTGGACAAATAAGCCAAGTGCTCATGAACATAACTTTGTGTCTCGATTGAGTTCCTTAAAATGTAGTGGTGAACCGCTTTCATGTCACTGACTTCAGGCTTTTTGCACTTCCCTGGTCCACGAGGAGCCCCCATTTTCCTACCAACATGCTTGTTCTTAGGAACTCCAAACTCTACACCTTTCTCCAGGAAAGAGGTACAATACTCAATAACTTCTTCGGTCACATAGCTCTCTACTATACTAGCGTCAGGACGACTACTACATTTTCTGTACCCCTTAAATCCACCCATTTGTCGTTCAAATGGATACATCCAATGCATTCCAACAGGGCCACAAATTCTAATTTCCCTCACCAAATGGACAATCAAATGAACCATGATGTCGAAGAAATTAGGAGGGAAATACAATTCCATGGAACTCAAAATCTCACAAGCTTCAACTTCTACCAAGTCTAAAGATGATCGACTAATAGACTTACGACATATGGTATGGAAGAAAAAGCACAATCGAGTGATGCAAAATCTAACCTCATAATCCAAAACCCCACGTATTGCAACGGGAAGCAATTGCTGCATCAAAACATGACAGTCGTGAGACTTCAACCCTGACAGTTTCAAATCATTCTTCACACATCTACTAATATTAGAAGAATAACCAATTGGAACTTTCATCCCAACTAAACTATCACAAACAGACTTCTTCTCTGTCTTAGACAAATTGCATGGCCCGGGTGGCAAGTACGTTTTTCTACCCTTATCTTCTGGGGCTAACTCCAGCCTTATACCCATATCCACCATATCCTTTCGAGCATTCAAATTATCCTTTATCTTCGAGGCAATATTTAGCAAAGTGTCGATTAAACTGTCGCACACATTCTTCTCTATATGCATCACATCTAAACAATGTCGAACTTCAAGAATCTCTCAGTACGGCAAATCAAAAAAAATTGATCGTTTCTTCCATGGAGAATTATCCTTAGTAGTCGCCTTCCGAACTTTCTTCCCATACACCACATCCAACTTTTTCATTTTTTCAAGTATCTTCCGCCCAGTCAATATGGTAGGTGCGTCTCTTACTTCTTTCCCCCCAAAAAATCCATCCTTATCTTCACGGTATGGATGCTTTCTTTTCAAAAACTTCTGATGTCCCATGTAAACCGATTTCTTCCCATACTTCAACCGAACATTTTCCGTCTGCTCCTCACAAATAGGGCATGCCTTGTGACCCTTAGCAACATATCCAGCAAGGTTTCCTAATGCAGGAAAATCACTAATAGTCCACAACAACACAACTTTCAAATTAAAAATGTCATCTCTAAAGGCATCTTTAATTTGAACTCCATCGTACCACAGTTTCTTAAGATCTTCAATCAAAGGAGACAAGAACACATCAATGTCGTTTCCTGGCTGCTTTGGACCACCAATTAGCAAAGGCATCATCACGTACTTTCTTTTCATGCACAAATACGATGGCAAATTATAAATCACCAACATAACCGGCCAAGTACTATGTTTAGAAGACATAGTTGCAAATGGATTCATCCCATCCGTACTTAATGCAAGTCGCAAATTCCTACGACCTTCTCCAAAATCAGGGTACAACCGATCTATTTTCTTCCATTGATCTCCATCAGAAGGGTGGCGTATAACATCATCATCCGGTCTTTGCCTATCACAATGCCAAGTCATATTCTTTGCGTCATTCACATTACCAAATAATCTTGCAAAACGGGGAATTATAGGAAGATACCAAACACATTTTACCGGAACTTTTGAAGAGTCATGATCATCAAACTCCATTGCCTCTCCTTTCTTGTTCACAAGCTTCTTATACCGAGATGCCTTACAAACGGGACATGATTGTTCTCTCTCCCACTTACCTCTATACAAAATGCAATCATTGGAACATGCATGTATTTTTTCGTATTCCATTTCATATGGACACAACACTTTTTTAGCACGATAAATATTACTAGGTAATGCATTCCCTTGTGGCAACTTGTTGTGCATAAAACTCAACAACCGATTCACACTCACATCGCTCCAACCACTCGCGGCCTTCATATTAAACACCTCCATCAAACAAGAAATAACCGTATCTTCTTTCTTACAACCCTCATACAAAGGTATGTCTTTTTGACCCAACATTTTTGCAAGAATTTCCGGCTCATCTTTAAAATCATCTATCATCTTCTCAAAAAAATGATCCATTTTACACTCAACTTCCTCCTTCCCTTTTACACCGCTAAAACAAGAGCGAGATTCTCCATGAAATGTCCATACATCGTATGAGGGGTCAAAACCATTCATAATCAAATGCTTATAACTTCCCTACTATTAGACCTCTCTCGATTCAAACAACGCCTACATGGACATAACACATTCTCCTCCCTACCAAAAGCATATCCAACAAAACTATCCACAAATACAACTTCTTCCTTACTCATAAGAGCCCCCTTTTTAATAATGCTACGCCGATACTCTAAATCCTTGTTAACACTTTCACATCTTACAATAATATACAATCCCCATTCATTAGCTAAACTATCAAAAAATAATGCACAAAAACGCAGAAATTAGTTCAACAAGGAAGGGATTGATTTGCTTGGTATTTTGCATGGGTATTTTGCATGGCAATTATAATGAAAGAGGGGAAAATAATTATGAAAGGGGGGGGGGGAACCCATACCTTCTTCAGCATTCATTGCTCTTCAACCTCAAAGTGCCTACTTCATTAATTTTCTGCAGCAAATTTCACTCCACCCGTTTGAAACATATCCCCAGCTCAGTAGGTGGAAGCATTAAATGCAGACGTTTCAGCGCTTTATTAACAAAAACCGCTGAAACGTATATTTAAATATCAGCCCGGTCCCACCATAATTAAGCGTATTAAAATAATTTTCCAGGACACAGCAGTTAACTGCTGCTTTATTGCGTTCATAGGTTTCAACGGTAAGTTGTACCACTGAAACCGCTGAAACAATAATTGGGCCATTTTTAAAACTTGGTCCAGTTATTATATCTTTGGACAGGCCCAATAAAAACCGAATTAATTGGACTGCAAACTTAGCCCAATTGTCGAGTCAGCATTCGTTACAGCGTTACCCTCACCTAGCGCTGAAATAATGCGGGGTCCAACCAGAAATTCAACGCAAGCACTCGGTCAATTCATCCAGTCAGCATTTGTTACAGCGCTTCCATCAGGTAGCGCTGAAATCTTGCGGGGTTCATCCTCAATTTCAACGACCAGGTTCCGGTCAATGAGTCCAGTCAGCTTCCCGTTCAGCGGAATGCCTGACACCGCTGCAAGCAGATTCATCCATATCTCATGATTTCAGCGACATTTGTGGAAACCGCTGAAAGCCAAAAGTCAACACTTCAATTCTTGGTCAGACTTGGCGCCCAAAATAGAAATAACCGCTGAAATGGTTGTTTCAGCTATTAATTTACACGTTATTTCAGCGGTGTGTGCGTACACCGCTGAAACGGCTCCGTGTTTTTCTAGTAGTGTATAATCAGAGATAGTATGGGGGTCACTTTGTTGCTAAGAGTTTTTACAATATTGTCATGCATCTCCCCATTACACTCTGAAATTTTAGCTATCAAACAAGATTTTAATCAAAAATCTCACACACGCGATGTACGACATACTAGTGTAAGTGAATTAGCTTTCAAACTTTTCGAGATCTAATTGCGACACAGTCTAGACCGTAAACTCGTTACCCTTTCAATCATCTATTTGGTTAAAGCTTCGTGTGGCCGTTGTCATGAGGAAAGCGCTATATATCTGTAATTTCCCTCTAATCAGAGGATATGAATGATACAATCATTATCTCATACATCTCAAAATTATATTGTAATGGAAAAACGCAAACTACGTTATCAGAATTTTAACGTCCTATAGTGATAAAAAAACAACTAACAAATTCAACGTCAATTAATTATAACGACCTATATATATATATATATTCATAATCATAGGCCTCAATTTAAATATAATTGAGGTTTCAAATTCAAAATAAAACATCGACGGCTAGTGCGGCAGTTTCATGTGCGTCAATTTCATAGTTTCTCTCATAATACATCGAATCCAACAACACAAGCAATCAGTGCATCTATCATTATTTGCACTCTCCTATATATAATGTAACAATGAAAGCCGTACGTCTTTTTACTCAAACAACAAACCCAAAATGAAACATAATTTAAATACGAAAGTTGACCGTGCTGGTGAATTTTACTTATTATAATTTAAAATATAAGTGAAATTATGTTATTATTTCTATAACTTGTTTAGTTTTCAAATACTAAATTATTTGAAAATATTTTTGAATTTTTATATAGTATTTAGAATGTAAAATAGCAAATTGTATGTAATTATATAAGTTTGGTTGTGTTTTATAAGGAAATTTCATTTTACTTACCACTTTCATGGTCTTTTGGAATATCCTTACATATAGAATTAGATGCTGACACCAATACATTAAAGCAGAGAGTTTGTCTTTTCAAAATCATCAAGGAATGAGTTATAACGTTTTCATATCTAAAAATACAAAATAATTTAACTATATATACTGTATCGTCATCAGACAATTATTAAATTTTGGGATGATCAATTTGATTGAAATGAAACTTCTCCACCACATTTAACTATGTTTATCGTACATCTCACACACTACCAAATTTCTGTAAATCCAAATCTTTTGTAAATGTGATGATGCTTCCAGACAAATACTTGATTTGAAGCAAAATGGAAATTTTCCTCAAGTTCTTGGAAAATATAATTTAAAGACTTCAGAATTTACGCGTACGACTAAACGCGTGTGATGTATATTTCTAGCAATAAGTGTAAAAGAGCAAAAAAAAGAATTACGTAAGAATGAGGTAAAAAAAAATGTAAGTATTGATATAAAAGATTATAATATATAGAGACCCATCGACTCTTGATACCATGTAAGAATGAGGCACAAAAGTGTGTATTTGGTATAATAAATTACAATATATATAGTGACCTGTACAATCTAATAAAAGGAAAAGCATTATAAACATACTTAATATACAAAATAATCCCCAATAAACTATTTTTGTAGAATTTTTTTGTTGGATTACTAGAACATGCATTTACTTAATCTCTTTGTGATCGATATAGGTTATAATATATAATACTGTCCTCGAAATATTACTAAATTTCTCAATGAACCAAATAAGTGAGGAATTTTCATAAATTTATACCGTATTTCGGACCGTAAATAATAAAATAACGGATTATATATAACAACCCTGTAAAATATTAGTCAATATACCTACCGATCATAACATGCAGGAAGAACCTCTAAGGTCTAAACAAAACATTCTACCAACTTCAAAAATTCCTTCCATACTCAATTATTACTAATCATGATATATGCAAGTGTCATTTTTTTAAAATGGCAACAGAAACCGTCGCCTAAACCCTCTAATCTAAGTGTGTATATAAATAGCCTGGTTCATCAAACATAATAATAACAAAAACATCCTTATATCCTGCAGAAAATGACTAGCATGATCAAAGTTTTGTGCATTATGTCCCTTTCTTTTGCAGCAATTATCACCATCACAAGTGCAGCATCAACCTTCAGTGTAATGAGCTATGGTGCAAAAGCAGATGGAAAAACAGACTCAACTCAGGCATTTCTCAAGGCCTGGTCCACGGCTTGCAGCTCAGTCCCGCAAGCTATTATGTACGTTCCTAATGGTCGTTTTCTGATCAAGGCAGCCGTGTTCAGAGGGCCGTGCAAGAATCGGATCACCGTCAGGATCGACGGAACCCTAGTAGCTCCTGATAATTACTGGGATCTTGGCAGTTCAGGTTTCTGGTTGCTGTTCAATCAGATCAGCCAGCTTTCGGTCATCGGTGGGACGTTGGACGCTAAGGGAGCCCCGTTCTGGGCTTGTCGTACTAGAGGTGGAAACTGTCCAATTGGAGCAAGGGTAAGTTATAATAAACACATAAAATTTTAATTTACAATAAAATTTTCAGCTGACAAATTTATAATAATGCAGAGTTATTTTGAAAAAGTTGAGAAAGATTAGCTTCTAATTTAACTCCCAAAAGTTAAGTACGCTTTTCAAATAAGTTGGTTTTCAGTAATTTACTAATTAAAATACGGTTAATCTTCCCTCCGTCTAATCTAAAACGTCTTCACAGAGATAATATAGTGATAAAATGAATATATAAAACTATTATCATTAAATTAAATATGTTATTAGACTCATCATGATATAACACTTTTAATACACTCTTTCATATATATTTTAATTTTTTAAAAAAATATTTTTAGTGAAAATGTATTTAATTTTAAAAAGTCAAACCATATATTTTCGCTCCAATGGAGATTTTGATTAATTTTCACAAAATTCTTGCAGTCTATAACGTTTAATTGGGTGACGGATGGATTGCTGAGTGGATTAACATCAATCAACAGCCAGCTGATGCATGTTACGATAAACAATTGCAAAAATGTGAGAGTCCAAAGTGTAAGGATCATAGCTCCAGACCTAAGTCCAAACACAGATGGAATTCATGTTCAGGCCTCCACAGACATAACCATATTCAGCAACAACATTCAAACTGGTGATGACTGCATCTCAATTGGTCCAGGCACCAGAAACCTGTGGATGGAGAAAATTCAGTGCGGTCCTGGCCACGGCGTTAGGTATGTAATTAAACATTTTCAGATTCAGATTCAGCATTGGAACTGGATAAATATGATCTGATGAAATGAAAAAATGTGGATTCATCTGCAGCATTGGAAGCCTGGGCAGTATTTACAATGAAGCTGGAGTGATGAACGTGACTCTGACGAATTCGGTATTCATCGGCTCAGACAATGGAATCAGGATAAAATCGTGGGCTCGGCCAAGCACTGCTTATGTTAGCAACGTCAATTTTAAGAATCTCATAATGAAGAACGTGGCGAATCCGATCATCATTGATCAGAATTACTGTCCACATAATGAAGGATGTAGCCCTGGCAAGGTGATGAAACTTCCTAAACCCTACATAATTTACTTCACTTACTTCCTCCGTTCACTTATGTATGTCTTAACACTATTTGCACACAAATTAAGAAGAAAAAAAATGGGTGGTTTAAATTAAAGGAGAGGAAGAAAAAGTGAAATGAGTGGTTGAGAATAGCCAAAACATTGCCAAAAGTGGAATGAGACAATATAAAATGAACATTCAAAAATGAAAGGTAAGACATAAATAAGTGAAAGAAGGGAGTAGGTACATAAATGGAAATTATAGGTGCAGATGATTTTAACTTGACATGCTCCTAGTATTTCTAATGCAGATCTAGGTTATAATGAATTTAGGAAGAAGAATCTGGTCTTTTCTGGACGTGCATTAGTAAATTGGGTTTGCACGTATCAGCCCTCTATTTAAAATATCAAAACCGTAATTGTCCTGTTTTTTCTGAGCTTATCCCTTCCTAAATTGAACTGAACTAAATTTAATAAAAAATTTAATTTACTAGACTTTCCAAAAAATAATAAATATATTGTAGTGAACTGAATTGAACTAATATATATAATAACTCAATTGAAGTAATTATAAATTTTAACTTTAGAAAACCTATCTATATATACTGAACTAAATTAATTAATAACATTAAAATTTTAATAATTTAAACTGAACTGATTTATCAATAAGGTGTGCAGAGCAGAATCCCTAAATACAATTTTGTATACTAATTATATGAATTTTGTAACTGCTGGTGCAGAGTTCTGGGGTGAAAATTAATCAGGTAAGTTATCAAAACATTCAAGGAACGTCGCGAAGCCCGATTGCGATCGTGTTTGACTGCAGTGCAAGTAATCCATGCCAAGGGATCATAATGCAAGATGTAAAACTTACCCATTTGACCCAAAATGTAACGTCATTTTGTAAGAACATCGCAGGAAAGTCAAGTGGAATTATATTACCACAGGCTTGTATATAATCATTTAATAATTGATCGACTAACTAATTATTCTTTTCTTTTTCTACTCTTCTAGTTGGGGTTATTTTATTTCCCATCAATTGTAAACAAACCAATAATTATGAACCATCATCTATTCGAAAGTCTTTATGCATGGCTGGCAAGCATAAGCCTGCTACAAGAACAAATTAAACTACTTTTATGGGCAGCTCAATTTTCTTCTAATTATTGTGGTGTTGTAAAATAAAAAAATAATACATATGTAATAGGTACATCATATATTATCAAAGGTAACAATTATAAAAATATGATTAAAATATTTTTAGTTTTAGACACTAGTGTCTAGACTGTCAATAATTAATGTGGAATAACTACAATATAGAGTATAATAGGAAAATGGTTACTTCCTAAAAGAAGGGACCGAATATTCATAATTAAATATCTCTAATATATTCCTCTATACTCTCCCTCAAGTTGGAGTATGATGATCAAGAATGTTCAACTTGCGAAAAAGATCATGAAATCTTTGTCAGAAAGAGCACGCCATTTCATTAAATAATTCAGCGAGAAAAAAGTATATTGTAACTCCACTTCATAAGGTCGAAGAGTTGCAATCGTAATATTATCAGCAACAAAAGAAATATTTTGTAGATTCCAACCCATTAGAGAGAGTCGGTGGTCCTCGATCATTTCGTTCTTCCCCAAATCAAAGAAATTAGGGTTCATAGAGCTCCCAGTTCCCCCCCCCCCCCCCCCTATTTTTTTCGCCGCCGGGGAGGCTCCGGCCGGCGCCTCTCGCCGGGCCGGAGGTGACCTCCCCACCCCTTACCCAATAAAATCAAACTACCCCCCTCTCTAACCCCTCTCTACCGAAACCACCCTCTGACTCGAAAAAACTACTTTTCCGGTCGATCTGCCAGCCAAGGACCATGGCCGGCCGGAGGCCAGGCTGCCAGCACAGATCAGGGCCGGATCCGTCGGAGGGAGCGGTTCGCAACCGCTCCCAAACCGCAGATCCGGCCGAAAGATGCTGAATACGCGGCTCCAGAATGACGCCGACGAAGACCAAGGAGGTCGCGACCGACGGATCCGGCCCCGGGCAGCCGGAAACGGTGAGTCGGCTCACCGACGACCTCCACCGAAGGGAAGACGCCCAGACCCCGTGGCCCAAAGCCGCCGGAAAGGACGTGGGCCGGACAGATTACAGATCGGTGGAATCTCTGCAGAAGGTCAACTCTCGGCCGGCTCGGGCGGCTCAGGTCGGCTCGGGTCGGCTCGGTCGGCTCGGTCGGCTCGGTCGGCTCGGTCTGGACAGGTTTATACTGGAATGGGCACAATTAGAGCGAGAAGGTGGTTTTGCTTATTTTTTTCCTTTTTTAAAAATTTATTTTCAGTTTTTTTTTTTTTGGTTTATGATCTTAGATACAGGGTTTTTGTGATTTGTTTCTATTCTTGATGATGGACTATATCACCTCTAAAGGAGAAATCCATATGGCAATCTCTAGTTATAGTTCTAGATGAATATTTCTTAGTTTTCATGGCTTGATGTAAGTCTGGTATGCTTATGGATTGCTCTACTGTAAGCCCAAAACACAATAAGGAACTCCCTTTTACCCTGGGACTCCGCAACGTGATTGAGGGGTACAGGTAGATGATCTTTATTTTAATAGAACCGGCTGTTTTGGCAATGTTTAACTGAGATGGAGAATTCTTGGAGCCCTAGAATGCTGTACATTGGTGAAGTGTCTATATTCAGGAAGGGAAGAAAATCTGTTTGTTTTATGCCGCCCTGGCTTTAGTACTTGTAGTTTAAGACAGAGAAGATTTAGAATAGCTATATGTTTAGAAACTTCTCTGATCTCACAAATCGCCTCCACCTGTGGAGTTTCGCACTTATTGCCTCCTTTTTGGGAGTTATCTGTATTTTATTTCTGTCATTTCACGGTCTAGGGATGCCAAATAAAAGTTCCCTCCACTGATTCCTTGGTGGTTTAACGTAAAAAAAAAAAAAGAGTCGGTGGTTGGAGTGAACGAGCAGCATTCTCGGAGTCCATCTCGCCTCCGTAAGTGCAAAATATGGGTTGCAGGCAAATTGCTCTTGGACATCATTGATTAACAATAAAGAGTTGATTTTGACCAATGAATGATTAAAGTCGGTGGTCCGAGTGTAACGATTCCATCTCGCCTCCTCAATGGCAAAGTACGTTGTATGTACATTGCTCTTGGACATGAGAAGGTAGAATAGAGTAGAAGATTGGAGACGGTAGAGTAGAAGTAGAATCAAGGACCGGGAGTTCTGTCGGACAGAGTTAGCCGGAAGAGTTCGGCGGGAAAAAAAGAGCCAAGGATCGGGAGTTCGGCAGGACTAAGAAGGTCGGATGAGTTCGACGATAAAATTATAGAGTCAAGGACCGGGAGTTCAGTCGGACTGAGAATGCCGGAAGAGTTCGGCGAAAAAAATGTAGACGTCAAGAATTCATAGTGGCAACGGCTTGAAGTAGAAGGCAGCGGCGAGGACATGAATTTATAGCAGTGACGTGACGGCAATTAGAAGCGGATGGCAGCAACAAGGAGGAAGTCAATCAGGGTCCCGGGAGAAGTCGATCAGGGTATCAATCAAGGTTCCGGTATTGAACCAACTCTTGATACCATGTAAAATAAACAATAATAATATATAATAGGCATTTCAAATATATTTGAAATCGAGAGTCTACTTAAATTTGATCAATTTATCAACTTAGATCAAATAACCAGTCACGGTGTTCTGGACATTATAATGTCATGCAAGAAGTTGGATATTATAATGTCTAATATGTAGAATTTAAAGAACACAACTATTGGTAACGCAATTCGGTGGAATTCACCTGCATCTGTGGGGCAGCTCTGCCCAACTTGAAAAGATTCACTAGAATACCCGGTAATAGTACAAAAATCCCTTTTGCTACTAAGCCCTACTCCTAGTGTGAGCTACGGCTGCAACTCTTCAAGTTTTCCCAAACACGAGCTTGCCTTCAACGTGATCGATGTCGTTGCAGATCAATGTGTGCGAACCTCAACAATGGCTCAACTTCTGCGTCGATTCTTAAGTGCAAAACCTCAAACACCCGGTTTATGCTTCTGCATCAATGCTCCTGAATCGATGTAGAATAACGCCTTGAGATTCTCCTTTTATAGAGCTGGTTGCGATCCACCTTCTGTCAGATCCAACATCTCATATTCCTTTTCTAGAATCTAATTGCTATATTTGCTATAGTCTAGAAAAGGAATGACAATTTTCTAATATAATTCTAACTAGGAAAAGATCATATTTAATTAGATCTCTTTCCTTACATGTTTTAATTTACCTAACTAAAACAATACATAGAATCTAGATCAAACACGGCTAATTATTAACATTTTCTAATATTCTGATCAGCCATAATAAATTTGGACTTCCTTGTTTGTGTTTTTCCCGAACTCTGAGTCTGCTGGCCATGATAATGTATAAGTTCTAGAAGAAATATCGCCAGACATTATAATGTCTAAGTTTTCGTTCATAAAAATTGCCAACTTAATATTTATTGACTTTACAATATTATCAAAGGCAATAATTATAAGAGTATGATTACAATATTTATAGTTCCAGATAGTATTCTCTAGACTGTCAATAATTGATATTGAATAACTACAATACATAGTATAATAGGAAAATGATTACTTTCTAAACAAGAAAAAACCGAATGCATGTAACTAAATTTCTCTAGTATATTCCTTAACAGGTGCTTAACTATGGAGTACAATTAATCATAAGTTTCTTTGATCATGTCACATGGTTTAATGCGCAACTAGGAAGCAGATCGTCCTTCTCTTGTCTTAATATGCATGGGGCTATTGAATCACTTAATGTCGAATGTGTTAAATGGATTTGTAGTGGACGAAACACCATATATGTTATGACCCGTGGATTCCGAGTGATGGTCGTTTTGTGGTAATGAATCCAGAGAATACACCTGAGCACTTGACAAGAGTGGCAGATTAATATGTTGGAGACACTAGAGGGTGGAACGTGTAGCTTCTGGATGCTCATTTTGACCCGAGGTACACAACAGCCACTAAGAAAATTTCGCTTCAGAATTTGGAGTAGTTGGATGGGTTGTCGGGGTACCCAGTGCTCAATGGGATATATAGTGAGCCACTACAAGAAAAATGGTCATTAGTGACCAAAATCCCGTGACCAGAAATTATTTGGTCACCATTATTACATTTAGTGACCAAATTTCTTCGCCAGTAAAATTTGGTCACTAAACTTTTTTTTAGTGACCAAGTCAAAATTGTCATCACAAAATTGGTCATGGATTCTTGTTTGGCATAGGAGTCATCCAATTTGATTACTTTTAATGACCAAATCCTATTGACCAAATTTTACATGGTCACTAAACTAATATTAGTGACCAAAGTGACTGTCACCAAATTTCTTAAAATTAGTGACTATAATATATGGTCACCCAATTTTTGAGTGGCATAACATTTGGGTGAATATGTCATGAAACTTTCAGTTAAATGAAAATCACTATTATCTTAAACACAAACCTGAATATTTATTACCTAAAAGGAAATCTTTGTTAATGCCAATAATGGAACTTTTGAAATGGAGAAATGGGATTTAATTTTGACATAATTTCCATAATGGTATAATTACATTTCCCACCTCTAAATTTCAAAAGTTTCATTTTGCTTAATCTAAAATTTCCCTAATATATAATATAAGATTTACTTAATAATATTATTCTGTCGTGTTGAGTACAATTTTTTCAATTTTTTTTATAACTGGTGTATCTATTATGATTTAAATCAGTTCTCTTCTTAGATTAATAATACTATAATGATAATAATAGCTTGTATAGGGATCAGGATTAATAAAATTTGAGTGAAAAGTGATGTAAAAATACTCCCGCCTTGTGAAAATAGTGGTCTCCCGCCTTTGCCAAAAATTATTCCCCAAAGTGCATTATACTTTTGGAGGGAAACTTCCCTCCTTGCGAAAATGAAAATAAATTTGAAATTAAAAAAACACGTTCTATGCTACTTTAGTTGATACATTCAGTTTTAGGCATCTCCTTGTCCATCAGATTTATGGTCTGTTCTTGTATAAAATATTTCAATTCAGTTTAGTTCAAATCAATTTAGTATTTTTAGTTCATCTTAATTTTAATTTGGTGAAATATGATTTGATAAATTTAGTTAATTTAACCATGTTCTTATTATTTTCAATAGATCGATTTTTATTTCATTTCAATGCAGTTCAATATCTTATAATTCAGTTTGGTTAGTAAAAATAAGTTAAATAAACATACCCTGACTAATACCAAATTTCATCAAATTATATTTTTACTGGTTGATCTGAATTGAACCAAACTGATATTCAGGAGAGCACAATAAAATGTATGGAAACAATTAGATATAGAAATTATAATATAAAAATAAAATTTATTGTTCAAACATTTAGACAATGTCTAGTTGAGTTGAACTAAAAGTAATAAGATTCGAGATTAAGCTTAACTAGGTAGACATGAATTTGTGAATGAGCCCTGCTTGAAGTGGTAAAACCCACCCTCTCATAACTGAGAGGTTACAAGTTCAAGTCACACCCCTGAAAATAATTTGTAAATTTTAGAGCAATTACTGAAAGGGCTTATACCCAGTGTTAATGGACCATGGATAGCCCAAGGGACCGTGTTGGTCCCCACTGTGGTCTCCCATAATGCAGGCGATTCAAGGTGGTCCGATTGGTGGTTCCGAGTTCGGTGGTTGGTGGCTCGTTGGTGAAGCATTCATGGGTCTTCTCAGGAGCGTCCCAGAGCTAGTCAATGGATGGAGTGCAAGACTTCACTGTGCTTAACGAATTCAATTGTGGTGTCTCCTAGTATAGTCATATATTAGGATATGTATTTATGTAGTCAATGGATGGAGTGCAAGACTTCACTGTGCTTAACGAATTCAATGGTGGTGTCTCCTAGTATAGCCCTAAATTAGGATATGTATCAATAATATAATAGATAGGTGAGTTAACTGAAAAAAAGAAAAAGAAGGTAGACATGAATTTAATGTACGAATGATCACGCCTTGTTCTCGTGAGATTGTTTCTTACTAAACTGAAAGTGTAATTGAGAATAAACTGAACTATACAAGGCTTAATGTACGAATGATCACAATTCGAGTTATAACCAATCCAACACAATTTTTGTTCTCACTTAAGTGATAGTAAAAAGTCAACTCCTACTTCTCTATATGACTGATAACTAAATTGAATTCAAGTAATCAAAAGTCAAATTTTACTTAGCTTTTGTTCTCGTGAGATTGTTATCTTATTATACTAAATTAATTTGAATAATAGAATTAGTGTAACTAAATTACTTGAATGTAATCTGAATTTTAGTTTTACTAAATTTAGCCAACTTGAATTATATTAAACTTAACTGATCTACTACTAATAAACTCAGGAAAATAAAGCCCTACTCATATATAAACACTTATTATAATAACAACTCCAACTAATTAACATTTTATTACTTAACTTCAATAGACTATTCAAAACATTAAGTTTAACTAATCAAATGTGAACCCAACTTAATATTTTACAATAATAATTGAATTAAGTTTAACTAATTAAAAATTAAATCAAATTTTACTTCATTTTTTTATACATACTTTAAATTCTTATTAAATTGATTTCACTTAATCGAAAGTCTAACTAGCTTTTGGTAAAAATTCTAGAAAACCTAGTTACATTTGAAAACCAATTTTGTATAAATTTATTTATTACAACAAACTTAAAAATGTTTATTCAGAAATTAATAATAAATGTTGGTATGAAATTTCATCCTCACAAAAATAAAATTTTAAAATATACTCTACTTATTATTATTAAAGATATTTTATTAGAAAAAACAAATTTAATCAGCAATCTTTCTTAAAAAAGTAAATTATTACTTATAATAAAGAGGATAAAATAAAACAGCAAACTTTCATTGAAGCTAAACTTGTTTTTCCGTAAAAATATATTTTATTATTCTTTTAATCTACACCGTTAATATTTTCATTAACAAATCCTAACCGTTTATTTAACCCTAACCTTACATAAGTATCCAGACACTTCCTTTCCTATCTCCCATCGCCTCTCTTTTCTGCATCTGTTTCGCACCTCCGAATCCCAATATCTGATCCACCGTCACCAGCTCGGCGACGCCTGCGAGTTCACACCCACCCCGCGCGCCAGCTACCGCATCCAGCTGTGCAAGGACGGTCGCCACCGCGTCTGCTTCGGTTCATGTCTTCGCCGGATTCCGAGTTGCTGCCTTCCGAGTCTCCGCCCATGTCTCCGATGACTCCTCGGGGCCGATGATCCTTCTCAGCCGCTCCCTCGGGTCTAACCCGATAAACGAGTGCCGTCTACCCTCTTGCAAGAGCTCTAGGGTATCTTGGCCCAGCGCCAGCGTGGGCCCATGGCTCCGTCTTGCCGAAAGTTCTAGAAAAATTGGATGCGAGGTGTGCACTTTGCCTACTCTAGGGATTTTAGCTAATAAGTGTTGTTTCCCTTAAAATCATGTTTTTTCTTCATTAACAGTAAACCTTTGTGTTTTGTAGAACTTTAACCTCTCAATGCTCTTGTTACAATCTGTAGGAGTGGAGATGCGCAGGGTTTGTAAGTTTGGATTTGACAGTTAGAGGAGTGCCGATGCTTCACTATGATTACCTGATGGTGGTGAGTATGGTGACTATGCAACTGAGAGTACTTTTAGATCTTTGGAGTCAATCCAAAGAGATAGTGCTGAATCTAACACATTGCATGGTAATTTTTATATCAACTTTGAATTGGATCCAACATTTGCTTGTGTGCTCCTGTGTTTGTGTTTTTTCTTTTGATTGAGTAAGATCTTGCTAATTATACTCTTTGCTGCCACCTTTTAATTACAAAAGTGTTCTACCTATAAATGTAAAATCCCACTTTGCGGCTTGTTTATTTTCTACAGTTCAGGCTAGAGTACATAGATTAAGATATGTAGCTTTGGGGATATTGCAGCATGCTTGATAGCTTGTATATATAGTAGATAATCTGAAAATAAGATGCCTATTTGTTCATTTGCATGTGTAATCAAAAGATGTACAAATTCAACATTTTCGTTAATTTAGTCTTCATTGGTTCAGTGCAGAACATCTGCTGCTCAAGCTATTAGGGGGAAGGACATCCAGGGGATAGTGTAGGATACGAATACCGGCAGACTCGATTAGACCAGTATAAGAATTAAGTGGACATAGGGAGCAGAGAAGGTAAATGTGGTTTTTTTTTTCAAATTATCTTGCATATTTTATATTTCTCAATGTTTTTTTCCTTCTATATCTTAAGAGCTCCGTGTGTTCATGATGGTATATCCGTATCTTCTTCTGTCCGGACTTTTGCAAGAGGCAAACTGTCAGGTCTGTGAAATCCACCACGTTGTATTTCAAGGTAATCGCTCATGGATACTTTGACAGCCACTCTTGGATACTTGACATCTGCAACTGCATGTTTGGTATGTGTGAATAAATCTCTTAATCAGTTGGTCCAAATCTTATTGGTTATTGAGTTTCTTTTAGGATTACTTGTTATCTATTAACTAGAAGAGTTAATTTTAATTTGCCTGTATGGTACAGTTAAGGAATTTGGTGTGAACTACGTTGAAGCATGACTTGTACTCCATGTCTACATTGGATTCAAAGAACCATGAGGTAAATGCTTGTTATTCTATAAATTATCTTTATCAGTATTTCTATTTTGATTTGTGTATTTAGAAATTTGTCGTAAACTAACAGTGTATTCTTCTGTCATGTAGAAACTCAGCCTGGCATCTTTATGGATTTAAGACAGCATGCTACTGTAAAGACTATGGACCAGAATTCGAATATATAAAGTTTGGTCACTGGCAGTTTGCCAGTGACCTTTTTTTTGGTCAATATCTAAATTTACAGTGACCAAATATACTCGTCACTAAATATTTCAGAGACGAATTCTAACTCGTCATAAATTTTGGAGTGACCAGAAATTTTTGGTCATAATTATCTTAGGGACTATATTTTTGGGGTCAAAAAATATAGTAGTGACCACAACCTTTTCGTCACAAATAATCTGGATGACCAAAATTATCTGGTCATTAATTTTATCATTAGTGACCGTTTCATTATCACTAGTGACTAAATCAACGATGAAAATATTTCGTCACTAATATAGATGACCAAAATATTTGGTCATTAAATGTCACTCTCGTGACCAACAGCAAAATTTCGTCACTTGGACTTTTTGTGACCGACCTTCTGTGACCAACTGGTGACGAAACAAATTTGGTCACCAAAAAATTTTAGTGACGAAATTTGTGATTTAGTGACGAAAAACTGTCTGTCACTAAAGACCATTTTTCTTGTAGTGAGCCCAAATTAGGTAAGGGGAGTTCATTACAAGGAAATGGTCTAATTCTTGTTCATTACAAATTAATGGTCTAATCCTTGTAATGAACTCGAGTTGTAATCTCCAATGGTAGTAAGGGACATTCTCTCACTTTATCCTGTAGAATGTAAAGGTCTAATTCTTCACGTGCTGAACCCAAATTAGTAATTATGCTCATTTTCTATTACACAACAAGTTATGTATTACCACAAGGTCACTTTATCTAATTGTTTGTTATATATACGATAAATAATTAGATAAGCAGCCTGCTTTACCCCTGCTGCGTATTAAATATGCATTAATGCAATAAACATATTACTTAATTGCATATTCCAAATGAAAATTTCTATACACTTACGTAATCTTGTTACGTACGTCTAACATATTACTTAATTACATATTCCAAATGAAAATTTATATTTACTTACCATAATAAAATAAATTAAGTATATATAATATACTATTTTAATCTATTTAAAGTAATGTTTTTTTCCTTTTATAAATAATAATTTAAATTACAAAATATAAAAATCCGTTGTTTTATTATTTATTTTCCAGATTAATATGCATATTCTTGATATTTTAGATATTAATTTAATAATTAGTATAATTGGTAATTAAATAATTTATAATACTCGATTACATGTTTTAGACTAATATGTTATCTCATATGCTATTCATACTTCTTTTTTTCCAAATTAGATCTTTTGAAAAGATACTTAATATGCTTAAAACAATTCTATTGTTTAATTTAATTATTTACAATTTCAAAATAATAATTTTAATTTAAAATTAAAATAACGAATAAAAATTAACCTTGATCTAATAATTAAAATTCTTTTTTTGAGGAATAATAATAAAATTCTTAGTAATAGAAAAATATGTGGGACCTAATTGATTGCAAGCATGGTAGCTTACCATTGTGGAAGCATGTAGCTTGCCATGTGACTAACTTGAAAAATGATATGGCAAATCAAGTTACGTGAATGTTCCTAGAGTATCTCCAATGCTTGCATTTTGGACTTGCTTGGTAATTTTTATAAATTATTTAGCACTAGCTTACCATTGTTTTACCCTATACAAGCACTAACTTTGTCAAGCAATTAGCACTGGCAAGCAACTAACTTGAGTCTCATTTAGTAGGCCCCACATCAATAATTCAATGTATTTGGACGTGTATTAGAAATATGTGGGGCCATATAAGATAATATATAATATTATTAACCATTGGAGATTTTTGTACATTGCTAGCTAATTAGCTTAAATTAATGTAAGCTGCAATGTATTGTATCTTAACGTTGAAGATGCTCAATGGTTGGTTTTTTGGACTTGCTTGCAATTTTTCTAAATAATTAACCTAGTGGCTTACCATTGTTTTTTACCACGTCATTATCCTTTTCAATGAAAGTTGTCTTCACAAGAAACTAGCTTGTGTGGGTCCTACGTCACTAATTCAATAGAATTTGGTAGATATTGTGTATATGTGGGACAATAAGAGCCAATGCTTGAAAATATGACAGGTGTGTTTGGTTCGCAAGGTTTTGAGAGTCTGGATTTTGTTTTGAGATTTTGAAAGTTTGGGTTTTTGTTTGTGATTTTGAGAGTCTGGTTTTGCAAAATTCTTGTTTGGTTGGGTTGGATTTTGTGAGTACGAAACAAAATCTTTGATTGGTTTTTAGGATTTTGCAAGTCTGGATTTTGGGAAACTTGGTGAACCAAACAAGATTTTACAAAACTGGATTTGGATAGTTCAAGTTTTGCAAAATTTAGCCCAACCATACACACCCGACGTGTCATCCTAAGGTACAAGAGAGTGTGGCTTACTGTTGAAGATGCTCTTATGGTAAGGCATTAGTTTAATTACTAATTTGGACCCAAAATATGAAAATTGGGCATTTAGCTTACCATAAGGCTGTTTTACACAATTATTTATTCATAAGTATTATGCTTATATTATTAATCTGATTGTGTTGATTTGATTTTTATTTTCATGTAGATATAATATAAAACAAAATGCATTACTCCACCGTGTAGATTGCAAATTCCATTCTATTGCACAATCATTTATTGAGAAATTTTTGATCAAGCGCCGTATAAGTTTTATAATGTAAAAGTTGAGTGTAATTTTTACAAAATTTTTAAAAATGCCGGTAATTTATTTGCTTACAAATTTGTGATTTAATTCTTGAATTAAAGATGTTTATATCCATATTTTGTAATTATAATCCAGTTCAGTTTTGTTTAATTCTATTCAATTCAGTTTGTTTTGAGCTCACTAACTTACTCTAATTCAACAAAGATTATTTTCAGCAACATCTAAATATTTTAGAATAAATTCAATTCAGTTCAATTGCATTAAATTTTATGAAATCGAAATAAATTATATATATTATGTATAATTATAATTTAGTTTATTGTCAATATATATTTTCAAATTCAATTAAAAATTTAAATATTAATAAAGTGAATTTAAATCAAAAAAAATTTTAAACTTAATATAATTGAACTAACTTATTAAAATTGGGATGAAACACTATATTTCATTTAAGTTAACCAACATTTTAATTAAATGAACTTTATTAAATTAACCTAAATGACCTGAATTAAATTCTTTCAACGTGAACTAAATTGAAACTCAACAAGTATTAAAAGTATTAGCCAGGGCTGAATTAAAATTTAATCAAGGTTAGACTCAACAAAACTGAACTAAATTTATAATTAAATTTACACTACAAAACATGGGTATAAATGTCTTTAATTCAAGAATTAAATTATATGAATATAGGCTGATAAATTACCGCCCTTTTAAAGTTACACCCCATTTTTAAATTATGAAACGTACACCGTGCTTAGTCAAAAATTTCCCTACTAGTTATAACATCTACAATCTAAACTACATTTATTATTTATGATTAGTTAATTTGAGTTTTTCTTCAAAACATATGTATGTCATAATACTTTTCATGTATAAATAAAATATTATATTATATAATGTGTTACTAGGAGTGAATTGCAAAAAGGGTACCCAAACTATGCAAAAGTTTCATTTAAAGTACCTAAACTAATTTTGACTCATTTTACATACTCAAACTATCCAAAAGTCCCATCAAAGATACCTAAACTATTTTTGTTTCATTTTACATACTCAAACTTTAATTCTGTTCCAAATTTGTTGCCTCCATAAATTCCTTGTCATTCTCCCTAACAGTAGCGATTTTTAAAACTGTAACTATTTTTCCTGTAAAAAATTAAATTCAATTCCTATGTTTGAGTTATGAATTTTCTAACATTCCAAACAATCAAAACATTAAAAAATTACAAATAGAGATGAAAGTAATCATTTGATTTGAATAACTTTTTGATAGTTATTCAACCATTTATTTGGAAAAAAGACCATAATAAAATTTAATATTAAAGGAGATTGAATTTAATTTTTTATAGGAGAAATAGTTACACACTACTAGAAACCAACCGCAACAAAGGCGGTTGGTTGTGAAGGCACGAAGGCGGAAGATTTACGCCTTCTCTGGTAGTGCCGGTAAACGGAAACGCGGCAAAGGCGGTTCCTCTTCCGCCTTTATGCGTTTCCGGGAACACGGCGTATTCCATATTTTTTTTCCTCCCTGCATTTATGTTACGATATCGTTAGCCATCAGCCGCTGGTATAAAATTTATTAAGCAAAGGAGTTCGTGAGAGAAATCGCCATTGAAACATATGAAACCATAGACCTGTTACGAATTAGTAAGCAGCCGTAGAAAAGCTAGAATAAAACTTGAGCGACAACATGTAACGACTTCGTAAGTAATCATAACGGCTCCAAACTTGAGCGACAACATGTAACGACTTCATAAGTAATCATAACGGCTGTATTCTGAATAATATTCTATTCGATTTAATATTTGCAGCGGCTTGTGTTACGATAGAGCTAGACTACCAGATTTGGACTGACACAGATTCACGTTACTATTTAGTAAGCTTGACCGGCGTAGGATATACGAGTCCGTTTCGTGTACAGTTTTGTTGGGTCAGTCTAATTTGTTACGATGTAGCTAGGCCACCTCTTTATAGTAGAAACGAAATGGTGTTCCTATACAGTAACTAATCCATTTGAATTATTATGTAGCTATATAGTAAGCATGACCGGTGGTGAGGAGACGACGCCGTTTCATGCATGGTTTTGTTGTTTGAGTCCATCTGGTTATGATAACGCTTGCATTATCGCCTGTTTATAGTGGCTGATGTTACGATAAAGTTAGCCTTCATACGTGTGAGGCAGGGGCCAAGCAGGCGATTAATCTTACGATCTCGTATGCTTCTGGTTTCTGTAAGGGTTTAAAATATTGGTTACAACTGACGTAGCTATATCGTATCAAGTATCTCTTAGTACTGTGTGTATGGTTGCGATGCCGCAACCCCAAAAAGTATAACCTGTATAACCAAAAGAACGGAATAGCTAGCTATAAAGTAATGTCATCGCTATGTGTAAAAACTGTAAGCAGATCCACTTACGAGATCGTATGGCATATAGCAAACCATTTGAATTATAGATTTTGTAATTTATCCACTAAAACTAAATAAGAATCACCAAAAATTGATGGCAATAAACTAGGATTTGCAACTAATCCAACACTGTCAAGCACAAGAATAGAACAAAACCATATCTGGCAAGGATATTAAATGCTAAAGCATTGCCTAATGCCTAATAATTTCAATAAGGTATATTGACATGTCACGATACACGTCGTTTAGGAGGAGCCCTATGAGGTCTGGATAGGTACCTAATTCTTATGTAGACCAAATGTCTGGCAAAATTGTTTCTCTCAACCTCCATCTCTTTTGTGGTGTATGGTGAATGATCTTCGCCGAATATCTATGAATGCAGGAAATATTAGGTATGCGTCATTAAATACATTATTGAGTAGATATAGAACAAGCAATGATGGTAATTCTTACACTTGGAACATCAAAGTTATCTTCTGTAAGACATTGAACACATGCTTGGGAAAACATCATTACGTAGTATCCACACTCCCAATTTGATTGTTGTCACCGGTGCTAGTTTGATGGAATGGTGAACGTCAAAAAAACTACATATAATGCCAATATATGAAAAGAAGCGTAATTAAGTAGAATTACCTGAACTTGAAAAAGCTCAAATGGTTGGAGTGTATTGTCATTAACAGAATGCATAGCAACCTCTAATAGATTGGAAAATACCGGTGATGGTCCAAAGTGGAGAGGGTCAATCCAGTAGACACGCTTTAAGGACGAGATAATTGCCAAGAAACTCCAATGGGCGCTAGAGAAATAACAAAAGTTACGATTCACAATATAAGAAAAAAGTAACGTGAAAATTACCTTTAAAATAAATACGTAACTTAAAAGTGTATTCTTACTTCTCTAGATATGGGGCCAATTTTATTTTTTTTTAAATTTAAACCACCATTGGTGGGGGGAATTAATTGGCACCCCAAACCAAAAGGCCATATAAGGCATATAAGTTTGTACAGACATGAAAGCCTAGCTAAAGCTTAGTGCTTTATCAAGAAAGAATAGACCTAGTTGGCTATTCCAAAATCCTAATACTGTGGAGAGGATGTACCATTCTTGTTCCATGGGCTTTAGGGAGCAGGTTTTGTGATTGATCCAGCAAAGGTCAAAGCACAAATATGCCACCAAAAGAATGAAATACAAGAAAGGTAATCCACAGTATCAAGCTAGATTGTCAAAAGAATTGCTAATCTAGTCAGTCAAAATTAGATGTACAAAGGACCCTGGTCCATGAGCTATTTTAATGGCACTAGTTGAATCTTTGTATCTGCTGATGAGGTCCTTCCAGCTCAGTAGTTCTCCATCCCTTGCTATCTGCAACAAAGAGCAGTATCACATTCCTTTTGGAAAGATTAAGTAAAATGGAATCTTAAACTAGGCATGGAAATTCTGTCAAGTTCAAGAATTCCTTTCAGTTGCCTTGGTATGAGATTGATGTTAAGATCAGAGGAATGTCTGCTAGTAATGCACATATTGGCTAAAAAATCAGCTGCCTGATTACCCTCTCTCATAATATGACAGATGGGATGTGTTGTGCTACCTTCATGTAGTGCATGACACATGGAATAAAAATTCCAAGGTGCATATGTGATATCCCTGATACTATTGACAGCCAATAAACAATCAGATTCCACACAATAGCTGGACAAACTCAAGTCAGTACCCATTTTATATCCCATTTGGATTGCAGTTAGCTCAGCATGTAGTGCAGAGAGGCATTTAGTGTAGAAAATTGTGAGCTTGGAGACATGGCCATATTTATCCCTAAGAAGGACACCTATTCCAGTACTACCATCATGTTTAAAGCATGCCTCTACATTGATTTTGAAGTGATCAGGAGGCATCCATTTTATGAGTTTCACAGGCTTAGGTCTACCTCTTTTAACAAAAGGGACTAATCCATTATGAATCAAAAATTGGTGCCTCTCTAAATTGCCAGAGAGAGGGTAGGCAGTAAAGATGGGGGAAATCTGTCTAGTAATCTATCTAGCTAGACTATCAGTTGAAACAGTAATGCCATCATATATGAATTTGTTCTTTCTAGTCCACAGATTCCATATAATCACCATGAGAGATACTCTGATGACTGTGTTGTGCAACTTGGAAGAGAGAGAGTATGTGAGGTAATATTTCAACCTATGACTGACACAACTGAACTTGGGAGGTCTCAATGCTAATACAATATTAAAATGAGACCAGATAATCAAATTATTGGTGCAGCGGTTAAAATAGTGCTCAAGTGTGTCCTGATTACAGCAAAAAGGACATTTCGAAGGCATATTAAATCCAAATTTAGTGAGCACATCATCAAATGGTAAGAGTCTATTCCTCAGTCTTAAAATTAAAACTGACATTTTTGCAGGAGTAGGTTTAGACCACACCTGATTTAAGATTGGAATCTTCTGAGCTGTTGTCCTGAGCATCTCATAGGCTGATTTGACTGAAAAATGTCCATTGTGTGATAGCTTCCACATTAATATGTCATCATGGTTGTGCTCCAATTTTGATTCCTGTAAAATATTGGTAAGATTTGTAGCCAGATAAGGCTCAATGTGGGTCAGAAAAACATTTTTATCAAGAATAAATTGTGAGACTGTCAAGGTAGGAAAAGGAGGTTCCCCTCCCTGATTCCAGTGGTAGCATAAGACCCCCTCTTTAGTCCAGTTGGAGTCCCAAAATGATCAAAGTCCCTTCCCATAGCATACAAAACTGTTTTCACTACATTTCTTTGTGATCATGCATATTCTCTTCCAGGTCAGAGAATTTTTATAAGTGATTGGGAGACTTCATAGGAAGTTAGTCCAAATTGTTTCATTCTTTTGCAGTTTCCACCAAAATTTACAAGCGAAAGCATTAACCAATGCTCTTAGGTCCCTAAACCCTAACCATTTTCTAGCTGTAGGAGGGCAGTCCTTGACCACTTTCTCCAGACCATTCTCTGACCCGAGCTTGACTCACCCCAGAAAAACCTAGTTGCAATGCTCTCCAATTTTTTTAGGACCTGTTTGGGAGGTTTGAGGACTGCTAAGATGTTGACTGGGATGGCCAATAGGACATGTTTGATAAGGATCAGCCTACCAGCTGGGGACAACCACCTATTTTTCTAGTTGGAGGTTGCATTTTGCATTCTTTCCAGTAGTGGTTGATAATAAGAAACCTTGTTTCTTCCACTGAAAACTGGTACTCCCAAATATTTAAATGGCATTTTTCCTTCTATCATGCCAAGTGTCCTTTTGATGGTTCTCAGCCTATTCTGAGTTATGCTCTGGTGAGTAAAAAATTCTGATTTGGAATAATTTACCATCTGTCCAGAAGTAACCTCATAAGCTACCAGGAATGCCTTTAATCTTCTCATGTTTTTTTTGTGTGCAGTAATGAAAATAGCAGTATCATCTTCATACATGAGGTGGGTGAGACTATTAACTCCTCTTGGCATTATGAATGGTTGCAAATAATGGATTTCCACTAGTTTCCTGATCCCCCCTGGAAAATGATTCTGTAACCAGATTGTATAAGAGAGGGGACAAGGGATCTCCCTGTTTAATCCCCCTGGTAGAATGGAAAAATCCTGAAGCTGAGCCATTTATCAAGACAGAGAACCAGGCAGACTGGATGTTTTACATAATGATTTTCACAATGGTTCCATGGAAACCAAAGTGCAGCATCACTGAGTTAAAAAAACCACATGATACCCTATCAAATGCCTTCTGCATATCCAGTTTGACTATCAGGTTCTGATTTTTGTTTTTTCTGCCTAAGAGCCTAGTCATTTCTAACATTTGCAGTGTGTTATTTGAGATGTCTCTCCCCTCTAGGAATGCAAACTGTTATGGAGATATGAGTTTGCTCATTAGTGGTTTCATTAGAATCCTTGAGTTTGCTAATCCTTGATCTACCATGCCTCTCTTTGACTGAGTTATGGAAGTAGGCAGTGCTGGCATCCCCCTCTTGGAACCATCTGATATTTGCTTTCTATTTCCAGAATGCAACCTGTTCAGATGTGGCCCTGTGTAGTATCTCTTTTCCTACATTTAGGGCAGCCAGATCAGACTATGTGCCTGAATTCTGGTATGTCAACTTCAAATGTGCCACATTGATCTCTGCATCTATAATATTCTGGTGAACATCACCAAATTCCTCCCTATTCCATTTTTTTATAATAGCTTTCAGCCTTTTCAGTTTATAGACCATATTGAACATTCCATCAAATGGGCTAGGCTCAGACCAGTTGTTACTGACCATTTCCTTAAAACCATTTATATTAAGCCACATGGTTTGAAATCTAAAAGGTTTAGGGGAGTGTTCTGTTGCATCCTGAATGGTAAGGAGAAGAGGATTATGGTCTGAGGTTGATCTATTAAGTGTCTGGATTGAGCTGTGAGGGAATGCAGATTGCCCTTCTAGGTTACACAGTCCTCTATCTATCTATCCTCTAGAGGAGTAAATCCTCTTTTTTCCTATTATTTGACCGTGTGTAGAAACTACCAACTGTGGTGATTTCTTGCAGAGCCAAATCTTCAATCCAGTTACTAAAATCATGGATACTAGCTAGGGGGGAGGTCCTACATCTACGTTCAGATACAGTTCTAACTGTATTGAAATCTCCCACATATTGTGGGAGATTGAGGTAAATTAAGAAGATCACTCCATGTTGTTCTTCTAAGGTTCCTAAAAACTTTAGCATAAAAAAACAACAGCATTCCAAAGAGAAGATGTAGCTACATCAGTAATAGCAGTGTATATAAACTGGTCAGTTTGTGAGAGTATATCTATCTAAAATTTTTGGTTCCAAAAATGCCAAATTTTGGCATTGTCAGCATAAAAGGAATTTGGAAAATGTAGAATTTGTTGCAAAGTTGTACATACACAGTTTTCATGCATTGGTTCAAGTAAGCATAAAATATCAATTTTGTGAATCACAGTAAGAGATATGAGTCTGTCAATAGAGGTGTTTATACCTCTGATATTCCACACTAGAATATTACCTATAATGGTGTGTTCAATCATTAGACAGGGTATTTAAGTTTTTGTTTAGGTCTTAGAGACCTGACTCCACTCTCCACCTGAGAAAGTTTTTTGTCTTTTTTCTTGGCAGATATGGGACTAGAACTAGCTATGGACTTATGCTGTGTAATGGCAGGGGTGCCTATGGGTATTTTAACACTAATTGGATCATGCTCTGTCTCATCATGCATAATTAAAACATCACTTAGAAGCATAGAGTCATGAGAGCTATCAGGCTGATTCAACACATGCATATCTGGTTCAGGATTTATATCAGTAAATATTTCAGTACAATGGAAGTAATTACCTTCCTTACCAGAGAGGTTGTGATCCTTGTTGACAGCATGAGTGGTGACCTCTTCAACAATAGGTTCCTGTAGTACTGAAAATTTGTTGGACATTTCAATGGGTAAGCAGTAAGAAACAATGTCAAGGTGTTTCGTAGGATATCTATTCTTCAAGTCAGATTTCAGTTTCCTGACATGAAGATCACCAAAACCATAAAAGGATACTGTAGGTACTTTATTGGAAACCAAGGAGGCTGAGGGTAAGATCTCAAGTGGAGGCTGAATTGGCTTATTCCAAAAGTGTCTGATGTGAGCTTTTGTGTGTTCTGAAACACTATCATTGAGTTTGAGACTTGTTCTGTAGCCACCTGATCCTTCTGTTGTGATGTAAGTCTACTGGATCCCTGTCCTCCATTAGCAGCTATATCCTTGACCTCCCTTTTCCTCCAAACCTTCTTGAGCTCTGGGTGAAGGTGAATACATGTGGAGTCTTCATGACCTATCTTATGACAGCCCTTACAGTAAAGGGGGAGCTGGTGGTATTCAATTGGGCACACTTTGTAGCTGTCTGTTCTACCTATAGGTATAGAGTAGATGCGTTCTTCCTTCAGATCAAGCTCCAGAAACATCTTTATGACGGAAGGTCTCGTAACTCCCTGGGTGGCCGCATCCATCTTGATATATGTTCCAATTTGTGCAGCCACGTCCTTGACGAGAGTTTGGTTGTAGTAGTACACTGGAACTTCCTTAACTATGACCCAGACCGGTACGATGGAGGATTCCTGATCCGTTGAGAAGTCTTCTGTCCATTTCAAAACTTTCATAGTTGCTCCGGCGACCGAGCAGTAGGATTGCATCCATAGGCGTTGGTAATCTTCTTGCTCCTTGAATCTAATCAGAATGTGCCGGTAATCAAGCAACCCAATCTGGAATTGAGACTGAAAGCCCATCGCTTTGAGAGCAGCCTGAATGTTCTCCATTGGTGGTTTACCTCTCCCGAACTTGCCGACGAGAGCATTATCGTAGTGAGCGGCTAAAACTTTGACCGATTCCGGGTTGTAAAGACAAGCCGGCCGGGCGTTTAGTCTGGTAATGGAGGGTTTGATCTCTGGGTTTGCCGGCAAGGCTTCGAAGAGGGGAGTGTTTCTATTGGTAAGAACTTGCATAAAGGATTTTCCGGCGGTTGTACCGCCCGGATTGGGCGGCGGCCCCGCCACGGGGATACCGTTTTTGGCCGTTTCTTGTGTCAGAAAGAGTCGTTTGGGGTGGCAAAGAGAGTTAAAGGGGAAAACATGTGGATCGGAATTTTAGGGATGTTTAGAGAGAATGTGGAGCATAAAATTTTAGAGAGAGAAATTTAGCTGAGAGAGAGAAATTGAGTTGCAGTAGCCAAGAATATACTCTTGCTCTTGTCACTAATGGACTTGGTTAGATATTCAAGTCGCTTTTTATCTCCTTCTCCACATTCTTGCAAAAAAGTTGGGTGCAAGATGCCGATAAATGATTCAAGCCGCCACGGCAACGTAATTCATGTACCTTGAAATAGAAATGGGAAAGTAACATGGAGTTATAATAACATGAATAATGATAAAAGATTTAAATTATATAAAAAAAATTGTAGAAAATGATGAACTTACATTTGGTGCAAGGTGAGGATGGTATGTGGAAGTGATTTATTGGACCAGAAATAGGAAAAATCTTCCCATGGAACCATAATTTCTGTTGATTCTCCAAATACCGCTGCAGTAGCAACAAAGTCGTAGACAGAGTTGTGGTCGTGGTGACTAATAGCATCATACAAGGTTCTAACAAAACTGGGGATGGATTTCAGGAAGTTAAGTTCATTGTGTTTAATTGGAATTCTAGCAATCGGAAAATTTAGGTCGGTGGGTTGTATGGGTTTCTTTCTTTTTTTGGGAACAAGGGTGGATTTTGCATCAACCACTAACCACTTAGGCCACACAAAAAACATACCCAAGCCTTGACCTACGGTTTTGTGCTCGATATTTGCCACCGGCAATAATGCATCTTTACCATCACCTCATCTATACTAACCCTAATAAAACCCTTAGGGATGGTTTCACCATGATTAGTTGTCATGCTTTCATAGGAATTACCATTTTCAACATGTTGTGGTTGGTCATCATTCGCACTAAAGACATAACTTGCAACAAGAGTCAACCTAGGTAAATTAGACAATAAAAAATTCGCTCACTTGTAAACTCCTTAGAACTAGTAGGTTAATAAGTGCATATGAAGATAGAATTTGGAACGTAGAAGGTACGCACCTTAGGCATGGGGTTTGATTGGTTTACCACGCCTTGCTCACATACGGGTGTGTGGGTGTGTTGTTTTCGTTACCTACCTCAACATTTTGTTGAACCACATCCTCTTGAGGAGGAGAGGAATGTGAGCCTCTAGAAGAAGGCTTCCTCAAGGGATGTGGTTCAACAAAATTATCGGGAATAGGGAAATTTACAAACCTACACACATCGGCCACCCAAGATTTAATTTCCTTCAACTCTTGCTTGGATTGTTTTGCTTCATTCAACGCTACTTGTAGTTTTGAAGGCTTGGGGTCTTTACTACGCTTGATTCTGAAAGCTTCAATTTGGGTCGCATAGCCTCCAACTCCCTTGGCCCTCCCGGGATGTTCCTTTTTTGTTAAAGCTTTGTTCAAAATATTGTTTTTACCAACGGGGATGAACAATCCTTCTTGAACCTCTCGCTCCACCTCGGTCTAATAAAATAGTTAAATGTGGTTGATGAATGGTGTATAAAAATTTCGAATGATACAAGAGTAGAAAACAAACCACTTTGTCGGCAATGTTCTTAGCCGCGATACTAGATAAATTTCCATCCTTCTTGTTCGACCCAAAATGAATAATTGTTGCCTCTTGTATGTTGTAGGGTCATCGGCCACTACTTGTTTCATTGCCTCTTCCTCATCCATTCCCCATCTACAAGCGACTTCACTTCATCTAATCTTTTATTCTTCGATTTTTTTTTGCAACCCCAATATAGACACTACGACCACCGGTATAGGGCATTGTGTTGAAAGACGCGGCCGTTTGCTTTCTAAGACCAACACCCTTTGAATGTGGTAGTACACGTGTAAATTAGTAGTCACAATTTTAAATATATGAAATAATGTAGGATTCATATATTTGAATATCAAATGAAAAATAAACTAACCTTAGCATCATTCTCTAACCATCGTTTCTTGAATATGTTCCAAGTTTTTGCTACGATGTGATTGTACCGATCCATGGGGTTTTGACCATATCTCTTGCCACCTACTCTTAGGTAATCTCTTGCTAGGGTATATTTGTGTTCCCGGTGAGCTTTTGATACGATTTGGAAAGCCTTCTTCTTGACTTGTTCCAAATCTCGAGCTTCAATTACAAATGGCCGCTACACATTAAACATTTAAGTCATATTACCTTTTAAAAAGGTAAATCAATGTCAAACAATAAGAATAGCAACAATTGGTAATTAAAATGGTGAGTAAAAATCTAACCTTGCACTCTTTCCAAATATCTTTTTTAATGTCGGGGTGGAGAAGCCTCCAATCCTCAGTTTCTAAAGGAACTTCTGATTTTCCCATTTTTCCGCACCAACTAGACCATCGAGCGGCATCATCGTCGGGCTCAATAGCAACTCCCAAGTCATTAAATTTGACATGAGTTAGAGTTTTGTTATCAATTCTAATTTCTATCTGTCGAAAATGCGTCCTCAATTGTTCTTCCGAACAAGTGCGCCTAACACTCTTCTTCCTATGTACTTTAGTAGGGACGACTTTTGACACATTATCACCGCTAGTTTGGGACGAGGAAGATGTTGTTGGGCTTTCCATGACACTAAACTTAATTTAATATCTCAAATTAGTGCGAACATATTTGTACAATAACACATGAAACACATGCATGCAAGTACCTAATTTCATGTAATATAGTTTAACTTTAAACATCACATTGATCCCTAATAATTGGATATTTATGGAAAAACAACAACAACATGAGTATAAACAAACATACCTTTAGAAGAGAAACTATGAATGATCTAAGATTGGATATGGTGACTTGTATGGGTCAACCCACAAGAAACAAGAAGAGGAAGTGGAAAAAAAAACCATACACCGCGTGCTTGTTGTTGAATTGCATTAATTGCAACCAACACCAACCTTAAGCATGGGTTTATATGGTCAATTTCATGGGTTTAGGATATTGATTCAAGTTTGTGATGAAACTTGGTTGTGGATTGAAGTTTGGAGATGGAAATGATGAAAATTAGACCAAGAAGAAGGGGAAAATCTGTTTTTTGGATGTGAACCCGCAATCTCTTAGTGATAAGATTTAGTATTTGTGGATCAAAATTGGTTGACTTTGTGTTCATGACAGATTACGATATCGCTAGCTTTAAAAATGAAATAACTGAATACTTACGATATCTTTACTGCTTGTATTGTAACATGAAATACATTAAAAAAATGTCTATTCCAAAACCCACACTCAACCCTAAACCCTCCAAACCCACGCTCAAAAAATTTGTATTTTACGGAATAGGTTCCTATTTAGTAAGTATCCAATCGAAATCCTAAACTTGTATTTCATAGTACGCAAATCATGTATGAAATACACGACACAACAACAGATATAATATGAACGAAGCTAGATAGAGTTATTTATTCGCTAAACAAGAAATTTATTTTAGAGAATTAATGAATCTATGTTGGTTGCTAAACATTGACTAGTATTGCTTATGATTGACTGGACCTTTGTAGCTGGTGCACTGTGCAACACTTCAAAATGAGAACTATAGTATTAAGTATTTTATCTACCCTGTACTTCCTTTAGGACACGAACGAAGATACAATTTTGTTTCTACCTGGACTTTCCGGCATGTGAACTTGTCTGTTTGATCGTGTTACTTGTACCTAACAGTTGTGCATGATCGTCTTGATTTCTCATTTATGTAAGATGAAAAGTAATTATTATAGTTATCATTTATTTTAATACACAAAGTATGACAATTACAATTTGGTTTAAGATGACGTACACCTTCTGGGATGTGAACTTGTACGTTTGCTCGTGTTACTTGTACCTGACAAGTCGGCATAATGTCTTCATTCTCCATTTATGTAACATGAGAAATAATTACTACAGTTATTAATTATTATGTATACACAAATCAACATATGTAAAATTTATTTTTTCATCATTTGAAGTATGCATATGCAATCATTATTCCTTTATACGGTGTTACTTACGTTGTAGCAAGTACAACAAATATAGGAAAAAGTGGAGAGGCTATTTCTGAACCCATACATAACCATAAACCCTAAACCCATACATAACCCTAAACCCTCAAAACCCACGTAAAATATGGATGTCGCGACAGACGTAGCTATATCGTAAGTGTAGGCTATACGTTCAAAAATGGTTTGGGTCATGTGGGCTGACTCTGGCCACGGTTGGGCCTGGTAATACTGGTGTGTGTGTGGGCTGGTTTGTGCAAGTGTTAAAGCATTGACGGGTGTTTCATGGGCATTTTGCTCTGGTTGGAGACTTATCAAGCTCTTCATGAAACCAATAATCATATATACTGATCAAAGTACATGTGATAAGGCGATGTGGGAAAAAACAAGTCATGGTAACGATATCGTAACAAAAACTCGCTGGTGTCTGGATTTCAAATTGGTTACTATATCGTTACCTACCAATATGTCGCTTGGTTTTTAAAAAAAGACAAACTGCGTATACTTGCTATATCGTAAGTCAAGTATTCAATTATTAAAAGTAGACAGGCCACGGTGGCGATATCGTAAGTGTTTGTAGTATAAATAAATAAACACGGGGGATTTAATTCCCCCAAATTAGAAAACCTATCTCCCACAAACCCGATCGGAAAATCGACCCAAATTCGTCAATTTGATTCAATACACACCTTCCTTCAACCCTAAATATTCATGGCACCAGCTGGGAGAGCAGGTGGGAGTGGAAGAGGACGCGGTCGAGCTGGAAAGAAAAGGGGCCGAGATGAGTTTGAGACCACCGGTTCAACCTCCTCCACAATCTCCACCAGTCGCCGCCGCTGAAGATCCTACTGAGGATGTGCCGGAACTGGAGCATCCACCGTTCTTCAACGATGCTGTGAGGAATAGGTATGAAACCTTACGCCGTCGTAACATAGTTAACAACCAGGTTTTTAATTTGGCTGAGTTAGACTCGTTGAAACTGGACTATGTGTTAGATTACTTTAGGAAACAACATCTAGAAAAACGGTTAACCCTACCCGACCCTGTGTATGTGGAGGAGTTGCTCCAATTCTATGCTAATCTAGGGTTAGAATATGGTGTTGATGAAGTTACGACTGTAGTGAGGGGCAAGAAGTTTACAGTTGACAAATTCTTGATAAATGAGGTGCTAGGTTGTCCGTACACTACTAGAAAGCACTTAAGACCGACCTTCTACAACATGATAAAAGGGTATCAAATCAACCCTGGATACACCATTATGAGGTACATGATGAGGCAAGCTAAACACAAGTCCTCCGCGATTCCATATGGTGGCTTGGTGACAGCTATCCTGCGGAAAGTTGGTGTTGTTCCTCAGGGTCAGCCGCTGCCCCTTTTGCTCTATGCCAAGAAGTGGCTGACGCATAAGCGCCTTGAATTAAAGGAGGATGGTAAGTATGCTAGCAAACCAGACGGCGTGGAAAGGATTAGGAGAGCTAAAGGTGGAGCCGAGTCCACAGGTAACATTTATGAGTTACATAGTTTGCTATGATATTATTTGTTTCATTTGTAGTGTTAATATACTCATTTGTGTCTCTGCTGATTGAATTTTTTTCAGAAGCTGTGATAGATAATCGCGCGAGCCTAATAGTTCAACTAGGTTCTCTGGTTGTTGAACTTGGCGAGGCAAAGGCAGTTTGCGCTAGCAATAGCGATGCATTAATGACACTACTGGAGAAAGGGAACTTGGAAATGGATCTCAGCGACGAAGAAAACATACCATATTTCACCATCAAACCACTCCACAAGCCAGCAACCGCGTCATAGAGTTCATCAGCACTGGCTACGGCTGCCAAAGGATCTGAGGGTGCAGCTAGTTCTTCCAAGGCTCCCGCTGATGTTGTTGTTGAAATTCCTAAGGCACATGCCTCTTCTAGAAAGGCTAATGGTGAAGACGATGATGACTCAGATGTTGACTCAGATGATGACGATGACTCAGATGATGATGATGATGATGATAATAACGACGATGACGGGGATGCTGATGGTGGCGATACCAAGCACGACTCCAATGAATCTTCTGATGACGACGAAGATGAGGCTTCAAAGTATTCATTTATGGATAAGAAAAAACCTGTTACTGAGAAATCCGACAATGTCGCCACCACGACTAATGGAGCTAAGGAGCAGACAAGTACTGATGTTGTGACAGCCATCACCAACGATGAGCTTCAATCATTATAAGTAGCCAGTTTAGAGTGATGTGTGTCGCTCCATGTTCCCACTGAAAAACAATATTATCAATGTAAAATTAATTGATACTTTCTTTTTTGTAGTGCAACGCAACTATCAGCTGTTGCTTGATCCATCTTGTTGTCCACAGATTTACATAACATAGTGTCAGTTGAAGCACACTTTTTTTTGGTACTTCTTGGCTAGTTACTATATAGTAAGCTTGTAAGTACGGATGGAAATTCTTTGTTACGAAGTAGAAAGTTATTAACTCGTGCTTACTAACTAGTAAGAATTCAGAATTAAGGGACAGAGCCAAACTTGGCGACAAAGCTTACGATAGAGTTAGTAGAGCACTTATACTTACTATATAGCTACGATATATACATGTGTGACAGAGCCTGAACCGGCGGAGTGTGTTACTATATAGCTAGAAGATATTGTCAAAGTACGTAACGACGCCGTATTGTTTGAAAAATGAGTTTGGCGCAAATATGAAATATATGTCGTCCGGCAACACTAACTATGTCGTAACGGCAACGTGGAGTGTTACTTTATCACAACAAGGTAGAAATGTTTGACAGAGGGGGAACATGCGAAAGGGTAGCGGTATAGTAACCAACACTATTGTTTGACATACTGAAACGGCTAACTTACGTTATCATAAGTGAGGTCCCTATACAACAAAGCGTGAATAAGGACATATTATTCTGTCGCGATAATTAGATCCAGAACCTTCAAATTGTCCCCAAAACACAAAACCCTAAAGCTTTCAATCCCATATTCAATCATGGCAAGGTCGAAACTCCCCGTACCCAATCCTAACCGACAAGCTGGCGGATCCCAATCGGCCCCCGTGCCCAGGAAGCTCCAGCAGCGCCCCGACGACCTCCATCACGTGCTAAAGCCTCAAGTTCATCCTCGGCCGACTACGACTCCAAACTATTTGTAAGTCCTTCAGCCCATGATAAGTATGATAAGTATATGAAGAATAAGGGATTGCTTGATTACTATGTTCTAGATTTTAGCACAATAGAGGATTTAGGGTTAAGGGGTGTGATGAAAAAAATCGAGAAATGTGGCTTGTAGGAATTGTTTGGGCTTAATTATGCCGCACATAAGGACAAAATTAGCCAATTTTATGCTAATTTTCATGAATTGGTAGAGGAAGAGAAGTCGGCTGGTCTTTTCTACACTAGGGTAGGTGGGAAATACTATGAAATAAGTGATGAGATATTCAATAAGGTGTTGGGTGTCAAGTATGTTGTTGATGATGATGAAGGGAAGAAGCATGAGACGGATGCTCCCCCGGGATTTTACCCTCACATGGGATGGCCGGAAAATGATGAAGAATTGACCCAAGCTAAGATGTAAGAATTAGCACAAAAATATTTTGGTAGAGGTCAGTCCGACCTAGGAAAGGCTAGAGAGTACAAGCTCGATAATCTTAGTTGTGAGGAGTGGATTCTTTATGAGTTTGTTGCTAGGACTATTACTCCCAAGGGTGGATATATCACCGAGCTAAACTACACTACGGTTTGCATGTTTTATTGCTTGATGATGGGGAAGCTTTCAAACCCCGGCCATGTGATTTTTGAACACATGAAACAAAGTGTGGTTGAAAATGGGATGCATTGTAAGAAGCTGCCCTACGGGAACTTCATCACGTTCTTCATTACCCAAAGAAAAAAGAAATTCAAGTTCTCGGAGGAGGGAGTTGAGTGCACATTCTATACCCGGGATTATTTCACGAGGAACGGGAAGTGTGCATTGGAGGGTGGTAGATGGAAGTTAGTGTCAACTTCAAATAAGCGGCCGTTTACCGAGGATGATGTCCGGGACGAGGTACAAGGTAAGGAGTGTTTATTTTATGATGATGTTCAAGTAATTTTGTTGTTTTCCATCGTCCATATCACCAGATTTGTTGTTATACAGAAGTACCCGTCGATTTATTCTACAAGGGCCTAGCAGACACCGTGGAAGAAGTGAGAAAGGATGTTGCGAAACTGAATGAGCAAGCATGGTGGACCGCACACTTTATAAGAGGAATCGAAAGAGCACAAGCCAGAAAGAAGTCGAAGGTAGAAGCCCCAGAAGCTCAATAACAATCCCCTCTGCCATCAACATCCACACCACCTGCCCATCAAGATTAGGATTTGTTTGAATTCTATTATGTCTTTTGAACAAAATATTCAAGTTACAAATTATTGTCATATAATAACTATAATATTTCATGTAATGTAGTATTTCTGATATTTCTTTGTTTAAAGCACTTATATAACAACTTTCTAAAAATGTAGGGAGCACTACTTAATTATAAAAAGGCAACGTATAAATTTTCCTTCTTTGCGGTACCAGTTACTATATAGCAACTTTAAGCGTCTGAAAATACTACATGCTTACGATGAAGCTACTACAAAATATGGTGAGACAGTGGTAAAACATGCGAAGAAGCTTACGATATATTTAATATTAATGTAACGAAGGCGGTAAAGGTTACTATGTAGTAACCAATCTGGACAATACTACAAAATTTATGTTGTAGTCAAAACATCAACAATCACTGAAACGGGAGACTTTCTAAGTCGCTACTACACAATTTGGTTAGGCAGTGGGGAACTAAGCGATAAATTTTACTATATCGTTAATAATCAAGTAAAAAAGGCAAACTCTACCTATATCGTAACCAGTATTAACACTAGTCATAATCTATGTCATTCTATTATTAGTTAACCTAATTCAAAGGTTCAAATCAACATTTACACCAACTTAACAAAAATTAATTCATGCTGTCACTAACATACTGCTTTTGCATCTTCACAATAAATTAAAGATTTACAAACGAAATTACATATACAGGGTCCCTAATTAAACTACTTTTTTTTGGACTTGTTACGCTTCTTTGGATGTTTACGTTTTCTGCCAGAAGTCTTACCAGCAGCAGTGATCCAAATTCCTTCGTCATGATCCATCCTGCTTAACACGCTTGCCACTACACCGTCATCTTCTACTAGTGTTTGGTACACGGGAGATGGAATAGCGTCGTCTAGAGTTATTTCAAAGTGCTCACCAAAACCGTCACCACGGATGAACTGCTTCTTTCCGTCAACCACGATTTCCCATCGTTTGTCAGTTGGATCTTGGACGTAAAACACCTTCCGAGCTTGTGCCGCCTTAATGAATGGATCATCCTTTGAGCCTCTTATTTCTCGGTTCACTAGAATCATTCCCAAATCCTCTTTACGCGTCCCCTTTAATTGATCAACCCATTCGCATTTAAGAACTGCGATTCTCACATGAACAAAGTTCATTTCCCAAATATCTGTGATGGTACCATAGCATGCATTGTCCGCAGCGACTCCCAATTCTCCAGGGACGGAAACGCCACTGTTTTGGGTCACAGAATTTGAATCTGACGATTTCGTACCAAAAGTGTAGCAGTTGATGTCATAACCGCAGTTATTGTACCAACCGGTCTTCTTTAAAGCCGCTTCACAATGGAAGGATGATCGCCATCATTCTGCACGTGTATTTTTAGCCAACTAGTGAAGTCTCGATAATGAATTTCGAGGATCATAGGATTAGACCAATTACTGTGCTTATTCCTAAGCTCATCAAGGTGAACTTCAACATAGGGACTCACCGCGGAGTGATTACGAAGTATGTACAGGTGGGCAGTCGATAATTCTTTGGAAGAAGGGCTAAATTTAGCCTTATGCCGCAGTCCTATTCCGTCGACCCGCCCCTCGTGTCTACTAGTTGGCAGCCCTATTGTCGGAACATCCTGCAAATAATTTGTGCAGAATTCAATCACCTCTTCAGCCACATAACGCTGGACAATACTGGCATCTGGACGATATCGATTCTTCACAAAATGCTTAAAGATGCTCACATAACGCTCAAATGGGTACATCCATCTCAAATAGACCGGCCTGCACAACTTCACCTCCCTTACCAAAAGGACAATCACGTGTATCATAACATCGAAGAAGGAAGGCAGGAAGTACAACTCCAATCTACACAACACCTCCACAACCATCGTCTGCAGCACCTTTTTCCGACAAATCTGCTTAAAAAAAACAAGTCGGGATATTGCCTCTCTAACATGGTCAGGTAGACAACCTCTTAGTGCAATAACATTCAAGTCATGCATCAAATTGTGACAGTCGTGCGACTTCATACCAACTAATTTTGAATCCTTAGTAGAAACACAACTTCTAATGTTTGAGCCATAATTAGACGGTACCTTAACCGATTTCAACGTTCCACAGAAACTGACCTTCTCTTCCGACGACATTGTGTGGCATGCAGGCGGCAGGTAGGTTTTACCTGATTCCTCTTGCACCGGTGCTAGACAGAGCCTTATGCCAAGATGGACTAAATGTTTTCTAGGTTTCAAGCCATCTTTACTCTTACCCTCAGTATTCAACAAGGTCCCAACCAAAGATTCGCAAACGTTCTTCTCTATATGCACAACATCTAGACAGTGGCGTATCTCCAAGTGTTCCCAATAAGAAAGTTTGAAAAAAATCGAGCATTTTTTCCAAATACTAGTCGGGGCGCTTTTCTTATTTCCCTTACCTAACACGTGCTCCATGCCAGATACTTTTTCAAAAATGTCTGAACCAGATAAGGGCACTGGGGCTACACCGTGCTCTTCTTTACCATTAAACAATTTCTTGGAACGCCTCCATGCATGGATGACTTGCAAGAAGGAAACGTCGATGTCCTTGATAAACTGCCTTCTGACCATTCTTCAATTGACGAAAGCTTGTCTTTCCTTCACAAATTGGACATGCAAAGTGCCCTTTTACTGAACACCCTCCCATATTTCCTAGAGCGGGAAAGTCATTGATGCTCCACACTAATATGCATTTAAGTTTGAACTTCTCATCTTCGTGACTACCATCTAGAATCCTTATCCCGACCTCAAACAACGACTCCAAATCCTCTATAAGAGGTGCTAGGTAAACATCAATGTCGTCACCCGGTTGCTTAGGCCCAGAATCATAGTGTTCAACAACACATATTTACGTTTCATCATCAACCACGAAGGGAGGTTATAAATCACAAGCATAACCGGCCATGAACTATGGGTGCTTGACATGTTAGCAAATGGATCCATTCCATTTGTCGACAATCCTAATCTCACATACCTAGGTTCATTTGCAAACTCAGGATAAATGGCATCCATCTTCTTCCACTGGTCTCCATCAGAAGCATGAGAAATTATATCGTCACCCTCTCGAACCCTATCAGCATGTCATGTTAACATTTTAGCATCGCGAGGATTAGCAAATAACCGCCTCAATCTAGGTTTTAGGGGCATGTACCACATTACTTTAGCTGGATTAGGTTTTGTCGAAGAGACCTCAGTTTCCCCACACACTTCAACTTTACTTTACTTCTTCTTCCATCTCGACTCACCACATACCTTGCAATCGTCCCTCGGCGCATCACTTCCTCTATAAAGCATACAATCATTCGGGCAAGTGTGAATCTTAGTAAATTCCATCCCCATTGGGCATAATATCTTCTTTGCAGCATAAACGCGATCGGGACACAAGTTATCTTGTGGAAGAAACTCTTTTACTAACTCCAACAATTCAGTTATCGGAAATGCCATGTCGTACCTTTAAATTCATTAACAACAAAGTCGCACCCAATATAGAATGCCTAGCACTAACATATAATTTCGTCTCCTTATCCGCATACATTGCCTCCAGCATGCTCTGCTTCCCACTAAACTCCATAACAACATCATCACACATGTCATTTAGTTGTTCCTTGTACTGTAGAATTTTCTCTTCAGTTCCAACCTCATCTTCCATACTCTCATCTCCATAATTACCCTCTCCATGCCATATCCATTCAATATATGATTGATCAAAACCTCTGTAAATTAAATGCTCACGCAAGACATCCACTTCTTCGAATATTGCATTGTTCCTACAATCCCTACATGGACATCTAACTCCGCCGATGTCTTTCTTTCTAGAATACCTCGAACCCACATCAATAAAGTTTTCAACTAAATCCAAATACTCCTTTGACAAACGTGCATTCCCTCTAATAATTCTTTCACGATCCATTGCACCAATAATGCTTCCTAAACAACAATTCAATCTATACCTTTTCAAAAAATATATCTAAGTCCGTTATCCCACACTCTACAACAACCTACAAACAACATACCAAACAAACTTATTCAATCTCTACTTTTTCTACAAATACCAACACATAATCAAATTTACTTTAAAACAACACACAAGAGAAGTTGAAACTTACCTTCCAACATTTGGATCCAGTTTCAAGCCTTAGATGAAATGCCCACGACAATGGACTCCACAATCACCTAGTTGAACTAACCCACAACCTCAATCTTTGTATCTAGTCAACTCATTTGTTTCTCATGTATTCATTAAAAACCTTCCATATACGATACGGTCTAGCTTACGATATCTCTAGACGGACGGTCAATTCATTGACTTAGTTTACTTATTCGCTACATGACCAGACAAACAGTAGTATCAGACACATGAGTATAACCAAACACCTACTAATAACCAGCTATATTGTAACCTTTCTTAACCTGATAGGCGGACAAAGTGTCGATACCGTAACATCAACATATATTATAATACAGTTTCAACAAACATGTTACGATATCGTACTGACAGTTGTTACACATACCACTGAAAACAACTACGTTACTAAATCGTAACCTAAATTATTTTTGTGTCATCGTAGGTTGCTATATCGTAACAACTTTATTTTCGTAAGGCGGAAACTTTCTAAACGCCTTGAACGTTAAATCTTAAAGTCACTTAAGTTTCCGCCCTAAACGGTATCTTTTCCGCCTTTAATATTTTTTTATAATACATGCGGTATAGCTTCCTATATCGTAAGGTAACTGGACAGCGGAAAAAAAATTAGGCCACAAATGCCTTGTTTTTGTGCCTTCAAGGGCCGTGTTTGTGGTAGTGACAGTTCACCCTTTAAAAAGACCGTAATTGATAAGTCAATGGTTCGTATTTTGGAACTCATACAGTCTCGGACCAAGGCCCGAGAAGGGTCGTGGGCTCGAGATAAGCGGAGGATGGATCCACGGTCCATCAATCCAAATCCTTATAAGGAATGCGTATATTCTGAATGTTCTACGAGGAATACACCTTCTCCTAAACATGGTAATACAACCATGACCGAAATACACTTCTTCTATACATGTTAATACAACTATTATTTCCATAAGAGTTTTATTCATACCATAATTACATATCTTGGTGATCTACAAATTGTAGCCATATAAATACCAAAGGTTTGGTACACCTTTTCGATCTATCTCATAACTCATACAATACGCCTTACGCACATACTAACTTGAGCGTCGGAGTGTTTATCCTCGGGACAACCGAGGCTTTGTTTTGCAGATCAATTCGTGAGCCGGGTACGTGATCAAGAGCGGGTTCTAGACATCCATCAGTAATACCCTTCAAAAAACTACTTTTGTTAGGGAGAATGATAGAGTAATTCATGGAGGTGTCAAATTTGGAACATTAAAGTTTGAGTATATGTAAATTGGAACAAAAATAATTTAGGTACCTTAGATGAGAATTTTGGATAGTTTGAGTATGTAAAATGAGTCAAAAACAGTTTAGGTGCCTTAGATGAAACTTTTGCATAATTTGGGCACTTTTTTTGCAATTCACTCTTGATATAAATGATAAAGTTATAGATGATTACTCAAATCAAACAATCCCTTCGTTCCAACCAAAAACTTTTTAGTTGACTTTTCAAACTTAAACTAACATGATTTTGACCATGAATATCTTTATTTGTATGATGAGTTAGAATATAAAGAAAAATAATATTTTGAAAATATATAATATAATTAATCTAAAATTATGAATACTTTATTAATACTAAATATGTACTGTAATATATATTAATAGTCAAAATGAGCTCAATCTGACTTTGAAAATTCAACTAAGAATTTTCGATTGAGACACGGTGTATATGGAAATTTGCTCGACTAGTCAAACCATGATCTTCCACAGTTAACTGAAAATTAATCAAATAGAATAATTGGCAGACCACAACAATACAAGTATAAATAAGTCGACGATACCCATATCCAAAATGTGTAGCATTTCAATATGAGTCCATATATAAGAGCTGAAACTTGCTTGGTCTTTATCTTCATATACCTTCTGTGTTTTTCAGCTTCAGGCGGCTACAATCCTTTTGGAACTTACCATATGTTGATTGAAAATGGGTTTACGAACGATGTCGTTATTGGGACTCATTGCAAATCAAAAGACACTGATATTGGTTATCATGATCTTCATAAAGGCGAGAATATTAATTTTTCATTTGGAATGAATTTTTGGGGAACTACTTTATTCACTTGTGATTTTTATTGGGATAACAAACAGAAATCATTTGTAGTTTTTGATTATGACTTTGCTCTTCACCATTGTGGTGTATTGATGGACAACACATGCATTTGGGTTGCCAAAGAAGATGGATTTTGGTTCGGAAATAAGCCAGATCAGTTAACGAAATTGGAAGATTGGTGATAAAGTATTGTTGCTTATTTATAAGGATATGTTTTTTCTTGTTGTAGTTTTTAAAATTTCACATTGGTTTTTCTCATTAGACAAGTTAAAAGTCATGAAATATTTTCATGCAAATTATGTATCAATATACGTATATTTTCCTATTTATTTAATTTAGTAGAGTTATTTATTTATTTAAATAATTACTTTTTAAGATATTATTACCATGTGAAAGTAATATGAATTCATTAATTTAAATGATTAATTTTGGAGGTCAAAGTAAACGAAAATTTAATATAATGATATAAATATAAGATTAAAGTGCAAAATATGGCCCATAAAAGTTCAAAATGTATTGTTTGTGGCCCCTAAAAATAAAATATATAGTTTATAGCCCTTGAAATATAATTTGTAAAGTTCATGGCCCTTGAAATATAATTTGTAAAGTTTGTGGCCTCTGATCAATATTTGCCATAACGACTTTGTTAATCACCATCTTGAAGGGGGTAAAATAGTAATTTTCCCAGCATTTCTTCTTCTCCACAAGCTCTTCACCGGAGTCACGCCGAAATGAGCCATCGGGTTCAGTCGCGGATCCTCCCACCCGGCAAAAGCGGCCGTCATTTGTATAGCAGTCTTTTCCATACCAATTCACGTGACTAATTTCTTTGCTAAATTATCTGCATTTAGCTATCCTCGTACTGAGGCATGTTCCCCTTAATTCGATTTTAAGGGCACCCTTGAAAAATAAGCTTGTAAACCAGTATGGGACTGTGGGGTGATTATGATTCAAAGCTTTTAGTTGATGGCTATTCAAGCAAGTTCAGGAAGTGATGCTGGTCTCAGATAACACCAATTGGGAAATGATGCTCGGAGTTTATGCCCTGATTAGTATATAATTAAAGTTGAATTTGAGGTCACGTGGAATTTCATAACATGGTGGTGAAAGCGGCAATCACCGGCGGTGGTGGGAAGCCGGTGGGAATACATACGCTCGGATTTCACCGGGTGGGAGGATCCGCGACTTAATCCGATGGCTCATTCCGGCTTGCTCTGGTGAAGAGTTTGTGGAGAAGAAGCAGTGCTGGGAAAATGACTATTTTACCCCTTTAAGATGGTGATTAACAAAGCTGTTATGACAAATATTGGTTAGAGGCCACAAACTTTAAAAATTATATTTCAAGGGCCACAAACTATACACTTTATTTTTAGGGGCCACAAACAATACATTTTGAACTTTTAGGGGCCATATTTTGCACTTTAATCTAAATATAATATTTAGACTAATAATGAAATCAAAAGATTTATCAAAGATAATTTTATATGACAAAAAAATAGAGTTTTTTTTTTTAACTTACTTCGTAATCTTCAAGTAAAAACATAAAATGCTCCCCCCTCTCTCTTGTTAGGAAACCCACGCATAGTACTAAAACCCATAACCGGCATTAAATTAGATCCGTTACCAGTCAACTGACACAAAAAACGGGCAGATAACGTCTCTCCCATGGCGGAGATGTCGCCTGGGGAAGGCGGAAATCTCGCTGGAAAATCTTTCCGGGATGCTCTTGCCCCAAAAAGCCAACCCTTATCTTCAACACTCCCCTCCAACCCAGAAATTAAGCTGATTTCGCACAGAGTAAATGGAAAGATTGAATGTATCTATGAAACTGAAGCAATTGATACTTTTGCCGCACACTACAGCACTTCTCTAATAGGCAAGTTCACCAGCGGGAAGCCGCCTATGGAGCTTGTACACAAAGTACTTCGGGTAATGGGCATCGCCGAAAAATACCAGATAGGCTCTCTCGATTACAGACACATTCTGATTCGGGTTGAGGAGAAAGAGGACTACCATAAGTTCTGGATGAGAGCAGTATGCAGTATCAATGGCAAGCCGATGAAAATACTAAGATGGTCGCTGGATTTCTCCACTGACACAGAGTCGTTTGTGGTACCGGTCTGGGCCACGATTCACAAGCCCCTAATCATGTACTACAATAGCTCTGCAATTGAAGACATTGGCAATCAAATCGGAGTTTTCGTCAAGATGGACGCCGCCACAGCATCACTATCTCGGCCATCAGCAATAAAGATCTGTGTGGAAGTGAATCTTCTCCAGCCACTGCAACCCTCCATCATCATCGGCGCCCCAACAAAGTATGTGGAATGCGACATAGAGTACAAAAATGTCCCACACTACTGCACCTATTGCAAGCGGATAGGTCACGAGGATTAGAGTTGTGGATTCCTCCACACGGATTGAAGAAACTGCACGGCCGGAAGTTAAACATGGAGACAAATTCAGGCCAAGAATGGAGGAAAGCCCCACTAGCCAGTGGATCAGGTCTCTCTAGAGCCCAAAAGAACAAAGTTTTAGATGCTCAGAATGGTAATGAGGTCCCTCCACAGTAAGAGCAATCTCAGATGGTGCCAGTAGCCATCATCAATACCAACAAAACCAATACACAACAAATGTCCCAAACCACCCAGTCCCACAACCATACCTCAAATGTCTAGAGCAAAGCACAACCAGCAGATATCCTCACTCTAGTAAAAGCACCAGCTCACCTCCCTTTTCACTCCTATGATGATATGGAAATACATAGAGCCAGACCAAAAATTCTTGACAAACTTGCTTTGGTACCATATCAGCCTCCTAGAGAGGTAGTTACTACTAACAATTTCCAAATTTTGCAACACTTTGATGATGACAGCATCTCTGGGAATTATGAAGAGGCAACAAGTGACCTTGACAGCAAGGTGACACCAGAACACAATACTAAGGATATTGAGGACACAAGTCTTACAGATAACCCTTCACTCAATGCACAATCTGAGCCAAAAAAAAGATCTAGAAGAGGTATGCCAAATGGTGGTAAAACTGTTGAACAGAGTGGCTTAGGTCATCACAAAAATCCAAAAAAAAACATCTTTATGATTAGTTACAATATCTATGGTAATGTGCTAGTCTGGAATGTAAGAGGATATACAAATTCAATGATGAGAATACAATCTTTAATTAGGGCCTGTTTAGTACAACTTATCTGAATATTTTTCAGTTCAGTTCAGTTCAGTATTTTTCAGTTCAATTCAATTCAGTTCAGTTCAATTTTTTCAGTTCAGTGCATTGTACTTTAAAAAATAATTAACGAATTAAATGTTAATAATCCAACACAATTCAATCCAGTTTAGAGAAAATATAATTTATTTCAATTCAGTTCAACGAAAATATAACTTAATGATTTTAAGTTCATATTGAAAATCAGTTCATTTCAGTTATGTGTAGTTCAATTCAGTTCATTTTAGTTAAGTATGGTTCAACTCGGTTCATTTCAGTTAAGTGTAGTCCAATTCAGTCCAGTCCGTTCAATTCAGCTCAATTTAGTTCAGTGTAGTTCAATTCAATTCTATTTCTATTCTTGATAAAATACAACCTCATTTAGTTATATCAATGCATTGATGTTTTCTTCAATTTAGTTCAATGAAAATATAATTTATATATTTTAAGTTCATATGGAAAATCCAGTTCAGTTAAGTGTAGTTCAATTCAGTTCATTTTAGTTAAGTGTGGTTCAACTCGGTTCATTTCAGTTAAGTGTAGTCCAATTCAATTCACTCAGTTCAGTGTAGTTCAATTCAGTTCTGTTTTATATTCTTGATAAAATACAACCTCATTAGTTATATCAATGCATTGATCATTTTCTTCAATTCAGTTCAATTAAGTTTAGCTCAGTATGATTCAGTTCAATTAAGTTTAATTGGATTGGTCCAATTAAGTTTAGCTCAGTATGATTCAGTTCAATTCAGTTCAAGTCAGTTTAGAATTGATGAAATATGATTTGATAAACATTTTCTAATTAAATTGTATCAATCATACTTTTTTTTTTTGAAGTAATTGTATCAATCATACTTTTGTAAGTTCAACTTAATTAAGTTTGGTGCTAATAAAATCTGACTTGATAATATATAGCACAATTTGCTTATATCAATTCAGTTCAATAAAGTTCAGTTCAGTATACTTCAGTTCCATAAAGTTCAGTTCAGTATATTTCAGTTCAATTATGTTTAACTTCTAGGATAATGATGAAATCTAAATTTGATAAAATTTAGCTAATGTCGATGTAGTGATTTGTTTCTTCAATTCAGTTTTGTTCAATTAACTTCAATTCAATATACTTCAATGGCTTGTTTTTTAATAAGAATTTTGAATATACATATATGTTATATAAAAGAATCAAATGAATTCTTCAGTTCAGTTCAGTTCAATTCAATTCAGTTCAGTTCAGTTCAGTATTTTTCAGTTCAGTTCAGTATTTTCCAGTTCAGTTCAGATCAGTTCAGTTCATTTCAGGCATTTTAAACAGGCCCTTAGATCTCACAAAATTTACTTGGCATGTATAATTGAACCTATGCATCTAAGTACAGACATTAACCAACTTCAGTTTGAATTACAATTCCAAAATGCCATGCCAGCACAAGATGCAAAACTTTGGTTGTTTTGGAACAATAATCTGCATTTACATGTTTTACATCAATCTGACCAGTTTGTACTAGTTGCAATACAAAAATCTATGTGTGAAATTGTCTGGAACTGTTGTTTTGTGTATGCCAAAGTCACCAGAATACTAAGGGAAAAATTATGGGAATACCAAGCTCTCCTACATTGTTCATTGGGGACTTTAATGCTATTGCTTCATGTAGTGAAAGAAAGGGCACGAACCCCCCCCCCCCCCCCCTAGCCAGGAGCATCAGGGACTTTAGTGGTTTTATAGCTGTTATGGATCTACAGGAGATTAATAAAGTTTGAAACAAGTTCACTTGGACAAACAACAGAACTAGAGGGGATCTGTTAGTACAGAGATTAGATAAGGGGCTTTGTAATGGAGAATTGAGTGACATCTTCCTACACAGCTCAATTCAAGTTAGAAATAGAGCCACCTCAGATCATAACCCATTAATTATATCCATCCAAACAGCAGAAATTCAAGCCCCAAAACAATTTACATTCCAGGAAATGTGGACCTGTAGATCAGATTTCATGGATTTGGTGGAGGGTAACTGGAACCTGGAAGTGGCAGAAATAGGGATGAGGAGGATTGTAAGCAAGCTCAAAAGGCTTAAGCAGGTGATCAAGACATGGAACTAGGAGAAATTTGGAAATGTCAATAGCAATGTAGACAAGGAAGAACAGGAGGTCACGGAACAAGAAATAAAATTTCAGAAATCGGGAGATGAATTGGATAACATGGAGCTTAACAGAAGAACTGCTATTTTAATCAGGGCTCGGAAGGAATTGGAAATATTTTGGAGGCAGAAAGCCAATGTTAAATGGCTGAGAGAAGGTGATGCAAATACAAATTACTACCATAAAGTGGTAAGGGAAAAGAAAATGAGGGCCAAAATCACTAAAATCAGAAACAGCACTAGAGCATGGACAACTGATCCTAAGCAGATAAACAGTGAGGGAGTGGATTTCTTGCTAAATGATTATAATAATGATATATCTGGGAGATACATGCACTACTCCATGGACCTCATCCCTAGACTTATTACTGATGCAGACAACATGCAATTGTTAAGGCCAGTAGATACTGAAGAACTAAAGCAAGCAATCTTTGGTTTAAACAAAAGTGGTGCCCCGGGTTCAGATGGATTCTCAAGTCACTTCTACACTCAATGTTGGGAGGTAATATAGGAGGATATGCTCTCAGCAACAACCGAATTTGTGGAAGGTGTTTGCATGCCAAGAGCTATGGCCAGTACTTGGCTAACCTTGATACCAAAGATTCAGAACCCTAGTTCTTTCTCTGAATTTAGACCTATCAGCCTATCTAACTTTGCTAGCAAAGTTTTCACTAAGATTATGATGGAGAGATTCAAGCCACTTATGGATAAAGTGATATCTCATGAGCAATCTGCATTTATGAAGGGAAGAGATATTGCAGACAACATTTTGCACATGCAGGAAATGATAAGGATCCTGAATAAGAGCCCAGCAAGCAAGAACATTATATTAAAGTTGGACATGCAAAAAGCATTTGACAGAATTTCATGGAGTTTTCTCAATTCAATCCTGTTAGCTTTTGGCTTCCATGGCCATACAGTTATGATTGTTTTGCAGAATATGAAGGCCTCATGGTTCTCTATACTTATCAATGGGGTGGCTACGAGTTTCTTCTCATCATCTAGGGGCATCAAACAAGGAGATCCCCTCTCCCCATTTCTGTTTAAAATTGCAACAGAGGCTTTCTCAAGAGGTCTGAAAAAGCAATTAGAACTCCAATACATTGAGCCTTTTATAATGCCTAGGGGTACTCAGATCAGCTCCCATTTAATGTATGCTGATGATACTGTGATTTTCTCTACTGCCTCCAAGAAAAACCTCAGAAGACTTAAAAAATTCCTCAATGCCTATGAGTTGAGCTCAGGATAAAAGGTTAATTTTGATAAGTCTGAGTTTTATGTTCATAAAGATATTTCGGTCACAAGGAAAAGAATGATCAACAGAAAGACGGGTATGAAGCAAGGCAAGCTACCATTCAAATACTTAGGAATCCCTATATTCAGTGGGAGAAACAAAGTCTGCCACTATCAACCTTTGTTAGAGAGAATGAGCATGCTTCAATCTTGATGGAAAAACAGATGGTTATCTTTTGCAGGAAGAGTAATCTTGTTGAACTATGTCTTCCTGGCAATACCAACCCATCACTTTGCAGTTCTAAGGCCACCAGAGACAGTGATAAAAAGAATGGAAGTGATGGCTGGCAGTTTCTTTTGGGGTGAATCAGAAATAGGTAAAAGAAAAGTATGGAGAAAATGGAGTAAGATGGCTACATGCAGACAGGAAAATGGCCTAGGGTTCAGAGATATTAGAGCTACCATTGACGCTTTCTCAGCCAAATTGTGGTGGAAAATGCAGATAAACAATACCATTTGGACAGCCTACCTATGGGATACCCCTGCTGCCTATAAAAATTCACATACCTGGAAAAGAATTCTCTCCATCACAGAATGGTCCAACCAACAGAGTCAGGTGCTGATAGGAAAGGGGACTGCTTCTTTCTGGAATGCAAATTGGATGGGGGATGGAGATTTATACTATAAGTGGCAAGAGGGGGTCACCTTGCCATTTCCTAAACTAAATATTGTTAATTTCTGTGCTAACAAAATGCAGGTGATCACTGCTCTGGAGCCTCACCTGGCTACCAATTTAATCTTTCAAATACAGGCTACATAAATAAAGCATACACATGAGGACATGCGTGTTTGGAAAATTGAGCAGACATGGAACTTCACCATCAGATCAGCTTATAAAAAGTTAAAGGACCCAGGCCAGTGACATCCATTCTATTAAAAAGGTATGGAACAAATTTATTCCAGTTCAGATGTCAATACTAATTTGGAGATTGATAAATGGTTTAGTCCCATTTGATGATATACTTATTAAATTTGGGTTCAAATTGGCATCAAAATGTCCACTTTGTGGAAATCTAGATGATGTTGACAACATTTTTAATAGGTGTACAAAAAACACTGCCATTTATGATTGTATACTTACAGTGTTCCAAGTGCCAGTTCCCATTTTTGGTTCATATAAGCATAGATTTGCATTCTATCTTGCATATAGAGGAACCTCCAAAGTTCACACAACAGTCTTTGTTTCTACTATAATCATAAGTATCTGGTTCTTGTGGTGTAGGAGAAACAAGATTTTATTTGAGGACAAATCTGAATCTGAACAGGCTAAATTGTTCCAAGTAGCAAAAAAAGTATCTCTCATTTTTACAGCATTCCCCCTCACTGGAAATGTTGTAAAACATGTTGATTTACTTGTCACGGGATTAGTCCCCTTTCTTAGGTATAAAAAACCAAAAATAGCTATAGCTATAAGATGGATACCACCTGAGACTGGGCTAAAGGTGAATGTTGATGCATCATTCTCAAATGGTGCAGTAGGAATTGGTCTGATAGTTAGAAGTAACTATGACTGATGATCAGAATGGAATGACATATACTACTGCATCATCCCATCTTCATGCTGAAATCTTAGCAATAGGATTAAGCATCAAAGTGGGAAGACACACACAGGTTCCTTTCAGTATAGAGAGTGATTGCTTGCAAGCAATTAGGTACATTTTACAACCTCAGATAGCTAACTGGGATCTTCATAGTATTTGCCATGATCTTAACCAATCCCTGAATGGAATACCTTTATTGCATATATATAGGAAAGGGAATATGGTGGCAGATTTCCTTCCCAAGTTCTCTCAGACAAATCAATCTATAGGCCCCTTATTATACACACATGCAACTTCTGCTCTCAAAAACTCAATTTACTTGGAAATGAATGGAACCCCAAATATCAGATGTTCATGATGCACAGTTGCTACTGATAAAGTTTTTTGCAGAACATAGAAGGCCCATTGATAGGAGATCAATGGGATCCCAGTCAAGAATTGAAGAGCAAACAGTCTCTACAACACTCACTACCAGAAATGAGATTATATTTTTTGACTGGCCTTGAAGATCTTCACTCCACCTTTGGCAGACTTGTGTTTCTTTAAGATTCACTAAAATGCTCGGGGTGTTGATGTGTTGGTACTTGCAGGTGCCAGTAGATAGTTGCAGCCTATTCTTTCATTATTTTGAGCCAATTCTGTGGCTATCTCTGCTGTAAAGAACTAGGGCCATTGGTCCTCTAATTTTTGATGCCAAATGGTTAGGGGAGCCAAATGAATATCCCCCCACCCAAGGGTGGATCTTGATTAATATTTTGATTGAAAATGGGTTTACGAACGACGTCGTTATTGGGACTCATTGCAAATCAAAAGACACTGATATTGGTTATCATGATCTTCATAAAGGCGAGAATATTAATTTTTCATTTGGAATGAATTTTTGGGGAACTACTTTATTCACTTGTGATTTTTATTGGGATAACAAACAGAAATCATTTGTAGTTTTTGATTATGACTTTGCTCTTCACCATTGTGGTGTATTGATGGACAACACATGCATTTGGGTTGCCAAAGAAGATGGATTTTGGTTCGGAAATAAGCCAGATCAGTTAACGAAATTGGAAGATTGGTGATAAAGTATTGTTGCTTATTTATAAGAATATGTTTTTTCTTGTTGTAGTTTTTAAAATTTTACATTAGTTATTTCTCATTAGACAAGTTAAAAGTCATGAAATATTTTCATGCAAATTATGTATCAATATACGTGTATTTTCCTATTTATTTAATTTAATAGAGTTATTTGTTTATTTAAATAATTAATATTTAAGATATTATTACCATGTGAAAGTAATATTAATTCATTAATTTAAATGATTAATTTTGGAGGTCAAAGTAAACGAAAATTTAATATAATGATATAAATATAATATTTAGACTAATAATGAAATCAAAAGATTTATTAAAGATAATTTTATGTATCAATTTATAAATGTACATAATTATCAAAATCTGAATTGTTAAAAGCAATAAATGCAAAAATATATTATACAAAGTCTCATGAGATCATTTCATCATAAGTTTATGGAAGGATGAATGAGTTCTCATATGTTTATTAGGTTAACTTGCGCGTTTCTTACCTTTGTTTGTTGTTGTAATTTAATTAATTTATTTACAATAACTGAATAATTTATAAATTAGCAAATGAAGTAAAATAAAATAAAATTTAACTAACTATGCTGACATATTTACAACATTTAAAAAAAGGGTAAAATTGGGAGTTAATCTGGAGTCTAAACTTTGGAATGAGTACATACTAAGGGCCAGTTAAACGGCATCAAAAAGCGCCTAGAAGGAGCTAAAGGGACTGGATCCGAGAACTTCCGAGCGTAATCTGGACCCATAGAACGACACCAATTACGGCAACCAGAGAAAATCCTTACAGTTTAGTCTATGGGTCCGAGGCGGTCATCCCCATGGAAATTGGGGTCCCATTGATACGAGTATAAAATACACATCACCCATCTACCCGTACCTCCCAACCAGAAGATGAAGATGACACTGCCAATGAAGAAAACCTTCGTCTCGACCTTGACCTCCTAGAGGAAAAAAGAGCCAACGCTACCATCCACGAGACCAAGATGAAAGAAAGAGTCAAGCGTTATCATGACAGAAGGGTTCGCTTGGCTACCTTCGTCAAAGGAGACCTTGTCATGAGATTAAACGAAAAAAGTAAGAAGAAAGTGGAAGGGAAGCTAGCCCCGAATTGGGAAGGTCCATATCGAGTCCTAGAATCTCATCCAGGGGGAAGCTACCTCTCAGAAACCATGAAGGGCGAACCCGTACCATGAAGATGGAATGTGATTAACTTACAAAAGTATCACAGAAGATAAAAGCTCGAGAAAGGACCTCACCAAGGTCCGAGAACCTCACAGGTAAAAGCTCGAGAAAGGACCTCATCAAGGTCCGAGAACCTCACGAAGGTCCGAGACAGCTATGCTTTAGCATAAACGGGTACTAAACTCAAATCACTATTTCCTTTATTTATGTTCTTAAAAGTCATGAACTTAGAGTGAATTTATGTTATTTACAATTACACCTATCTTTATTCCGGGCAATCACAAATTCCTTTTCTAACAAATAGAATGTTATCCTGAGTATGACGTTGATTGCTACTCAAAACAATATCCTTTAACAAGTATATGATTGGCCAACTTATACAAAATAAGTTGTTTGGATCCAAAATTCAACCTCCAATCGTTTTGAATAAAGAAGATAGGTCCGATATAAAGTGCTTTAAAAAGTACTTGATTGAAATCTATGGACTAAATAGGCAGGCGTGCTTGAAAATCAATCATCTCGAAATACAAAGAGGAAAAACCTCTAAACATGAGTTAAAGTTCATATAAAAGGTGTCATTACATCAGAATATGATACTTCTAAAAATCCCAAGTGGATACATAGAGGAAAAACCTCGAATTCAAAAGTTCATATAAAAGGTGTCATTATATCAGAAAAGATGGGTTACTGTCAACTTCTCTGCACGCTGCGACATAAAAGACCTTATCAGAGGAAAGACCTCACTACTACGGAAAACCAAGCTCGAGGAAGAAGCCCAACAACATCAAGTTGTATATTCGCAGAGCCTTCATCATGGACAACTGCGAAGATCTGATCCCGGAGTATCTCAGCCTCGTCAATGAGGCAAGGAGCTCCTTTCCAGTATACCATGAGACCGAGATTCATGTGAAAAGGAATGAACCCAAAACCCCAAAGCTGATGAGGAGATGCCAGCAAGTAAGGTAGAAGACCTGTTGAAACTAATCTGCCTTGCTGGAGGAAGGGATGGAAAGCATCTCACCAGGGAATGATAACTCAGGATACTTGGCTTCAATAAGCCTCAACAAATTCCTGATGTCATTATCTCCTCGGAGGGACCCAATGCATCCAAAAACTCGTTCCTAGGAATCCAGAAACGACGAGTCAAGGCTATGAGCTTATTAGCGGCGTCCGGGCGAGAAAAAGGGAAATCATTAAATTCCTTTCCCCATCGGACCGACATAGGAACAGGACATTGTCCAGGCTCTTATGCAGCTCCGAGTGCTGGTATAAATCCCCATACTCCTCTCGGTGACTCTTTAGCTCAGGACCACAAGCAATGAATGCACCCCAGAGCCTTAGAAGTCGATGTTGTTCCTTGGGATCCTTCTCCGAAGACCGCTTCTGAGTCGACTCCTCCACAGAGTCCTTGTAAACCTTCAGCTCTTCCGCCTGGAATTTCCTCTCCTACAGTAAGGCCTTATTCTCTGCCTCAAACTGCTTCACCCTATCCTCCAGTTGAGTCACATCTGCCAACGCCGGGACAGGTGGAGGAGGAACTTCCAGTTCAGCCTTCAAGGCCTTGATCTGGCCCTCCATCTCCTTCTTCCCAGCCTCAAGAGTCTGACACCTAGCATGCAGCTCCCTAACAGAGTTGTACAAATGCTTGATCTCAGCAGTGGCCCGGTCTCCTAGCTTGGACAGACCTGTCATCAGCTGCAAACAGAATTTATGTAAAGACTTGATACTTAAAACATCAAAAATCACGCCACAAGAAAGGAAGGTTACTACCTTGGAAGCAAAGGAATACTTCTTGAAGGCCTTCCTAGAAGCCTGCCCAGCCTCTTCTCCAGGTCGACCCAGATAACACCCTAACTCCTTCAAAGAAGATCATCAGGGGTCAGCTGCTCAAACTCGGAGTCATCACCTGATGACTCCTCGACCTCGGGCTCCATCTCTTCGGACTCCACCTCCTCAGACTGCTCCTCATCGGATTCCTCCGCTGTTTTCTCTATTGTCTTGAGTTGGCCTTCTTTTTTGGAGGAGATTATACAAACATAAGAAAGAACATCAGCATGCTATAGAGTGAAATATACAACACAACTTCAGTGTATCGTGCAAGAAAGTACCTGAAGAAGATCTACTCGAGGATGATTCGCCTCGACTCCTGGGAGACTTCCTCGAGCCCCATTTCCTTGTCTCCTTCTTGTCCCCCTGGATTTTATCAGGGAGGGTCCAGTCCAGATCCGGCTTCAAGAAACTGGAAGTGGATGTCGACCGAGTAACATCTAAGAAGTAAGAATAGGTGATGGAAGGCCACGGCCATACCGAGCCATGAGCTCCCCGCATGAATCCTCCCTCCTGGAAGACGATCTTGCCCTTCAAAAGATCCTTGACGATGCCCTCTAGGTGATCAGGAGTCTTAAATACCTTGACAAGAGGCACAGCAGCTTTCGGCTTCGAGTTCCGGTCAGGGACCTCATACTTGGTCCGGTCGAAAGTCAGCCGAATATCCTTCCACCCCCCGCTGTTGTCGGGGAAAGTAAAGACTTTGCCTCCCCGAGGCGTAAGGGTAATGTGCTCGCGCTTTTCAAAAGAAAGTAGCCGGAACAAGCTCCTGAATAAGTCCAGGCTTGGCTCATACTCCTTCCGAGCGCACCAGGATATCAGTGCCATTATTGTCACCACTATGTTGGAGTGGATCTGGCACAGGTGCACCTGATGATGCTGCTAAAAAAGGTGAAACAAAGGGTGAAATGGAAAACTCAACCCCTGCTGCAAGAATCTCTCATATATTACCCCTCGAGTGGGACGGTCCAAGATCTTGGACCGGAGTAGTCTCATCCTCGAGCCTCAGATCAGCCTCAAGGGGGTACGACAACCTACATGACTTGAGATATTGCAGGGTCTTTTTGTCGACCACTAAGTGACGCCACTCGCATCACCAGCAGCTGGAGCCCGTTTATCAACTTGGGGCTTCATATTAGGGCCCAAACCTGACCCCGACGCACCTTCATCGGCCACCGCAGCTACAACCTGCAGCGGCGTAGTGATAGTTACCTCAAACTCCCTAGAATCCACCTATAGAAACAGAGTGCTCAGGTCACGAGTGGCCGAGGCTACCTCTTCAATGTTTGGTTCTACATTCTTTGTATTGCCAGGGGGAACATTGTAGTTTGATGACGACACGGCAATATAGACAATGGGGGGAAGAAAGTGTGGGAAGAAGAAGAATTTTTCTGAAGAACTTCGGAAAAAAGAGTTTATTCTGAGATTAAAAACATGAAATTACTTGGACGAAGATTGATGACAAGCACAAGGAAAATTACTTGGTTATATAACCAGTAATTAGTACGCATTTAAGCGAAGTAATTACCTCAACTCGCGAAACGATGCAGACAATTGGAATGCTTGTCTTTCTCACCGCCAGAGAAGACAATGAGTAGACACCACGTGTCAGCTACCTCATAATTAAAAGGATGGATTCAAACTAAGCCGTCCACGTGTCTTGATGGAATACGAAACAACTTGAAACTAGATATTCAGAAGGGTCAGCCCGAGAAACCTGTCCTAAATGGATACCCCCGAGCTTACTACCCCGAGATACTCTCCCTCGAATTATGGGTTTTCCCTCGAGAAACAAGTCTCTCATTCAGCCTTCAAGATGGAGTCCTCGAAATTCTGAATATCCATCTTGGGGCTACTAGTAAGCCCATGGTTTGTATTCTGGACTTCATTCAGTCTCGGACCAAGGCCCGAGAAGGGTCATGGGCTCGAGATATGCGGAGGATGGATCCACGGGACCATCAATCCAAATTCTTATAAGGAGTGCGTATATTCTGAATGTTCTACGAGGAATACACCTTCTCCTAAACATGGTAATACAACCATGACCAAAATACACTTCTTCTATACATGGTAATACAACTATTATCTCCATAAGAGTTGTATTCATACCATAATTACATATCTTGGTGATCTACAGATTGTAGCCATATAAATACCAAAGGTTTGGTACACCTTTTCGATCTATCTCACAACTCATACAATACGCCTTACACACATACTAACTTGAGCGTCGGAGTGTTTATACTCGGGACACCCGAGACTTTGTTTTGCAAATCAGTTCGTGAACCGGGTACGTGATCAAGAACAGGTTCTAGACATCCATCAGTAATACACTTCAAAAAACTACTTTTGTTAGGGAGAATGATAGAGGAATTCATGGAGTTGTCAAATTTGGAACAAAATTAAAGTTTGAGTATATGTAAATTGGAACAAAAATAATTTAGGTACCTTAGATGAGAATTTTGGATAGTTTGAGTATGTAAAATGAGTCAAAAATAGTTTAGGTACCTTAGATGAAACTTTTGCATAATTTGGGCACTTTTTTTGCAATTCACTCTTGATATAAATGATAAAGTTATAGATGATTACTCAAATCAAACAATCCCTTCGTTCCAACCAATATTATCTTAGTTGACTTTTCAAACTTAAACTAACATGATTTTGACCATGAATATCTTTATTTGTATGATGAGTTAGAAAATTAAAGAAAAATAATATTTTGAAAATATATAATATATTTAATCTAAAATTATGAATACTTTATTAATACTAAATATGTATTGTAATATATATTAATAGTCAAAATGAGCTCAATCTGACTTTGAAAATTCAACTAAGACTTTTCGATTGAGACACGGTGTATATGGAAATTTGCTCGACTAGTCAAACCATGATCTTCCACAGTTAATTGGAAATTAATCAAATAGAATAATTGGCAGACCACAACAATACAAGTATAAATAAGTCGAAGATACCCATATCCAAAATGTGTAGCATTTAAATATGAGTCCATATATAAGAGCTGAAACTTGCTTGGTCTTTATCTTCATATACCTTCTGTGTTTTTCAGTTTCAGGCGGCTACAATCCTTTTGGAACTTACCATATGTTGATTGAAAATGGGTTTACGAACGACGTCGTTATTGGGACTCATTGCAAATCAAAAGACACTGATATTGGTTATCATGATCTTCATAAAGGCGAGAATATTAATTTTTCATTTGGAATGAATTTTTGGGGAACTACTTTATTCACTTGTGATTTTTATTGGGATAACAAACAGAAATCATTTGTAGTTTTTGATTATGACTTTGCTCTTCACCATTGTGGTGTATTGATGGACAACACATGCATTTGGGTTGCCAAAGAAGATGGATTTTGGTTCGGAAATAAGCCAGATCAGTTAACGAAATTGGAAGATTGGTGATAAAGTATTGTTGCTTATTTATAAGAATATGTTTTTTCTTGTTGTAGTTTTTAAAATTTTACATTAGTTATTTCTCATTAGACAAGTTAAAAGTCATGAAATATTTTCATGCAAATTATGTATCAATATACGTATATTTTCCTATTTATTTAATTTAATAGAGTTATTTGTTTATTTAAATAATTAATATTTAAGATATTATTACCATGTGAAAGTAATATTAATTCATTAATTTAAATCATTAATTTTGGAGGTCAAAGTTAACGAAAATTTAATATAATAATATAAATATAATATTTAGACTAATAATGAAATCAAAAGATTTATTAAAGATAATTTTATGTATCAATTTATAAATGTACATAATTATCAAAATCTGAATTGTTAAAAGCAATAAATGCAAAAATATATTATACAAAGTCTCATGAGATCATTTCATCATAAATTTATGGAAGGATGAATGAGTTCTCATATGTTTATTAGGTTAACTTGCGCGTTTCTTACCTTTGTGTGTTGTTGTAATCTAATTATTTATTTACAATAATTGAATAAATTTAAAAATTAGTAAATGAAGTAAAATAAAATAAAATTTAACTAACTATGTAGACATATTTACAACATTTAAAATAAGGGTAAAACTGGGAGTTAATCTGGTGTCTAGACTTTGGACTGAGTACATACTAAGGGCCTGTTTGTCAGAATTTTTCTGTATAACAGTTTAGTTTAGTTTAATATTTTTTTGTCTTTTATAGTTCAGTACAGTATTTTTAAATATTTTTCAGTTCAGTTAAGTATTTTTAAACATTTTTCAGTTCAGTTCAGTTCAGTGTTTTTTTATTTTTTTCAATTCATTTCAGTATATTAATATTTTTTCAGTTCCGTTCAATGTTTTTTTAATTTTTTCAGTTCAGTTGAGTTCGATTTTTTTTTTCATTTTTCAGTTCTGTTCTATTCAGATAAATATTTTATATTTTTTAAGCTCGGTAAATTTCTTCTATATTTTTTATTATAGATCTGTACAGTTTTTTCAGTTCATTTCAGTTTATATTCAGTTAAATTTTATGCAGTTCAATTCAGTTCATTTAATTTGGTTATGAAGAAATGTGATTTGATGAATTTCAGTTTCATTCATTCGTATAGTTACTATGTTCAATACCTTCATTTACAATTCAGTTCAATTAGTGTTTACTAGATGAATTCAAGTTCATTGTTTGTGAATACGACAAAATGGAGCAATCTTTGTACGTTAGTTGTTCTATCATATTCTGAATATTTTTTGAACCAGTTCAATTCAATTTAATTAAAATTAAAATTAAGTCTATTTCAATCATGTACAAGTGTATATTGATCAATTCAGTTTAATTTAGTCATACTGTTATTGTCTTGAATACATTGAACTTTACTTTAGTCTAATTCAATTTAGTTATAAGTAAATGTGATTTGATAAAATTAGTTGCATTAAGTCATTATTTCAATACATTACACTTTATTCTGTTCCATTTCTATTCAATTATGTACTATTCAACTCATTTTATTTGTCAATAATGAATTTTGTTACTATATTCAATTTTTTATTCAATTCAGTTCAAATAAATTTTTTTTTTCAGTTTAGTTAAGTTCAACGTATTTATATTTTTTCAGTTCAATTCAACGTTCAGTTCAATATATTTATATTTGTTCAGTTCATTTCGGTATTTTATATTTTCAGTTTAGTTTAATATATTTATATTTTTTCAGTTCAATTCAGTATTTTTAAATATTTTTCACTTCAGTTCTGTATTTTTTTATTTTTTTCAGTTCAGTTCAGTATTTTTTTATGTTTTCAATTCAATTCAGTATTTTTTTTATTTTTTCAGTTCAATTCAGTATTTTAAAAAAAAATTCAGTTCAATTTAGTATTTTTTTATCTTTTTCGGTCTGATTCAGTCAGTTCAGAAAGAAATAAACTTTAGCAAACAGAGCCTTGTAGATTCTCTTAACCCAAACCCGATACTCTGTTCGGGCGTCGGAGGGAAAAATCCGGGTTTGAACAGCATCCCCTCTCTCTTCCCTTTCACTCCCCTAAAACCCTTTCTACTCCCTGTCGGAATCCACCAATCCTCACTCATAATTACCTCCGCCGCCGGCTATTTCCTTCCTTAGCTACAACTAGGGGCCCTGAATCCAGATGGAATCGGCGGCGAGCTCCAAGGTACATGCTCATCTGTTCATCTTTCTGGGTAATCTCGTAAGGTTTTTTCAAAAAACAATCGAATAGAATGCGAATGTTTATATTAATTTCTTGCTAGGATAAGTTCAAGGTGTACCAGAACCCCGCTCTCTCAGCTGCCCTGACCTCCAACAGCCTCCGGCCTCGCAGGTCGACCTTCTTTCTAATCGTATCTGCTCTATCCGCCTCCGCGGTTGCGCTTTTTGCTGCTACTTCAAGGTACTTGATTACTTTGTAAATGCTACGCCAGTGTATGTGTTCAACTGTTATTTCTGCAAGTTCATGTTACTAACTGTGGATTTCACAAATGTCTTTTGTAGGAAGAATTTACTCAATGAGAGTTCGGCGTTTGGTTTTGTTTCTGTTGAAGGATATGGTTCGTAAATATGTTAACTTTCATTGATTTAAGTTAAGACTTTATCTCACTGTTCAGAAGGATTTATTGAGTCGTTTTTTCCCTGGATTGTGTTACATTTAGGGGTTCTAGTGAAGCTGGTACAAGTTGTCACTAGTGTGATTCTACTGGGGTTTGTGTTTGCACTTTGGAAAGCTTTTCTAGTATGGAGAGCACCAAATGCAATGGAAGTAAAGATTACATCTTCTTTGAGTGGAGTGGGAGAGCAAGTGAGTCTAACTACCCGACAACTTGGTCTTATGGGAATGAAGCCTAGAGCTGAACAGGCTTCTTCTGATTCAGCTAAGAAACCTCCTAAGTCTCAGAGTAAATCCCAATCTCCTTTGGGAATGCTTGTTCCACTTCATCAGCCAATCAATGTTTTGAGTAAAAGAGGTGACACTACTGGCACTAGTGGTGGCACTAAGCTGAATTCTTTCAACATGGCATCGAAGTCACCTTCTTCTCCATCCATGTATCTTGTCTCTGCTTCATCATCTCAGCAACAGCCTTTTCAGAATTCACCAGGGTCCAGTGAAATCGGTGGCAGTCCTTGGTTGAGTAGACGGTCTTCTCACAATGAGATAACAACTGAAGAGGGGCTTGAGAGGTTCTTGGCTGATGTTGATGAGAAAATATCTGAATCAGCTAGTAAGTATTCAACTCCTCCGCCGACCATCAATGGGTTTAGCAGAGCCAGTCCAAACAATATATTGGGATCAGCTAATACTTCTGGAACTACAAGGAGCACGCCATTGAGAGCAGTTAGAATGTCACCTGGATCGCAGAAGTTCTCCACCCCACCTATGAAAGGAGAGGCTGAGCTACCTCCTCCTATGTCCATGGAAGAGTCGATTGAAGCTTTTCGTCATCTGGGGATATATCCAGAGATTGAAAATTGGCGTGATAACATTAGACAATGGTTTTCTTCAGTTCTGTTGAATCCTCTCCTCGTCAAAATTAACTCCAGTCATGAAAGAGTAAGTCTTCCAGTGCGCTCGTTTTGGTTGTCACTATCAGCAAAGGCAACCGTTTATACGTCATATGTTATGATGAATCCAACTTATAACTTGAAAATATATACTATGGTGAATCCAACAATGTATCACATCATAATAGTCTTGCATATGTGATAGTAGATTTTATTTGTTGAAGCTGGCTTAGTTTGACTTCGAAAAGTCAAATTAGGAAGTTCATTTTAGGACGGAGGTAGTGCTTTTAAATGAATCAATATGATCTGCCTATTTGATAATTGAATTGGAATTGGGGTCTAGATGGATATGGTTAGTTGTGTCCACTTCTTTCACATGCCTATATTAAGATATCGATAATTACATCGCTAGTTGGCCATGCTCTTATTATGAGTAGCTTTTGGGGTAAATTAGCATAAAGCTGTGATATGACCAGGTCAGTCAGTCCGTTGCTTGATCGTTCGTTCTGAAAATGAGGATTGATTTTCTGATTGTTTTCTAGGTCACGAAAACAGCTGCTAAGCTAGGTATTTCGGTAACTATCAGTCAAGTTGGAAATACTACACTGAATGCTAGTGCTACTGCATCAGTATCTCCAATGAAAACGAATAATGAATGGCAACCAGCAGTTGTCCTTGATGAGGATGGTACTCTAATTCAGTTGAGGGCCACCCTGGTCCAAGCACTTGATGCTTGCTCCTGTAAGTCTTCACTCCCTTTTAAATTTCCTGCTCTTTGATAAGCTCTTTTTGGATATCGAGTATGATGTATTCTCTGTTTACAGCAAAGTCACCTTTTGGAAATTTTCAGCAAACAGCTCAGAATAGTGCTTCAGTCCCCATCCTACAGGAGTGTATTGATGCTATTACCGAGCACCAGAGACTTCAAAGCCTGATGAAAGGAGAATGGGGCAAGGGTTTGCTAGCGCAAAATTTTATCCGGGCAGATTATACTGTACAAAGAATTAGAGGTGATAATCTTATATCCTTTTTTTATCATTCATTACTCTGGTAGCCTGAATACAAGTTGGAACTTCTATTACACTTAGCTAACACTCTTCATTACAGAACTTGCTGATGGTACCTGTGTGAAGAACTATGAGTATCTTGGAAGTGGAGAAGTCTATGATAAAGTTAACAAAAAATGGACTCTTGAGCTTCCAACAGATTCTCATTTGCTTTTGTACCTTTTCTGTGCCTTCCTGGAACATCCTAGTTGGATGCTACATGTTGATCCTACATCTAATGCCGGAGCCCAATCCAGTAAAAACCCTTTGTTTCTTGGTGTGCTTCCCCCAAGGGAGAGATTTCCCGAAAAGTACATCGCTATCCTATGTGGTGTTCCTTCAGTTCTGCACCCAGGAGCTTGTATTCTGGCAGCTGGGAAGCAAAGCCCTCCTGTCTTTGCCTCGTACTGGGATAAAAAGCCTCAATTCTCTCTTCAGGCAAGCCAACCTTTTACTATAAATGTACCTTTTTAATTTTCTTGCTAGAAAGTTTCAGTATATTCCTGCAACGAAAATGAGAACAAAACAGCTAGCAGCCCTGAGATAGGACAGATAAAAACATGTATTTGGAAGTGAAATCAATTTCTTTGGGTAGTTGCTACTTAGTTAATACCTCTTGAGAACACTAGTCAATCTCTTTTGTTGCGACAGTTGGAGTGCAACACGATAGGGTCGTTGGGACAAGAAGTTGGTAAACTATCTAGTTTGAGATGAAGGATTATGTTTCAGTTTAAAACATTAACTACTCAATTCCAATAAGCTTTAACAAAAATGTGCTTCTTGCAATTTATTCATCTTAATCTGAAAGTTCATTGAATTTGTTTCATGCCAGTGACAGATAAGTGCAGCTTTTCCAGACATTTGGCTGCTTGATTTCTCACTGCCTGTTTGTTTACCTTTTTTACCAGGGAAGAACAGCGCTGTGGGATTCAATCTTGCTTTTGTGCTTCAAGATTAAGACTAGCTATGGAGAGGTAGTTCGAGGCATGCATCTTGGTTCATCAGCCCTTGGCATTCTTCCGGTGTTTTATCCCGAGAATGAAGAGTGATATAAACTAAAAAGCAATTTTCTTACATCTCTGGGTTGGAGGTGAAAAAGGTCGATTCTGAAGAATGAGTGTTGAATGTATGAATGTGATATTTCGGATTAACATCGTAGAATGTATCTTAACAGCAGATGGGAATGAGATCAATTACCTTTGTTTACTGCAGGATTTTGTAGATTTAGACTGATAGCCTTTAGGTGGAGGAATGAGGTATTACAGATCGTCATTTCTCATGTTGTTTTTTGTTCTAGCCCGTTTGATTTAGCTGCATTAGCTTTATTTTAACAACATGCCTTCTATACGCAGTCCGTATTTTCCTTATTTGCAGTTCGTATTTTTTAAAGGGTTAAAAGCAGAGGTACTCCTATATTTATAAGAAAGTGCCAGTGTACCCCCGAATAATTCAAAAGTGCTGATATACCCCTATAATTACATTGAATAAAGAAGTGTATCTCTAAAACTAATTTTTCAACAGCATTTTAACTAAAAGATAAATTTACCCTCACTCGTTGGGTTATTTTTTTCCCTGATCCAAAATTCCACGGGCACTAAAAAAAATCGAAGAAATCGATATCACTGAATTACAGAATAAATGCACAGTATCATTGAAAAAAGTTAACTTTTATATCCAGAAACTCAACAAATCGAAAACACTGATGAACTTACCATAATCTCGCTAACTCTATTCTCTCATTTGGTAATTTGAGCTAGTCACGCAAATTATTAATGGGTATGGCGGTTTCGGTCCCCGGCTCACACTAATTTCTAGGCACGGTGGTTTTGGTCCCCTCGGGTTCAAACCGTTCATCCGATGAAGTAACGAATTGGTTGGGTAATTTCCGTCATAGAATTTTTTTACCATTAAATAATAGTGAGGGTATTTTAGACATTTTATATTCGACAAAAGAAAATTCTGTCCAAATTATACATTTGAGACCACAGTGGCACTTTTGAAAAACATAGGGGTACATTAGCACTTACTTAAACACTTGGGGGTACAATAACACTTTTTTGTTTTTAAAAATAATCATATATATAATGATTCTAATATATAACTGAACTGCAAATGTATGGAATAGAAGTAGTATATATGATGCACATGTCTGATATATATAATTATTAACCATATCATATATATCGAAGACGTATTTTTATTTTAGACTGCAAAGTAAGCAAAATACGTACTACATCTAGCATGCCCCAATAAAACATGTCACCAATTAGACTACTTGTTCTTGTTCTTTTTCTTTTAGTATATAAAATTATAAAATAAAGATACATACAACAAAAATATAAAATATGAATTGAATCCAGCAAGTCTGTTCTTTACTTGAAAGCCAAAGATCTGGGATATGTATTGGGCTCCTAAAATGCTAAAAAACTCTCAAAAGGCCCAAAAACCGCCTATGCTGATAGAGCTAGTTATGGTTATAATTTACAAGAATACTCTGCTAAACTCATTCAACGGAGAGCTTCCAAAAGAAAAGCGAACGCATTTATAAGTGATTAAGGGTATGTTTGGTTGATCAGTGATTTTGGAAAAAAATAAGATGCTTTTGGTTTCTGCAGTGACGAAAATTAAAGCAGAAACTAGTCATATCAGATTTTTCTTTTGAATCATTTTTGGGCTAAAAATATCTTCTTGTTTATGAAATACGCAGTTTTTTGACAATTTACCAAACACTAATAGCTGAAAAGCTCTGTCATACACAACCTAATAGCGTGAATTTAAAAGTAGAAATGCTCTTTATATTTATATTGATTGTAAGAATCAATTAAGTGATTGATAAGTAAACACACAACTTAAGATGTTAGACTTGGAACTTGATTCACATTGAAAACACAAAATGAGTTCTCATTTTCTCGGTCTAGGAAGTTTTTTGCCAATCATAGAAAACATTACATGAATAAAAAAAATTTTGTTGAAAAAAAAAAGGATTCCAACACAAAATGCATGCAAGAAAAGTAAGTTTAGTTTAATGTGTCCCTGCACAAATCTAATTCTCATCACACACTCGCCAAATAATTAGCAAAACCTTATTGTTCTCCAAATTTTCTTTATTCTTACCTGACAATCTTCAAGCTATTAGTTTTAGTTAGAATATTAAATTTGTAATATTATATGTCTAGAATATAGGACAAACTCTATTCTTATAACTAGGGTTCTTATTTTTTTTACCCCCACAAGTTAAGAAAGAAAGGGAAAAAACAATGAAGATAATATTGTTTACTCTCGTCTCTTTGTTTTTTACCATTTCCACAGGTAGCCCTGATTTTAACGATGAGAAAACTGTCCACGGCCACCTGGATAGCCACCCTTTGAGGCTCCCGATGATCCGACCGACGCCGCTCCCGGTCGGGTGCCAGAAAGCCCTAATCGAGCTGAAATGTTGCAGCGATCAAATCCACGAGATCTTCTTAGGGAAGAAATTAGAGCACGTGACGGATAAATGCTGCAAGGCGGTTAAGGAGTTCGAGATTTCTTGCATGCACCCTGGGGTCATTGTCCCTCACATTGTCATCCCTCATCTGTTGAAAGAACACTGTGGTAAGGTTGCCATGAAGCCTAACCCTAACCCTAACCCTATCGGATTCGATCCCGTCTATCCCGATGATCCCGTCCCCATGTCGCCGGATTATGCTGACCCGATAGTGACGTCACCCCCTTCTCCGGTGAGGAGTTCCTCAGGACAGCCTTCTCCGTTGAGGAGTTCCTCCGGACCTCCAACTCCGGTGAGGAGTTCCTCCGGGCTTCCTTCTCCGGTGAGGCGGGCTCCGCCACTGGTTAGGGGGGTCCCAGCGCTGGTGGCGGACCCTCCTCCTCCGCCGTCTAGGAGTGGTTCCGTCGTGGTGCCGCCGTCTACGAGAGGTTCTGTTGTGGCGCCACCGCCTCCAATCAAGAGTGATGTCACTTCGCCGGTGATAGAATCGATTGCTCCGACCCTCGCTCCGACTCCAAGCCCTGCCCCTGCTCCATCTCCGAGTGATCTGTATGCCTGGTTGATTGTTAAGTAGTGTGTGTTTTTTTTCAAAGCTTTATGAAGAGATGTGTTGTGCCATCTCTTATATATCTGTTTTACAAATTTCTTGTGTTTGTGAGAGAACTTAATAATAAGTAGGTATGGATTTTTAATATTTAATTTGATAATTTTCAAGTTTTCAATAAATTGTATGTGTTCTTTTTTATTTCAGTTTTATTTTTTGAAAAGAAATTGTATGTGTTCCTTAAAACAAAGGCGCGCTATTGTCATTTACATATGTTACTCTACCTCTTATATTCCTACTGATGATACATGTAAATTCAAATATTCAATTGCTTGTACACCTCAAGTTTACCAATTTTAATACTGAATTATATATTAATAAATTTAAAAACTAATTATGAACATAGAAAGAACCTATATTTTATTTTTAGATTGCGATGCTAAGCCACGCTTAATAAGATATGCTATCTGCCAAGCCTGGACAAAACATATTTGTACAGTTCATGTGTTCTGAAAGTTTAAAAACAATTAAATGGAGTGCATAGCATATTTTTGTTATGCATTGAATCAGTGGCGGAACTAACACTACTAGAAAGAACCAAATCTATCAACGGTACCTTTCCATGATTTTAATGAGTAATCGTTGTTTTTTGGGAAAAAAAACTATTGGGATACCTGTTTATCAACCCTTCTTAACTGTTCATGTATTTTTGACTGAAAATTCAACACCCCCTTGAACTGGAAATTTTCAACGAATATTGATAAAGTGATGATGCAAAAGTCGATGTGGCAAGTCAAATAGTAGCGTTGAATTTGTTGACTCGTCCATTTAACCGTTCAATAGTGATAAAACAATCCATCGAAATCTCTGCTGATTGGAGGTGCTTTATTCTTGTAGTCACTATTGAATCAACTTCTAGAGTTGCTTTGCTCATAACACCATTTTTCAACTTCCAGACCTCGCAGCTAGCGTACTACCGTTGGCCTCAACAACCGTTTATAAGGGCATACACAATGAGAGTCCCAATGCCCAACTTTTCATACTCTCGGGACCCAATTTTTCTACAAAGGGAGTCCCAAGTTGAGTCCCAAGTTTGAAATTAGCCACATGACATTCCCAAGGCAGGATGCATCAAGTCTTGGTTTGGGACTCGGAGGTGGGCCCCACACGCAGATGTGGCAGCCTTGTTTTTTCTCCTCCCTTTCTTCTTTCCCCCAACGTATATATTCTCCAACAGCCACTTTCATTTATTCTTTTTTTCCTCTTGTTTTCATCTCAACGTTAATATTCTCATTATATATTTATTGTTTTTTTTCGTTTCTTTCCAACGGCTATATTTTAAATTTTTCTATAAATAGAGCCCAATATTGCCATATGTTTGACACAAGTTTCAAGAAAGCAATATCTCTTCATCCTTCTCAAATTTTCCATTCATCATTCTTGAAAATTTCCATTCACCTCTTTCAATTGATTTTTTCTCTTCATCATGGAAGAAAGATTTCCTGGATCTGGAAAAACTCCAATGTCCCGAAAAATCTGTATCATGTTATAACATGCTGTCTGGATGAGTATGAGAAGCTGATGAAACTTTTCTGGGCCTTAGTGTGATTTTCTGGAGTTGAATAACCTGTTGGGCCAGTGTGAAATTTCTTGAAGATGATACGGAGGCAGTTGTGCTATTTTTAATATTTGCAGAATGAGAGGGATAAAGGGTTTTCTTATTCTACTTTTGGTTTTCCCATTCTCTATTTGGGTCCTGCTCTTCGTCTGTCTCACCGAACTCACAAATACCAAGATTTCACCTGCTCGTGGAGTTCTAGGGTTTTGATTTTTCACGATCTACATGATTTTGACTGCCAAGTTTGGATCTTTATTGATGTATTGAGCGCACAACATTCAACTGAACCTGCAGAGTGTCTCCAACAAATTGAGCTACATGCACAAAGTATTCTTTACATATCTTTGCTAAAAATCAGTGTTGTTTTATATATATATTTTGAAGGTTGCAAGTAGCCATTGAATCTAGGGTTTTGATTGGATTGAGATTTGTTGGAGTTTTGGTAAATCTGCTGAGTGTGTGTTTAAACTTGAGATGGCTAGCTCAAATTCTATAGGCTCTGGTTTAGGGGGAGTTATTGGTGATGATTTGACTGCTATAACTGGGTTGTTAGCCTTAGACATTGGACAGAGATAAAATTTGACGGTTTGAGAAGCCCTTATCTAAGTTGAAATTCCCTAAAGTCTTTCAAAGTTGAAGAAGCCTATGAGTGATAACAGTATTAATGATGCTAATGTGTCAAGTCTGGACTCCAATATTGTTTTTGGAGCTTTGTTTCCCTTTATGGGCAATGATACTCCTCTGCTAAGAGTTAGATTTTTCTGAGAAATTTTATAAATAAGGACGTATATCATGCTTTGTGGCCAAATAAGTTACAAGTGGAAAGTAGAATGACAGAGAAGTTTGTATATGCTGTTGTAAGATTTATGAAGGATACTGGATTATTTGATGCAGCAAGCACTTATGTTAGTTCTAACAAGACAGCCAGTCCGACGAAAGCTTTTAACTGGAATTGAACATATTATAACATGGTGCTATATTTATTTCGGAAGCTACTGGAGTTGCACATATTATGACATGGTGTTTTATTTGCTTCAGATGCCACTTTGGCATGTTTTGACCTCAAGGGGGAGATATTTTGATGACTTTATGATCCACTCTGAATTTTATTTATTCCGGATGATTGTTATAGCTTTTCCTGGGTATTTTGGATTTCTTGGTTTTCGGTTTTCCCTTATGAAGTGATTTGGAGTTCTTGGAAATTTTTGGTGTTCTGATATTAAGGGGGAGTTGATTGACTCGATATTCTTATAACATCAAAATGAAGATGGGTTCACAAAATGCCAAAGGGAGATTGTAAAGTTCATACTTTTAAGTTGGCATTTTTGTGAAATACGGAAGCATGTTTTAACATGCTCAGGAAAGTTATTTATGGATCTTGAATCTTTGTATCGATCGTATTACATGGTTATGGAAGAACGATTTATTTTTTTCGGTTATTGAAGATTAAATACAGAAGATTCCAAGTCATCTATTCTCGTGCAATTCAAGCATGGAAGATTAAATATTGCCTACGGAATTATTATGGAAGAATTATTTAGGCATAGCTTTATAATTGGAAAGAGATCTAGTCTATTCCTTTTTCTATATTGTAATTGGAAATTGTAATATTCAGTTATAGAAAGAATAGATTAGGGTTGTACGTGATTGAAGGTACAACATGCGCTATAGAAGAAGAACGAAGGCTGCGAAATCAACCACGGATTTAGAGATTAAAAAATCCTGTCAAGGATACTTCGAGTGGAGCAGTCGCAGTTCAGCAATCAACCGCAACGGGATCTTGTTCATCGGCGAGTGTAGAACCACGGCCATAATATCCTCGGGAGAGGTAGTCATCAGAAAGTTGGGTGAGGAGCTCGACCTTGTCAAGTGAGGAGTTTGACGTTGACCGGCAAGTGAGGGGTACTCACAAGTTCACTACTAGAGGTAATCATAGATAGGTAGAAGTGAGGAGTTTTGTACACTATATTGATTATCTAGTGAATGGTTTCTAGACTGGGCAAGGCCTTGCAGATGTAGGTGTTTTTATCACCGAACTGCGTAAACAATTCTGTATTTTTCTATCTTTAATTTTACCATGTTTAAACATACTGACGCCATGTTTAAACATGCTCGTCACAGTTAAGTAAACACAGAATTAGACGTAAAACTACAGTAGATCTATTGATAGTTATTTCAATAATGAAAGAAATCAATTTAACATCACGTTTAGTATTAAAACACTAATATTGGCATCCTATTATAACACCAATCCTTCTTTTGGCAACTATATATATTCAAGAGTTGAGGAATTTGAATTTTTTTTTTGGTTAAGAGTTCTGCAATTTTACTCAATAGTTTTGAATCATTTTTGTATCTTTTAATTCTTAATACTACACATGCATATTAAGAGAGAAACTGGTACATATTCATATTTTGTTGCATTGCAATATACAGTTTTGTACTTAAATACCTGATTTGTAGCATGTATTAAAATATCAAAAGTTTAGCAGCACAATTTGATAAAAATCCATATCATACCATCTCAGTGCAATCTTGACATTTTTAATCGTGAACTTGCTCACTTTGAGCCTGGAACTCCTTGAACTTACTATTGTCACATTAATTAGTTTTGAAAACCTGCCCTATAGATATTGTCTGAACAATAAAAAAGCAATAAAATCAGTTTAGCATCAAGAAACCTGAAGTCAAGAATCAATCGAGAAAGTGATGCAGAAGCTGCAAGCAAAATTAACATTAAACTAAAAATTGTAAAAAAAAGCTCCAAGAATTTAGAGAACGGTAATACATTATTCAACTAAATATTGTAAAAAATCTCCAAGAATATAAGAACGTAAAAACTCACTTGTTAATTACCCGTAGCCTCTTTACAGGGAAACTGATGAACAAACATGGGCTATATGTAGTTTTTTATAAGACAGCCTTGGAAATCATATTACACCATGTTTCCCACACTCCTCCTTAATCAAAACTATTCACAAAACCTACAAAAAACATTGAACATAACTTTAAACGGAGCAATGAATTACTCTTGAATAATGATTTATTATTTTTTACTAGGTATATATATAAAAACAGAAAGTGGTGGCATAAATATAAATATAAAAAGAACCACCGTCACCGGAATTGTAAAGTTAAAGCATAAAACGACATTACGTATTGCGTTTCCCACCGTTATGCCCGCCGTACTTAAACGCCGCCTCACATCCATATTTGTTAGCCTGATCACATTGCATTCCTTTTCTATTGCTTATTTCCATATTAATTTATATCGCTTTTCTATTAGATGGCCTGCCATTTAATTATCGAATGTTGACATTCCATATATATTACCCTATATGTATTAATATCTCCCATAATTATTAATTCAGTTTAATATATATCAGGATCATCCTGATATTGGCAATATCAGGCACCAATTAAATAACGACACATTATCTTTAACTAATTTATGATTGGGCCACGTGTTCAATCATTACCCAGACGGGTTTAGGCATTCTAAATTAGGGTTTTAGAACTTTACTAAAAATATCTTAACCAATTAAAACATTACAATTGTACACGTGTCATTATCTTATTGGTGCCTGATAAGGCCTATATCAGGATCATCCGAATGAATGTTATTCTCTTATTAATTTGAACATAATTAACAAATCAAACGCCACCTCAGTTATACTTACCATTTAAAAGCACAATTTAATTTTGGTTGAAAATCAAATCAATTATATTAATTATCAAATCCGATATACTTACCATGTAAACATATAATTTAAAAGATGAAATTAAATCAAATATATTAATTTACTACTCCCTGTATAATATAAATAAGTTAGAGTTTTTGTTGAATCAACTCGCACGTGATAAAAGAAAATCGATGAGCGGTTGTATTAAGCCCAGAATAAAAGAAAAACAATGAGCGTTGTATTAAGCCGCCTCTTTGATGTATAATCATGATAGCGGGTTCATTAATTTCTTGGGGCTGTTTAAGGCGACGGTTACGACGTAATCGATATGAGGTTTATGACGGACAGGTTTGTGATGTAAATATACAGTTAAAGTTTGTATAGTTTGGTGTATATACATTGGTGAGAATATGAAGATGGTCATGTTAGCGTACATTAGGGCTAATATGAATATATGAAACAACGATTTGATCAGTTCTTACACTGGTAGCACGGAGGTGATGATGGCGGTGAGATTTCCTGAAAAAGAAGTGGGAATTAATCCCATCAGGGGATGCATGAACATGTAGATTGATCGAAGAATTATTTAACGAGTAAATGAGGATTCAGCAATGAAACCGATCTAAAACCCCCAAGGTAGTTTTGGAATCCATAGCTGTGAGCTAAAAAGTGAATGAGCGAGAAGAGATGTGTAGATGATGAGTGTGTGTTTCTATGTGAGATAGAATATGAATATAATCACCGTGTATCTGTGTGTTAGTTAGAGGATGTTGAATGAAGTATATATAACTGAATGATTATATATCCAACTTATGCAATTGATTGAGTGGAGAAACCGCCACCTGACCAATGGGTGGCGGAGGCGGCACCGGCGGGTTTAAGGTTAGGGTTTAAGGTGCGGGTTTAAGGTTAGGGTTTGTGTCGGAAGACTGGAGTTCCAGCGGTGGATGAAGCCATTGAGGGAGGAGGAGATTGAGGAGGTGAAAGCATTATGTGCAGACATGGTTAACATAAGGGGATCATTTCCATGCCAATAAAAGTGTTTACGTTGACAACTAAAACATCTAAGTCAATTATTTTGAACATTAACCTTTACCTATGAATTCAAGATAATAATAAAAAGTGTTTACATTGACAAGAACAAAATTAATTAAAAGTGACAATTCAATTCAATTACACAAGTAAATTAATTTATTCAACTTAGTTCAGTGCACCATTTAATTCAAAAAATGACAATAAAATTGCGTTTAACAAATTCTAGAGTGCCTGAAAAATATAGAGTAGTGATACATGCATGTCCATATATACTAATGCAGGTCCAAAATATAATATTTTGGATGCATTTTAATGAACATATATATATTTTAATGAACCAAACTAAATACCAATACAAGTTTAGCCGTAGTCTACCATATATACATCTTAATTAACGAAAGTAAATACTGAAACAAAAAGTTTAATTGTCAAAATTTTAATTTATCATAAATACGATAACCGGTTAACCCTTTTTAAACTCATTTAAACCCTTCTCTATTTAGAAATTTATTCTTTAATTGAATGGTTTTTAATCATCTTTGTCCGTTGCCAAAATTAAATCTTACCAGATTTAACACACACTATTTACATACCTTTTTAAACCAAACTAAAATTGAATCTTAATTGAATTAGTATAAATTAGTGAGCTCAAACCAAACTAAATTGAATTAAATTAATTAAAAAAGAAACTGTACTATTACTACAAAATAGGGGTATAAATCTTTTTAATTCAACAATTATATTAAATAATATAGGCTCATAACTTACCTTCTCTTTTAGAAATTATGTAAAAGTTAAATCAGGCTTTCAAATTGAAAAATTTATATAATCTTCCCTTTAATTTTGTTTGTTTGTTGCCAAATTTAGTTTCACCAAATTTAACACACACTTATCTTTTACTAGGTATATATTAAAAAGCAGAAAGTGACGGGATAAACATAAATATAACAAAACATGTCCGCCAGAAATTTAATCAAATAAAAAGTATATAGAATAAAACGTCACAACTTTGTGCGTTTTGTAATGCCCCGCCGCCCTGCCTTCCGCCGTTTAATTAATTATAGTATGCACACAAAGTTAACTAATTTAACTTACCTACTAATTGTGAAAGTTTGTCCACTGGCGCTGCTAATTATGAAAGTTGAACTAATTAGTTTGTTACTAAATATATAGTTCTTGAATAAATTTAACTAATTTACTAATTAATTTAACTAATTCCCATAGCCCTCTTTGTTACTATATAGTTTGACCACGGCCCACATAATATACCAATAACATAATAATCTTTTATATTCCTTATATGTTTACTTAATTTTGACGATGAATATATATATATATATATATATATATATATATATATATATATTCCTTATACATATATATATACACTTAACCAAACTCACTTTATTTGGATATGTATTCGTTATACATTAAAAATTTGTTATATATATATATTTTATATATTATATCTTTAATTACGTCTCCGTTAAATTAATTTGGAAACCAAATCAATTCCTTCATACGTGTAGAACATTATTTACAGTATATATTGTTTTTTACTTATATGAAAAAGCAGTATAAAAATTCCATGTAATGATTTAGTATTTTGTTTTACCGGTCGGCCACAGCGGGTACAGAATTATCTCAATCCCTCGGACACGTTTTGATCAGTGGGTATTGATTTGCCGAATTGTAGATGATTCTAGCTTGACGGCTACGACGTAGTTTCTGGGTTTAGCCGTTTGCTGAATTGTAGATGATTCTAGCTCGACGGTTACGACGTAGTTTCCGGACTTGGCCGTAAAGAAGTGCGAAAAAACTCCTCAAGCCATCCGAAACATCTGATGTAAAACTTTCATCTTGATCGAATGCGTCTCTTTTTTCGGCCCGGTCCTTTTACCTTACTTTTTGGTATGACGAATCATTCCCAAAGCGAATAGGAGAGTGGTAAGAAAGGCTTGGTGTCAACGGAGAGGTCGTGTTTATCTGGTTGTGAGAACCGTTGTGACGGCCAATTAATCAGTGAGATTGCAATAGTCTCGAGACAAACACAAATGTTGGCATGCATGGATATGGATATGGAGTTCGGAGACCATCGAGTTCCGGTTGGCAGTTGCAATGCCTATCCTCCATCTTCCAGGTAGACGAAGAAACTTACACTCACAGTCTTAAACTAATTTAGGTTCTTGGAGACTCCAGTAATGGACGCAATTTTCACGTTTCGTGGTGCAATATATTTTCTGAGCTTCACCCATTTCTGCTTAATCATTTACTTAAGTTTAAGAATTTGAGCAAATGTTTCGAGGTACATGCATATTTTCTTCTTATTCACTCTAATTATTTTTAATGTTAATCAGTAGTACGTAGGTTACAATGTTGAGATTAAGTGAACCCGCCTGATTAAGAAGGTAGCACAAATCAAAAGAACAACATGGCTTGATTGACGAGATAGCCTCAGCAGGTTTTGTTTTTTGCCGAGATAGATATTGGCTTAAGTTTGTTGCCATATGGTTGAGAAGCTTGATATTTTTTATGATTTTAATCATTCAATATTATAGTTAATATATTATTTTTGATTTCAAGGTTAGTGTACCTATAATTTTATGCATATTGATTTAAATTTAAAATTCAGTTTCAGATGAAATGTGTGTTGATTTTATATTAATGCTAATTGATGAATTTTTTAGGTTTATGCGTGGATGGATGGATGATATTGTTATAATTGTTTTTTGAGTTTCTAATTAACCTTGATGCATAATATACTCTTTTTTTCATAAAGTATATAACAATAAATATATTATTGTACCCTACCTCTGCTGAATTCTTTATGATTAGGTTCTATTTTTTCATTAGTTTTAATCTTTTTCTGTAAGTTTTATATCATGAATTAGTTCTTGGAATTCTTGGCTCCGTTTCCATGTATGTATCCTACAAGTTTTGTTTGACACCAGTGATATTTTATATTTGTGGGTGTTCTTGCAGCATCACACACAGATAATGCTGATGGTTATTTTTTATGTGAGGATGATACAAAAAATCTCGAACAAGGTTAAAATAGTAATAGTACACCTACATTAGATTAAATAGAAATATTAATGAATTTTTCTAAATAACGGAATTGATCTATATGAACTAAATTAAACTAAAATGAAGTAAAACTACATATACACAAAATAGTATGACTAAATGTATTTGGATAGCATCAAATCACATTTTTTAAATCAAATTGATTGATCTGTTTAGAATTGAACTGAATTTATCTGGTTTGAACTGAACTGGAAAAGTTGTAGAAAGTTATAATTAAAAATATAGAGGAATTAACTAAACCGGATAATATTTATAAAATTATTAGTTTACAATTACATCATAAAACCGCGCAACGCGCGGTCTGGTTAACCTAATTATTTTAATACGATTGCATCATCAATCATCATCGTGATCACTTTAACTAACAACCTTTAATTGAAGGTACAATTTTGACATGCTAAAAATAAATCATGTGAATTTTCATCTCAAAACATAAATAAATATAATAAAAAACATACCTTTCCGCCACAATTAACCTTGAGAAATTCTTCCAATAATTCGTATACCTTGGCCAAAAAGCAGATGCATGCCTGGCATAACTTGCATGAACACGAGCAAAGACAAAAATCTAAAGACCAGAGTTAAAACAAATGCAAGAAAATTAATTAAGACAAAAACTTTGTAGAGCGCCAATATCATCGATTTCCAAGCATGTGTGTAAATCAATGTTGCGGATCCGGATAATGAGAAACTGACAGGTTACATAGATTATTATATGATGACAAAATAATAAGATATATTAATACCATAATAAAATTATATGAATAACATTGTAAAAATATATCAATACCAAAATAAAAATGTATAATGTATGTTTTAAGGGAAACATGTTTGATTATAGATATGTGATGCGAAAGAAATACACAAAAAACAGAAATATATAACATAAAAAAGGAAGAAAAAAAAGGCAACAAATATATGCATATAAAGATGAATTATTATATTGCAAAAGACATGTACACAAAATAAAAGGTTTTTGAGATGGGAATATTTTAGGAAAAAGAAGTCAATCTACGTATTGCAGAGGAAAGAATACACATAATAAAATAAAAGAAATATATGAAAATTCTAAGCGTCGGAATATGGTGATTTTCTGATGGTTATGTGGTGGTTTTAATCAAAACTACGTAGTTTAATTTTTTTATTAATTTTTATTTACCGGAGCAATAACTCTTCTCGTTCCCTTTAGAATAAAGTTTTGAATTTTAGAAAATATATGCCACAAAAATTTCAAAAGCATAGTATATGAATATATCTCTGTCCTGCTTTGACTATTGACATTATAAATTATTTAAAATTTTCCGAATATTTAAATAAATATTATTAAATTTATCCCAATGTATCGTATTTAAATATTAAGTTTCTTTTAGAATGATTCTGTAAAAAAAAGTTGAAACATGAGTATATTTTATCAAATATTAAAGGTAAAAAACTTTTGAAAAAACTTTGTGCAGATGGATAAAGGTAGTATATATAAAATACCTTCTTTTTTTTCAAAATCCATTCATATTGTTGGAAAACATACAATAGCGATTATAATGGAACTGATATCCAATTTAACTAGTAATTACAATACTAACCAAGTTATATATCAATTAGACTCCATCTATATTATTAAAGATTTAGAGATCAAATCCAATAAAATTGTACTACCGCATTCGGGATTAAACTTAGGTGATTGTTAGATTAAATCTAATATTTTCTTATGTGGTCTGTTTTTTATTTGAACTGGCAGAAATACCCTAATATTAATAAGGTACAATATGATTCTTATATCATTTTCAAGAGGGAAGACAAACACGTCGAAAAATTAGATCAGAAAGTCAAAACACATTAATTCATGGACCACTTTAGTAAGGGCATATTAAGTAGTTCATGCGCAAATACAAACTGCACAAATAATGTTGGACTGCACTATCAATGCCATCTCCGAAAACCACCAAAATTTCTTAGCAAAAAGGAGGATAAATCACTACGTCAAGAAGAAAAATGTTACAGATGCAAAACCAGTTAATCTATCTCATGATGTATTTTATCAAAATGTTAACACCTAAAAAAAGTACACAATTACTGATAAAAACACTATCAATTTAATCACACCAAGAATAATGCATGAGCTTTGCAACCAGATCAAGAACGAATTCATAAAAAAAATCCAGACGACGAATTGGAGTTTTGGAGTCCAGCATGATTTGTTAACAAACCATGTCATTGGAGTGAGCAAAGCATGACCATTGTTGTATTCTGGACTAGTGCATGTGTAAAATGACGATCGAATGTCTTTATTCAATTGCAATATTTTCAACGTTTTAATTCCGTTACATTGCTATTCGGCGTATGATTTTCTTTTATTCTGAACTAAGAATTTCTTATATATGTTCAATGCTGTTTTAAAATAAGAGTTTCTTTAATTCCTACACGTACAATCAAAATAGGGATATAATATAATATAATTGTACTAAAATTGTACACGTAGCTACTAAAATTGTACTCCTCCTGTCACAAGTAACTTTTTTAAAAACAAAGTTTGATCATTCATTAATTTATACTAATATGTGAGTAATAATATTACTATATAATATAATTTTGAAATCTATATAACTTGTATATTTTAAATGTTGAAATTTTAAATATGATTAAAATTATTAATAATCAACCATACAATTTATCCTGTGACAATCAAAAGTGGAATAGAAGGAATTTCAAATTAAACTGAACACTAGTTGAGTTATTTGAGAAATGGTTTAATATTTGTTGGGCGAACCCATTTGTTTAATATTTCTTATACTCCATTCGTCACGGTCAAAACTTTTTTTGTTGACTTTGACTCGGATTTTTAAGAGAGAGTATTTTATGTGTTATATTATAATTTTTAGAGGGTAAAAGAGATATATCACTTATAGTATAGTTATAGGTAGAAATTTATAAAGGGTAAATGTGCATTTTCATATCTATTTTATTTACTAAAAAAAGGAAAGAATGAAAGTAAGACTATCTCCAATAGTAAAGAAATAGAATAAAAATTCTACCACGAACGACTCGAAATTCTTGCCCAAGTGGAAAGTAATCTCTCTCTACCGTGAACAGTGCAATATCCTCTCAAAATCTGATTTCAACTTGTCTTTTCCTCAAGAACATTTTCATTTCAAAACATTAGGAAAACAAACAAACATACAGCTCAATCTACCCATCCTTCTCCTCAAAAGTCCCACGCTTTTTCTCCCAAGCAAAGAAGCAAGGGTTCACTTTGTGGCCTTATTTCAAATCCCACATACAACTCTTGAACCCTCCATCTTGAGTGTGGTCAATATCCACAGGAGATTCTTGACAATGATGGATCGGTGGTCGGGATCCCCCCGACAGGGATCCGGATTCTCAGAAGAACACAGGGACATGCCAAATGGGAGACAATTCGATAGTGGGAGCTATCAACCAGCAAGGATGAGCCCACTGATGTCAGGAGATGCGGGTGCCTACTTCCAAGGTATGAGAAATTTCGAATTTGTACTTGTTGGTTTCTTCGTGGAATTTTGCGATTTCAGCGCTCGGAGGATGCAAAGGTATATGAGTGTGCATTGGGGGAAAGGGGTTAGAGTCGTAGCAAATCATGGACCTTTCTTCATGTTCCAATTTAACAACAGAGGGCATATGTTAGCTATCTTACACAATAGTCTGGTGGTAGTCGAGGGAGGCTTGATGGCCTTCAAAAGGTGGAGATCAGAAACTCTCTTGAGGCATACTAGGGTTACACACATCCTTATGTGGGTGAGAGTGTACATGCTTCCTTTGGAGTATTTTAACTCAAGCTCGGTGGAGCAATATATCTCAATCATCGGTGCTACTCACGAAATGGATGTAGGGTTTAGAGATGAGATCCTGGAGAACGCTGAATTTGTGAGAGCTAGGGTTTGGGTGGAAGTAAACCAACCACTAATCCCTGGGTTCTATTTCAAAAATGTCGATGGAGGCATGGTTTGGATCGAGTTTGGGTTTGACAGAGTTCTCAAAACTTGTGGGAAATGTGGAGGCTTAGGCCATACAATGCCTATCTGCACGTATTCAGACCTGCGATACTAGAAGATTACTTAAATAGGAGGTTTTATGATCTGGGCTACAGGCTTGATTTAGTCATCTTTAGGGACATATCAGAGAATATTTATCTTGCCTCGCTTAGGTTCCATCGACAAGCACTAGCAAGACAATTCTCCAACTTCTCCCCGGAGTTCCTGGAAGAACGCACACCGAGATTCCGACACCTTGACGAAAATTCCTTCACTGACACTTTTTATTCATACGAAATGCTGCTCCAAACACCGACAGAAAGGAAGCAAGGAGTCGATCGGTATTACCCTGAGATGGTGGGCACGAGCCGGAGGAGCAGCCCGAAATATGGGAGCCCAGGGGGCCATACCCATGAGTCGGAACCACTACACCTCGCGGCGAGATTCGCAAACCTCCCGGAGGTCCCAGATTCGTGGGACGGCCCAATGGACCAGTCTCTCTCTGAACATAACTCCTCCTCGCCGGAGAACTACTCCGACTTTGAGTTGCAAGAGGATAATTCACCAGTTCAATCGGCACAGACAGAGGCCACACTAATGACCGATGCGGACGAAATTGTGGCAGGTCAAGAGTCGGATGGGCAAGGAGACAGCGACCCAAATTTCATCGGTCCCCAGAATTTACTGTACGCCGGAGACGAGGAGTGGGCTGTCGGAAAGTGGTAGGTTGTGGAGGTCGGGTCAGAAGAAAAAGCCGCGGAGGAGGAAACAACGGAGTTAAGATCCTTCAATGTGGAGGTGGCACTAGTGGATGGGGTGGTCCTACCAAGGTGGCGACCGGCGAGAGTATTCATGGAGGATTCAGAAGAGTTGTCCGCTAGTATTAAAGGCAAAGCAAAAGATTGTGAACCGACCAACAACTTACGGCGGAAATGAGGTATTTTTATTAAACAGACGAGATCGCCACTGTCACCAATTCAGGAAATCTCGGGCACAGATTACGAGGAGGGTCAGTGCAGCAGGGAACAGGAAGAGCACCAAATTTGGCTACACAGTAAGGGAAAGGGGAAAAGATTGGCGAGTGATATTTCAAACGAGGGGAAAAGAACGAAGAGTACGGATAATTTACCTACTCTTGCATCAGTAGCGAATGGGGATTCGGTAGGAATTAATGGTGTAGTGGAAGATAGGCTGGGAGCAGCGGAAGTGATAGGCGTTGAAATATTCCTAACCATGGAGTGGGTAGAAGGTAATAAAAGAGTTGAACAGGAGTCCCAGGCCCAGAATGGGAGTGGTAGTGGGCTTCCTTTTTACCGACTTAAACTATATGTACCTCAGTTGACTGGGGAAGTCAACATACTGATAGGCCTCCCAAGCCCATCTCCCTGAATGCCATCAGAGCCAAGTCAAGATGGGCTAAACGGTCAACATGCAAGTTGACCATCTTAAGCTCAAGAGAAGGGTCTTCACAATTGGGTGGGCTGACCGAACCGATTAACCAGAGTCAGACGCTTGACTCGTTGACCAAGAGGACCCTCAACCCTCTTGGCCTCAACCCTCTTGGCCTGCGAGGACAAGAAGCGCCTCCGCCGTCACAAGGTCCGGCTGCCGGAGATGTACAGGAGGGTACCAGCATGAGCCCGATTCCGATGAAATGGTCGGGGGCAGAGAAGTGGCTTCAGGCTTCCATCACGGACTCCCGCGCCATAAGTGAGGGTTCGCCACCGGCACCAGGAGCGATCGTACAGGCGGCGGATCTGTCGGCACATAGCGGTCAACTACCGGCCACATCGCCGGTGACTCCATGCCTGGCTCATCCCGGCCCGGTCACCGAGAAGCCGGAAGACGATCATTGAGTGGTACGGGACGGGCCACCAAAAGTTTCAGATCCGGCCGAAAAAGATCGAGACCATGTCGGCAATTACAAAAATTTGGGGACAAAGACGGGGCTGCTAGAACCCATTGGAGATAATGGGGCAGAAGATCAAACTGCGGTGACCGAGGACCAATCAGGACAAGCCGGCCAGGCTAGGACATCGCCGGTGATTCCGCCGGATAACTTCCCCGAGGCAAGCATCAATACTAGAGGAGATGGAGGTCCTGTACAAGCTGCTCAATTTAATTCCGATGGAACAACGAGGGGAAATGACACTATTACCCCCAGAAAAAGGAGATGCATCATCAGATACACGCCGCGCAAGTCCAGACTCCCTTCTAGAAGACTGATTGACGGCTCTCCAAATGTGAGTTTTTTTCCAAGTGCATTGGGAAATATTGGGAACAGACCATTTTGAACCCTTAGCAGAGATAGGGTGGCAGGGATGGGTTGGGAGCCCACTAAGAGCCATCAGTCTGGGATGCGGTGGGCAGTGGAGCATTTGATGCCAACTGCAAATGTGCTATCGAGGAAGAGGAATGATGATTTAGTGAATGTTCTGTCAGAAGTGGCATTCCACAAGATAAGATGTGCTAGAGGGGACGAGGCAGAGGAAGTGGGACACGTCATCAGGTAATTCCCCGAAGTGGAAAAGGTGGCAGGGTCTATACAAGGGGAGCTTACCGTAGCAGGGGCCAGAATTTTCTCGGCCACAATGGACATTGTTCTGCAGGCCAAAGAGGCGGAGGTTAATGATTTGGCGTCAACGTCAACACTGTGTGGCACTTCGGTGGTTGGTCCTGAACAACCACCAAGATGTACATGAATCTACTCTCTTGGAACTGCAGAGGGCAGACGCGCCCTCTGACTGTAAATATCTCACTAAATTCACTAGTTAAGCAGTATAATCTAAATGTGTTGCTTTTAATGGAGACTAAGTGTAATCGTGGTAGACTAGTCAAGTGGCTAGATAAGTCTTATTTCACTAGTTGGGATGTAGTAGACTATGTTGGTGCTCGCAGTGGTCTGTGTGTAGTCTGGACACAAGACATTCACCTTGTAGTAGTTAAAAAGTGTCTTAACTATTTTATTTGTAATGTAACCTCATTAAGAGATGATGAATGAAAACTCGTTTTGCTTTATGGCAATCCAGATAAACCCCGTCAGAAAGGGATATGGGATAACCTAATGGTGGATATGGCTACCAAAGTAGCGCCAATGGCAATAGTTAGAGATTTCAACCGGGTTATCGGTAATGAGGATAAACAAGGTGGCTCCTTAGTGAACGACCAAGAGACCGAGGATATTAGGAATCTGATTTGGCTCCGAGGCCTCAAGGAAATAGATAACCGTGACCAGTGGTTCACATGGTCGAAAGAGAGGTCACATGGACAGCATATTATTCAGAGGATGGATAGGGGGTTCGAAAATCAAGCCTGGACAAGTCTATTCCCGAAGAACAGACTCACAAACAAGGCCATCACAAGGTCAGATCATGGACCTCTGACCCTGGAGACCCATTTCTCCATACCGATTAGAAGACCCCGGGGCAAGCCCAAATTCGAGCCCTTTTGGGCAAGACTACCAGAAGTTAGGCGCATTGTCAAAGAGTCCGCCGGTGGATGGAGGGCGGCTGTCAGACGGATCCCAGGCCAACAACAAGTGCCGCAAACACCCACCGAGGAGACTGAATATCAGTCTTAGGACTACGTTGTGGAGTCTGAAGAACTGGAGCTACAACAACACAAGTTATCTAGACAAGGAAATCAAAAATAATGAAGCCGAAATTGATCGTTGCCAGTCGAATAGAATGTTCCAGGCAGCCAAGGAGAGGAAGGGCGAATTGGATGGCCTTCTAGACCTGCAAAATGTGTACTGGAAACAAAGGGATAAGGTGACATGGTTCAGGGCCGGTAACAGGAACACCAGGTTCCAATTTAGGGATGACAATGGGTCGGGTTCGGGTCGGGGATTGTTATAGTCGCAATGTGCGTCCTTGATGATCCGTCGCGATGGCACGATGAGGAGTACCTGCTAAGAATCAAGGAACTCTCAATCAGGGCGGGGCGGCTTATTGCCGTTCCCGCTCCGATGCTAAAGTCAGTAGACTGATCGGAGAGTTGGGATATGATTGATTGTGTTTAGTTAACTTACCTCTCTCTTGTGAGAAAGGGATATATATATAGTGCAGACAGTTGACCCGATCTGATCAGACCGCGCCGTTAGGCGGTCTGGGAAGATTCTCCTGTCAGGTTAGGTAAAGCTGCCATCTGCGGTCGGGTCTGGCCCGATCGTCATGCAGGATGAGGGGTCGGGATGAACCATGCGGGATGGTGAGATGCCCGACCCTAACAAGTCCCCCCAAGTCCGAGCGCGGAGCAACGGTTCGCGTGATGGACTGTATCTGGGTTTTTGGGATCCGTGCGACAGTGAGCCGTCAGATATAACTGCATGTCTGCCACGTGTCGCCACTTTTTCGAAGGGATGCGTGTAAACTTAGTCTTTGTAACTGTGCAACTTTTGCAACTGCAATTATTACTTTAACTGCTCACATAACCCCCCCCCCCCCTTTCTTCATTCAAATACGAAACTGCTCCTCATTTCTGCCTTCTTCATCTTATTCTCGAATTCATTGCTCACACCTTTAGATATTCTGCACACGCCTGTGTACCTGTTTCACTTTGATTTTTCGTTTTCTTCCGCCTCTGTAGCGTCTTGCCTGCTCTGATCATGGCCGACATCCCTGTCTCCGGCGCGTTTTGCCAGATTACGGATGAAGAAGCGGCTAAGTTCGTTCAGATCTGCCGCGACACCGAGGGCCTCCAGATCGCGGATCTGGGCAAGTCAATTGTTCGACCCAAACCCAGCGACACCATCAACGCTGCCCCGGCGGGCAAAGTTCCTGTTTACTATGAGCATCTGGCTCGCTGCAGCATCAGGTTCCCTCTTACTCCTTTCTGCCAATCCATTCTGTCTTACTTTGACATGACTCTGGGCTTGATGACGCCCAACGCTGTGCGCAACATTATTGGCTTCGAGACCCTGTGCGGTGCTCGCGGGGTTGTTCCCTCCGTTACCCTGTTCCGGGTGTTCTTCTACACCGGCGGTGGCGGTGATGAGGACGGTTGGGGCCACATCAAGGTTCGCCCCAAAGCCGACCTGCACATCTTGACTGGCATGCCCAAAACGACCAACTGGAAGGTAAAGTTCATGTTTGTTGATGAAGATGTCGTGTATAGGCCTGCCGCCTCTCGCCCAAGGCAATCTGTTGGAGATCCTGATACGCGCGGCCGCGCTCCAGATGGCGTATCCCAGAATCGCTTGTCTGCCTCCATCAGGGCTCTGAAGGAGAAACCGGAGAGGTGGGATGTCTTGAAGTTGGATGAAAGGTTGAGGGATTCCGGCTTGCCTCACCGTCGCATGCTTCCTGCCATCCAGGATCTAGGTCTTTATTCTTTGTGTGCCGATCTAGGTCTTTATTCTTTTGTCTCTCATTTCATGTAGTGAGAGTATCTGTTTAAAACCTACACCAAAATTCAATAATTTTGGTTTTTTATGGCTTGGGGAGCCTAATAATATTCCCCCCATCCTTGAGATGGTTAACCTTAAAAAAAAAAAAAAAAAAGTGGTAATAATTGCTCTAAAACTATTGGAAAGTGTAACTACCGAAGTGATCAGACATTGGTCTAATGAAAGAAAAACCAGACTGAAATGATTAGGGTGTGTTTGGTTGGACAAGTTTTTGCAAAACTTGGACTATCCAAGTCCAGTTTTGTAAAATCTTGTTTGGTTCACCAAGTTTTTCAAAATCCAGACTTGCAAAATTCTAAAACCAATCAAAGATTTTGTTCTATACTCACAAACTCAACCCAACTAAACAAGGATTTTGCAAAACCACACTCTCAAAATCCCAAACAAAAACCCAAACTCTCAAAAATACAAAACGAAATACAGACTCTCAAAAACCTTGCGAACCAAACACACCTTAATGTTTTTTTCTCGAAGGAAATGGATTACTGCTAGTCTGCTATTAGGGTAGATTTGGCTACTTCTATCTCTGCGGTTAGTCTTCGTATAGTTGGTTCGCCAGTGCCTTTTGTCATCAAAGATCTTCTCTGCCATGAGAGATTTTGGATGTTTGCTTGGCCTGCACTGAAGCTACAGTTATTGTTACTGCCCCTTTCAATTATTTCTTAAAATTTCTATTTCATTTTTAACTTTAAACTTCAGTGAATTTTGTAAAGTGGCTCTTGGGTTTTGAGAGCAATTACAATGGTAAAATTTAAATTTGGGCTACATACCCCACTTTGTCATAAATTCTCATGTTTTTCAGTTTACAACTCACAGTCATACAACCTGCCACGTTATCATATTATGTACACATCATATATTTTTGAATTCCAACAATACTTTTTTTTACTAAAATAATTTTAAAGACCTCCAAATTTAGAGTTATTTAATTTAATCGTGTCAAACATTTTAATTAATTTCACTATTATTTTATTCATTAATTTTTACAAATATTAAAATAAATGGCTACATACTTTAATTTTGATTAGTTAAAGAAACTAAAGTTAAAAAAATTAACAAATACTTTTGTGTTTAACATGAGTAATACAATTTGATTGATAATTTACATACTAGTTCTACCTTTTTAAATTTATTACGTTCAATTATGACACATTTAGTATACAAAATGACATTGTTATGTTCTAGTTATCCAAAATGAGTGTTAATAAAAAAAAAAGGAAAAAGAAATAAATAAAAAAGAAAACATTGAAGAAAAGAAATGATCATGTGGATTAGCAACTCAGGAGGATAGGGTTTCACATGTCAATCAAAACAGTTCATGTGTTTCATTTTTCCAACCCAATAATTTTTTCCTCTCCTTAATTTCTTTAAAAAACTCAATTAAACCTTACCGCTATGAGCGTAAATTTTGGTCATAAAATCTTCTCAAAAAACCCCACCGCAAGTGTTCTAAGAAAGACAGCTTGGGGTTCTTTTTTTATAATTTTTTTATTGTGATTTCTTTTACTTTTTTTCCTTTCTTTCGATGCAATGTTACAATCAAAACCTTTTAGTGAAAATATTGTTTTGACTTTTAGAAAATATATGCCTCAAATGTTACAAAAGCATAGTAATGGAATGTATCTCCGTCCTGGAATATTATATATGCTTTGAATATTGGCATTATTAATTATTTAAGATTTATTGAATACTTAAAAGATATTACTCAATTAATTCCAACATATGGTATTTAGATATACTAAGGTTCTATCAAAATGATTTTGTAAAGAATAAGTTGAAACATGAGGGGTGTATATTATATCAAATATTAAAGGTAAAGAACTGTTGAAAAACTTTGTGCAGATGGATAAAGGATAGTATAAGACACCATCGTTTAAAAACTAATCCATTCATATTATTGAAAAACATACACTACCGATTAGAATGGAATTGACATCTAATTTATCTAGTAATAACAACACTAACTAAGTTACATATCAATCAAGACTCCATCTGTATTTTTAAAAATTTAGAGATCAAATCCAATAAAATTATATACTACCGCATTCGAAAATATAAACTTACCATTTCTAAAAACGACCAAATTTTTTTGATAAAGAGGAGGATTAATTACAATGGCAAGAAGGAAAATGCTACGGATGCAAAACCACTTAACAAAAGTACGACTAATTTAATCACTTTGAGAAACAAAACATGACCTTTGCAACTAGGTCAATAACAAACCGATATGAAAAACTAAGATCGAATATTACTTAAAAATATAGAATCTATACGAACAATCTACAATTTGATCACATTATTCGATAGCAAAATTAAATAAACTTAATTAACGACTATTGCCTTATATTCTCCTGTTAAAAAGACGGGAAAGAAGACGGTAGAACGGAAGAGGTGATTCGACCATTAGGGTTTAAGGGAGTTTTTATAAACTAGTTTTAGTAGCCGCCGTGCATGGCACGGCAATTGTTCGATCTCAATTACTAATTATTTAGAAATATATGCTTACTTTATAAATCAATATTATCTTTAGTAAATGTTGCCATAGATATTATCTTTTGTGGTTGATATCATAACTTCCACATTAAAACCTGATGCAATGCAAAATAAAAAATCAATGGTACCCGATATACCTGTGTGTATTTTAGTTTCAAAAAACTATACTTCTTAGTGAATGATACACACAAATTCGTATTTTTGTTGTTCCAAAAATATAATGAATTTCCAAACAAAAATATACATATACTGAAGGTGTAGTGACGATTAAGCACAAATATTCATCAAACTCATAATATGCACATAACAAGAATCAGAAAAAAGCATGGCATCAAAATCCTCACATTAAATATTGCTTTGAATAATATGTATTAAATAACAGTGGTATGATCTCAATAGTTAATATTGTGGCTGAAATTAGGTTCCCCAGAGTAGATTAACGTGGCCTGCTCTTCTTGAACATCCATTCATCCAGGAAAATATTGAAGAATCGGAAGCTCAGGTTACTGCTTCCTCTTACCTTTTAAGCCTTGATTTTTTGCTTGAATTGCCCTGTTTTGTTAATCTAAAATATCTAAGACTTCAGAAACATCATAAATAAAGACAGAGTAAGTAAAATGAATTCAATTGAAGATAGAGAAGACAAGAAAAACTCCATTATGAGTAGCATTATTCAGTTTTTTTTTTAAAAAAAGCAGTGGGACTCATCTCATTAATAATTTCCAGGCAGTACATCAATCCTAGGATCTAACCTCATAACGGGTAGTCTCGATAGACTATTAATAAGAAACCTAGCTAATATACTACAAATCAATAAGACTCGCTACTAGGCTCACACAATGGGGTGAGCCTCCCACAATTCAAATAGACTCATACACAACAATTAAGTCTATTCGTGATCCAATCGCTCCGTGGTGTGGATTGACGGTCACATGCCATACGGCACCCTGCTACTCGACCCATCTTGGAGCAAAATGGTGTTGTGTCGCCTCCGGACTACTACACCCGCTGTACGTCTCGCTGTTGTGAGTCCGCTGATGGATGTCGTGTGTCGATGGAGAAGTGTCAAGTGCAAACCTTTCCGTTTTTTTATAGTAGCCCGGTACTGCGTCTCCGTTTTGTTTTGTAACAGCACCGGTGCTGTGTCGCCGTTTTGATAAGCAACACGAAACTGCATCGCCGTTTTGTTTGTGCAGCACGATACCGCGTCGCCTCCAACTTTATTCAGCCCGCCTTTATTTAATAAACCATTTCCACCTGATTGCAACAACTCCACTGTTCTCCTTGAGAACGCATTTGGAGGTTGTCGCCGGATTTCTCCAAACATCGTTGGAACTTGGCCTATATCCCGCTGGAGATACGGGTACGGACCCTACTGTGGTCTGATTCTATATAAGGGTTATCAGCCTTGGGGTGCCACAACTCCACAGTTCCATTGGAACTTTTAGGAGGTTATAGTCGGGTTTCTCCATTTCATCAAAGTGATATCCCATAATAGCCAAAACCACACCTACCCCTAACTAACTAATAACTATAAAGCAATCCGGCAAGAAACCCATCACCCTTCGGATTTATTGAGGCTATGAAACAATAAAAGTCAGAAAAATTAACAAAATAAATAAAAACACCAGTAATAAACCGTGTCAGACGTGGCCTAGCTGCTAAGGTCAACTCCACTCGTCGGAAAACCGTCGGCCGCCGGTGATTCGTTGAGTGTCGGAGAGAGCTGCTAGAATCTATCATAACGCCGATGGATCACAAGTTGGGTCTTCTAGGGAAGTCCTCAATTTAGATTGGCCGCCAGGGAGACAACGGTGGGTCTAGTGGCGGTGCCGCCGCGGTCTTGCTAATGCCGGCCAGTCTGCCCCCAAAACCGCCTAAGATTGCCGCTGGGGATTGAAGATCGGAGGCGGGGAAGCTGTGAGGCAGCGGTAAATAGGCGCCGAGATGGGTTTTTCGGTGATGGTGCCGCCGCGGTCTTGTTAATGCCGCCCAGTTTGGATCTACCCCAAACCGCCTAAGATTGCCGCTGGGGATTGGAGATCGGAGCCGGAGTGAGGCTGTGAGGCAGCGGTAGAGAGGCGCCAGATGGGGTTTCTGGTGGCAGTGCCGCCGTGGACTTGCTATGGCGATGTGTAGAGGTGGAGTCTGGCAGGTTTAAACCTGGTAAAAGGCGAGGGAAAGTGGTGATGGGGTGGTGGGGAGGCTGCCGGAGTTGGCGGTTTGCGGCCTCCCCGACGGGATCTGTAAAGGGTTTTTTTTCCTCAAGAGGATTTGCACTATAGTAAAGTTTTACGGGGGTTAGTATTATTCAGTTTCTACTCACAAACAATGCATGATAAAAAAAAGAGCATAGATGTAGGCTAACTTTATGCAAATATGCATTCATATTATTGATCCAAAGTGCATTGATATGTGTTTCAGTTTCTTTAGATGTGATAAATATATTCAGAACAATTACAAAACCCACTATCACTACTCTTCATGCTTTTATATTGCACAAAACAAAGCAAGCAAAAATCACAGATTAAAAAAAACAGTTTAAAGATTGAATGACTTCCTAAAGCATATAAGTATGCACATCTTGTGCAAATTATTGAACAAGCCAGATCACAAATCACAGTAATTCGATCTGAACAAAGCAGAAGGTGCAATTTGCAATGATTTTCTAAAATAGCAACTGGAGCGAAAAAGCTACAAAACCTGCTTGAGATGCTAAAAATTACCAAAATTTCTAGATAAAGAGGAGGATTAATTACAATGGCAAGAAGGAAAATGCTACAAATGCAAAACCACTTAACAAAAATATGACCAATTTAATCACTTTGAGAACAAAACATGACCTTTGCAACTAGGTCAATAACAAACCGATATGAAAAACTAAGATCGAATATTACTTACAAATATAGAATCTATATGAACAATCTACAATTTGATCACATTATTCGATAGCTCTCCCAAATACAAAAAATGCTCTCCCTTCTCTCTAGGAAAATCACTTTCTCTCTCCTCACCTGAACAGTGTTAAAAAACCACTTTTCCCCCTTTTCTAACCGTTATCAGTGGCATCTCCACCAATAACGAACAGATAACAACTACTTTTTCACCGCTGCAATGGCAGCGCCACCGCATCCTCGCGGTGGAGCAACTTCAGTGAGAAGGTTTTCTCAAGTCCTATCAAATAGACCCCCTCCCCTTACCTCTATTTTGCCCTGCAATCCAGAAATTACTCCGATCACCCAGCATCGCAGCGAGCCGGCAGTCATCGTTACCAGACAACAAGCAGATACATTAGCCATCCATTACTAGAACGCTCTTATTGGTAAATTCACGCGTGGAAACCCCACAATGGATAGTCTCTACGAAGCTTTCAACAAAGCCGACTTCACCGGAAAATTTCAGATAGGCTCCATCGACTTCAGGCATATTCTAATCCGATTTGACGATCCTGAAGATTATCAACGCTGCTGGATGCGAGGATATTGGGTCTTTGCTGGTGCGCAGATGAAGGTCCTTAAATGGACGCTTGATTTCTCCCCAGAAGCTGAGTCTTCGATTGTACCAGTTTGGGTGAGCATACACAAAGTTCCTTTCTACTACTTCAACTCTACTTTGATTAAAGCTATGGGAGATCAATTAGGAACTTACATCAAGATGGATATTGCAACTGCTGGTATTACTAGGCCTTCTACTGTGAAAATCTGTGTAGAAATAGACTTAAAAAAGAAGCTCAAGAATACTATTAAGCTAGGCATAGAAGGGGAAACTGTTGCTAGATATGCTGTTGAATATGATGATCTCCCCAAATACTGCCACCACTGTAGTATGATTGGCCATGAAGATGAGCTATGTGGCAGGTTGCACCCTGAACTCAGACAAACTCTCAGGCCAAAATCCCAATTTGCTCCAAAGATCAATACTGAGGCTAAAGCCCCAATTCCTGATGATGCTGCAACTGGGAAGACACTACCTATACAGGATTGCCCTCCAATTCCCCAACAAGCTACTGCTCAACCATCATTTGTCAACAAACCAACCCCCAACATAGCTGTCCCTGGTCCTTCAGGACTCACTGCCACCCAAAAAGATCTGAAAGCTAAAATACCAGACACCCTTTCTTTGAGGCCTCAGTGGAAAACCAACCAAAGTAGGAAAAAATCATCTATCTCCACTGGTCCATCTCATAAGCCAACCAGTAGCTCTCCTATTACAGTTTCCTCTACCTCTCCTCCCAAGAACAATACTTTAAATCCAGTCTCTTCTTCCCAGAAAAAAACCAGCCCTCCATCTATTTCTGCTTTCAACCTTTCCCCAAAAAAATCCCTCCTATATGCTACTGATGATATGCAAGTAGGCATAGGTAAGTTTTCCAGTCCTTTTGATTTTACAATTTCACCTAACCCCAAAGCTGCTATGTCTCAGGGTACAAAAGGGAATAGATTTCTTCCCTTACTATCAGAAACAACAAAAATGGTTGATGATGAGTCTGAGTATGCAATCTCTACTGAATCATCTCAAGATGATAATAACAATGACTCCTCAGATCAGGTAACCTCTTCCAATCACCCTATTTCTTTGACTGAATCACATTTGCATACTGGAAAGTCTGTTTCAGATAAATCAGTCATTGCAAATTTTTTCACTCAAATTAATAGGAAATTTACTCCTAAAAAAGCACAAAAAATACATTCTCCTAATATGGTTTTAACCAGATCAAGGAGCTCTAAAAATAGTTTTTAATGAATACAACAACTCTAAACAGTAGGTTCTTAGTCTGGAATATAAGAGGGATGAGAACCTCTATGGACAGATTAGCTGACCTTATTCACCAACACAAGATTGGACTCCTATGTCTGATAGAACCATGGCATAGGAATCATAAATGTGATACATTCAGAAGGAAATTACACTTTTCCAATTCATTTTGTTCACAAAGTGGAAAATTTTGGATTATGTGGAATGGACATCTGCAAATTTCAATAAAACAAGATCACCTGCAATTTCTTTCTATTGATATATTTAGCACTAGGTTAAATGAATCAATGACTGGAATTTTTGTATATGCATTGAGAACCATTCCTGGAAGACAGTTTCTATGGGATCCTCTCTGCCTTGGATCTTGAAAAAACCTTTCTCATTGGAGATTTTAATACCATAAAATCATCCTCTGAGTACAGAGGTCCATCTCACCCCAGTCCCAAAAGCATGGCTGATTTTAACCAGTTCATTGCTAAAAAGCTCTGTTAGAAATTAACTCAGTTGGTAATGTCTTTACATGGTCCAACAATTGGCTAATTCCTACTACAGAAAAGCTTGATAGAGGACTGGCCTCCCATACTTGGTTTCAGACTTTTCCCTCCTCTTCAATCCAAGTACTCAACAGAGATACCTCAGACCACTCACCTTTACTGCTTTCTATAGGTAGTAAAGTACTTTCCTCACCTAGATCCTTTAGGTTCATAGATGCTTGGTTCAATAGGGATGATTTCCTTCCATTGGTTAAAAATGACTGGATTCTCCCATTGACTGAAACAGGCATGATTGCTTTTTTCTTAAAACTGAGAAGGCTAAAGCTGACAATCAAGACCTGGAATAAGCTAGTTTTTGGAAACATTGATAATAATGTTGTCCAATCTGCTGAAGCTGTGAGGTTGCAAGAGATTGTTGTTGACCTTGATAATTCAACCAATGAAGAAATCAAGTTAAACAGACTAAAAACTTTACACCTGAGAGCCATCAAAGAGCAGACTAAGTTATGGAAACAAAAATCTAGAATGAAATGGCTTAAGGATGGGGATGAAAATTCAAAATATTTTCATCACTCAGTTAGAGAAAAAAGATGTGGATTGAGTATCACCAAGATAAAAAATTCCAATGGAATCTGGCTAGACAATATTTCAGATATTGAAACTGAGGCTGTTAATTTTTTTACAGACCTCCTATCTGAACCACACTGCCCTTTAAATGTTCTTTTCCATGACCATTTTATTAGCCAGATCCCCACATTAATTTCCACAGAGGATAACAATCAACTCATCAGACCTGTAACACTTGAAGAATTAAAAACTACTGTTTTTAGTCTCAACAAAAATAGTAGCCCAGGTCCTGATGGTTTTTCCTCTAAATTCTTCATAAAATGTTGGGATATAATTAAGGGTGATCTCCTTCTTGCTGTGCAAGATTTTATGAGTTCATCCTCAATTCCAGTAGGTATTTCATCCATATGGATTACCTTAATCCCTAAAAAGGATACAGTTACAAATTTCCAGGATTTTAGGCCTATTAGCTTGTCTAATTGTAGTAACAAAATTTTTTCCAAACTACTCATGGAGAGATTGAAACCATACATGCATAAAATTATATCTCCCCATCAATCTGCCTTTATGAAGTCTAGAGATATCTTTGATAATGTTTTATATGTTAAAGAGCTGGTTAGATTTCTTGATAGGAAAGTTAGGACCCCTAACTGTATTATTAAGTTGGATCTGATGAAAGCCTTTGATAGAGTATACTGGAGCTACCTTAATACAATTTTACTCCATTTTGGCTTTCATGGTAGTTTTGTACACTGTGTTATGAAGAATCTGAGAGATGCCCATTTTTCTGTGCTAATAAATGGTAAACCAAATGGTTTTTTTAAGCCTACTAGAGGCATTAAACAGGGTGATCCTCTATCACCATTTCTGTTTAATATTTTTTCCGAGTGTTTTACAAGGAGCCTTGCTTATGTTTTTGCTACAGGCAGATTAGAATACTATGACATTCCCAGAGGTCCTGAACCAATTTCCCATTTGAGCTATGCTGATGACACAATTATCTTTTTAAAGGCATCAAAACAACATTTGAAAAAAATAAAGGCCTTTTTAGTTATCTTTGAGCAGACCACTGGTCAGAAGATTAACTTTGATAAGAGTGATTTTTACCTTGGGAAATATGCTTCAAATTTCAAAATTAGACAGGTTAAAGATACTCTAGGAATGAAACAAGGGAAAATGCCTTTTATTTATTTAGGTGTGCCTATTTTCTCTAGTAGAGCTCTAATTTCTCATTTTCAGCCCCTTATACAGAGAATTGAAAATAGGTTGAACAATTGGAAAAACAAATGGCTTTCTACAGGTGGAAAGATCACTCTGATTCAATCTTGTATATACTCAATTCCTCAGCACATCTGGAGTGTTCTGAAGCCTTCAGTAGCAGTGATCAGAAAAATTGAAAAGTTGTTGTCCCTTTTCTTTTGGGGAGAAACAGAACTGAAAGCGAAGAAAGTTTGGAGAAAGTGGAGAGACCTTTGCTACCCAGTTGCTGAAAATGGCATAGGAATCAGATCAATTCAGACTATTGTCAAGGCTTGCTCTATTAAAATCTGGTGGAAGTTTCAACTTAACACATCTCTCTGATCTCAATTCATCTGGAATTTACCACACTCCTATAAAACATCCCCTGTTTGCAAGAGAATTTTCCAGATCAACTCCAGTGCTGAACAGTATACAAGAGTTCTCATTGGCAATGGGGCTTGTAATTTCTGGTCCTCTAACTGGACTGGAAGGGGTCCACTGATAGATTTTATTACTCCTGATGCTACTAAAATTCCTCTTACATGTTCTGTTCAGGAATTTCTATCCAACAGAGGTATATTTTCCACTTCCCTCATTTCACTGCCTTCTGACATTTTCCATACATTGCAGACATCAACTATTGATGCAGAAAGAGCAGACAAATTAATTTGGAAGCCTGGCTTCAATGGAGATTTTAGCTTTAAATCTGCCTATGAAACACTCAGAATGAGAAGGGGTACTTCTAACTCCATCAGCAAAGCCTGGAATATGAGAATTCAAAAAAAGATAAGTGTTTTTATGTGGAAGCTTATTAACACATTCTTACCTTTTCCTGATGTTTTGAGTAAAATGGGTTTTCATCTCCCCTCCAAATGCCCATTCTGCAACACTTTTGACACAGTTGAACACTGTTTCAACCAGTGTACTTTGGCTGTATCTATGTGGTCATTCTTTCACCAAACTGTTGGTATTGCTGACCCTATTTTCAACTCATTGTGGGACAGGTTATCTTACTACTGGTTTTATATTGGTAGATCTAAACTTCACAATAGTCTTTTTTGTATCATGCCTGCTATTATCTGTTGGCACATCTGGAAGGCAAGAAACTCATATCTTTTTGAAAATATAAGTCCTTACCCTAATACTTTGAAACAATCTATCAAGGACTATGTTTTTAATATCTTTACAGTGAAGCCAATATACACTAGGTCACCATATGATATTGACATTGCAAATCTGGGCTTCCTCCCTATTCATACTAGACCACCCCAGCCTCAAATCTCTACAATTACATGGTCCCCTCCAGTTGGTTGTTTCAAAATTAATGTTGATGCCTCCTGGCTTCCTCCTAATAGAACTGGAATTGGTGTGATAGTTAGGGATTTTGATGGCACTCTTATATCTGCATACTCTGGATTCTGCTCTTCTGTTACTTCTTTGAAGGGTGAGATCCTAGCAATTCAGAAAGGTTTTGAGATTGGAACTTCACTCCAATACCCATTCCTAATTGAAACAGACTGCATGATGGCAATGCAAGCTATTCAGGACCCTAACAAGGCCCCATGGACTATATATCATCTTGTCTGCTCTATTAACAGCCTTGGAGCATCAAAAATTATCCACAACTTCAGACAAGCTAACCAGGTGGCTGATGCACTGGCAAAACTGGGGAACTCATCTGGTATTGACAGGCTGCCGTCCTTCCATCAATGCCCTCAAAAAATACAAGGTTTGATCCTACTTGATAAACTCAACTGTCCCACTTTAAGGATCTCCAGTATGGATGCTACTGAATAGTTGTTTTAACATTTTTTGCAAGGTCTGGATTACAGCTTTCAGCTTTCACATGGATCCAGACATACTCTTCAATGCAGAACCTTAGAATTTAGATTTTTTACTAAGCTTTCTGGGTACCGCTTTGTGTTTTGCTCGCAATTCACTAATAGGTTTCTTGAAATCTTAGTAGAACTCATTCTTTTGTATAGTGGAGTGTACATACCTCCATCCTAGATCATTCTTTTGGGAGCTATATGCTTCATAGGGCTTTATGCTCCTCTTGTAACCTTCCTTGAAAGGAACCTTATTGCCAATATTTTTTGGTGTTTCGTGGTTCAGGGAGCCAATAAAAATCCCTCCACTTTTAAAAGTGATTTAATTTTTTTTAAAAAAATGATCACATTATTCGATAGCAAAATTAAATAAATTTAATTAACGACTGTTACCTTATATTCTCCTGTTAGAAAGACGGGAAAGAAGATGGTAGAACGGAAGAGGGGATTCGACCTAGGTTTTAACTGGAGTTTTTATAAATTATGATAAATTTGTGAAAATTTTCATTCATCCCAAACTCCAACTCTTAGTTGAGCCGCTGCTTTCGTGTTCCACCGAATTTTTGGTAAACTCAACTGAAAATCAATACAGTGAAATATAGAATAAGCATAACTAAATTATTCTAATTTTTACCAAAAAAATGTTTTTTGTAAGAACTCATATGATATACTAAGAAAACGCGGGCAAAGTGTATATTTGACCATCAATTATTTTTAAGTTTAACTATTACAATAGTTAACAAACTTTTATATCGTATAAATATTATGATATAGTACTTATTCAGTTATATCTAAAATTTAACTATTACAATAGTTAACAAACTTTTATATCGTATAAATATTATGATATAGTACTTATTCAGTTGTATCTAAAATTTCTTACTTTTATTTTTAGTTCATTTCAATTACAATTTCTTACTTTCATTTTATACTCCGTAAAGAGAATAAGAGAAAAAGAAACTTTTACTCTTAATATTTTAGAGTTAGGAGTACCCTCTATCTAAGTGCAAAGTGTACACTTCTTATTTGGAAGTCAAATTGTAAAGTTATCTTTTATTGTAAACTTTTTTCTTAAACTTAACATCATATATTCACTTATTTCGTTAAGTTTAATTTAATTAATTCAATTTTCATTTTCTTACTGTAATTTTCATTGGATATTTATGAAACTAGATAGTTACAGATACTATTTCTATTTGACCAAACTATTTTGTAATTAAAGTTAGTAGCATGTATTAGTAGTCATGTCGTACTGTTGTACAAGTAGGCATATAGGATTATAGGCACACGCAACTATGACTCCATGACCATGAAAGTACTATATATTGAGGCAACTAGGCTAGTGGAATTTTCACGTCTGCTTGCACCCTCATTTTCTCTTTCCTGTAGTACTCATAGTTGAATCAAGAAAAGTCATGGCTTGTGCTCCTACTTCCAGTTCAGTCACTCTGAAGTTGCTGGTGGACACCAAAGGGCAGAAGGTTCTTTTCGCCGAGGCGGACAAAAATGCCATAGACTTCTTGTTTCACATTCTGACTCTTCCGATGAGCACCGTCATCAGGCTTCTCTCCAAGCAGAAAATGGTGGGTTGCATTGCCAATCTCTACAAGAGCATCGAGGATCTGAACGATACCTACATTCAGACGAACCAGACTAAAGATGCTCTTCTCAAGCCCCTCGCATCTGCTGGATTCTCAAGCCCCCTGTTAGCCCTACCACAAAGTTCTCAGAGCCAAAAGAAATTCTATAGGTGCAGCAACTACTGCTATCGGTACAGTGATGTGAATGGTATTCGGTGTTCCAGCTGCAACAGTGCTATGTCTATGGAGATGACATACGTTGCGCCTCCTGCAACCGAAACTAGCACCAACAATGCAGCTGGGTTTGTGAAGGGCGTGGTGACGTATATGGTGATGGATGACCTGGTGGTGCAGCCGATGTCGACCATCTCAAGCATCACTATGCTCAATGAAATTTCTACCGATCAGTTTCACAAAATTCTTAACTAATCTTTCTATTCTAGTACGTATGTTTAAACATGAGCCAGAGTTTAAACACTAAAAGAAAGAACACCATAAATGATTACGCAGTTCGGTGAAACACACCTACTCTGCGGGGCGTTAATCCAGTTCAGAATTAATTCACTAGTACGAAAGATTACAGTACAAGATGTTTAAATTTCAATACTTATCTTTCTACTCTCCTTGTGAATTTGCAAGCTCCCATTGCTACCGATTCGCCTTGATCGAACTCCCTCCGATCTCAACCTTGTTGACGCTAAATCTCTTCTTCCCGAAAAATTAAGGTGTATGATTCTGAACTTGAAACCACGATCAATGACCTGTTGACGCGATCGACTCAGCACTGCTCCAACAAAGCTATTCTGGATGCAGAATACTTTCTCTTGAGTTCGATACTTCTTCTCGCAGCTTGCGTCTCTAATTATAGCTCCATGCTGTGCTCCCGTGTTGATATTCTCTGTACTTCAATCACGGTATTGCTGATCTTCTCATCTAGCTAATCACAGCTGTAATTAGTCTCTTAGCTATATTTACTTCTATAGCTATACTGTAGAAAATATAATCTTTCTTTATTTAAGACTAATCCTAACTAAAATACAACTCTATCATATATCTAATCAGATCGGAACTTTATATCTCTTCAAATATCATCTTTGATTCGCTCGAATATCTTCTTTGATCGCACACAAGTTGTACTTCATCACAATCACTGTTGCTCAGTTTCTGTTTCTGCTGGAGTAAGTGTTTAAACATACAACATCAGTATGTTTAAACACAGTGACTTCTACAAAATAGCCAACAATATCGTCCTGAAAAATCTGGACTCTTCAATATCCCCCTTTGGCATTTTGTGGAACCAAACCAACTTTTAGGACTTCATATTCGATGTCATAAACTCCCAGAACACATGACAACGATTTTGAACTATCAAAGAAGTTTAAATTTCTCCCCCTGGGGCCATGAACATGCCAAAGTAACCTAAACTGTAAAGTCATCACAGTACTGGAGTATCAACCAGTGGCTCCCCCTGTCTTCGATCTCATCATCAATACAAGCTTTAATAAACTCCCTTTTCAGCCCAGGTCTAAACACTTCCAGTTTAGCCAATTAACTCTCCAGTCCAGTACACACAAGCCATCAGAAAAACAGTCATCACATTTTCTGATGTTTAAACATCACAGACTTCCTACATCCTACCTTTTTTTTTTTTTCTTTTCTTTGTTTTTTTTACTAAAAAACAAAAACGAAAAATGCTAAAATAAAGCAAAAGAAATACCTCATCCACGACACACACCTAAGTGTTTTCTGAAGGACTCGACCACTACACCATCAACAGTTTTAACTTTGGCAGTTGACAAAGTGACAGATGTATGTGTCTCTCTATGCTCTTCTTCATCCTTCAATCCTTCGAAGTGAAGATCACAAAATATGGGATGTGCTGACTTTGGGAACGGTGTTATGGGATGTTTTGATTTAGGCACCCATACCTTTCTGACTGTTCTTGATTGAGGAACCTGAGAGATGTTAAAACATGGAGCAGGTTGTCTTTCCTGGACGATGTTTAAACATGGAGCAGTGTGTTTTCCCTTCATTGTATCTCTGAGAAGCTTGAAACATCTGTTCTTGACATGCCCGTATACCTTGCAATGGCTGCACTTCCGTACTCTTTTCTTTCTAAACTTAACATATGATGAAACACTATTAGTTTCATAGTGAACATCCGTGGACGTACTTGAAAACCTTGAAGGGCTCTCATAACCTAAGCCGTGACGTGAAATCTGTCCCATGGCAAGAATCTCATCCAACTTGGCTTTCCCAGTATTCAAGCGGTGAATTGCAGTTTCAGAATGTTCAGCTCTCTCAGTCATCTCCTTCAACTTAAGATTCAACACCTCATTTTCTTGCTTAGATTTCTCCAATGTTGAACTTGTATATTTTTCTTTGGCTAATAAAAGATTATTCTCCTTCGCCAACCTTCTATTAGCTTCTGGAACTTCTAGCCATTTCTCATTCATCTCAGCATAAGTCACCCGAATATTATTTTCACTAACACTTCCTTCATCACCACTTGAGGAATATTCTGCAATTCTCTCCTTCATGTTGTAACATCGTGGAATGTTTACACATCCAGACGACTCTTCAACTCTAGCTCCAAATGCTACGAAATTGCTGGTGAATTCCTCATTGTCATCCTCATCATTATCATCTTCACTCCATGTAGAGACATAAGCTTTTTCTTGCCTTCTCTTAGCTGTTGGACATTCTGACTGAATGTGACCATATCCTTCACATTCTCTACATTGAATTCTATCCAAATTCTTGACATGTCCAGCTTGATTCTTGAAATTTTGCTGTTGTTGACTTTGATCTACTCTTTGTCCTCCATTATCTCTGGAATTCTGAAAACGAGTTCTGGATGAACGTGGTACTATACTCTTGAAAGCTAAATTCTTCTCAGCTTTATCAACTGAATCGAGCCCCATCTCATATGTTTGCAAAGATCCCATCAATTGATCCAACGTCATAGTATTCAAATCTTGAGCTTCATCAATTGCTGTAACTTTGTTACCAAACTTTTTAGACACTGACCTCATAACTTTCTTCACCAACTTAGATTCCTTATACTTCTTTCCCAACTGAAAAGTCCTGTTTGCAATATCCTTGATCTTACTAATGAATTCAGCAATTGTTTCATCCTCTCTCATCATTATGTGTTAAAACTGTGAGGTTAACTGCTGGAGTTTTGATTCACGAACTTTTGTTGTTCCTTCGTGTACAGTTTGTAGAGCATCCCATGCTTCCTTAGCTGTCTCACACATAGAGATCAATTTGAACTGATCATCATTCACAGCAGTAAAGATGGCATTAACAGCTTTCGAATGTGCCAGACAAGCTTTCTTTTCGTCTGGAGAATATGAGGATTCTGCCTTAAGCTCCGGTTCCTTTGTGCTTGATGCTTCAACTGCCACTTTCGGTGCTTCCCACTTGTTCTCAACATAGTACCATGCCTGCTCATCCAGTGACTTGATGAACGCCTTCATGCGTGTCTTCCAGTAAGTGTAGTTTGATCCTTCCAGCATTGGTGGTCGCGTGATTGATGCCCAGTCTCTTGTCGCCATTTGTAAACCCAATCTGATCTCACTCTCCTCGTTAAAGGAAACAGCAAGTGCCTTGCTCTGATACCAATTGAAATTTCTACCGATCAGTTTCACAAAATTCTTAACTAATCTTTCTATTCTAGTACGTATGTTTAAACATGAGCCAGAATTTAAACACTAAAAGAAAGAACACCATAAATGATTACGCAGTTCGGTGAAACACACCTACTCTGCGGGGCGTTAACCCTGTTCAGAATTAATTCACTAGTACGAAAGATTACAGTACAAGATGTTTAAACTTCAATACTTATCTTTCTACTCTCCTTGTGAATTTGCAAGCTCCCCTTGCTACCGATTCGCCTTGATCGAACTCCCTCCGATCTCAACCTCGTTGACGCTGAATCTCTTCCTCCCGAAGAATTAAGGTGTATGATTCTGAATTTGAAACCACGATCAATGACCTGTTGACGCGATCGACTCAGCACTGCTCCAACAAAGCTATTCTGAATGCAGAATACTTTCTCTTGAGTTCGATACTTCTTCTCGCAGCTTGCGTCTCTATTTATAGCTCCATGTTGTGCTGCCGTGTTGATATTCTCTGTACTTCAATCACGGTATTGCTGATCTTCTCATCTAGTTAATCACAGCTGCAATTAGTCTCCTAGCTATATTTACTTCTATAACTATACTGTAGGAAATATAATCTTTTCTTATTTAAGACTAATCCTAACTAAAATACAACTCTATCATATATCTAATCAGATCGGAGCTGAATATCTCTTCAAATATTATTTTTGATTCGCTCGAATATCTTCTTTGATCGCACACAAGTTGTACTTCATCACAATCACTGTTGCTCAGTTTCTGTTTCTGCTGGAGCAAGTGTTTAAACATACAATATCAGTATGTTTAAACATAGTGACTTTTACAAAATAGCCAACAATATCGTACTGAAACTTCTGGACTCTTCACTCAACAAGTTCAACATCAAGGAAGTTGGAGCTCTCGAAGAGAAGGTTGTCGATCTGGGAATCAATGAGGTAAAGTATGTTGCAAGTTTGATTTGTTTTATCAATTAATTAACATCAATTTCTGTATTGCTTGTTTATGCATATGGGTCATTTCTTACTTGTCTGTAGGCCTTGAATTTGCTGAAAGCATCACTGGCATCCAAGGCTGTGCTCACTACTCTCTTCTTGAAGAAATCTGGAAACTGAATCTGCTACTGGAATATCTTGGCCGTGGCGGTGGTCTTTTCTTTGCCCGTACTAGTAATTAGTAGGTAATATTTTCACGAGGATGTATTTTGAATTCTGGACTTGTTCGGGCAGTTAAGCATGTTTGTTGTAATCTGGACTGGTGCATATGGGTGCATTTTGTTCGTCATGTGTGAAAAGACGAATGCTTTTGTTCTGTTGCAATATTTTCAACGTTTTAATTCCGTTAAAATTCGTATTCGGCGTATGATTTTCTTTTCTTTCTGAACTAATAAGAATCTCTTATGTTCACAGAGTCCTGTTTTGTAATAAAAGCTTCTTTAATTCCTACACAATGAATGGAAATAAACTAAAGTAAAATTTAATATACTAAAAACAACAATAATATGATTAAATTGAACTTCAGTTGATCAACTTACATTTATTTCACAATTGAAATGAATTGGTCCGAAAAGTTCAACAAATCAATATTGTTCAATTTCGTCATTTTCATAAATAATATTAAACTAGATGATACCCATACTCATGCACGGCATATTTTTAATTTTTATTTTCATTTTCAATCTCAATTTTTTATATTTTATATAAAATATTATGTAGAAATTTTTGGTATTAATTATAACATGTTTTTCTCTCGTTGGACAATTATTATTAGCATGTGTTTATTAAATATATATTTTTGTCAAACCATATTTATATTTATTAAAACATAGAACTAATAACTTGTTTTTGCTAAAGAGTGGGCATATCCCACCTTAGTTCTATCAACGTTAGTTACATTTATTTGTTAAATATATTACGTAGTAAGTAGTTAAATAAAAATACAAATGGTCGGTATGGTCCTTTGCTGCGGCTCCTTCCTCAGTGTGGTCCTTCAAAGGTTCTGATTATGCACATGGAAAAGAGAAATCCATGCAATATAATTTGAGAAAATTTCTAACAAAAATAAAAATACAAAAGGAATGCAGAGGTAATACCAAGCCAGACTATTCAACGACCTCAATCTCAAGATCTGACATTGTAAGGATTCCGCAACTGATTCAACAACCGCATCCCTTCACCCTCCTTTCTCCATTGTTTGCGGGAAACCCTACAGATTTAATACAGGAGAATCATAGAGTCAAATGAGAGTAGCAAATATGACAGAACATAACAGAAAGCAACAAAAAAAAAAAAAAAAGAGCCAAGCCTCCCTCTCAGCCGCTCACGATTATCAAACATCAAACATGATTTTTTGGGTCATTGTAAAAATAAGATTGCTGAACCAATAGACACCCCTGCAAAAGTGAGGATTAATTAAATTCACACTACTACATATTGAACATTCAAACACATAGAAATGCATGCTTCATCATACTCAGAAACAAAACATCAGTAGAGTAGTATTAGATCCCCTGGTCAACGCAGTTACCTTTCCAAGTGCTCCCCATCACCCAATCACATACAGTATCAAGCTGCCATCAAGTTCCCTTTGCACTTCGTTTCGCAAGAGTTCCTAATCCCAAATTTAGGGATTCTAAAACTGTCAGGGCTCTTGCTCTCATTTTGGTAAAGCAATTGAGACTCGTTGATCAATCAGTTGCCTTCTAAATTCATTTTCAGGGCAGGAATTTGTGTCACTAATCACCCTTCAACAACATATAAACAAAGAGCCATTGTGGTCAGAAATAAAAAAAAAACCAATAGTCAAACAAAGCAACATTAGTAATAAATTCGAAATAGTAACCAACATGTTATGCAACTTAAAGAGGAGCACTTGTTAGTTGCATTTATCGGTTCATCATCACATCGACTTCTCATGTACGCAGCAACATCATAAATAGGAAAACTCAGTCAATTATAATATTTACATAAAATTAACGTCGTAATAAGACATTATGGAAACAGAAAAATGCATGGACAATGCCAAACAAACAGAGCTTTTCTAGATAAAAATTACACTTGAATAAACTTTAGAAATTAATCGGTATTACAATAAAACAGATACAGAAGCAAGCATAGGCTAAACCTATTTAACACTTTATTTCAAATTTAGCACGAATTTAGCACGAAATATTGCTACTGAAATCAATTTCTGTAAAAAAAAAAAAGAAAAGGTATATCGGCAACATTTTTCTGCAAGGTGGAACATGTCCAGTCACATTTCAGTCAGAGATTTACATCTCCAAAAATATGAATATGAACACAACGAAGAGTATAGAATCTCCTTGTGTGACATCGATCAAACAACCTATAAGTATGACCACAACATATCAAACAACCTATAACACATTCACTCATATTTTTATGTTAGTACGATAAAAAGTTCTTCCATACATCTCCCGCTCATCTTTACTCTGAAAAGGGCAAAAGAAAATATGAGTGAATGTGTTTTATTATCTCTATTTGCAAAAGTAGGAGAATCTATCTGTTTATTAAAAGTTACTTACCCATTAGCTTGAGAATAAATATTTTCTTACTTAGGAAAAGAACGTTGGGTTCAAATGAGCAGTTGCAGTTATAAAAGACAATAATAACCAAACTGTCCGAGCATGGTTGTTGCACCTTCTCTTCATAAACAATGAAGATTTCAACCTATCCTCATCAAGGATCAATATGATTCAAGAATGAATCATCCCAGTACTACCAAACAATAGGTAGATTCTTCTACATCATTAACCCAATTCTATAATATCTGAAGAAGAGCATATCAACACCTGTGAAATAATATTAAGCATCTTCAATTCTGAGGGTTCATCTGCACCATCCACCACACAAATTAATAACATGAAAATGCTAGCAGTTAGAGAAAATCAAACACATTAAACTTCTAGCAATTAATAGACCACACTGATCTTTCAACTCAAAAGTCAGCCTTTCAGCTCTAAATACAATAAGAGAAGATCAAACTTTCAGATCCTTTTAAAACTGAACTAAGTTTTATGATTCAAAAATCAGTCTTTAAGCTCTAAATACAGTCAGAAAAGATCAAATTTTAAGATCCTTATAAAGAATGCACTAAGTAGCTGAAAATAAAAATAAAACTAAATAGCATATTCTAACCCGAAGTTGCTCCATTCACGCGTTTCTTTTATAAACAGAACACGTTTCTTGTCATTGTCACGCTATGCCCTATAAGAAGAAAGCAATGCAATAAAATTGAAACTCCTCCCAACCATTCAGCAAAATCCACCAAACCAAACATCAGATAAGAAATTATCCAAAAACTAAAGCATCATGCAACATTAACTATATAAATTAGCTGAAACATCATGCAAAAAGAAGAAGTAAAAAACTTAATGTGGGAGTAAACATTCACAAACAATATATGGTATTCTGGACAATTTAGTCCTCCTAAAACAAAACAGAAAGCAAAGATATATATTACTTATCTGGTAAAAAATGATTAATATTTTAAAACAACACAAGCTGATTTACATATCTGAAACAAAAACGAAGTTCATGGTTCCCAACTCTGATATATCAAATATGTAGTTTCAAACTATTAAAAAAACATAAACATAGCATCAAATTATATAAAAAAGAATGAAGCTTTACCTCATGGGCAAAATCCCAACCGAGCCAGGAGCACCTTCTTAAACGACTCTGATTCTTCCAGGAAAAAATCCTCTGTCGTACTCTTTTCAGTTGGCCTGGCTTCTTGGCCGATGAATCCACCTTCGTAAAAGTGCACAATACTAAAAAATTAATTGAGAGATGGTAGCTTCTAGAAAATTCAAGATAATGAAAAATTAGTTACACATGAAGCATGAAATATGGAGTTTGAATCATACCGGTTATCATGAATGAGATGACAGTGATGGTTCTATCATCGGTAATCTTCAACGACACTACTCTCTTTGAACTGCATAATGAGAGCCCACAGTAACATGGTAATTAGTTATATACTTTTTGAAGAAATCAATCAAACCCTAAAACATAGTCAAAAGAGATCATACCTTTTTGCGAAGAATGTAGCTCTGAATTCTGTTCTGTTCATCTGCTTAACCTTAATCATCAAAACAGAACAAAATTTCATTAAAGAAGACCCAAAATACAACGAAAAAAAGAGGAGAGGACAGAGTAGAGGGTTTGATAGATAGAGTTAGGATTTATCAATACATAACGAAAAAGAAAGGGAAAAAAAAGGTTACGGGTGGTGGCATCATATCAACATCTTTGTCGCCGACCTTGAAATTCTCGACATTGGAAGCGAGCTTGGTCACTTCTCCGGCGGGTGTCTGAAATTGAAATCAAACCATAATAATCAGCATCACAAATCAAGCAAAAAACATTGATCTCAAGCAACTCACAAAGCTTAAAGGGAATTTCGAGGGGAGGAAAGGGCCGGCCTACGTATGAATCGGCTAAGCCGTTTCGCCTTGTTCTCAACTATGGCCGCCGCCTCAACATCGCGTCTTTCATCTCTCCAAACTCCACAGCCAGATCCACCTGATTAAACTCCGTGAAATATGAGATGCGTACAACGGCGAAATCTCCGGTGCCAGCCACTGCAGAGCTTTCCCACTTTCTTATCACCGTCGATGATCGGATACTTCTTCTCGAATCTCCCGTCACCAGAAAATTCCATAAATCGCCTGCGTCGCCGAAGGAGAAGTACAACTTCGATATGGGCTCAATAGGAAGATTGAATATGAATATGAATATGGAAAGGAATCTGGAGAGTCATGTGCTTGGAGAACACCAATAAAAGCCGATATTGGGAAAAAGAAAAGTTTTTGAGAAACGGGATTTGAAATTGAATGTTCTGGATAAAATTGGAAAAGTGAAGGGACAGCAGTAAATAAAAGCCGCGTGAAGCGAAAAATAAAAAGATGAAATACGTGCCATTTTTAGGAAGACTTTAAAAGCTGATGTGGCGAAAAGATAGAAGGCTTTTGAAAGCTGACATGGCGTAAGGAGAGAGTGTTTCACTTTTCAAGGAGTTGCTGTTTTAATAGTATAGATAGATTTTTACTAATTAAATAAATTAAAACTGAATTTAACTGAATTAAAATTTAAGGGTGTGTTTGGTTGGAGAGAATTTTGAGAGTCTGGATTTTGTTTGAGATTTTGTAAGTCTGGATTTGCTAAAACCTTGTTTGGTTGTTTGAAATTTTGTAAGTGTGAAACAAAAACCTTGTTTGGTTGGAGTGAATTTTGAAAGTTTATATCAAAAATCTTGTTTTGACTTTGCTTTTTGCAAAAACTGAATTTCGTAAGGTAAAATTTGAATTTTGTAAGACCAAACCTGGACTTTCCACAATTGTGAAACCAAACAAGATTTTACAAAATTGAATTTGGAAAGTCCAAATTTTGCAAAATCTTGCCAAACCAAATGCACACTAAGACCATCTCTAATGGATTTCCTCTATTTTTCAGCTAGTTCAATTATTTTTACAGTTGGTACAGTGTATTCACTCCAATGGTTCAATTCTAAATTTTCCTCTAAAATAATATTCCTTTATGTCATGAATACTAAATTATTATCTTTTTAATTCTTTATTACATTGCAAACTTATATCACTTTACCTTGCATCATATTTTATTTAATTGTAATATAAAATATGAATACAAAAATTATCTATAGTAAAATTATTTATTTCTCATTCCGATGCAGTGTAATTTTATTTTTTTGAATAATATATGTTCGTATCATGAAACATAACAAAATAATATAACAAATATATAAAAATAAAAAAATAAAAAAATAAACGAATTAAAATTAAAAAATAGAAACCAATACAGTAAACATGATTAATTATGGTATAATTAACTTAAATAGAAAAAAGACAAAATATGAAACGGGACATTCAGACATCTTAAAAAAAAAAAAAAACATCTTAAAAAGAAGGATAGGTGAAAGGAAAAAAAGGCAGAAAATGAGGACACGGGCCAAATAAAAGGAATAAAAAATAGAAAAAAAGGATTTGGCGCAGGAACCAGTCGCTTGTATATATAATGATGGCCTATTCACTCTGTAAATCAACGCTATTTTACGGTTTCATCGGAGGCAAAACCATTGCCACAACGGAAAGATAGCGTCTCCAGTGGAGAACCTCTAAAAGTATTGAATATAACTAGGTGAGGCACACCGCACAAAGTGCGGTGTATGAAATTTCATTTTATATTTTTTCTCGTAAAAATTAAACTTTTCTTAATTCCTAGTTTGTATATCTTGTATTAATTTTTTTCTTAGTTTTATTTATTGGTAATTATAGATACAGTCCAATATTACTTTTGCAGTATTTATATTTAAATTCCTGATATACCTTCATTTATGAGAACCACATTTACTTTTGAATAAATAGTGAGGGTATTAATGACACTGCATGAATAAATACGGATTGCATAAGTAAATATTGGATTACATATAACAATGCCTTTTTATTTGATGAAATATAATGTATTTCTAATAGATCATTAATGTAAAGTATTATTATATGTGGATTTTGTATAAAGAGTTCATTCACTATTTTTATCAAATAGAATTTTAGATTAAAATATAAAAAATATGTAAAAAAATATATAAGTATAAAAGTATACATTGCAACGATCATAATGAGATCATACATGATAATATTTAAATTCAGACATTTATAATGTACTAAAACCTAAAATAGAGAAACCATTTAAAATTGATAGAGTCGATACAAAAGATTACAAATAACATAAGTTTTATTTTCTATTCTGTAGTAGAATTTAGAGATATACTTGAACTTGCTCTAATCATGAAAACGGATTCTTACATCATTTATAATTTTATAAAACCATAATGGGAAGATATGCCAATACATTGGGCCTAACTAATTATAAAATTTAACTTAGTTTTCATCAAAATTGAATTCTAATTTTAAGTGCAGTTGTACCAAAAGTTATTGATAAATCTCAAATTTGTGAAATTCAGGGGTCATATAATAATTTCACTTAATTAGAGGGAGGTACTTAGCAAATCACCCAAACCAAATGGATAACCCTTTCCAACATTAATTTCAGTCCCCGCTCCTCCGGCTCAACTGGTCCGACAGCACCACCAAACACCATCTCCGTCCTCCAAAAAAACCGGCCGGTTCAACATCCCACCCTGCCCCCTCAAAAGCACACAACAATCCTTATTGTCTGCAGACTATAGCTCAAACAGACTTTATTACCTAAGGTAATTTCGATTTTTATTTACTGTTTATTGAATGTATATGTGTAAATGAACTTTGAAATTGGATTAAATTGTCACTGAGTTGCATTTGAAGCTTCTGATGTGTTTCATCCTGTTTGCATCTGGTCAAGTATATAGTTTAAAGTTTCATTCTTCATGCTGGAAAGAGTTCATTAATAGTGTTTTTACCTATGATAATGGTTATATTTTATGCATTTCAGTTAGCTTGATTTGGATCATGTGTAACTGTTTCTGTTATTGAGAATGAGGACCGAATACTTTACTGTTTCATATCGAATATGGAGTGTTTTTATTATTGTGATGATGAAAGAGGGCATTTGGATTATCTGTAACTGTTTCTGTTATTTAGGATCAGGACCGAATGCTTTACTGTTTGATATCGAATGTGACGTATTTTTTTTTTATTATATTGTAATGATGAAGGAGGGCATTTGGATTATGTGTAACTGCTTCTGTTATTGAGGATCAGGACCGAATGCTTTACTGTTTGCTATCGAATGTGACGTGTTTTTTTTATATTGTGATGATGAAGGAAGGCAGTATGGAGGTAATGATTAAGAAGTACCAGCAGAAGTTCAGGAAGGCAAAGGAGGAGATGGGGCGGTGGGATGAGTTCCAAACTCGATTGCTTTTGCAATTCACCAACGCGGCGGCTGTTATAGGGAGGGTGCAACTGCTTCAAGATTCAAAAAACTCTGACGCGTTGAAGTGCATTGAGGGCATCGAAGATGCTGTCTTGGCTAGGCAGATGGAATCGCTGCAGGTCATTCTGCGCTCCATGAAGAAGACTCTGTGAGTGTTTCTTTTAACTGATAAGATCTGTCTACGATGAGCAAATGTCAGTGCTTTCATGTGATGGTGAATAAATATCATTGCTTTCATATGATGATGAACAAATATCAATGCTTTCATATGATGTTGAACAAGCATGAATGCTGTCTCATCACGTCTTTAAATAAGTAACCTTGAAATGTATATTTATTTTGCCCGGGTTGGTTTTTGTTGATGTGAACCTAGCAAAATCCACTTAAAAGAGGCAACTCTTATTGAAAAATCAGCTTCATCTCTTTCACATAGTCGAGATGAATGGTGTGGCCACAGGGCAGGACTGTAATAGCTGGCATACTGTCGAAGAGATACTGTATAAAAAGTTGGTAATGACAGATGAGAAACAGGATGATTAGCCTATATAATCCTAGTATATGAGTCTTTTGTCATGGAAATGGAGCATCATGTAATTGCATCAAATGAAATGGTACAATTGATTTACGACTTCCACCGCATATATGTATATTAAACGCAATTTAATCTCTAGTCTTACATCTTTTTGCTGTTTCTTAGGCTCTACCCCCAACGTTCGTTCGTGAGACTGGATGGAATCACAAAGCATTTGCTAATGTGAAAAGAGGAAGCAAAATATACTGCATGAAACTGAACATCTGGGGCAGCACAACAGCTGAAGTTGACAAACGTGGTTCACAGCTGTCCATAGTTGGAGATTGGAACAGTTTTTGCAAGAAGAGACCTAGGGCATTCGGAAATAAAGTTGAACTCACCATCGACTATGAATCCATTATGGACTACAGTCCATACGTCAGTCTGTCAGCTGCCATGGTTTCTCCTGGCGCTAGATGGCTGATGGCACATTATACGCAACCAAATAAATTATGGTCTATACCTTATTTTTTCTTTTTGTTCATATGCTGTAAACAGCATTAGACAACAATATGTACTTCTACCAATATCTTGTAGTTACCAGGTTTCCTATTTTTGTACTAATATCTCTCCTAGTAGTTTTAACTAATGAAAAATAATATATTTCTAAGAGATTAAGAATGTAAGAGTATTATACAAAGTATGGTGATATTGTATGTAAAAGTATGATCACCAACACCGATGGAACTTGAGCCTTCAATCCCAATCCCGCATTCTTCAAGAATCTCTTTAAGAGCAACAAGTTTTGGAGAGTGGTGGATATTAGGAGTTCAGAAGTATTATCAGATCCACCAGAGAAGAGTTTTGACAGAAGGGGTGATAATGTTTGTAGAAATTTTTCACCAAGAACAAGCAATAGGTGGCTGCATAGTTTTAGCAAGTACTGAAGTGCCTGACATACAAGAGGAGAGCAGTTAGACACACTACTGCAACTTGCAGACCAAATGTTGATAATACCTTTGAAATTACCTGGAAAACATGAGTTGAACCTCAGTTTCAAGGTTTTCCTTCTCCGCCTGCATCATCCACCTTTATAATACTTGAAATTTCTTCTTTGACATCTGAACCAGGAAACTGATCATAAAGCTTTAGCTGCAGGGGACTCACTTCGCAGAATCTATCCTAGATAATTTTTTCTGGCAAATCAGACAATGCTTCGCCAATAGTGCAGGAGAAACGACATGACCTATTAAAGATAAAACTATAAGTTCAATAATTCTTTAGAACTCAGAACATTTTATGCACTCAGGTGCAACATAGAGCAAAAGGAATAGTTTACAACAAATGTTACGGTATACTCCCAATACATGTCATAATAAATGAACAGCAGACATGTTTAACTGAAATCCTATATGCCTCAGGCCGTGTGTAGCACTAAGTAGAAGGGAATGAAAAGTCATGACCAACCACATAAACAGACAAACCTCATAAACACATAAACTGAAACTCTTGGTGCCATTGGTAATGTCACCTCATATGCTTCACTAAACAAAAATAAGTTTCCAGGATAGGCGGTGTCTACTCGAAATTCACCAACTATCTATATTTCAATGTTCCTACAACATTTTATAGCTTTGATTTTGTATCATATGCAACTGTACAGTATTATACTAACTATTACATTACTTATCACACTTGCAATTCTATTCGCCTTGATCCTTGTGTTCCCACAAGCACCAACTTCCATGGGATATATCAGGCACTCAATCCCACCCTGGACTTCTGGCCGCCTCAATCCCACCACCATTCTTCAATCTCAAGGAAGCTAATTTCTTATCCCAAATATAGGTCTTGACGTTATGTTCCTAAGGAGACAATTCAATCAGCATAAAATGCAACATGATATCAAAATTTATAAAAAAAAAACAGAACTGAAAGTATACCCGAGCCTAGAACAATGTCTGATGCCCTAAAAATCTTTACAGGCACAATGTAAGAAGGACTGGTCTCCCACAACAATTGTAGGGAGTTGGATCCATTCTTGCATTATATTAAGGCTCCTCAATCTGTCCACACAGTCCAGCAGTGGCCTTATGTGGGTATTGCAGGATGAAACAATCGGTGCTGATGATTGATTTTCATCTTTTTTCATTTTATCAGCACCCATATCTGTTTCAAAAGTAGGTTTTTTTAGAAGAATTGCACAGAAAGTTTTAATTACTTTACATTCCAATGCATACCTTTGCTTTTATAGACACTTTTTTAGTGTGATGAGTTATGCTTCTAGTTGAAGATTATCCTCCATCAATATCACCTAAGATAATTGCCGACAAGATTCATACGTATCTGAATTATTGGGAAAACAAAACATACACATCTGCAGCAAACATCACTAAGTTGGTCATCAACTTCATATATTACTTTTGCCTACACTGCAAAAACTGCCTAAAATACAATTTAAAACTGAGAGACAACACAAATTGGTATGCGATGTCAGGGTGCCAGAAAACTAAGTTATAATAAAACAGGAGCTGGTTGGTTGATCACTGAAAAAATAAATTATGGTGCGTAATATACAATAGTTTACAAGTGGCAGATGACAGTTTCCAGAAAGGAATAGAGATTATGTTGTCATTATCTGTAACCATTATACGATAACTTTGTCTGCAAATAGCAGTGTCGCAACATTGTTTATGGTCATGAGGTGGACTTAAGAATTTATTCAGAGAGACTCATTTACACATGTCAAGAGACTCTGATGCTAACTCTCATCATAGAAGCAATGAAATATGTGTTAACAGATGAGTTGTCAGAATACAGGCATTCTGTGTTTGCAATTGTAGAAAAATGAAGCATTGTTTGAATAAAAGGGATACAAGAGACCACATAGTCCAGTAAAAGGCAAATGAGAATAAAAAAGAGAGGAATTGTTACCGTAAAATCATTTCCCTCGTAAATATCCACATAAGTTATTGGTTAAAACCATCGATTTACCCTACTAAACACATCAATTCCAAGGAAACCATGGCCTCTATCATCCTCTAGGTTTTCGTTTGTGAGGCCAACATCAGCAGGACCAATTGTGTCTGCAATAACAACAAACACAGACACCAACCACGAATAAAGCTTCACACTTGATAACCACAGCTAAGGGAAGAGAAAAAAAAAGCACAGAGAGAAGAAAAGGAATTTGTTGTTTGGCACTGGATACTAATGAAGAAGGTAAACTAATGAGAGTAAAGACATATTTTGATGGTAAATCATTCTTTAGGCTGATTCTTCAATATGGATTAAACATGTTTTATTATGCATCACTTCTCTTTATGTTCAACAGGTATATGGAAATCAGTCTCTGCCTCATATGGTATTCTCTATGCCTCACAGGAAATGCTTACTATGATGTAGGCTTCAGGGTTTCAATTACAACGCTTTATAAATGCATCCACAACAACAGGATCTTGACCAGGAAGCAACTTAACATAGTCACCAACTCCATACTCTATAGACTTCAGAAAAAGAAATCAAGGTCTCAGTTAGAAGCCATCAATCAGCTTAGTCAAAGACCAATAAAAACTACTCTTACACTACATATGACATACTGATGAAGCTGCTTCAAACTCAAGGTGCTACACATCTCTACAGCAACCTTCTCTAGTAAGATCGGAATCAAGCATATCCTTCTGCATATATCTTATATCCGCAGATTAAAGAAGCAACATAATGCTGGATAAATGAAATAGATAATGTATAGTCTCAAAAAAATAGTAAGCAAATCAACATAAGTCCAACTCATTCCAAGAAGTCTCGTATTTGTTCAAGAGTGATAAAAGAACTTACTGATGTTAGTGCACTGTTATGATAATTTGGAGTCCTTAAAGCCTGCTTTCGCCTATTCATCCCAGTCATGCAAACCAAATACAGAATCAAGAGGATATGAAAACACACATTCTATCAACTCTCTCAAGTGATGAGCATAAACAACAGACGAAGGCAAGCGGATTTTACCCTGTCATTACATAGAATCCAAACCTGATCAAAGAAGGAGGTACCATCATTTGTAAAAACTAAAAAGCACCAACTTCCATGGGATCTATCAGACACTCAATCCCACCCTGGACTTCTGGCCGCCTCAATCCCACCAGTGTTCTTCTATCTCATGGAAGCTATTTAATTATTCCAAAAATAGGTCTTGACGTTATGTACCTAAAGAGACAATTCAATCAGCATAAAATGCAACATGATATCAAAATGAATAAACACAAGCAGAACTTAAAGTATACCCCAGCATAGAACAATGTCTGATGCCCTAAAATCTTTACAGGCATAATGTAAAAAGGCGCATCAGCAGCGCCAATGGCCACTTCCATTCTTGTTGACCCCGAATTTACCATCAGAAATCCATGAACCTTCTCGCTTCCTTAAAAATAAGCAAACACGGTACAACTAAATAAAACTAATCTTTTTTTTAAAAAAAATAGGGACACAAATCTTTTTAGTTCAACAAAAAAAAAGAAACAAAATAAGAACTCAACATGACAATGAAATCCATACCAACCAAATGTTTCTAGAATGAATACAAACTATGTACTATCTTACAAAAACTAACCTGGAGGCAATGCTTGACATCAATACTAACCAAGGGCTGGTTTGGAAGATTAAGCATGATGGTTCCATGAAGTGAACTTCCATAATTCTCTGTAACAAAAAGGTTCAACAAAGGTTCTATACATCAGGACCAATTCATGAGACATGATATATCTAAGTTAAGCTAAACATAGCTTCATGAACAAAACCCCAAAAAATATTTATATCAAGCAACTATATGAAAGGTTAATCAGAGCAGTTCCAAAGAAATATCTAACAACTACAAAGAAATAAATTATTAAGAATATGGGCGTCACTCATAAAACAACTACAATAACCTGCATAATTGTTACTTCCTGAATCTGCATTAGAGCAGTGCTTCTACCTCTTTTGAGAGTATCTTTCTCTCCGTTTCCTTAACAACGCTTCTTTCTTCTCAAGTGGCATTGCAGCATATTTTCGACGCCTCTCCTCATTCCGATCCATCTCGTATGGAACAATTCCTCCTTCTACACATCATAAAACGCAAAAGAATAAGGATACATTCAGTTAACATTAAAGTAAAATTATGCAGTAGCAAGAGCCACCACTTTGTCGGGTTTCGTTAGTTCTTTAAGTAGCAGCAGCGGCTGCTGGCCTTTTCATTAGAATTGGCATATTATAAGTTTTCATATCTAGGCTATCACAGAATAACAATGAGTATGGTTCCATTAGTTCTTTTAGATAACTTCCTGGAGGGAACAAAAACACTACTTTACAGGTTCAAACTAACCCTCCAGCAAACATAACAAAAATCAAGCCAGAATAGTGCTACAAGCTAACCTTTTCAACTACTTATATATTCTCTCTGTTGGTAATATTTCCAGATTAAATCTTCCTCTAATGCTAAATCTGCATATCAAACAAAATTCAAATTAATAGTGTTAGACCCCAAAGAAACCAGTGACCTCACGCCCAAATTCAAATTCAATTGCAAGTAATGCACCATCTTTAAAGCAGCATTTTTGTAGGTGATAATTCGTATTACCAGATCAGTTTTTGCTTCAGAGTGGTTACACTTGGGATTCCTTTTATAACTTCAATAACATTTTTGTTTAATACAATGTAGGCACCAGGTAGCTAGAAAGAAAAACATCAATTAGAAGTTCAAAAATTTCTTCTTCAAGTTATAGACATCAACCAATCCATTTTTCTCTTTCTTGAAAAACAAATGAAAAATGAGAAGTTTTTCAACAATATGTACCAGGTTGTATAAACAATAAGGAAGTATGTAGGTGCTGCATTTTTTAATAAGCATGCATAAGAAACTTTACATGCTTGCTCCAGGATTATATTATTTTTAGTGTCCATATATGTTGACTGAAGCATTAAGTGGCTTATATGGTTCGAATGTCTGGTCTGTAAATATGCAATTTTGCATTTGATCTGGTGAAACCTTAATTTGAAACAATTTAGCACATCATTTCAATCTGTAGGTTGTGAATGAAACGACTTCGTCTCAGGTCATAAACAAAAATCACGAGAAGCAAACATGACATAAGGGATTTTTAACAACAGAAGTTTTGACTAACCTTTATAGAACAAGAAAGCTTGTAGCTTGAGAAATGGGAGCAACTGGTTCAGTGTTTGGAAGTAAAATGGGTCTTATTCTTCACTTCAACGGTAACCTGCACACACACAAAAATCAACACTGACTGAAACATTTCATCGAACACTTGACATGCACATAAACAAATAAGCTAGACGGCACTAAACATGTAACAACTCATAAAAACCAGTACTTCTAGAATTTAAGGGCTGCAAAAGCAACCATTGAAAGCACAAATCAAACTAAAAGCTCTTTTAGAAATCCATTTCTAAAAAAAACTGCAAAATTGCTTACTGTGTAGAAGAAGACAAAGGGGAAACATAAACTGATTGAAATTGGGATTCCATCCAACCCATATATATACTACTCTGTGTGTATATTATATACATATTAGTAGGAGAAAGTCGTCACCGACTAACCATTATAGGGTCCCAGGACTGAATGCAGGGTGGAGATGCAAGCCTTCCACCGACCTTCATCATCTAGGGCTCAGATTGTAGACCAATTCCTAGACCAAAAGCAGTAATTCGCGAAAATAACCCTCGAGAGGACGACGATACTCAAATTCTCGAGCATGGAATTTCCGGGCCAAAAACACTGTTCGGTCAGACAAAGTGGGCAGAAAAGAAAGAGAGAAGCTGATGAGAAACGGCATCGTTTTGTTGGAAATTGAGACTATTTTTGACTACATTTTGGCGACCATTGTAGTTACCTCAATGGGGTTTCTACGTTTTTTTGATAAATGTAGACTGAATGAAACTAAAATTCATAAAATCACACTTATTCATAACTGAATTAAAGTGAATAGAACTGAATTTAGATAAATTAAACCGATTTGGACTGAATTATATTGATCGAGACTGAATTATATTGAACTGAAATAAACTGGATTGATTTAAATTTAACTGAAGTGAATTCAATGAATTGAATTGACCTGAAGTAAAATTTTATTTATTGAAAAAAATTAGTTTCACAAACAATTATATTGACCAAATAATATCATAATGGCATTAAATGAATTCTCTCAAATTAGTTAGTTACAACTGAATTGAATTGAATAAATCATATGTACTTAAAGAAGAATCTTATGCATTAAAGTCTTAATTAATCTGATTTAGAGTGAACTGAATTAATTTGATTGAACAGACTAATTTCCTAAGTAACCAGATAGGAAAAAGGATCTTGAAGAAATTAAGAAGGCCCAATCGACCTTAATTCAACCCGAAAGTACTTGATTTGATTTAATAAGTAAGACCTGATTTTTAAATCAATGTGAAAATTAAGGGTGTGTTTGGTTGGGCAAGTTTTTGCAAAACTTGAACTATCCAAGTTCAGTTTTGTAAAATCTTGTTTGGTTCACCAAGTTTCCCAAAATCCAGACTTGCAAAATCCTAAAAACCAATCAAAGATTTTGTTTCATACTCACAAAATCCAACCCAACCAAACAAGGATTTTGCAAAACCAGACTCTCAAAATCCCAAACAAAAACCCAAACTCTCAAAAACCAAAAACAAAAACCAGACTCTCAAAAACCCGACGAACCAAACACACCCTAATGTTTTTCGATAATATATAGAACTGGCATGCATTCTATCCATGGAAAATTATACCATACATTCGACTACGTATCCCCAATATTTTTTAATGTATTTTATATTAGAAAACGTAAATTCTAATATACGTGATTGTGCATTATAAATTTTTAACTTACAATTCCTATAAATAGTATATACGTAATAAAACATGTAAGTTAAGATTGGGGATACGTATACCCGGTGTACAATATATGAACTGTTGATCCATAATCAAATAAGGCTCGACTCTCATCTTAATTATCAGTAGTGTTAATAAAGTGTTAAATAAAACTGAATGCTAATTATGTATAGTCTAACTGTTAGAGTAAATCCCACATCGGAAGCGAAGTGGGTGATTGTTCAGTATATAAGTCTGGTGGGCTACTCCACATATTGTCAATTGATTTTATGATAGAATCTCACTGGGTTTATGTGTCTGTCCATCTCACAGTTTACAGACACAGTGTGGATCACGGTCTGGGTTTCTAAATATGGTACAGAAATATATACAAATCAATCACAATTATTGTCATGATAATTGTGATATTCTATCACTAACCCTATTGGGCAAGTTATATTTCCTTTTGGCATCCATACTTTTAACCTTTGAGTGACATAAGGGTCGTTTGGTAGTAACGTTTTGAAAGCATTTTACATTTTTGTCAAAGATTTATGTTGACTAGTATAAACAGTTATTTCACTTATTTGGTGATATTTTTTTTTTAGAATAGGATGAATATTATTAACCAAACCGGGAGTTTATATTACATAGACTTCTACCTAGTTTAATAGCTAGATTGTGTTCTATCATCAGATGACTCTTATGGATTTTAATCACTCGAAACTCTAACATAAAATTCAACAACAAACCTATACTTGCAACGATACTTTTTGTTTGTAGAGGTGATTTTCCATGATCTATTATCGATTCCGCCAAGATTGCTGAATCTGTGACTATATTAATTCGACGACATCCTTGTCTATATGCAGATCTTAAAGCCCTTCAGCAGGCTTCCGCTTCCGTTTGGAGTGGAGACACAGCTGTGAATAAGTCTTTTCCTTGCGTATGAACATCTTTAGGCCAGCCTGGTTTCCATAATCTCCAACCTCCTGTGCCAAGCAACTCAGCCTTTCAGAAAGATCCATCAAAACTGAGAACACATGCTTCCTGTAACAAATGATCCACCTCCCCAGCTTTAATGTTCTCCAGTGTTATGCTTCTTGCAGCAGATACTCCACCTATGTTTGTGCTCTCATTAGCCTAGTTTGCCGCTGCTCTTGTTCTCCCTCTACCCAACATAATCTGATATTCAACCTTTGCTTGTTCCCAACACCAGTTTGATGGTTGAAGTGCCTGATGGAAAACTTTATGGTTTCTCTGTTTCCATATTTGCCGTAGAATAGCAATAAATTTCATTATCTCCTCCTCTTGTGTATTCAAAATGATGAGTTGAAAGAACCAGCAACTGAAGGAGATACTTGAACTCTGCATTATGATTCCAGCTTCTCTCCAAATTCTTTCTGCCTCAGGACAAGCCAGGAATAGATGAGACTCATCTTCCAGTAGAGATGAACATTTACTGCAGTTACTGTTATCTGAAAGCTTCCTTGTTTGCCTATTCTTTTGTGTAGGTAAACATCCCAAGACTGCCTTCCACAGGAATGTTAACATTTTGTAAGGCACATTTAAATTCCAAAGCTTTGACCAAAATTTCCTGGCTTGTTCTGATAATCTGATGTGATGTGTTCCATTCTGAGATTGACTCATTGCAATATGGTATCCCATTTTTGTGCTATACTCACCATTTGTAGTCCACCTCCAGAAAGGAATATCAGTTTCATTTGAATTTATATGAAGTGCCATGATATGAGGAATTACCTGATTAGGAAAAATATTCCTTATAAGTGGCATCCTCCAAGTATTACTCTGCTGGTCTATCAAATGCTCCACTCTGAGATTAGTGTGGGAGGATACAACTGCAGAATTTTGTATAGGATTTGCAATGGTTGGAATCCGTTTGTCATGGATCTTGATATCTTTGCCATTTGCCACCTTCCATTGCAGATGATTGACTACCGGTTCTGAAGCCCACACTATTGACTTCCATCCCCATGAATCACCATACTCACCACTGTTCTGATAGAATCATTTCTCAAGTATTTGGCCCTGTATGTCTAGCAAAGTAAAGAAGAACCTCCCTTTAAAATGTTCCATGCATGTTTGGCTAGAAGAGCTTTATTTAGACTCACTGTTGACCTGAGGCCTAGACCTCCTTCTAGCTTAGACTTACATAACTGATTCCAAGCCTTCCAATGCACTAATCTCCCGGACAATGATCCTCCCCATATAAATTGAGCTGTCATTGCATCCAACTTCTTTAGAATGCTTACAGGAATTCTAAAAATCCCCACAAGATAGACAGCCAAGGATTGCAGCACATGTTTAGCCAGGGTCAATCTACCTAAAAAGTTTAAGAGCCTGACCTTCCAAGATTCATATTTTTGTTTCACTTTCAAGATTAAAGACTGGAAAATTTGTGACTTCTTTTGATCAAAGATGACAGTGGTTCCTAGATATGTTCCTCCTATACCTTCCTTTTGTATATTCAATCTTTGCCTCATGGACAATTGCATTTGGACTGAGGTGTTAGGACTGAATTTTATAGCACACTTGCCATGATTCAGTTGTTGTCCAGAGAATGTGACATAATCTTTCAAAATGCCTGCCAAGTCCTCCACTGCTTGATATGTGCATTTGATGAACAAAATACAATCATCTGCATACATTATATGTGAAATGACAGGACCCCCTCTTGATACCTGAACTCCCAAGTTTGTATTCTGAAGCAGCTTCTTCTTCAACCATGTAGACATGTATTGCTGACATATGATGAATAAATATGGGGATATGAGACATCCTTGCCTCAGACCATTATTAGGGGAAAAGGTCTGACCAACTTCACCATTAACTTTAATCTGATAAGTGACAGTTTGGACACAAAGCATAATCAGATGTATGAGAGACTGTGGGATTAGTGTATGCCTGAGAGCTGCTTCCAAAAACCTCCATGAAACACTGTCATATGCTTTACTCATATCCAATTTGATTGCAGCCATACCCACTTTGCCTTTACCATGCCTTCTCATATGTTCCATTACTTCATGAGCTAACAATACACTCCCAGAAATATTTCTCCCAGGAACAAAACCATGCTGGTTATTAGAGATTAGAGATTCAATATATTTCTTCAACCTGATTGCTATCATCTTTGCTAAAATTTTAAATATAACATTGCAAAGAGATATAGGTCTGAAATCTGAGGGTGATTTAGGCATCTTTACTTTAGGAATGAGAATGATCTGAGTGCAATTCCAATCCATAGGGAATTCATTACCTTGTGTGATATGAAGGATGGCTGAGGTCACTGAATTTCCCACTATGTTCCAGTATTGCTTGTAAAAGCCAGCTGGAATGCCATCTTCTCCAAGGGCCCCCCAAGATTTCATACATTTTACAGCCTCCCACATATGTGACTTAGTAAATGGAGCACTCAGTTGCTGAATTTGATAAGGAGTGAGTACCTGTTCATTGGCCTGCATGAAGTTCTGAACAGTATCTGAAGGCAATGTTTCAGAATATGATACTTGTGGATAAACATACACCTCCCGAATATGATCATTGAGGATTTGGACTATTTTGGCATTCTCTGTGTTCCACACTCCATTGGCATCTAAAATACCTTGTATAGTATTGATTTGTTTCCTCCTAGTAGCCCACTTATGAAAGAATTTTGTGTTTCTCTCTCCAAATGCCATCTAGTTGAGTTTTGTCCTTTGTTGCCAATACTCAGATTGTCTCTGCTCCAACTCTTTCTTTTGTGCTATTAGGCCTTTGATCTGGTAGTAATTTTGATGAAGACCTGAACCTGATTGTGCTTTCTCTATCTGCTATGATACTTCCTTCAGTCTTTTTTCCATTTGACCAAAGGCTCTCCTGTGCCAGTTACACAAATGAATGAGTGAGACACTGAGTTTGTTGCCCAGAAGCTCCACATCACCCAAATTCCCGTGATCTTGCTGATTCCAAACTCTAGAAATGATCTGACTAGGTGCTTCCATTTGTATTCACATGGCTTCAAATCTTCTAGGACTCCTACTCTTTTTCTGTTGTGACTGTAGCTCAAGTAGTGTAGGTTTGTGATCAGACTCAGTGAAAGGTAAATTATTGACCTTTGCATATAGCCATAAGTTCTCCCACTCTTTATTTGCAAAAGCCTTATCAACCTTTCCAGTATTGTATTAGGTGGATCTTGGTTGTTGGTCCATGTGAACCAAAGTCCTGTGGAGCTTACCTCTTGTAGCTGATGCTTGAAGATGAGGTTATGCAGCTGAGTTTAGTTGAGATGATACTGGAAAGCCTCCTCTCTTGTCTCTCTGATCTAAAATCTGGTTATAATCCCCGATAAGTACAATTGGGAAACTACTGAAGTATTGCAAAGATGATAATACATTCCAAAATGAAGGCCTTTCTGATGCAGATGGTGGTCCATAAACCACTAATAGGCACCATTTCTGGGCATTAGCAGTAGAAACTAAACAAACTAAGTAGTTGCTATGAACTTTCTCAACTACTAAATCTACATAATCGGCCCAAAAGATAGCTAAACCCCCAGATCTACCAGTTGCATCAACTATTCTAGCATTTCTAAAGTAAGAATTTTCCTGCCAACGAGCAAAAGCATTCTCATTGGCCTTCGTTTCTAGCAAACAAAAGATACCAGGGCTATATGTATGCAGCGGATGATTGATCTCAGTGAATGTAGGGGTGTTGTTACAACCCCTACAATTCCACACTATCGTCCTCATGGCTGATTGGGTGGTTGATTTGGTTCAACCACCGGAAAACCTTCTTGAGTGGCCCTTTCTTCAGCCACCTGCAGCAGGGGTAGCCTTCTGGAAGACACCTCCTTCTCACCACTGCTGGTTGAGTCCTCATGCTCCTCCTCCTTGACAATCTCCAGAACATCTTCTAGCTGATCTTCTCCAACATCATCTGATTGGTTCTCTTCCTCATTAGATGAAATGACAATGATGGAATTAGAATTTGGGTCCGCTGCACTTGTCTGTTCCACAACCTCCATGTTAATAGTATGTTTCAGAATGACCCTTCTTCTCTTTGGAGATTGCAATGCTTGATCTCACATTTCCACCATGCTTCCACTGCCTTCAGATCTAGCTCTCTTTCTGCTTTCTTGTAGCCCTCTCTGAATGATTGGTTCTGAAGATGCTCTGTGAATTCCTTTGACATTCTAATTGAGAGTCACCCCCACTGCATTTGTGTGAATTTGATTTGGAGCATCTGTTACTTCCATCTCTTGAGCTGCCACTTCCTCCTACTCCTTAGGCTCTTCTTGATTTCTCACATTTGAAGGATCCTGTTCCTGAGCCTTCTCAGACTGTGTGCTACCGTTGCTGACCTGATGAACTGGTCTTGATGATTGACCAACTTCAAAGTTAGGTCTTTTCCTTCTCAACACAAAATAGGTCCTTCTGCGATTCCTCTTATGCTTACCCTCCTTCTGATCTATCTTCATTTTCTTTTTCCCCTTGCTATCCTCATCCTCCTGTTCTTGTCTGATTCTTTTAGGCCTCCGCTGCCTCCCTATTATTATGGCTGGACCTATGCTCTGTCTGGAAGATTCCAGATCTGATTCGCCAGTAGATGAGTCTGAGTCCTCCCCATCCGAAGAGATCGCCAACACCTCATTCACATTCTCAGTTGAGTGTTTCAGCTACAATACTTGAGGTGTAATTTGTTGGATAGGAGGAATCTCTGAGATGGCACCTTCCCAGCCTGGAATCGTTGACGCTCCATGCATGGTGACTCTCAGCTGCATCATGTCTGGATGTTCTTGTAAAGCAGATGCCATCAATGCAGTTAAAGTCTCCTCAGCTGCTTCCAACTCCCGCAGATCCACTGTAACCCTTTCCATTTCCAGCCTGACTTGATCTTTGATGTCCACCTCCCTTTGCTGAGAAATTGGAGTTTCAATTTGTGGGCCATAAACTTCATTGTCAATTAACATATCTGTCGGTGGGGACGGAGAGTTTGACCGCATCCGTATTGGATTCTCCAATTCCACCCCGAAATAGGGATCAAAAGTCTGATACCGTTGCTGAAACAGATTTCCTTGTATTCCATCACCAATTACTAACCTCATGCCATTACCTGGCTCCACTCTCATAGATATTAGAAATCCTTCCTGTATGTCTCTCTCTCTCTCATGTGTCTATATATGAGCCTCCTTGAATCCATATAATCAGCTGGTACATTGGTGTTTCGGTGTCCCCTTCGATGGTTGTACGCCCTAACATCACCAGCAAACATTTGCCTCCTGGGATCATAGACAATGTTCACCCCCCTTTCAGCAAAATGAGACCTCACCTTATGTTCGATGAACTGGTCCAGCACAACATCACTTTCAATTGGGCAGTTATGCATAAGATGACCAATAACTCCACACCTCCTACAGAATCTATACACCCTCTCATACTGCACATCCACCCAAATTCTTCTATTTTCTGGAGCTAGGACATATTCAAGATCCACATAAAACCCAGTGACCAAAGGCTCCCCCAGAACAATCCACATTGTCGCCCTTAGATAGTTAACATTCATTGCTGGCGGTCGCTCTATCTCAACATCAATCACCTCCCCAGCCATATTCGCAGCCTTAATCGCTGCTATTGGAGCAAAGCACTCCACTGGTAGACCATGTAGCTGCATTCGTACCTTAACCTTTTCAACCTGGACATCTCTTTACACTATCCCTGACCCCCATCTCCTAAAAGCTAACAGTCCCCCTGCCACTGCAAAGGGGCTGCGATGGAGAATCGCCAAAACTTCCTCCCTAGTATCAAAACGAATCACAAACAGATGTTGGAACCTGTGAATTACCTCTGCAGTGACCGACCAGAAATTCCTGAAATACTGATTCAATTCCTCCTCCGTGTACTCCCTATTATCCATCCAATAAGCCAAAAGACAGTTCTGCTCCACCGGCACCGCCTCTTGGATATCCTCTCTCGTGATGGATAGAACACCTCCCCTTCTTGTTGGTCTGGCAATGCTATCGAAATCAACTCCAGCACTGGCAGGTTCTCTGCGTTCCTCTGAATAATCTGACCCCCTAGGTGTAAGGGCCATTTCTGCTTCATTGAGTTATGGCTATTTCCCATTGATTTAGAGTGAAGAATATTGCTACTCTGCTGGTTATTTTCAAGCTGTTTGGTATGCTTTAGTTGTGTAGAGATTGAGTTCTCGTCTGTGTTATTTATAGCAACACTTCTCCCTTCCATCTTTTCAAATTCTCTGTGACTTAATGTGTCTGAATTGAACTTTCTCTTGGTAGAAGCGACTCTCATGATTAATTTAATTTCCTTTATTGCAATGTGTTTGTCGAGAAAAGGTAGTATTGCCACCCAATGAGAAAATTAATGAAGCACTAACCTCTTATCATTCCGACGCTTCAAAATCTCTTTTCACCGCTCCACGCAAAAAATCCTTTTTTTGATGCAGAACCAACGTGCTCACACTGATGAAGCCATATGCTGCCTTCTCCGTTACCCAATGAACGCCGGGGAATCTACTTTTCCGCTAGCTGCAGAGGTGATAAGATGGAGAAACCGTGTAGAAAACCCCTTTTTTGAAACTCAATGCATGTTCGATTAAACCACTCCACTGTGTGATTGATTGACTGATTAGATAGAATCCTAACTTTTTGATGGCGAATTCAATAGATCGGAGACGAAATATGAAGTTTTGAAACTGTGAAGATGAACTGTACTACTCTCTGGTTTTAGAGAGAGAAAGTGTCCATTCTAGTTAAGGGTTTCCATTAACCTGTTTAGTTGATAACGCTTGTTTTCAAAACAATCGAATAAAGAGCAATTTATATGTTATTAACTGGATAAATATTACAAATTTTCCTTTATAAATTTGTTCTACCTTAAATAATTTTCTTTTATCATTCCATATGTAAGTAACTTTGTTTTAGAAACTTTCGTTTGAACGTATCACGTAGTAGCTAACCTTTTTGTTGATACATAATTAAGTCTTTTGATTTGTGCTAATTTTAATATTTATCATTTTATTTTTAAATAATTGCTTTACAATTTTAGATTATTAACAAATAAATATAAATTCTTACATATCATAACATATGCCACAATCCCCCTTTCTCTCTTTACCCGTTCTCTCCTCCTTCTCTCTACATCGAAACCCAGTTTTTCCCGGGAGGGGGGGGGTGTGTTTTTCGCCGGCGATCTGTGCCGTGTGACTCCTCCCCCACCCATACCCTCTAATAGATCTTACACAACCCTCCTCAATCTCCTATCCGATACCTTTTATCAACATCGCAAATCTACGATTTTGTTTTGTCAGAGTTTCCTGCTCGTGGTTTTACCGGAGTTGATCGGTCGGCCGCCCAGAAACTCCTGACATCGATATCTTCTGGATCTGCGAGTCAATCGGCGCACAAGCTCGACAGACTGGATCAGATCTGATCGCTGCTAGTATTTCAGACCAATTAGATGGATGGTTGACCGCCACGCGCGCACTCACCAAACCAACGGTGATGTTTTGGCTGCTGGAAGGCCCGCGTGAGCAGTGGCGGATCCAGAAACTTAATTATGCTATGGCTGAAATAGTACTAAACTTTTTTGAGAAAATTTTCTGAACTCCCAATTTTCCTGACTTTACATAATATATTTTATACGTTTTAACTTATAATGTTTAATATCTTTTAATTTGAACTGTATTTTTAATTAATCAAAATTTTTATAATTGTTTTTTGATTTTTGCATTAAAACATATTTTACTATATGTTTACTTTAAAATGATCAATATTTTAATATAAAAATATATCATTTGAGTGTAAATACATAATGGTTGCTCCAAAACATTTAGAAAAATTGGTGTTTTAAGAAATTTTGCAAAAATTATTTTTAGGCGTTGTTATATGCAGTCCTGTATTTACTTATGCAGTCCGTATATATTCATGAATTGTCATTAATACCCTCAGTATTTATTCAAAAGTAAATGTGGTTCTCATAAATGAGGTTATATCAGTAATTTTAAATGCAAATACGGACTGCGTAAATAATGTTGGACTGCATCTATCAATTACCTTATTTTTCTAAAATGTAATTAATTAATACAAAAAATAACTAAAATATTTACATAACATAGAGTACGATACAGTTAGGGACGCATCTACTTCTTGTATTACTTTATATTTTCTTACCTAAATTACGTCTATCCAATTAAATAGAAAAGAGGAAAATAAAATATAAATTAAACAGACCAAATACGCCTATAACTGCGGTCATTCCAAAGGAGGAAAATAAAAATAAAAATTAGATAAATCACCTGTACCTATTTGGGTGGGATTGGATTGGTACGTAAAAGGAAACCTAAATTGTTCAAACATCTTCATAATTTCATGGTACGATTTCAAAATTTTGTATGGCTCCAGCCATACTGCGCTTGGCTGTACATCCGCCATTGCGCGTGAGCACGTGAGTTCACGCGCGCGTAGGTGATGGCGTCTGGAAGACGCGGGTCTTCCAGCATCTAAATCATCACCGTTTGTTTGGTAAGTGCGCGTAAAACGCCGTCATCTGCCTCCGGCAGCCACCATGCTTCCATCTCCGTGATCTGTCCCTGTAAGGGATCTTCTACTGATGGGGTGCCTTTCTTTTTCACTTTATTTTATTTATTTAAGCTTTAATAGATTTTTAAGGGGTATATGTTTAATTTGGTCTTTGCTAAAAATATCTGTTTGAATGCTATCTGCTAGTTATAGTTTTTTCAACGGATTCTTTTACTTGGTTAAACTTTGATTAGTTTCGGATCTGGTTTATGACAGTTTGGAGAAATCCGAGTCAGGGTAGTTTGAGTACTTACTCTTGGCGACATTGTTTACTAGATTTGTAGACCGGTTAAGCTTTAACTTATACAGTGTTAGATTGCATTCTTTCTGTCCAATATTAGGCCGCCAATCAGTCAGACCAAGATGGATTGGAATTGCTGCTAGCACTGATCTTATTTAAATATACCTGTTTTAGTGGGATATGATTTGGAATTAGTATTTTTGCGAAGCTATCCTGTGTAATTTATGGATTATCCTGCCTATTTGTTTGTCATGTCCCTCCTAACCCGTCAGTTGGCGGGAGGAAAGATCTTTTGGGTTTCGGTCTATGCAACACATTAGAGGAGAAATCCAAGTAGTTAGTGGTTTTGACAGCTTACTAAAGGCATCTTTGTGCATAGACTCTATAGATTTTGAGTATTACACTCGAGTTAAGGATACTACACTTATCAGGTAGTTTAGATACTTTTGGGTATTATATCTTAGGATTCTTACGATACATCCCCTTTGTTTTAGTAGTAGTACATGTAGCCACCCGATGCGGAGTAGTAGTACGGCTATACTTGAATCACTCTGCACCTCACTCAAATTGCTACAGAAAACCCCAAAAATGTTTCATGTGTATCATTGGATTTACCCAAACCCGATCATGTAACTCTTATCGCTTTTATGTAGGGTTGAGGAGCCGTGATAATCCTCCCGTCTACTTGGATGGTTTTGATTTAAAACAATATCTTATATATATTAGTGATATCATCTCAAAGAAATAAAAATAAAAGTATTAGAAATATCATCTGCTCCCGCTCCGGCCATGACGATCGCACCGACCGACACTTCTGCTGCTCCCTTGGACTCTGCTAATTCACCGGCGTCGTCTGCTGTTTCACCGGAATCCTCCATTACGCCGAAATCTTGGACTGCTCAGGACAAGATTCTTCAGGTCTTGCATCGCTCGTCACTCACCGAGGACTCCATCATGGAAACGATCGGCTGCTCGGTGACTCAAGCCATATGGGAGGCTCTACTTACGACAACGCCTCTGATGCTCGTGAGATGCAACTTCACGACGAATTGCACACTGTCCGCCGCGGATCCTCCACTGTGATGGAATATCACCATCACTTCAAGCTCATCGTCGACGGTCTCGCTACGCTCGGCTCACAAGTTGCAAACAGGGACAAAGTCATGCTTTTTCTCCATGGTCTCGGCTCCGGCCACGAAACCTTCAACACTGCAATTCTCGCAAACTTCGATCATGTTGTACGCTGAAATTGTTCCTCGGGCGCGTAGTCATGAGATTCTTGTGTTCACTGATTGCTATGGTGCAGGGACTGGATTTGATCCAGCCCCTGTCGCGTTTGCTACGTCCTCCCAGTATGGTTTGGCAACCATGCCCAGGTGCGTGGTCACCATGCACCGCTGATTGGCGCGTCGACCGCCACGCGTGGTCGCTCTGGTAATTCTGGGTCTCCTACTGGTTCTGGTAAAAATGGTGGTGGTTGGACAGTTATTGGGTGGTCGCATTCGTTGTGGTCGCAAGAATTGGAACCCCAAATGCCAACTCTGTGATGAGTTTTGGTCACACCGCCAAATCATGCACCAACCCTAATCTGGAGTCGAATCTTGCTGATGCTTTTCTATCCACTGTTTACCTCAACAATGCTTCTGACTAGTATCTAGAATTTGACACAACAAATCACATGGCATCCACATCGTATGGTCTTGACAAGATTGCTCCCTATAACCAGGGCCGATCCTGAGATTTTCGGGACCCTGCGCAAGAAATAAATTGTGGCCCTTATTTTTTTTCGTATTCACTAGTTTGTTTTTTAAAATTTAATGGAACGTGATCGTAAATTGATTTAATATATGAGTTTTAATATTGTTATGTGATATATACTTTTATATATTTTATAATTTATGCAATTAAAATTATTGATGATGAAACATATATTGGAAAAATATGAATAATAAGATAGTCACATTATAAAAACAATTTAAGAGGTGTGACTTTATATCTTGAAAAGAACTTTTTAAAATTAAAAATATCTTTTAATATAAATATAACACCTTCTTTATTTTTTTAAATGGAGTAATTAAATGTTTTCATATTAATATGTAGCTTATCACTCTTAACTGAAAAGTTTAAATTAAGTATTCTCATTTTTTCAGAAACAAATTATCAAATCCTAAAATATATGTTATCTTGACTCTGCATTTCCATCTTCACTGGATATTATGTTGCTCCACATGTTAGTCATATATAGTAAAAATAATTATTTTGAGGCCCTGGGAGATCGGAGGCCCTGTGCTGCCCACCGGTCGCACTCCCCCAGGGCTGGTACTGCCTATAACGGTACCCGTTCTATTGCTCTTGCTAATGTAGACCTGTTAATATTACTCATATTTGTCAGCGTCGGTTTTTTTTATAATTTTTATTTATCTGATGTGCTGGTGGTTCCAAATATTACGAAAGTTTTTTTCTCCGTTAGTAAACTGACAAGTGACTTGAAATCTGTGACATCTTTTGATGAAAATATGTTATTATTCAGACAAAGTTCACAAGGTAAATCGTTGGTCGGGGAAAATGTGAGAATGGTCTATATGTGCTGGAACAAGATGGACCTGCTTTTGTTGCTTACATTCAAGTGAAAAACACAAGACGTCTTTCAACATATGGCATACTAGATTAGGCTATACTTCCCTATAAGTTATTTCCTTATTATATAAGTTGAACCTAGTAAAAGTCACTTCCTTTTTGCCTGAACCGTTGTTATAATAATACTATTCAATTAGTTCATTTTTGTATAAATAAAACTATTCAACGAGTTTAGTTTTTAGACTAAAGTGCAAAAACTAGACCAATCATTGCTCAAAATACCCAATTTCTAGACCTAATAACATTTAAATTGCTCAATTTCTAGAATCCTACATTCTAAAAACACCCAATTTCTAGACCTTGGTTAATTTCCTCCGTTATTTCAGTTAGTTTGAGGGGTATTTTAGTAATTTATATTCTAAAAAAAATTATGCTTCCCATTTTAGTAATTTATATTCTAAAAAAAATTATGCTCCAGCTCCCTTGGCGCGTGTATTACACGCGCCACCTGCAAACATTGCCTCTTCGGCACGTGTGTTACACGCGCCGCCGCCGCCACCTAGCTCCACTATTTCTGCTCGCAGGAAACGATGGAACCCAAGGTGTCAATTTCGCGATGAGTTTGGACATACCGCTCGGACTTGCTCAAGTCCGCCTATGTCGTCGAATGTTGCCAGTGTTTTTCCGTCTTCTATTTCTTTGAAGGACAAGACTTCTAGCTGGTATATGGATTCTGGTGCTACAAACCACATGACCTCCGCATCTCCCGATCTTGATCGTGTTGCTCCATATAATTGTAAACGTTCTGTCTCTCTCGCTAATGGTCGTGATGTTTCCATTACACATATTGGTCGTCATCAGTTTTCTCGTAATTTATTATTATCGGATGTTTTGGTGGTTCCCGATGTTACCAAAAAATTGCTTTCGATTAGCAAGCTCACAAAGGATTTAAAAGTTGTAGTTTCTTTTAATGAGTCTTCGTTTGTGATTCAAAAACTGTCAAACAAGGAAATTTTAGGCCAGGGTCGATGTCATCATGGTCTTTATGTGCTTGAACGGAGTGGTGCTGCCTTTGTCGCTTACGTTCGATCAAATAAAAATACTTCTTTTGATATTTGGCATGCTAGACTGGGTCATACTTCTCATTCAGTTATTTCTTTATTGAATAAACTGAATCTTGTCAAGGTAACCTCTTTATCGCCAAAATCCTCTCTTTGTTGAACGTGTGAAAAAGCAAAAGGGAAAAGGCATTCTTTCGTGGACAATCCGAAGCGAGCGCAGTCCATACTTGGTTTAGTTCATTGTGATTTGTGGGGACCTGCACCAGTCTTATCTTCCAGTGGTTATTCTTATTATGCCATTTTTATCGATGACTATTCGTGATTCACTTGGTATTATCCACTGAAGCGAAATTCAGATTTCGTAGAGACTTTCCGGCAGTTTCAGAACTTTGTGGAGAATCAGTTCTTCTGCACTATTAAGGTCTTTCAAAGCGATGGTGGCACTGAGTTACAAATGCACGGTTGCGCTCTCACTTCGCGGCTAGGGGTATCTTTCATCAGATCTCTTGCCCGTCTACTCCCGAGCAGAATGGAATCGCTAAACGAATGCATCGTCATGTGATAGAAATGGGAATGTCTATGCTTCATCACTCTGGTCTGCCAGCGTCTTATTGGGATGCCACATTTGCCACTGCTGCCTACACCATAAATAGGCTTCCAACGCCTATTCTGAACAATGTCTCGCCGTTTTATCTGGTTTATGGTCGTCATCCAGACTACTCCAATTTTCATCCATTTGGATGTCTGGTGTATCCCTATATTCGGCCGTTCTTTCAGCACAATATGGCTCCTCGCAGTACACCTTGCATTTTTCTTGGTTACAACTCTCAGTACAAAGGTTTTCGGTGTTTGGACCCGGTTACTAAGAAGGTGTATCTTACACGCTATGCTCGTTTTGATGAGAACTCGTTTCCACCACTGGAACGCCAATCCTCCGTGCCCTCTGAATCCTTGGATGTTTCTACATTTATTGACTCAGATTACGATGATGCTCCGGCCTTGATAGTGCCAGATCCGCCTTCACCAAGTTAGGCTATGGAGGCATCCCCACAATCACCTGTCTCTGGATCATCACGTTTACCCGCTTTGGGTACTTCATCGGCTCCCATCCCTTCTCCAGAACCATCTCCGGTTCATTCACCATCCTCACCTCCACCGCCACCGCCACCACCACCGCCACCACCACCGCCACCGCTGCCTCGCCATCGCATGACAACTCGTTCTCAGACAGGCAGTCTCACTGCTAAGGATTACTCTGATTATGCTGTCACTGGTTTTCTTGCGGCACTTTTGGCTGAAACTGAACCTCGGGTTTTCATTCTGCCCTTAAGAATCCTCGCTGGGTGGCTGCTATGGATGAAGAGATGCATGCACTACGTCAGCAGCGTACTTGGGAACTTGTCCCTCGTCCTTCCGGAGTTAAAATTGTTGGTTCCGAAATGGGTTTATCGGCTCAAGCATCGACCGGATGGCACTATTGATCGTTATAAGGCTTGTTTGGTTGCTCAGGGATACTCTCAAGTTCCTGGCTTTGACTTCACTCACACATTTAGCCCCGTCGTCAAAGCTTCCACCATTCGGATCATTCTGTCTCTTGCCACCACTTTTTGTTGGCCCTTCATCAGCTTGATGTTAAGAATGCCTTTCTTAATGGTCATCTTGACTCCCCATTTTACATGGAACAGCCGTCTGGATACACTGATCCTTGTCATCCATATTATGTATGCTATCTCCGGAAGGCCATCTATGGCCTTAAACAGGCTCCTCGTGCCTAGTTTCAACATTTCTGTTCTTATTTGACTCGTTTAGATTTTCGGTGCTGTTCATCTGACACTTCCCAGTTCATCTTTATGCGTAGCTCAAAGGTGTTATATCTTTTGGTCTATGTGGATGACATCATTCTCACTGGAAATGATGCTCTTCTTATTCTGAAGTTTGTCGCTCGCACTGATCATGAGTTTGTTGTTAAGGATCTTGGCTCTCTTCATTACTTTTTGGGATTAGAGGTCTCTCGCTCTTCTTCGGAGTTGTTTCTTGGACAGGCTAAGTATGTCATGGAGATTCTTCAGCACGCTTGCATGACTGACACGGCGCCTGTCTCTACTCCTTTTGTTCCTGGTACACAACTCCTCACTTCCTCTAGTACAGAGTTTTCGAATCCCGATTTATATTGTTCGCTTGTTGGAGCCTTGCAGTATTTGACCATTACTAGGCCTGATCTAGCCTATGCAGTTAATTCTGTTAGCCAGTTCCTTTAGTCACCTCGTGACGATCATTATCAGGCGGTCACTCGTATTCTTCGCTATGTTCGTGGTACTTTTCATCATGGACTTTTCTTTCGACCGTCTTCCAGCTCACTTTCAGTGTTAGGGTACTCAGATGCTGATTGGGCTCGCTGTGTTGAAACTCGACGTTCTACCTATGGTTATGCCATTTACCTTGGTGGTAATCTTGTCTCTTGGAGTGCTAAGAAATAGGCAACTGTTTCCCGATCCAGCTGCGAATCTGAGTATCGTGCTATGGCCAACACTGCGGCCGAGCTTGTTTGGTTGTGCAATCTGCTCAAGGAGCTTCGTGTTTCTTTGAAGTCTTCACCCTTACTGTTTTGTGACAACAGTAGTGCTATTTTCCTTGCACAAAACCCCGTTGCTCACAAACGGGCTAAGCATATTGACATTGACTACCACTTTGTTCGAGAGTTGGTGGCTTCTGGCAGGCTTCGTGTTAGTCATGTCTCTACATCCTTACAGATTGCTGACATATTCACCAAAGGTCTCCCTGGTCCTCTCTTCACACTATTTCGGTCCAAACTTTGCGTGGCTTCTCATCCGACGCTTCGCTTGAAGGGGGGTGATAAAATATCACAATCATCATTAGAATAATTGTGATTGATTTGTATATATTTATGTACCATATTTAGACTAATCTAGATACATTGTATTTGTATTCTTGTAATCCTATATATTTCAGATGATACAGACACACCTGTTACGGTGAATTACATTCTTTCAGTACCGATGTGATCGCCCATATAGCACGTGTTAAAGGATGGCATAGTATAAGAGCAAGTCCAACAGTTTTGCTGTAATAGCAAATTTGCTCAAATATGGAGAATTTGAGCCTTTTTTGAACTCCAACAGATTCTCCATCCCATTCTCCATACACTAGTAGAATCAAGCCGGAACACGGCGCCTAAAGACGGCGGTTCCGTGTGAAAATAAGGGAACCGCCGTGTAAGGCATCCGGCTAAGTTTCCGAATTCGGAAACTTAGCCGGAACTCAATAAATGGCGGTTCCGTGTGATTTTTTAACAAACCGCCATTTATTGAGTTCCGGCTAAGGTTTCCGAACTCGGAAACTTAGCCGGATGGTCGTTTTCAAACACGATCTCTCCTTCTTATGCAAGTTCTCTCCTTCTCCTTCTACATCTTCTTCCTCTCCCTCTTCTTCTCTATCTCCTTCTCCCTCTTCTTCTATATCTCCTTCTCCCTCTCCTCTCCTTCTTCTCTCTCTTCTTCTTCTTCTTCTTCTCCTTCTTCTCCCTCTCCTTCTTCTCACTCTCCTTCTTCTTCTTCTCCCTCTCCTTCTCATTTTCCCTCTCCCTCTCCTTCTCCCTCTCCCCCTCCCCCTCCCCCTTCTTCTCATTCTCCTTCTTCTAACAAAAGGTTGACTTTTTAAATCTATGTGTGTTCTTCATATGATTTAGTCCAAAAATCAATAGATTAGGATGATAGTTTGTGTTTTTGGGATTTCGTGGTACGATCTAATCGATCCACAAGTACCCATGATTTGGGGGTGAGACTTTTTTATACTGATTTTGATTTCGCCGGCCAAATTGGCCTGCGTTTTTTTTGTTCTATCCGGCTAACTTTTCTGAACTCGTAAACTTAGCCGGATATAGACTTCCGGATAGATTTCCGAACTCGGAAACGCTACTCGGCGGTTTCAACCGCCGTGTAACGGTGGCGCCAATTACACGACGCCACCATGGACGGCGGTTCAATAGGGACGGAACCGCCGTGTTCCGCCCCTTATTCCACTAGTGATAATGGGGAACTGAAGAGAGAGAATATTTGATTCTCCAAATTTGGAGAATGAGAAGAAGTTTTTGGAGAAGCAAAATTTAATGCTACTTGTATTGTTTTTTGTTATTTCATTCATTAATTGTTTATCTTCAATAATTTTAAATGATAATATCTCAAAATAATTAAACAAAATTTTATCAAAAATACATATTCTAAAAATATGCATAAAGACGATTGTAATAAGATCTCATATGACTATTTTTACATGTATATATCCATTGATATTTAATAATCAAATATATCTATTTTCCAATATAAATCTACTAAATTTTAAGGCCATAAATAAATTTATTTTGACGTTTTTTATTAGTCATAACGTTGAAACTAAAGTTTTTTTATTAAAAATTTTATTTCTAATGGTTGAAAAAATAAATTGTAATAATTAATTGAAAAGATATAAGTCTAATTATACATAATACGTTACAAAAATAATAATATTGTAATTCGTAATGTGTTATTTTTATAAAAAATATATTTTAATAATTTTATATTATGGAGTAAGTAATGTCAAATATGAAATGTTATTGTAACTTTTATTATAAGTTCATTATTTGCTTGTTCATTATTATTTGGACGTATTGAATATATGGTTGTAAAATAGAAGAAAATTGGATAAATATGTAGCATTAAATGTTAATAAATTTTAGAGAATGAAAAAATGGAGAAACTGTTGGGTTTGAGGTGAAAAAATATGGGGAATATAAGGTTTGCTTCCCTATTATGGAAAATGTGAATGGAGAAACTGTTGGACTTAACTCAGAAAATTTTGTCTGTTAAGAAAAATGTATGTTAAGGTGTGAGTCCAATGAAAAACTGACATGTGTCCATTTTAAATTGGGAAAACATCCAGGCTTCCGTTCCGTTTCTTTTGTTTTTGACCCCATATTTTTTATCTTTTCATTTTTTGGCCCCTTTGTTTGATTCATTCGCCGCCGACGCTTCAGAAATTAGCCCGATCGACCAAAAACCATCGCCAATCAACCCAGAAACCACCGCCGTCAAAAGCTTCTCTCTTTATTTTTAATTTTCGACAGAAAGCTGCGCCCAAATATTACTCAAACGAAAATCCCCACCGATCAACCTGGTTCTCTTCTTTTGGTTCACGGCGGTTTTCGTGTCTATTTTTCTTATATGCCAGGAATTCTTCGCCGAAGGTTCAATATCTATACTCGAATTTTGACGCCGTTCTTTCTGCACGTTTTCCTTCTTTTTGAAATCGATTGGAAATCCGAAAGTGATGCTGACCGACGTACTGCTGCTGTTTTCTGTGTTCCTTTCTGGGCTACAGTAAAACTTTCAAACATGCAGTTGAATGAACTAACGGGCGTAATCGGACTTGCACAGACTCGATGGATATTCTTCTAGCCTTCATGAAAATCAAGACGGCCTAAATTAGAGTTGAAGCGAACAAAAAGTTGACTTTAACAAACAAGAAGTTGAAGCGAAGCAGCAAAGCAGGAGAAGTGCAAGATGGGAAGCCATGGAATTGGGAAAGGTTTTCTTTATGAACCTGAGTTTGCTGCTTTCGGGAACTTGATCGGCAGCTTTCGGGAACATGATCGGCAGTGGGTTCTGGGTTGATCGGCGGCAGCTGTTTAAACTTCTTCGATGTCATCATGGTCTTTATGCGCTTGAACGGAGTGGTGCTGCCTTTGTCGCTTACGTTCGATTAAATAAAAATACAACTTTTTGATATTTGGCATGCTAGACTGGGTCATACTTCTCATTCAGTCATTTAATTATTGAATAAACTGAATCTTGTCAAGGTAACCTCTTTATCGCCAAAGTCCTCTCTTCGCTCAGCGTGTGAAAAAGCAAAAGGGAAAAGGCTTTCTTTCGTGGACAATCCGAAGCGAGCGCAGTCCATACTTGGTTTAGTTCACTATGATTTGTGGGGACCTGCACCAGTCTTATCTCCCAGTGGCTATTCTTATTAGCTATTTTTATCGATGACTATTCGCGATTCACTTGGTATTATCCACTGAAGCGAAAATCAGATTTCGTAGAGACTTTCCTGCAGTTTCAGAACTTTGTGGAGAATCAGTTCTCCTACACTATTAAGGTTTTTCAAAGCGATGGTGGCACTGAGTTTACAAATGCACGGTTGCACTCTCACTTTGCGACTAGGGGTATCTTTCATCAGATCTCATGCCCGTCTACTCCCGAGCAGAATTGAAGAGCTAAACGAAAGCATCATCATGTGACAGAAATAGGACTGTGTATGCTTCATCACTCTGGTCTGCCAGCGTCTTATTGGGATGCCGCATTTGCCACTGCTGCCTACACCATAAATAGGCTTCCAACGCTTGTTCTGAATAATGTCTCGCCGTTTTATCTGGTTTATGGTCGTCATCCAGACTACTCCAATTTTCATCCATTTGGATGTCTGGTGTATCCCTATATTCGGCCGTTCTCTCAGCACAAGCTGGCTCCTCGCAGTACACCTTGCGTTTTTCTTGGTTACAACTCTCAGTACAAAGGTTTTCGGTGTTTGGACCCGGTTACTAAGAAGGTGTATCTTACACGCCATGCTCGTTTTGATGAGAACTCGTTTCCACCACTGGAACGCCAATCCTCCGTGCCCTCTGAATCCATGGATATTTCTACATTTATTGACTCGGATTACGATGATGCTCCGGCCTTGATAGTGCCAGATCCGCCTTCACCAGTTCAGGCTATGGAGGCATCCCCACAATCACCTGTCTCTGGATCATCACGTTTACCCGCTTCGGGTACTTCATCGGATCACATCCCTTCTCCAGAACCATCTCCGGTTCATTCACCATCCTTACCTCCACCGCCACCACCACCACCGCCGCCGCCTCGCCATCGCATGACAACTCATTCTCAGACAAGAAGTCTCACTGCTAAGGATTACTCTGATTATGTTGTCACTGGTTTTCTTGCGACACTTTTGGCTGAAACTGAACCTCGCTGGGTGGCTGCTATGGATGAAGAGATGCATGCACTACGTCATCAGCGTACTTGGGAACTTGTCCCTCGTCCTTCCGGAGTTAATATTGTTGGTTCCAAATGGGTTTATCGGCTCAAGCATCGACCAGATGGCACTATTGATCGTTATAAGGCTCGTTTGGTTGCTCAGGGATACTCTCAAGTTCCTGGCTTTGACTTCACTCATACATTTAGCCCCGTCGTCAAACTTTCCACCGTTCGGATCATTCTGTCTCTTGCCACCACTTTTGGTTGGCCCCTTCATCAGTTTGATGTTAAGAATGCCTTTTTTAATGGTCATCTTGACTCCCCGGTTTACATGGAACAGCCGTCTGGATACACTGATCCTTATAATCCAGATTATGTATGCTATCTCCGGAAGGCCATCTATGGCCGGCTCCTCGTGCCTGGTTTCAACGTTTCTGTTCTTATCTTACTCGTTTAGGTTTTCGGTGCTGTTCATCTGACACTTCCCTGTTCATCTTTATGCGTAGCTCAAAGGTGTTATATCTTTTGGTCTATGTGGATGACATCATTCTCACTGGAAATGATCATCTTCTTATTCGGAAGTTTGTCGCTCGCACTTATCATGAGTTTGCTGTTAAGGATCTTGGCTCTCTTCATTACTTTCTGGGATTAGAGGTCTCTCGCTCTTCTTCGGGGTTGTTTCTTGGACTGGCTAAGTATGCCATGGAGATTCTTCAGCGCGCTGGCATGACTGACATGGCGCCTGTCTCTACGCCTTTTGTTCCCGGTACACAACTCCTCACTTCCTCTAGTACAGAGTTTTCAAATCCCAAGCTATATCGTTCGCTTGTTGGAGCCTTGCAGTATTTGACCATTACTAGGCCTGATCTAGCCTATGCAGTCAATTCTGTTAGCCAGTTCCTTCAGTCACCTCGTGACTATCATTATCAGGCGGTCACTCGTATTCCTATGTTCATGGTACTCTTCATCACGGACTATTCTTTCGACCATCTTCCAGCTCACTTTTAGTGTTAGGGTACTCAGATGCTGATTGGACTCGCTGTGTTGAAACTCGACGTTCTACCTATGGTTATGCCATTTACCTTGGTGGTAATCTTGTCTCTTGGAGTGCTAAGAAACACCCAACTGTTTCCCGATCCAGCTGCGAATCTGAGTATCGTGGTATGGCCAACACTGCGGCCGAGCTTGTTTGATTGTGCAATCTGCTCAAGGAGCTTCGTGTTTCTTTGAAGTCTTCACCCTTACTGTTTTGTGAAAACATTAGTGCTATTTTCCTTGCACAAAACCCCGTTGCTCACAAACGGGCTAAGCATATTGACATTGACTACCACTTTGTTCGAGAGTTGGTGGCTTTTGGCAGGCTTCGTGTTAGTCATGTCTCTACGTCCTTACAGATTGCTGACATATTCACCAAAGGTCTCCCTGATCCTCTCTTCACACTATTTCGGTCCAAGCTTTGCGTGACTTCTCATCCGACGCTTCGCTTGAAGGGGGGGTTATAGAATATCACAATTATCATTAGAATAATTGTGATTGATTTGTATATAGTTATCTACCATATTTAGACAAGTCTAGATACATTGTATTTGTATTCTTGTAATTCTATATATTTCAGATAATACAGACACACCAGTTACGGTGAGTTACATTCTTTCAGTACCGATGTGATCGCCCATATAGCACGTGTTAAAGGATGGCATAGTATAAGAGCAAGTCCAACAGCTTTGCTGTAATAGCAAATTGCTCAAATATGGAGAATTTGAGACTTTTTCGAACTCCAACAGATTCTCCATCCCATTCTCCATAATGGGGAAACTGAAGAGAGAGAAGATTTGATTCCCCAAATTTGGAGAATGAGAAGAAGTTTTTGGAGAAGCAAAATTTAATGCTACTTGTATTGTTTTTTGTTATTTCATTCATTAATTGTTTATCTTCAATAATTTTAAATGATAATATCTCAAAATAATTAAACAAAATTTTATCAAAAATACATATTCTAAAAATATGCATAAAGACGATTGTAATAAGATCTCATAGGACTATTTTTACATGTATCTATCCATTGATATTTAATAATCAAATATATCTATTTTCCAATATAAATCTACTAAATTTTAAGGCCATAAATAAATTTATTTTGACGTTTTTTATTAATAATATTTTAAATATTAATATTTTAATAAATTTATTAAATATTTTATTAAATATTACAATAAATTTATTTTCTCATAAATATTTTAATAATTTTATATTATGGAGTAAGTAATGTCAAATATGAAATGTTATTGTAACTTTTATTATAAGTTCATTATTTGCTTGTTTATTATTATTTCGACGTATTGAATATATGGTTTTAAAATAGAAGAAAATTGGATAAATATGTAGCATTAAATGTTAATAAATATAGGGAATAAAAAATGGAGAAACTGTTGGGTTTGGGGTCAAAAAATATGTAGAATATGAGTTTTGCTTCCCTATTATGGAGAATATGAATGGAGAAACGGTTGGACTTAACTATACTATGTAGGAAACATGAATCCCAAAAAAAGAAAGGGTTCAGCCTCGGTTTCCGGTTTCGCACCCGTTCAATATCCGTCTCCAACCTGCTTCATCCCGCATGCTTCCTTCACGGTCGCTAGCAATCCGATCCTCTCCTGCGCCCATTTTCATGACCAGATGCTAAAACAAGAATATACGTGTCATTCCACTGACGACTCTCGGCCACGCACCGCCTGTATAACCACACATTATGAAACTATATTCTCACGTCAAACTTATTGAAGCAATATATTAGAACAAAATATCAGTATACATGTATAAAGACAATCAACATCATTGTTGATGTGTTTGAACAATAATTTCTCTTAAATATAACTACCAGACAGTTTGTAAAACATTACACGTTTTATTTTTGCCCCAGTCTTTCCTCTTCGTCACCTACCCTTCTTCCTGTTTTAACTTCAATTATTTTTGCGCCAGTCTTAACTTCTTCCGAATCCATCAGCTACTTTAGATCTTCTTCCTGCAGAAACACACTGTTTTACAACTTCAATTTCCAATTTCCAACTTAAAATGAATGAAATTTAACAGGCCTAGCTAATCCAAGATAATTAACTAGCTACTGAATTGTTCACAATGTAGGATATATGGTAAAATAATTAAAGTGAAAGTTCACCTGTGATGGTAGAGATGAAGGCTAGCTCCTGATTGGATCCACTATATATTCTTCTTTTGAACTTCATTGCTTGCACTGTTTTGATATGTTTGATTGTTTGTCAAACCTTTTTCTTCACGAATTGATGTAAGAATCTCTTGAATGTTTTCAGAAAAATCTAGCTTAAAAGGCATCTTAAACTGCTTGTTGCTTAAGACCGACCGTTTTCGCCTTGGTCTTACGTCATAGTCGCTGTCACCATATTCAGACTCACTGCAATCCACATCAGAATCCGCTTCTATTTCTTCATAATTCAGATCATGATCAGAATTGTTATCATCTGTTTCAGAACCACTTTCTTTATAATCCACAGCCTTTCCCGTATTTCTTTTTGGCCTCTGCTCATGACTAGCTGTTACTTTATCCGTTCCTGATGCTGTTTCTTCTGGTTTGACCTGCACATATATTGCATACAATAACAAGGATCAGCATTCGATCACATTCAAAGAAATATTGAATAGGTACTTACTCCCGCTTTAATGATTTTAGGAGTTGAACACTGTGAAAACAAATTTTATATCATAGTGTCTTATAAAATATTTTCAAGATATAATCTCTTGCAGATAACCTTGGAAAACTGCATCACATTAATATATATATATAGGAGGATATCTAAAATTAAATACAATATTACACAAGTCTTCAATATTGCACTTCAACAACAAGATTACAAAAATTTATCAGAGATTTAATATACCATCAAATGGTACTATAATATCAAATCAACAGAATCTCATTAATACGAGGAACTACAAAGCTTGGTTAATTATAATATTACACAAATCTGAAATCTCCGCCAGAAAAAAATAGACAATAAGAATTTATCAGAGATTTCCGACCCCTTCGATTATATAACTAGAAACCATTTATAAGAAGTCCACATAATTCACATATCATAAACATGATAAATAAAGTAGAAAGAACAATTAATTCACCTATAACTAGAGCATAAATGTTGATCTAGTATATACTTTGTGAATCCTTTAATGAATTAATAGTTTGTGAAAGTTCACCTGTGATGGTAGTGAAGGATCCCGATTGGATCTACCATTCTTCTTTTGATCTTCTGCGCGATCTGATCTACCACCCATTTCAGTTTCTTTAGAGTTCACAGCCTTTGTCGTTATTCTTCTCGGCTTCTGCTGACCAGATCCTGCAGATTCAACCAAATCTGAAGCTGTTTCTTCGGCGTTCACCTTCCTTTTCTTAGAAACATAAGGATTTGCATTTGCCCTCTTAGGATTAGGGCTGCTCTTTTTCCGATGTGCCATTTTCCTGATGTGTATTTGATAGTGAAGAACTATCAGAAGGCAGGCATGATATGGATTAAGGGGTAAGGATCTGATGATTGACTAATAAAAAGAGGTACAAGCTGACAAATTTCACCAACTAAACATACTCATCCTATTGTCTTTCTAAATAACGCCAAATTAACAATAAAATATATCTAAATTAATTCCCTCCCCATCCCCTTAAATCTAAATTTATCTTAATTATTTTCTAGTTCAAAAGATAATTTAAAATCTATTTCCATCCTCATTTGTAGTTTTTAAAGGGTGTGTTTGGCCATATTAATTAAAATCATCACATTTTATTTTTCTAAGCTTGAATATGAGAGAGGAATATAAATGTTTACTCAAGCATAGGGACATTAAAATATAATTTTGAGTGAATTCTATTTTTATTCACCAAACTAAATTAGAGTTTAGTTTAAACTCTATATCTAATTTTGAACCACCAAATGAATGACTTCGGAATTTCTCTCTAAAGAATTTCGCTCTGCCTTCTCTCTAGCATTGAAACTCACACGCCACTACACTCATGTCTATAACAGTTACTTGTCTGCCCATTACTCCCTGAATTTACTGATTAAGTCTCTTTAACGGCTCCCTTATATGGGAGATCCGCCGCTACAGTCCAGCGGCAATGTCGCCAGAAAATCCTTTATCCAAGCTTTAGCATCCATACCTCCTCCCCCCTCTTCCTCACTTCCTTCTAACCTAGAAATTCGCCCAATTATATAGCACCTTCAATGGCAAGCCAGCATGTATGTATCCAGCAAAATATACTCATAGGGAAGTTCCACAAAGAAAAACCGGCGATGGCTATCATGTAGGCGGCATTCCAAGAAATCGGATTCAACCACAGCTTCCAGCCGAGATTGTTCGATTACAAGCATGTGTCTTAATATGATTTCGGGACAAAGAAGACTACCAATGCCGCTGGTTGAAGTAGGCTTGGACCATTGTCGGAGCTTTGATGAAGGTCCTCAAGTGGTCCGCAAATTTCTCGCCGGAACATGAATCTCTGATTGTACTTGTTTGGGTTACGGCAAGGGATGTAACCTTCCATTAGTGGAACTATACAATGATTGCGGATGTTGGGAATCATACTGGAAAGTTCATAAAGATAGATGCAGCAACCAATCTTTTTACCAGACCATCTACTCTAAAGTGCGTTGAAATTGATCTTTCTAAAGAGCTCCTGCCATCAATTCAAATTGGTCATCCACAGAACTTCCGAGATTGTGAGGTTACTTATGATAATATTCCAATGTATCGTAAGCATTACAAGAAACTTGTCCATCAAGATAGCAACTGCAGGATGCTGCACCCACTACTGGAGGCATATGGCAATCACGGCGCAAGACTCACACCTAGCACGACGTTTCTGTCCGCCGTTGGTTGTTGCGACGTGGTAGGGGGTCACCTGTTAGCGGCGTTTCCATGAAACGCCATTTATAGGTTCCGATATCGGAACCTAGTTCAGTATTAAATAAAAAAGATCTGGGCTTTCCGATTGAATCAGAAACCCAGATGAACACGAATAACATGAAGAACAAACTCAGATGAACACCAAAAAAACTCAGTTGAACATGAAGAAAACGAAAAATATCAAGAACATGTCCCCTTGAAATTCTTTCCGGTGATTTGGCTTAGTGAGCAGATCTGCCCGGCGCGATGTCGAAGAAGGGTGGACGGGGATTCATGAGGTCAGGGAAGAGTGGTTTTGAGACGGAGAGTGTAAAGAGCAAACAGAAACTGCTGCGGGCGATTCAAGAGGAGCAGGATGAGGTCGACCAATTGAAGGTTGCTGCAAGTGGAGTTTTTGATGAGAACTTCGATTCGGCACCAATCACGCCAAGTGAGCAGATTGTGGATAGAATGGGGAGCAATACAATTGGGAGCCACTCTGCAGCTAAACCCAGTAGAATTGGGCGAAAGGGGATAGAGCTTACCTCTACCAGGGGTTTAAGCTGGGGAGAGGAGTCTGAAGAGAGTGAGGAGGCGAAACCGCAAGGGTGGAAGAAACTAGTCGATGACGAGGAGGTGATGCAGTTCTATCCACCAGAGGAGATGGATGGGGTAAAGGTTGCTGTGTTGCCCAAGGAGGAGATCGAGTTGAATATGAAGGAATGGGAGATGGTAGCTGTTTGCAAAGTTCTGGGTGGAAGGCCCCCATTTCCAATGATGGAGGCATTCCTTAAATGAACGTGGCAACAATACTCTCTCAGGCAAATCTGGTTGCTCAGTCCAGGTATTTTTCTTGCAAAGTTTGGATGTATTGCTGATAGAAACGCAGTGGTAGACAGAGGAGTGATGCTGTTTGACAATAAACCAGTGATAGTGCATAGATGGTCCAAGAACCTTGATTTAACTGTTCCTACATCAGTTCCAGTGTGGATTAGATTATATGGTCTAAATGTGCTATACTGGTCCAGCAGTTTGCTAAGTAGGATTACAAGTGCTATTGGTAAACCTATCAGAATGGATAAGGAGACTAAACACCTAGAGAGAGTGGGATATGCTAGGGTGTTGGTGGATGTAAAGATAGGTGGTGATTTACCAGAAAGGGTGACATTCTTGAATGAGGAAGATGTTCTTACTCATCAAGAAGTGTTCTATGAATGGCTCCCAGTTCAATGTGCTGAGTGTAAGATGTATGGGCATAAGGTGGAGAATTGCAGGAAGAGAGCAAGGGTGAGAAAAGCTCAGCCATTAAAGAAGGTTTACTTACCTAAGCCTGCAGTTGGGGTGAAACCAGTGGAGAAGCAGGCTGTTGTGGATCCAGGTAATACTCAGCAAGCTGTAGCAAATAAGACACTGAAGCTCTCTAAACAAAAAGAAGTGATGGTTGAAGAGGGGGCAGTTGTTAGAGACAAGAGGCAGACCACAGATACAGGAGAAACTGAGAAAGATTTTACAGAGGTGAAGAGAGGAAGTAAAAGCAGTGGTGGCACTAATATTGGACAGTATGCTTCAGGAGAGGGGGTTGTAGGTAGTACCAGTTACTACTCAGTACTATTAGAACCACCTGATGGGGAGTAAGATGGCAGTCTGGAATGTGAGAGGTGTAAATAGAGAGGGGAGGCAGAAGCAGATCAGGGATTTCTGTAATGTAAATAGGGTGGGTTTTCTTGGTTTGGTTGAAACAAAAATCAAAAACCAAAAAATAGAGGAAGTGTGGAAGAAAATTGGATTGAAGTGGGAACTTATTACCAACAGCTTAATGGCAGACAAAGCAAGGGTCTGGATTGGTTGGAGGCCTGACTATTTTGATGTTAAATTGGTAAGCATGGGAGATCAATGGGTGGATGTTGAGTGTGTGATTAAAGAACTTAACACAAGGTGTGTTGTCACAGTGGTGTATGGTTTCAATCAAAGGGAGCAGAGAGAGTCACTATGGGAAAGCTTGAGAAGGGCAAATCATCAAAATCTGCCATGGCTAATTATTGGGGATTTTAACTCTCCTCTACAGTTGCATGACAGAGAAGGTGGGAACCCAGTCTCACTTGATGAAATAGAGGATTTTGGGGATGTTGTAGATTTTTTGGAGCTACAGGAGATGAAAACTTATGGTCCTACCTACACATGGAGTAACAGAAGGGTTGGAGGTGATAGAGTGAGTAGCAGAATTGACAGGGCTCTAGTTAATGGAAAATGGATATCCCAGATGGTTAATTCTAAGTGCTTGGTAAAGGTGCATGCAACATCTGATCACTTACCATTGTTGGTGTTGTTGGAAAAGAGTAAAGTTGCTGGACATAGGCCCTTCAAATTCTATAACATGTGGTGCAGTTCCCCACAGTTCAATCCTGTAATTCAGCAAAGTTGGAGGCAGGGTCAAATCCTTACTTTGAAAGACTTTTATGAGGATCTTCAGAGGCTGCACAGCCCCCTCAAAGAGCTCAACAAACGTGAGTTTGATCATATTCAGGAATCAGTGATAAAAGCCAGGGAGGAATGGGAGGTTACACAAAATGCACTATTTGGGGATCCCTTGAATATCAGTCTACAGGAGCTGGAGGGACAACACAGAAGAAGGTTAGTGGAACTGGAGGATGCTGAAATGCTTTTTTTACAGCAAAAAACTAAATTGTCATGGCTGAATGAGGGAGACAAGCCCACTAAGTTATTCTATGCTGTCATGAAGAGCAGGCAGTACCACAATCATATAGTTAGCCTCATCTCTGATTCAAAAATGATATTTGGCAGGGAGGAATTAGAACAGCACTTGGTGGAGCATTTCCAAAATCAATTTGGAGTTAGTATGCAAACTGAGCTCCCAATTAATCCTGAGGTTACAAAGCAAGGAAATGTGCTCACCATAGAGCAACAACTGAGGCTTGTGAAGCCAATTACAGAGGAGGAAATCAAGAATGCACTGAATGGGATCCATAATGATAAGAGTCCAGGGGCAGATGGTTACTCAAGCAAGTTTTTTAAGAAGAGTTGGGAGATAGTTGGGGCTGACTTTTTAAGAGCAATCAACAATTTTTTTGAAGGAGGAGAGCTACCAGATGATTTCAATAGAGCTGTTATAACTTTAATACCAAAGGTTAGTCACCCTCAAACTGCATCTGATTACAGACCAATTTCATGTTGTTCTGTGCTGTATAAAGTGGTTACTAAAGTGATGTGTGCTAGATTGAGTGGAGTATTGCCAGAATTGGTGCAAAATAATCAGAGTGCTTTCATTAAGGGGAGACTGATTGCACACAATATATTACTGGCTCAGGAGCTACTTCATAAATATAATCAGAAGCAGATGACTCCTAGTTGTGTTCTTCAGGTTGATGTTCAGAAGGCATTTTACACAGTGAATTGGGAGTTTCTGTTGGGATGGTTGGCAGCTTTACATTTTCCAAGTACATTTATTTGGTGGATCAAAAGATGTCTAACAAATTCTATATTCTGTCTTGCACTTAATGGTATCCATACTAAGAGTTTCTCTGGACAGAGAGGGGTTAAACAGGGGGATCCTCTTTCCCCTTTACTCTTTGTAATATGTATGGAGTACTTTACTAGGCAGATGAAGCTTGAATTTGCAGAAAAAAGGATAGGTTATCATCAGAGATGTATGAGGGCTGGTATACACTGCTTGTTATTTGCAGATGATTTGCTGGTATTTTGTAAAGCAGATGAGCATTCTATGAGGGGAGTAAGGGAAGTACTGCACAAGTTTCAGCAAACAACAGGATTGGGGATCAATGCAAAAAAATCCAAGGTAGTGTTTTCTAACATGGATATGGCCACTAAGGTACTGCTTGCTGACATACTTCAGGTTACAATGGGATCTCTCCCTTTGAAGTACTTGGGGATGCCTATTACAGGGGTTAGATGGAATAGAGCAGTATGCAATGCTTTGCTTGAGAAATTAACAGCCAGGCTTAGGACATGGAGCTCTAGGAATCTGTCCTATGCTGGAAGAGTGCAGCTTGTGAATACAGTGCTTTTAAGCATCACAAGTTACTGGGGATCTGTTTTTCAGCTCCCTCAAGGCATTCATGAAGACATAAAAAGATTGTGCAGGAACTATATCTGGGGGAAAGCTGAGGGGAAGAAGGGCTTTTATCCAGTTTCATGGTCAACAATGACTAGAGACAAAGATCAAGGAGGTTGGGGTTTAAGAGATACTTCTGTTTGGAATGTTGCATTATTATGTAAGCATATATGGGATATAAAATGCAAAAAAGATGTACTTTGGATAAGGTGGGTGCATGAATATTATCTCAAGGGTAAGGATTTCTACACTACTCCTGCTGTAGTGGGTCAGAGTTGGTGTTGGAGGAGGATTCAGAAGGTAAAGGAGAGAGTATGGAAGCTATTGCCTCAGTGCTTGGATAAAGTTGGTAGGTTTAAAGCCAAACTGGTCTATACATTGCTGAAAGGGACCTCTGTAGATAGCTGGGCACCACTGATATGGGATTCAGCTATGCAACCAAAGCATTGCATCTTCTTATGGATGTTGTTGAAAGGAAAACTTCCTGTTGCTGCCAGATTGCAAGAGCTAGGGGTTCTAAGGAATCCAAGTCTGCTATGTAGCTTGTGTGGAGAGCAAGGGGAGACTATAGCACATTTGTTTACTACATGTGCTTACACTAAGAATCTCTATGAATTGTTGCAGTTAAGGGGGATCACTTCTATAAGGGAATTGAGAAGAAGATTACAAAAATGGAGGGCCAGGAGGTATGGGAGCATAAAGATGAAGATGGTGGCTGCTGTCTACTTAATCTGGTTGGAGAGAAATCAAATGCTATTTCAAGGCAGAAACAAAGGGGTACTATATTTGAAGAAAAGAATTGAAGAGGAGTGCCAAGGCAGGAAAAAGCATGTAGTTTCATAGCTTGCTAATTGAGAGTGATGTTGCATAATTTTTGCAAATAGACAAGTACAGTAGCTGGAGAGAAAGCTGCTAAAAGTGTAAAACTATTGTTTTGGTTGTTTTAATATGAAAATCGTTTCTCAAAAAAAAAAAAATTTCATCCTCAAATCAATCACAAACTGATCTTTATGCAAATTCATCAACAACAACAAATTTAAAGAGATCCATCACCAAGATTATATTCTAACACTTCAACAACAACAAATTCATCGATTTGATACATAAATTTGAAATGGGTTCCGATGCAATCAAGAACAAGAAACTATATTTCACAAAAACATCAATGAAAATTACAAATTACCTCTTTATGATTGAATGTCCATGGAAGAGAGTTAAGAGATCAAGGAAAAATAGTTAGCATTTAGAGAAGAGAGTGGTTGGCATTGAAATTTTTGAGTAGAATCAAAGATGGAAATAAATTTGGGAGAAAGTTGGGAGAATTGGGGATGAATGTGAGAAGATAAGATTGTGGATAGAAAGATAGCATCTACATCCTCTGGCCATGATTATATATCGGGTCGTGTTCCTCAACCGGAACCACATTATATTCAACCATATAACACGGACTTTCTTGTTCCAACATAAATATTATGACTTCACGAGTGGGACTCGTTCAATGCAAAACCAATTTCTGGTTACTTCTGATTGCAGAACCTACACACTACACGGCGTTCTTGGACAAACACCGTCAATCAAGCGCCGTTAACATGTTTCCGCCGTAATCTATGTGGCATTTATGAGCCATACGACGTAAATTCTGTTTGGCCATCAATGTTACCAACGTTCCGATATCGGAACGTTAACAACAACGGCGTTTACGGAAAAACGCCGTTCTCTCCCGCCGTCGTAGACCCCCATTCCACTAGTGACCCTGAATTGAAGAAATGAAACATGAGAGAAACTAAGTCATCATTCCATCCACTAAGGCCTCAATCATAGCACCAGTAACACTCAGCTCCCAAATACGTGCAATAAGCTAGCTCAGCTGGTCTTTCTATAATTGAAAAAAAAAAGATCAAGGTAGTGTTTTGCAAAAGTGGGTGAAAGTTGGCAGTAACAAAAATGATAATGTGGAGAAGAGAAGCTACAATATAGCAGCACACGAGCCTCAACAAAGGATGGTACCATATAAGCCTGTGCCAAGCAAGAAGAAGAAATTATTCCAACTCTCAGATTTCAAAAGCACATCAAGGCCTTACCTTATATCCTTTTCATTGGATGAGATTGACATCTCAAAGAGGAGAAAAAACTAATATTGAAATCTCACATGCACACAATCTCTGCTGTTTTTAGTAGTTATAATCTCTCTATACTGAGAAATTGAGAAGAATTTGTCACAGAAAATCAAGGCTAAAAAAAGGGAATGGATAACAAATCAAGCTCTGATTAAAGAAAAAAGTCTTAGGTTTTTTGAGGAGTCGTTCAACGATTAGCATCAAAACAGAACAGGGCAGCATTTTGAAATTTTATGGATGTCATCCCAAAAATTATCTCAGCTGAAGACAATGACAAGTTGTTGGCTACAACAGATATGGAAGAAGTTAGAAGGCCAGTTTTATATTTGAATAAAGATGCTGGTCCTGATTCCGATGGATTTTCGGGACACTTCTTTACTAGTTGTTGGGATGTTGTTAAAGTGGACATGCTTTACTGCACGGCTGAATTCATGGCAGGAAAGAAGTTACCAGGAGCAATGTCAAACACATGGTTGGCTTTGATACAAAAAAAAAACTAACCCCTCCAACTTTGCAGATTAGAGCCGTATCAGCCTATAAAATTTCATTAACAATGTCTATTCTAAGATCCTTATGGAAAGACTCAAACTCTTAATGTGCAAAATTGTGCCAATAGAACAATTTGCCTTTATGGAGAGTAGAGACATTTCAGACAATATTCTGAAAAGGATGAAGATGACAAGGCTTCTGAGTAAAAACCCTACATACCGAAATCAGATTGTGAAATTGGATATGCAAAACGGTTTTGATAGGGTTTCTTGGGCTTTTTTTAACTCAGTGATGGTACATTTTGGCTCTCATGGTACTTTTGTTAAGCTGGTTATGCAGAATATATCACTGGTATGGTTTTCAGTTTTGATAAATGGAGTTGGTAGTGGTGTCTTAGCTCAAACTGAGGCATTAAGTTGGAGAATCCAATATCTCCATTCTTATACAAAATTGTCTCCGAGGCCTTTTCAAGAGGGATTAAAAAGCTATTCAGTATCCAATTTCTTGAAAATTTTATCATGCCTAGAGGGTGCATCTATTCTCCCACCTCATGTATGCAAATGATACTTTTATTTTCCTAAATGCCAAGAAGAGGAACTTGAAAAGGTTTTAAAGCTTTCTTGGGTGCATATGAATCAGTATCAGGTTAGAAGGTGAATTTTTCTAAATCATAAATTTTTGCACACCCAAAGACCACCTCACCAAAGATCAGAATGATTCAGAGAATTATGGGATTGAAGATAGGAAAAATTCCTTTCACCTATGTCGGAGCTTAAATTTTCAGTGGTAGAAACAAGGTCATCTATTATTAAGGAGTGTTGGAAAGAATGAAGAGATCGGTTAAAAACTTGAAAAAACATTGGCTCACAAGTGCTTCGAGATTGATCTTAATCATTTTTGTGTTGCTTGCTATACCTACCCAGTTTTTGCAGTATTGATCCCCTTCAAATGGTTATAAAGAGGGTGGAGAGAAAATCTAAATATTTTTCTGGGTCAGTTTTGAGTATTATCAATGAAAAAGCTGCAAAAGATGGGCAAAATTATACTGCCTAGAGGGGAAAATGAACTGGGATTCAGGAGTATCAGAACAGTTGTTAGAGCATTTTCTTGTAAATTATGGTGGAATTTGAAAAACAACATGTAACCATTTGGTCAAAAATTTTGTGGTCTCTTCCAGAAATTTATAAGAATTCTCTGGTTTGGAAGAGAGTATGTAGCATCACCCTATTTGTAAATGAGCAGACGTAGATTTTGTATGGGAGAGGGACTTGTTCATTCTGGGATGGATATTGATTAGGTCTAAGTGCAGTATATTACCTCTAGCCTGAGCATATTGAATTGTTTTTTTAACTAGTTCACCAATGGTAAATAATATTAACGTAAAAGCCTAAAAAATACAGTGTTCATCAATGAAAAGCGAGATTTTCCCATTGGGTACAAAGACAGTTCTAACTTATTACAATAAAATACAATCATGAAACTATTGGGCTTGCATTCCATTTCCAGTTCTACCTTGAACATCCATGAAGCTCTAGATCATCCTCTTATTATATGATCCCAAGCCTAGTATGTTACCCACCAAGAGGTCTTCCCCTTTGATCAAGGATTCACTCTCGACCCAAGATTGGATACCAATTTGGCCAAGGTTTCCTCAATAGAAAAGTCTTCCTCTTTCCTCTTGGAATATGCTATCTCCTAGGTTTCCTTGTCTGAAAAAGTTCCAAATCCACTTGAGGAAAAAGATTCTTTCTCCTCCATGAATTCAGACAAACAGTGGTCGGATAATCTGTACAAAAATCTTCAAGACATGTCTCAAGCAATCAGCATCAAAAATATGTACGGTTCACTTCGACTCAGGAAAGACGAAGCAAACCAGTAAAGAAGTGTAAGATGGTCCTTTTTCTTCCATTACATCCTGACACTAGAGCTGCTGTTGGTCCGGGCTCGGCTTGTCGTAGGCATGATCTTGACTCAAAGCTAGAAAATTGCGATCCGGTATCAACTCGTAATAGGTTTGGTCTAGGCTCAAGCAGAAATATTGTAGAATCCAACCCTGCAATATGCTAACTCCAAACATATTTGTAAATTTGCAAAATAAAAACCTTTAATCGAACTGACAGTCATAAAGCAGGCATAACGCTATAGGAAGTTAAATCCATCATTAAATAAATTTTATACCAAGGTCAAACTCTTGCCTCTTTGAGTTAGAGACGAAATATACATCCATAAAGCAGGCATAGAGTTATCCGTCTAATTCCTTCCCCGCTAATATCTTACTTATTAAAATTATTGTTAACTAACGATGCAAAAAACATATATATATATATATAAAATCAATATCCGTATATGATTATGAATGTTTTTCTGTGTTAAAAACCCAAACAATACGGAAAAGAAGATACATGTTCTGTATTGATTCAGGAATCGAATTGCTATATTTTCACTATACATATATATACCACCTGCTTAGTCGTGGATATTCTATTATCCATTTATTACTGAACAGATCAATCAAATTGTAGACTAGGGTTTACATGAACCCCCAATTCGAGACGCTGCATTCCGATTAAATTCAAGGCTTTCAGTTTCTTTTCAGAATTCCAGGTTCTATCCCATGAATTCATCGTTTTTTCCCACGGGCATTGATATTATCTTCGAATTTTACCGACGATTCTGCGAGATCACCTCAAAATCGCCGGCTACGGATCAGAGAGTAAAAGATGCATTGTTGGGGTTACTAATTGAAGTAGAATCAACCCCCCTGAAGGACAGTTTTTATCTCATGAGAGAAATATACAACCTTATGCTGCGGTTAGGCTCTTCTGAGTTTCTACGGTTTTACGATTTCGTTTTCTTCATTTGTCGAGAAAATGGTCAGATCAACATCTCCGTCAGCCGCGCTGTCATGGGTTGGAGGTTAGTTTTGGCCGGAAAGTTCGATCTTCTCAACCAATGGTGCGAATTTGTTGAGAAAAATCAGCGATATAACATAACCAGGGACACATGGAATCAAGTGCTGTGTTTTAGCCGCTGTGTAAATTACAATCTTGAAAGCTACGATCTACAGGCAGGCTGGCCTGCACTAATTGATGATTTCGTTGAACATATGGACAAGATGCACAGTACCCACTTAGAAGGAGGGACAAAAACGCAGCAAGGATCGAAGAGGAAAAATGATTTCGAAGCATCAGAGATGTGCTTGAATTGGAATGCATTGACAGTTTCAAAGAGAGCGAAGCCTGATAATTATTACTGTGGGGTTTTTGCTGATGAGCACACGGAATTTCCCAAATTGCCGTGTGCCGTTGAAATATGCTTGTCAAACTGTTTTGCAGGGATTCTCTCTGATCAGCCCTGTCTACAGTTTAACTAGGAATTCTTGAATGTTTATAATTACTTTTGTATTGAATTATATTCAGTATTATATATTTTATCATACCAGGTCAGTTTTCAGGGCAAATTCTCTGATAAGGTGACCTTAACTACTCATAATCAATGAAAACGAACAAAGTTAATATACGAAATCATAATAACCAAATAGGGATGAAGTGAATCACCAAAATTATGCTTGCAAATTACAAACCCTCGCTAGGATTTTCATAATTATATTAATATTTTCCGCAACATACCTTGTGTGCATGGTAATAAAATTAAAAAAGACACATTACTCCTTATAGTATCAATATATTATTATGATTAAATTGACAAATAAAAATAATAATGTAATAATTTTATGGTGAAAAGAATATTTTCATGGTATATATTTTTTATTTTAGTTCAGTTCAATTCAGTTCTGCACAATTTTGTTCATTATTTTTTACGCTAAAATTTGTTACATTTCTACCGTATACAATTATTTTAAAAAAATTGTATGATTCCATTTGATGATATTCTCTGTCAGTTTGGATTTCAGAATGTTTCTAAGTGCTGCTTCTGTGCTCACACTCATTCCTTACACCATTTTTTTAATGAGTGTATTATAGCAAAATTACTATGGAAACAAATGCATCTCATATGTGGCTCTGTCTTCTTTCACTGTTCAAATCTATGGGATAAACTAGTTACTTGTTGGTCTTTCTCTGGTCTATCAAAGCTCCATAATAGATTAAATCATACAGCTCCAATTTTTGTCTGTTGGATTTTGTGGAAGGCCAGAAATAGATTCTTTTTTGAGAACTCCCCCCCTGATTTACAACTCATGACAGTGGAGCTCCAGAAACTGATCTACTTCTCACTCATAAAAAAGCCAATTTATCTTCTAAATGAAGTAGACAGAGATCTTGCCTCACACAAATGCATTCCTCCACTTGACATCCCCCCAAAACCAAATATCACACCTATATACTGGTCTAAGCCTCTATTAGGTTTTAAGATTAATGTAGATGCTTCTTGGAAGTTAGGCAATGTGGGGATTGCTTTGATTGTTAGGAACAATGCTGGAGAGGTCTCTTTTGCTCAGACAATATTTTGTGAGGCTGCTTCTCCTTTAGAGGCAGAATTCAAAGCAATATTAGCTGGAATTAATTGTGCTAAAATGCTAGATCTTTTTTCAGTTTTTATTGAATCTGATTGCAAGCAAGCAATAGTTCTGCATATATATGATTGGTAATAGTTCTGCATGGCACTGGAACCTATATGGCATTTTACATCTTATATCTGAGGCCATTCCTTCATATCAATTTACGCACATATTTAGAGAGGCAAATCAGCCTGCTGATCTCCTCTCTAAATTATGTAACAATACTGGTGATTCTCAGATGTACAATTGGAACTCCTTGCCTCCTGATGTTAAAAGTCTCATATTGCTTGATGAGGAACAGATTCATGTTATCAGGATCGCTGGGGTTATCAACTGATACTGCTAATGTATGTAATTTGTTCACTTGCAGATGCTGATGATCAGTGGAAACTTACAAACTTATGCATTTAAGCCAGGTCCTTGGATGGTCCTCAGGCACACTCAAAACCAACAGGCTGCTGCTACCATTTCTACACTGCTGTTAAGTCTGCAACTACTAGTGTTTTATCTTGTTTTTAAATAGGTTTACATCTAGTTTCATGCCTAAGTCGCCTTGTGTTTTGTTATACAATTCACTAATAGATCTGGGGATGAAATTAGAGAGCATTTTTTAGTAGTTAGAAATTTTGAGAAGCATTGTATATGTTTATAGGGGCTTTTGTCTCTTGTGCCAAGGAACTATGTATATGTAATGACTTTGGTTGATTTTAGGTTCGGGAAGCCAATATATTTTCCCCCATCTCATGATGGCTTTAATTAAAAAAAAGTTTACATCTACTTCAGTTCTTTTATTTATTTATCATTGTGGTACAAATACACCCTGGCAGGTAACCAATCAGTACAAATATTCTCCAAATGGAGGTAGTTTGTGGAATTAGGAGGAGAATCTAAAGATATGTCTATTTATGAGACTCCTCCATACTCTATATGAATGATTACAGAGAATTTTCTAAAAATGTATACATACTAAACACACTCTGCATCAATGACACTAAAACCATAACTAACTGGCCGGTAATAGACCATTAATCCTAATACTAAAAAAATGGGTCTAACAAGATCATGGTTGTAACCAGCATCACTTTCAGATAATCTCAGTCTAACTAATCGACTGCATACTGATTACAATACTGGATTGACATCCCCAACAATATGATCACTTCCTAGAACGTCTCATTCATACAATCATCCTCTCTTTTCCGGTGCAAGACTGTCTCATGTATCATTGTTCCCCAGTGTCGGTAATAGCCTCCTTATAAAACAACGCCTAATTTCTTGCGGTGTGGCTCTATGACAGTAAATGACTTTCTATTTTTCTCACACGTTATTAGGATGCCGGTGAGCTGCCCACCCGCATCAAGAAGAAATGTCAAGACACAACTACCTGTACGGACTACAAATCTGATTCTGACAGAGTTGCCGGAGGGAGAGTCAATACTTCCCTTGTCTTGAATTTCTCATGTCTATCTATTGAATCAGATCAGAAACCAGCATATTTTTTCCAAATAAAAGGACCAATTGGTAAAAATATAATGAAAAAAACAAACCAATCCAATAAGTGCTATATCAAAAAATACAGTTCAAAACACCTACCCCCACTAGTAGAATCAGTCCGGAAGACGGCGCCAATTCACGTCGGTTCCGCGTGAATTTAAGGGAACCGCCGTGCATTGCATCCGGCTAAATTTATGAACTCGGAAACTTAGCCGGATGGCTATTTATTTCCTTCACCTTATCCCTCTCCATCTTCTTCTTCTCCTTCTCCCTCTCTCCTTCTCCCTATCCCTCTCCATCTTCTTATTCTCTTTCTCTCTCTCCTTCATCTTCTCCCTCTCCCTCTCCCTATCCCTCTCCATCTTCTTATTCTCCTTCTCTCTCTCCTTCATCTTATCCCTCTCCTTCTTCTTCTCCTTCTCCATCTCCTCCCTCTCCCTCTCCCTCTCCCTCTCATTCTTCCTCTCCCTCTCCCTCTCCTTCTTCTTCTTCTCCTTCTCCCTCTACCACTCCCTCTCCCACTCCCTCTCCCTCTCCCTCTCCCCACCTTCTTCTAGCAAAAGGTTGACTTTAAATTTTATGTGTTCTTCATATGATTTAGGCCGATAATCAATAGATTAGGATGATAGTTTATGTTTTTTTGATTTCGAGGTACGATCTAAACGATCCACAAGTACCCATGATTTGGGGATAAGATTGTATTTATGATGGTTTTGATTTCGCCGGTCAAATTGGCCGGCGTTTCTTTTTGTTCTATCCGGCTAACTTTCTGAACTCTTAAATTTAGCTGGACCTATAGACATCCGGATAGATTTACGAACTCGGAAATTTAGCCGGAACAATACACGGCGGTTATGACCGCCGTGCAACGGTGGCGCCAATTGCACGGCGCCACCATGGACGGCGGTCGAAACCGCTGTCCTTCCCCAACTGAACCGCCGGTTCCGGCATGTCCTCCACCGGTGCCCGTTATTAAAATCCACAAGTACCCATGATTTGGGGATAAGATTGTATTTATGATGGTTTTGATTTCGCCGGTCAAATTGGCCGGCGTTTCTTTTTGTTCTATCCGGCTAACTTTCTGAACTCTTAAATTTAGCTGGACCTATAGACATCCGGATAGATTTACGAACTCGGAAATTTAGCCGGAACAATACACGGCGGTTATGACCGCCGTGCAACGGTGGCGCCAATTGCACGGCGCCACCATGGACGGCGGTCGAAACCGCTGTCCTTCCCCAACTGAACCGCCGGTTCCGGCATGTCCTCCACCGGTGCCCGTTATTAAAAACTACTAAAATTAGTAATTAAACAAAAAAGAAAGGAAAATAAAAAGAAGAAGAAGAAACCCCAACAAACAGTGACACTTAGTCAACATATGCAAAGGTGGCGCGGCGGCGGTGGCGCATGGCAAAGCTCAAGCACTTGCCCATGTGTGTGAAAGAGATGTGCGACCTCCGGCAGCAGCAACGGCGCCTTGAGTAACACTTCCCACCTAATATTTCCGATCTTGTATTTTTCGGGCCTTGAGACTAAAAAACATGGTACATCTAGGTGTCACCAAGTGGTTTGCCGGTGTTGTGACTGCTGACCGACTAAAAACCATACAATTAGATGAATATGCTCAGGTCTAGAAAAGACAAATAGTTAAGTGACGGAGGTGATGGGATCTCATGGTGTAGGTTAAATGGGGAAGTAGGACTCTAGCTAACTAGGTATGGGATGAGAGGGGTGATCAGCACGGCGAAACACACAGTTTTGAATCAAATCCCTCAATTTCAATGTTATCATGGAATGCAAAATTTCATATTAATTTTGATGACTCAATGTTATTATGTACGGAAACTTATTATTTAAAAAAAAATAAAAAAATCACTTGAAAGTGAAGCCATATTTATTGCGCTCGCTGTATCTTTCAAATGCCATAAGCCCAATGTTTAAAGATCAAATCCATACAATGTTGCACGTTGCTAAGTAATGATATAACGTTTTGCAGTGTAAATTTTCATTTAAAATATTTTTGTAATTTAAAAATCATAAAAATTTTATAAAATATTCTTACATTTTTGCATTTAAACACATGTTTACAATATTTACATTCAATAAATATATAATATTTTAATTAAAAAGTATACTTTTAGACCTTAAATATATAAATTAAGATGGTTTAATAACGTTTAAAATTGAACTTTCAATGGAATTTACTAATGATTAATAAATAAAAGTGCTTCCAAGAACCGCACAACTATTTATATTTTCAATAGAATTAAAAAAATAAGATATTATGTGCATCGGTACTAGTTAATAATCTAAGGCCCTGTCAAGTTTAGCTTATATTTTGCACCTAGCAGTTAAGTTAAGTTAATTTCATTTTTTTTCAGCAAACTGCAGCGTGCTTCAGCTAACTGCAGCTTGCTTCAACTAACTGCAGCATGCTTCAGCTAAGTGCAGCTTGCTTCAGCTAAGTGCAGCTTGCTTTAGCAAACTTCAGCTGACTTAACCTAATTGCAGCGTGCTTCAACTAATTTCAGCTGGCTTAAAAAGAATCAATAATTATTTTGAAATAAAGTTATTTTTTTTATCAATTGTCAATTATATATATTTGTTTTGATTTATCAAATAAAGTTGTTTTAATATGTTTAGTTTAATACTCGAGAATAAATTAAATTAATTTATACTCGAAAGTAACAATTTGAGCAAATATTCCCAAAATGCATATTGTTTGCATCCAATACTAATCGCTATCATCTGATTGTTCAATTTCACTAGTATCACCACTTACCAAATTTCATATCTGTTCAGCTATACCTTCACACACTTCTACCATAACACTTTTTCAACGGTCCATATGCACCTTCGATTTTCATTCTCAATGAAGAAAATCGTTTGTTAAAATGCTCCGCCTTACCTCGAGGTGGAGCATGTCTAAACTATGGTAAATGTTTTCTTGCTCTTGTACCGAATACATGAGATTTTAGGATGATTCAGATGAATCTCATTAAAGTGAAAAGAGATAAATTTTGATATTTAAAAAGTTCTTTAAATATATGTAGTGCATTTAATGTTAGGTAAAGGAAAGGGGTAATTGTGATATATCTGGATTTCGATAGAGTCACGTAGTCTCTCTTTCCTTTGAGAATAATTCGACCCTTATAGCCTGGGTTACACGAATTCCCTCGGAGGATAAAACTATCGAACCTTCTTGCTTCTAAGACTGAAACAAGAAAATGCCTTTGAACATTTTGTTCTAAGACTGTAATTATTGTTTGTGATTCTGTATCTTTACATGCACCAAGTGCATGTGTATTTATAGGGAATAATCTGTCAGTTTCAAACCACACCCGTACAGATAAGAATGAAGCAACTGCATGCAATCACAGACACGCCAAGATGCAACTGCAGATGAGTACAGAACATACTAGGCAACTACACAGCATACCGCTCCAATCCATAACCGATGAGATAACTGAGACAACTATATGCATCCCTATCCAATCCAAGTTGGAGTAACTGTGTACGTACCACCAATTTGGAAACCAAAACCACTTAACAAAATTCGATTACGTATACATTTCTGCATGTATAAATGCAACACTTCATTCCGGATTAGTCATATCAAAATGATTATTCCAGAATTGTGAGCTCGTGGATGGATTTATAGTGCACTCCGCACCACCAACCTTGTTATAACATCCCGAACTAACTAATACTCAAATCCAATTATGTTTAAATGATTGTGTTTCATAAAACACCAACAAATTAAACAAAGAAAGGATAAATATAAGAAAATTTAATAAATTTTAGTTATGTGCTAAAATTTATAAGATTTATAAAATTTTAGTTATGTGATAAATTTATAATATTTTTTAAACTTATTTCTGCAAATTTTAGCCGATTTCAGCTAACTGCAGCTTGCTTCAGCTAAGTTCAGTAACCTACAGCTTGCTTCAGCTAAGTTCAGTAACCTACAGCTTGCTTCAACTAATTGCAGCGTGCTTCAGCTACCTGAAGCGTATTTCAGCTACCTGCAGTGTGCTTCAGCTAACTGCAGCTTGTTTCAGCTAATTTCGGCTAACTTCCACGCTGTTCAGCTGAAAATAAGCTAAACTTGACAAGGTCTAAGAATGATATGAATTTCTTTTACAGAACTATAAAGAATTAAACTAAATTTAAACGAAATTGAATTGACGTGAACTTAACGAAATTGAATTGACGTGAACTTAACGAAATTGATTTTTTTTGGTCCGTAAATTTTTTCGACCCATATAGAAGCAGAAATCCACATAGGCCTTATCTAATGTGACTGTCATGATTGGGCTTAAAAACACGGGCATGACTGTCTTTTACTAGCTGGATCAACTAAGAAGAGTAGCTAGCTGCTGTGTTCCAGGACTGTGTGCCAAGGTTGTGTGCCAAGACTGCGTGCCAAGTCAGTTAGTTAGTTGAGAATTGGCTATGTGCCAGCGTGCCAAGTTAGTTAGATCATAACCATTTCTGGTTATATAGCTAGTTTGTTAGACGGTTAGGGGCATGACTTTTCTGATTGTAAAACCATCATCTATGATGATGAATTTGGCTATTCTTGTTGCTATGAAATCTTTCTGATCTCTCTCTTCTCTTCGTTTCTTCCACATTCTGTGGATTTCTTGCTAAATTCCCAGAAATATCCCTGTGATCCTTGCCGGATCACGACAATTGGTATTAGAGCCGGAAAACACCTGATTGAGCTCCACCGACGTTTCCATGGCGGAAAAACGGTTGAAAGCAATGGATCAGAAATTGAAGGCAAGTTCCAGGAGTCGTCGCAGAAGTTGAGTGATGATTTTTACAATGTAATCGACACCAAATTTGCAGCGATCCGTCGGGAATTTGAACGGAAAACCGATGAGCAGATCGTCGCGGCAACGGAGCGGGCGACAACTGCACAGACAGAAAGGATCACTTCTCAGCTCAAGGATTTGATTGTGGAAGCTATCCAGAACAAGACTCCGGCGAACAATGCTCCATCAGTCACAGGCCAATTCCGGCGGTGGTTACTGCTACTCAGCTCAATCGTGATGTTCCGATCATTGAGCTAATCGATCATAATGACGGATAGGACGACCGAGAACCACGAGTTGCTGGATGTTTCCGAGCTAGGATCGAGCTACCTCACTTTTCCGGCGACAATCCGGCGGAGTGGTTGCGCAGATGCTTGAAATTTTTCAACTACCACAAGATTCCGGAAGACAGGAAAGTAGAGACAGCTGAATTTTTCTTGGAGGCTAGGGCTGAGATATGGTTTCAGACTGAAAAGTTATCAAAGGGAAATTGGAACTGGAAGACTTTCAGTGATGCTGTGATGGCTAGGTTTACTGATTTGGGAGAAGTGGATGCCATTGAAGCCTTCAACAAGCTCTATCAGAAAGGATCACTCAGAGAGTACTAAGAAGCATTTGAGGACTTGAAAACACTGATTCTAGGTAAGGATCCTCGACTACCTGAGTCTTACTTCATTTCCAGCTTTATTAGTGGTTTAAAAGAGGAATTGAAGCCTGCTGTTAAAATGTTTCAACCTGCTACACTTAAGACCACTATACAACTAGCATTGTTGCAAGAAAAGAACTTAGAATTGATGAGTAAGAGGGCCAGAACTGTAGGGAATCAGAACATCAATACCTATTCTAGATCTAGTGGTAATCAGAATTTGAGTGGTAATCAGAATGTGCTGCCCTACTCTAGACCTAATCAGGACAAAGGAAACTGGAAGAATCATGCTGAGAGGGGAGGAAATACTAGTGGTTATTCTGGAGGATATAAGAGAATCTCTCCACAAGAGTTACAGTATAGAAGAGAGAACAACTAGTGCTTTAAGTGTGGAGACAAGTTTGGGCTGGGTCATGTTTGTAGGTTCAAACAAATTAGTATGATCAGAGGAGTTGATGAAGAGGAGGATGGTTCTGGGAAAATTATTGTGGTTGAGACTGAGGGGACAGCTCCAGAAGTAGAGGAAGTGGACCATTTCACTTTGAAGTCTGTTGGCAATGGAGGACGGAGGAAGAACACTATCTCTATTCATGGTTGGATGGGAGACAAGAGGCTTAATCTTATTTGACACTAGCAGTGATGGGAGCTTTATAAATGCTATATTTGTCAAGCACATGAGGCTGCAGGAAGTGAACACAACACCTTTTATTATAGAAGTAGCTGATGGAGCTAAAGTGAGAGGCGGTACATATAGTCCACACATACAGTGGATGATTCAGGAGCACCATTTTAAGTATGACTTAAGGGTTCTTAAGCTTGGAGATGTGAATATGATTCTAGGCACTGACTTCATGGCTTTATTCAACCCCTTGATCTTTGATTTCTCTTATAATTGTATTACTATGCATGATGAGTTGGGAGGATGGACTTTCCATGTTACTCCTGATGCTGCTACCATGCATATGGTGAGAGGTCAACATGCAAAGTTACTGTCTGAGAATAAGAGAAGGAGGTTGTGTCAGTTGAGCATTATTCCCCTAGGTACTGAAATAGAGGGAAAAGAAGAGGGGTTAGAGCCGTGTGAGCATGGTACTGAGAAGAGTCAGGGAAAGGATGGGAAAATGTATGAAACCAAGGGAAGTACAGTGGAGGTAGAGGAGTGTGACAGATGAGGAAGGGAATGTCTACTGAGCCAAAGAACACTCGCACCTCTACTATTGCTGAAATTTCCTAGCTGAACTTACCTGGTTCTACCCAAAACCTCCTAACCAGGTATGTTAACATTTTTGATGCTCCTAAATCTCTTCCTCCTAAGTGAGATATTGATCATCAAATTTTGTTAAAACCTAATGCCGAGGCTGTCAAGTTGAGACCATACAGATGCCCTCATGCACACAAGGCAGATCCTATTTCACAAGATTTAATTGCTAAAATCACTTTAGCAGATCCTTCAGTTAAAGATTATAGCTATGTGAAGGGCATTCTTAAAAAGGGGTTAAAAATATATGTGGGAGCTTCTAGACAGATCAGACAACAGATATTGAGTTCCATGCATGCTTCTACTTTAGGTGGTCATTCTGGAAAATCTGCTACACTCAAGCGGATTATGGCTATATTTTATTGGCCTGACATTAAAAGTGAAGTTATACAGTTTATACAGCACTGTGTGATTTGTCAGAAAAATAAAACTGAGCATTGTCATCCTCCTGGCTTGCTTCAACCTCTACCCATTCCAACACAAGCTTGGAGACACATTTCTATGGATTTCATAGAAAAATTACCTGTTTCCAAAGGAATGGACACTGTTTTGGTGATAGTAGATAGAATGACAAAATATGGTCACTTTTTGCCATTATCTCATCCCTTCACTGCACAAGTAGTAGCTGACAAGTTCTTTGCTGAGATTTTTAAGCTCCATGGCATACCTGAATCCATTGTATTTGACAGGGACAAGATATTTTTGAGTCATTTCTAGAGAGAGCTTTTTGGTAAACTAAATGTCTCACTCAATTACAATTCAACCTATCATCCAGAATCTGATGGACAGACTGAGAGATTGAACTAGGTCCTTGAAACATATCTAAGATGCTTCTGTGGAGATAAACCTGATTCTTGGTCTCTTTGGTTAGGTGCTGCAGAATGGTTGTATAACACTACTACTCATTCTAGTCTTTGCATGACTCCTTATGAAGCTCTGTATGGGGTCAAAACTCGATCATTACCATTAGGCCCCCTATCAGACTCCATTTTTCCCGCTATTGAAGATATGTCTACACAAAGGAGGAAAGTTCATACACTTCTCCGAACTCACCTCACTAAAGCTCAAGAGAGAATGAAGGCATTTGCTGATACAAGGAGGACTGACAGGTCTTTTGCTGTGGGAGATTGGGTCTATTTGAAACTTTAGAAATATAGACAGAATACTCTAAGGGAGCATACCAGCATGAAACTATCACCTAAATATTTTGGTCCTTACTAGATTCTTCAGAAAATAGGTTCTGTAGCGTATAAATTGCTATTGCCATGCTCACTCCAAGATACATCCTGTTTTCCATGTTTCTTTACTAAAGAAACACATGGGGCCTATACCTTTGCAAGGCATTACACTTCCCCCTCCTGACAGTGAGTTAGTTGAGCCTATTATACCAAAAAGGATTTTTCAAAGGAGGATCATTGTAAAAAACAATCTTCAGGTTGTACAATGGTTGATTGAATAGGTAGGTCTACCCATTGAGGATGCTTCTTGGGAATATTGTGAGGTCATTCAGCTGCAATTTCCTACATTCAAACATTGAGGCCTAAATCTGTTACAGTTGTTATCCAGTCATTTCTCCTACACCTGTGTAGCCCTTTCTGTTGTACTTATTGCATCTTTTCAAGCTTGAGGACAAGCTTCTTTTCAAGAGGAAGGGACTTTCATGATTGGGCTTAACAAAAAGGGCATGACTGTCTTTTACTAGATGGATCAGCTAAGAAGAGTAGCTAGCTGCTGTGTGCCAGGACTGCGTGCCAAGGTTGTGTGCCAGGACTGCGTGCCAAGTCAGTTATTTAGTTGAGAATTGGCTATGTGCCAGCGTGCCAAGTTAGTTAGATCATAACCATTTCTGGTTATATAGCTAGTTTGTTAGACAGTTAGAGGCATGACTTTTCTGATTGTAAAATCATCATCCGTGATGATGAATTTGGCTATTCTTGTTTCTATGAAATCTTTCTGATCTCTTTCTTCTATTCGTCTCTTCTACATTCTGTGGATTTCTTGCTAAATTCCGAAAAATATCCTTGTGATCCTTGCCGGATCACGACAGTGATATAAGCACATAAGATATGTTGGCCGAGCCGCCGAGACATTAGGGTTTCAAGCAAATAAGCAATGGGGTCTCTCTAATTCTCTATCTTTATTCATCCGAATTTCCATCAAGGTGATTTCCAGTTTTTACTGTATTGTTTGAATTTGGTCTGGGAATTCGGTTCCCCTCGTTTAATTGGGCAGAGTTTATATTGAAAGCGCCAAGGTTTGTTGCGTTTGATTTTTCTGTTTAGTCGATTCGTTCTATTCGGTTGGTATGTTGTCGACTAATGACATGGTCTGTTTACTGATGATTGTCTTGTTGAGATTTCTAGTGGATTCGTTCCTCCTTTCTTGTTTCTTGTTCGTTGTTTTTCTGTGTGACTCTGTGTAATTTGTAATTGATGATCAATGTCTGTTAAAGTGCTTTACTTTACTTTTGTGAAATTGAAGGATTCTTGTTTTGAATGTATTTCATGTTTGGTGTTCGCTATACAGTCTTAAAATTCAGGGGCTCTCTTTAGGTTAATTTATTTTGATTCCAAATCAGGTCTGCTTTGTTGAGGTTGCTGATCTCCCTTAGGTCAGTTATATCAAGAAATGAATTTATTCGAACATGGCTACTTATCTTTGATTATCTGTGCTTCTAATAGTTATTGATATTTCCATCTTGTCTTTCAATTGTGATTGATGATTAGGTCTTGTTTTAGCCGATAGCATTTTTCTTTGCTTAAGAATGAGTTATCATTATTAAAATCTAGTTGATTATGTATTTCATTAGTTCTAATTGTTGTGATCTTGTCTCTTACAACTCAACAGATGCAGATTTTTGTGAAAACCCTCACAGGGAAGATGATCACCCTTGAAGTTGAAAGCTCGGACACCCTAGTCAATTTCAAGTCAAAGAAGGTGTTCCACCAGACCAACAAAGGTTAATCTTCGCTCGCAAGTAGCTTGAGGATGGGCGCACGCTTGCTGATTACAACATTCAGAAGGAGTCTATCCTTCACTTAGTTCTTAGGCTTAGAAGGGGAATGCAAATATTTGTGAAGACTCTCACTGGTTAGACCATTACTTTGGAGGTGGAGAATTCTGACACCATCGACAATGTCAAGGCTAAAATTCAAGATAAGGAAGGAATACCACCAGATCAGCAGAGGTTGATCTTTGCTGGAAAGCAATTGGAAGATGGTCGCACTCTCGCTAATTACAACATCCAGAAAGGTTGGTTAATTTTAATTGTTTCGAACTTTATGTATACATTATTTTTATTTTACATTAATTTATTTATGGAATGATACTTGCAGAGGCGACTCTGCATCTGGTGCTGAGACTCGGGGGTGGACACCCATCACTCATTGAGCCTTTTCTTGTGGCTTTGGTTGTGAAACAAAATCTGAAGAAAATCATCTGTCGCAAGTATGCTCTTTTTTGCTCCTCTATTACATTAATCAACTAGTTTTTTTTTGCCAAATCCGCTTTATGTTCTTGTTAAATCTTTTTATCAATTTTACTGGTGGTGCACCTCCGTCATTGCAACCAGCCTGTGTGGTGGAGCAAAGAATGGAGAAGAATGGTGGCCATGAGAGGGACAGAGCAACCCGTATGGATCAACCAAGACTCGAGTTGCCGCTGTTCAATAGAGATAAAGCAACAAAATGGTTGAGGAAGTGATGTAAGTTTTTTAACAACTTTCAATTACCTGAAAGTGAATGTGTAGATGTTGTCACGCAAATCTATGATTTGCTATTTTATCTCTGCGTTTATTTAAAGCAATTCATAATCATCCAGGAGTATTATCTTGAGGGTAAAGCTGAAATTTGGGTGTAAAGTGAGAAGATGAGGGATGGGGGATCACTTGGTTGTGATTCCAAGATGCCTTGTTGAGAAGGTTGAGGTGGGGGTCTTGACGAAATTGAGGAGTTCAATAAGTTGTATCAGAAGGGGATTGTGAGAGCATATCAGGAGAGTTTTGAAGAGTTAAAATCATTGGTACTCAGTAAGGATCCTTGGTGACTGGAAGAGTTCGACCAGTTCAATAAAGTCACCCATGGAAGGTTTTAAACTTATGTCACCCCGGGAGCTGAAGTACCGTAGGGAGAATCAGCTTTGCTTCAAGTGTAGTGATAAGTTTGTACAGGGGCACCAATGCAAGTACAAATAGTGAATTTTATTTCCCCGATAGAGCATGGGGAAGATTAGGATATGATGATGGTAGCTAGCGATGATAAAGAGTTGATATTACTGGAAGATGAAATGGAGCCAACAGAAGAGGCGGGGCATTGTGAAGCCAAGGCTGTAGGTAGTAAAAGAAGGGGGAATACCAAAACTCTTTTTGGGTGCATCAATGGACAGTATGTCAAAATATTGATAGACACTGGAAGCACAGATACTTTCATCGATCCAAGAGTGATCAGGTGGCAGGGGTTTCATCCGGTGCTAACTAGGCTATATGTTGTTACAGTGTCAAATGGGAGCAAATTTTGGGGTAGAATGTTATGCCCTGAGATCGAATGGAATTTCCAACAGTACCACTTCCCCTTTGACATGAAGGTGTTGAATTTGGGAAATTTGGATATTATTCTTGGAGGCGATTGGTTAAGGAGGTTCAACCCCCGTTACCTTCGACTTTGATGATCCAAATATAAGTTTCTACTATAGAGGGTCCAGGTGGATATTAAAAGGAGACTTACGGGAAGGTTAGTTCAACTTGGCTCGTGGATGTGAGGCTAAGGAATTAGCTGCATTGAGAAAAAGAAAGCGCCAAATGATGACAGTAGATGAGACGATGAAGTATTTTAAGAGAAAGATACGGGAGGGCGATGTTGAAAGGGAGCGGGAGAAGGCTGAAGGGTATGAGAGTTGCATATCTAACAATATGGAAGTGGGAAGGGAAGCTGAAATTTTGCCTCAGATGCCGAGACCAATAGCAGAAATTGTGGCAAAATATTCAGATGTTTTTGAGATAGCACAATCTTTTCCACCAGAAAGGGAGGTGGATCACTACATTGTGCTTAAAAATGAAGATGAACCTTTTAGGATCACGCTCTATTTCTACCCTCATGCACACAAGGACGAAACCAAAACGCAAGTTCGAGAAATGTTCAAGAACAAGGAAGTTTGAACCAGCACAAGTCCTTTTTCCTCACCGGTTCTACTCGTCAAGAAAAGCGATGGTGGATGGCGGCTATGCATTGACTATAGGAAGCTTAACGACATGACGATAAATGACCGCTTTGCTAGGTCTATTGCTATTCATGCAATAGGAGTTCCTAACTTGAAACTATCTTGAACTCCTTACTGCTCCCAGTCTCTAACGCCAAGTTCTGAAGACCCCTACATGCATGATGGATTAACGAAAAAGAAGGCATAATCACATACACTACTACGTACCTTTTCCATGTGCACCTCTAGACAACTCAAAAGAGCCTTGATTTGGCTCTTTCTGCATTTACAGTTTTCCTTCATATCTGTCCCTCATGGGCTGTAATTTTTGAGCATAATAGAAAATATTGACTTTCTTCTTTCAATTGGCTGAGTTGTGCTTTGTATTGACGATTATTAAATTACTCATTGAATCGTAAGTAGTCAAGATTTTTTCCCTTTTTGGAATCATACTCTATCATTACCTTGTTAGCTGTTTTTTTTCAAATTTCAGTACATGTTCTATCACATTTCACTAGTAGAATATGGGACAGAACACGGCGGTTCCGTCCCAGTTGGACGGCGGTTTTGACCGCCGTCCATGGTGGCGCCGTGCAATTGGCGCCACCGTTACACGGCGGTTAAAACCGCCGAGTAACGTTTCCGAGTTCGGAAACTTACCCAGATGTCTATTGTTTCCGAATTCGGAAAAGTTAACCGGATAGAACAAAAAAAAACGCCGGCCAAATTGGCCGGCGAAATCAAAAACCACATGTGCTAATCCGAGGTTGCAGATCGGGAAGAACTCATGAATCAAACTCATGAGCAGGTTTGACCCACATTTGTGCCCGAACCGAAAACATGGCAACACCATCATGGACCGTGTTAGATTCGTTGCTTGTCCACAACATATAAAAGAAAGAGAAGTCATGGGAGTTCACCTAAACAGCTGTGAATTAGATAGATACCAAAACGGCCGTGAATCATAACTTTGCAGATCTGGAAGATGAACCCATGGGTGAGATCGAAGTCGGTGTTGCGGAGCGAGGTGTGGAGCTTTTGGATCTAGGAAGTTCTTAAAACCTAATACACATTGAAGGAATGAAGGAGAAGAAGAAGAAGAACAAGGGAGAGATTGAGAGATGAATGAAGGGAGATAAGAAAAATGAATGGAGATAAGGAGAATGAAGGGGAGATAAGGATACTCGTGTCTGATAACAAGCATCCGGCTAAGTTTCCGAACTCGGAAACCTTAGCCGGAAGTCAATAAACGGCGGTTTCTTCAAAACTCGCGCGGAACCGCCGTTTATTGAGTTCCGGCTAAGTTTCCGAGTTCGGAAACTTAGCCGGATACCTTGCACGGCGGTTCCCTTAAATTCACGCGGAACCGCCGTGTAGAGGCGCCGTGTTCCGGTCAGTTTCTACTAGTGTTTGTATGACATTTGGCCTTTTTTTGGGTCCCTTTTGAGGTGTGGTGAGCCTAGCTAATCTAATTGTCCCCACCATGGTGCGGTTTAAATAAGGCAATTGATAGATGTAGTCCAACTTTACTTCCGCAGTCCGTATTTGTATTGAAAGTTCCTGATATACCCTCATTTATGGGAACCATATTTACTTTTGAATAAATATTGAGGGTATTAATGACACTTCATTAATAAATACGGACTGCACAAGTAAATACTGGATTGCATATAACAATGCCCTTTAAATAATAAATAAAAAAACAATACCATAGTGTTTACGTTATGTAACCAACTGCAATTTAATTTCATGTGTATATTGAAACAATTTTATTTTAAAATATATGGAATATAATGATAAGAAGAGGTTAAAATTTGTTTTTATATGTCACACATATAGATAGATGTTTGAATGGGTGCAAATGTGTGGGAAATAAGTTAATTAGATTGGCTAGTTACCGGTAGGTGCAGCATAAGAAATTCGCATGACCGTTGATCATCAAAGTTTTCAGTCAGAGTTTGAATCTTTTACGTTGACTCATGCATGCATCTACCCATTCTGCATAAGAATGTGGCAGTCTTTGTCAATGAAAATAGCGCGAGGGTAAAGCACAGGTAATGTACAAGACTACATGCTATATATGCATATAGCTCTCTAGCCTTTTTTCAACTTAAAATTCCCAGCCACATTAATTAAAACTTCCCGCCATTATCTTATAAAGCATTTTAGTATGTCCAGATCAAAACCTAATTTCGATTTTTCCACACTATCTCATCCTACCACACTCCTCCTATGTGTATGAGCAGTGGAAATCTTGTTCTTCGTCATATACATTTTCTCCTTGGCAATCGCATCTCCTTGGCAATTCCAATACCTCATTTTCCATACCCTCCTCTTAAACCTGCATCACCGTGAACCGCCAACGTTGTTATCCCGACAATTTCACCCTCCCAAGATTCCCCAATGCACTAGTTAGCGATGTATGTGGAATTCGTATTGGAGAAATCGTATAGGATCTTGAGTCGCATAAATTACTGATTTTGTGTCTTTCCAATACGCTGCTTTTTCTGGCTCATTGTCTGGCGGCCTTTCGAGCGATAGCATTTGGCTTTCTGGGTGATTTTCAATCTTCACCTGTTAGATCGTTAGTTAGGCTAAAGAAAGTTTTTTTTATTATTTGGTGATGGTATGGATAAATGTGCCGGAATATTTTATACATGATATACGCATTCGGTTGTAAGCGAGATATGTTTACCGTAAAAGTGATTTACACTGCTAATTATGTCATCGGGTAATAGTTGATATAAAGGCTTAAGTTTAATTTTGGACCTCCAAATTTTAGGATTTTCAACTTCTATATCATCGGTTAACCATTCACCTCTGTAATTATAACATATTTAAAACTCTCATTGGCCATCATTAATGATAAAATGATATAATGCAAGGATAGTTTAAAAATGGAACTCATACGAGTGTTTCATCCAAAAATGCTAATCGTAATACACTACTCACCAAACGGAATATATGGCTGATTGATTGGTAAATTTAATACTTTAGATGACAGTCGTTTGTCAATGAAAGATAGAATAAGGGTCAAACACAAGTAATGCGAGTATCCGATTCTGTATTGTACAAGACTACATGCTCTATCTATAGTTAATTAGCCTTCTCTGACCATAAAATTCTGGTCCAAACTAAACTAGACATTTTTTAAACATTTTAATTAATTAAATTTATAAATTATATTGCATTGAACAATTTTAAACTAGCATAATTATATCAATATTAAAATGATGATGACTAAATTAAGTTGAAATTTATTATAATTTCATTGTTTAATATTTGAACTGAATTGATCTGAAGAATTAAATTAATGTAAATAATCTAATTAACAAATTGGATGTAGCTAGTATTCAATCCAACAATCCCCTAAAACCCCTAAAACCCTAATCGCTCCCGGGTCGGTGTCTTTAAACGTTGTTGTTACCACCCTCGGGCCGGTAAGAGACCTTTCTGGTTGTTTTCAGAGAATCATGGCATTCGTATGCTTCCTAAAACGAACCAGAGTGTATAATCAAATGATAAACGAACCTACACGCGCGGGCGATTCAGCGCGTGAGACACGCGTCCCGCCAGAGGCGAGCATCGCCAACATGCAGTACTATGCCGGCGCGTGTGGCGTCGCATCTTACTCCCTTTCCAATGTTCTGGTTGCTCTATCCCTTCCTCCTCCTAGCTATGCCGGCTTTTCTCGGCCGGAAAATGAAGAACTGAGTTGGATCTAACCTCACCGGCATCGTCGAAAGTCAGCAGTGTAGATCGGACTCCGTCTTACCTCGTCAGAGGTTGGGCTTCCCAGATAAGCACCGGGAGCTAAAGGCAAGCATGGAATGGCCAAAAAGAAATACCGTAATGAAACGGAGTTTGAAAAGGAGTCAAGATTTTGGGGTTAATGGAGGGATGGTAACGACTTTTATTGGGTTAGGGGTGGGGAGGTCGGAGCCTCCCGGCGCTGGATCCAAAGTTCGGGGAAAAAGGTGGTTGGGAGGAAAAGTGTGGTGGAAAAGATAATGTTTTGATTTATGAAAAGTGACAAAATTGAATACATGAATTAGTTATATCTAAAATTTATCATTGAGTATTATTTCTTTTCACGTCTAAATTTCAAAAATATTTTTTGGATCATAATTATTTTAAGAAAAATTACAAATCTATTTTAAAGTCTCCTGTATGAAGATGTTTTATGGGTCAGCGAGCCGAAATGTGTGTGAATTAGTTAGGTTAGTGTATAGGTTGTAAAACATAAGAAATTTGCCTGACCGCTCTATACTTTGCCGAAGTTTAACAACGGTCTTCTCAGTTTTTACTATATAAATTTCAGTCAAAATTTTACCTTTTACATTGAGTCATGAGAAATGACAGTCTTCTGTTAAAAAATAGGAAATTGTAGGTCGGGTTTTTTTCTGCAGGACTAATTTCAAAGCTGAATTATGCAATAATATGTAATTTCAGGTATATGTGGAATGACAACATGTTAATGGACTGAATAGCAATTTAAAAAGAGAGCCAATAACTTCAAAACTGCATAGATATTATCATCAATTCAGCTCCGATTTTAGTCATGCAGAATGAAACAAAGACGTCATGCAATTAACAACCCGTAAAAATAGCGTGAGGTTAAAGGTAGCATGCACAAGTAATGCAATTTCATGCTCTACATATAGTTAGCCATTTCAGACCATAAAATTCTGGTCTAACACTTCCCCTCCAATTTTCTTAGAAAGTATCACTAGTATGTCAAAATCAAAACCTGATTTCGTAAATCTACCACTTCTCTGTGTTTGTGTTTGTTGTAATGGAAATCTTGTTCTTCGTCATATTTTTTCCCGACCTTTGACCAAACCTCGTCACATCACAACTGGACGATGCGATTCTTGGAGCTTGTTCTGAGCGCAGCTGTTGAGTGATTGATCGCTGAGTTCGGAGCCGCCAGCTTTTACTGCGGCTGATTACATATTCCGGATATGGGGGCGTGAATTAGCGGGAATAGCCTGGTGGAAATGTGATGAATCCTTCTTCCCATCGATGGAATATGGAATTCTGGTGGGAATTCTTGTTTAATATGGAATATTTGTTCATATTCGTAACTTCTTGCCGTTCTCCTTGATGACCTGCATGAAGATTTAAACCGTTTCAAACAAAAACTTAAATCTGACAACAAGGATTCCGATAGGATATGATTCATATTCAGGATGATCCATGAGATGAGAAGATGGCAATACTTCGTGATAAGAATAGATGCGGAGAAATTAGCTGAATATTATTGTAAGTTTGATTATTAGGTTAAGACTTAAAAGAGTTATCAGTTACATTCTTAGTTATTAATTAGCTAGTGGTAGTGTTTGCTACGTACGTTTGTTCATCGGATAATTCAATAATTATGTTGGGACATTTAAGTTAATTAGTATTTCACTACCTTTTTATAAAAAAAGCACACAAACTGTGATATATATTTTTAGTCTAATTCACCCTCATCATAATTTTACACGAGTGCGTTTTTTTTTTTATAAAACCGATTTTATACACATTAAAATAGAACAGAGAAACAAGCATTGTTACATAAATTTCTATTAACACTTGTGGTTATCTAATATTCTCTTGACAAAAAAACACGATTGACCTTTAAAATTATGAATTATGAAGTGAAATTTAGCAATCACCTGATACTCGAGACAATATCTTTCACCTATATTGATGATGATGACGGTTTAACTTATGAAAAACATACAATTAGCTTAACTGATATATTTTTTAGTGTAATTCCCTTAACAAATAAATTCTATGTAAAAGCCCCCTAACTTAATCAGAATTATATAGGCGTTGGGCAAAGAGTTTGTGCATAAACACTTTTTACCTATAGGCCTAAAAAGTACACAAAATAACAAGCTTTTTTGTTTGCAAGGTAAACCGCTTAGAAAGTGAGGAAAATTATATTAGTCTTCTCAAACATTTAAAAAAATAGATAAAATGAAATTACAAATCAGTGCCCTAATTGGCAAGTACTGTAGGGCATAAGCCCTCAAAAGTATGAATAATGTTTTTCAAAAAGAATAGAGCTATACTCTATACAAAAGAATGAAATAAGAAATTCTTAATTCGGAATATGAAGAGCTATAAGACTTTTTAAAAAAACAATTACCATAAGATTCCTGATTACCAAAGAATTAGAGCTATGGAAATTTATATGACTGGTATGGCAAGGGTGTGGTATCATGTTATCATCTTAGGCAAAGGAGACATAAGTTGGGATAGTTTCTGTGAGTTGCTGCTTCAGAGGTTTACTCCTCTAACTCTAAGGGATGAGATAGATGAATTCAATAAATTTAAGTAAAGAATCACTGTTAGTACCTATGTGGAAGAGTTTGAGGAACTCAGAACTATGATATTTGACAAAAATCTACATCCTACTGAACAATACTTCATTTCCAGTTTTTTGAGTGGCCTGAAGGAAGAAATACAACCAGTTGTGAGGATCTTGCCCTGATTCACTGCCTGAAGCAATGGAATTAGCTATGTGGCAAGAGAGAAAGATAGAGGTTGCTGGGAAAACGAAGGCCGCGGGGTATAATTTTCATCAACCTCCTCAACTTAAGGTGCCTCAAGCTATGCATGGTTATGATAAGCTGATTTGGATAAATGATAATAAAGAAACTGGGAGCAAATTAAAGAGGCAACTGCACCAAGCTATCACCACAGCTATTACGGTAAAAAAGGGAAAATGGACTGTTTCAAGTGTGGTGACAAATTTAGAGCTGGACATACATGTAGAATGAAGCAGGTCAATATGCTAAGCTTTGAGGATGAAGCTAGATGGCCTGACTCCATTTTAGTGCTTGCAGCTGACGATGAATTGGCTGAAATTTTGGAAGACTTAGGAGAATAGGACTAGATTGTGTTGAATTCAGTAGGAAGAACTTCTGCTGATACTGATCATAAGAGCACTATGGAGTTTCATGGCAAGCTCGATGGAGATATGATAAATATATTATTAGATACTCGAGCTTCAGCTAGTTTCATTGATCCAGTTGTGGTTGAGAGGGTTGGACTGGGAATCGTGGAAACTAAACCTTATATGGTCAAAATAGTTAATGGATAGCTAGTTAATGGTGCTACCTTATGCCCTAGAGTAGTTTGGAGTTGCAGAATCACACTTTTGTGTTTGATCTCAAAGTCATGCCACTAGGGAGTACTCACATAATTTGTGGAGTTGATTGTTTATCTATGTTTGACCTTTTGATTTTTAACTGGAGGAGGCAAGTAGTGCACATTCACCATGATGACTTTTTTTGTACACTAAGAGGCAGTACTGATGGATTCAGATACAAGACCGGAGAGTGCCAACCTACTGCAAGATTTACTGGAAAAAAGAAAAAAAACCTGCCTCATGGAGAATTATGAGGAGCTAGGAATGGAAATGACTTGTTTAGAGATCAATTCAGGTTAAGACAAGAGGATCCAGACTACAAGACACAGCAACCGAACAAGGAAATTAATGCACTAGACATTTCTCCCACCATGAAAAAGGTTATTCATACATTCTCTGATGTTTTTTCCGTTCGTACTCAACTAGCTCATGAAAGAGGGATTGACCATAAGATAATCCTAAAAACAGACTCTTTCCCTTTTAAGATCAAACCATACAGGTAACCTCACAGTCACAAGGATGAAATAGAAGATCAAGTGGAAGAAATGTTGAAGAACAAAATTGTCATGCCAACTAATAGCCCTTTTATTTCTCCTGTAATACTGGTTGAGAAAAAAGATTCTACTTGGAGGTTATGCATTGATTATAGGAAATTGAGTGATGTAACAATGAAGGACAAATTCCCTATTCCCGTTATAAATGAAGTACTTGATGAGTTATTTGGTGCATCTTACTTTTCTAAATTAGATTTGAGGAGTGGTAATCATCAGGTGAGAGTGAGGGAGGAAGACATTCCTAAAACAACTTTTCAAACATAAAAAGGACATTATAGATTTCTTGTCACGCCCTTTGGCCTCACCAAAGCACCTGCAACTTTCCATGCTCTTATGAATGTAGTGTTTAGCCAGCACCTAAGAAAGTTTGTATTGGTATTTTTTTTTATGATATTCTGGTCTACGACAGAATTGAAGATGAGCATTTGCAGCATTTGGAGCAAGTCTTGAACATTCTTAGAACACACCAGCTCTATGCTAAGCTTTCAAAATATTCTTTTGCTGCAACTGTTGTGGATTACTTAGGTCACATTATTTCTAGAAATGGAGTTGCCATGGATAATTAAAAAATTGATAGTATACATAAATGGCCCAATTCAATCCAAAGAATGTAGTGAAATAGCCCCTCACAAAGAATGTGAAGGAGTTAAGGGGATTTCTTGGATTGACTGGTTATTATAGAAGGTTTGTACAAGGCTATGGAGTGATCTATAAACCTCTGCACAAGTTTCTCATAAAGAATGCTTTTAAGTGGGATCAGGATGCAACTAAAGCCTTCGAGAAACTCACGCAAATCATGACCACTTCACATGCTTTAAAGATGCCTGAATTCGATAAAGTTTTTATATAAAAATGGATGCATTAATTAGACAGAGGCATGGGAGTTGTATTGATGCAAGATCAAAGGCCTATTGCATATCTTAGTAAGTCATTTTGTCAAAAGAATAGGAGTATATCTACTTATGAAAAAGAACTGCAAGCCTTAGTAATGGCAGATGATAGATGGAAGCATTATTTGGTTAGGAATCATTTTATAATCAAGACTGACCACCAGAGTCTGAAATACTTGATTGAACAAAAGCTAACTAATGTTTTGCAGCATAAATGGATCACTAAGCTATTAGGGCTCAGTTTTGAAATACAAAGTCAGGCAAAAGAAATGTTGCAGCTGATGCTTTATCTAGGCAAATGAGCAGTTCTGAAGGTCCTGTTCCATCTTCAGAAATTGCAGTTACCATGGCTACAAAACAAGCTCATTCTGAAGATCTTTCTAATGAGTCGAAAATGCTTCACTGTGTTAAGCGATCAATACTAGTCCCTCTTTGGTTCCATCTTGGATGTTACAAATTGAAGAAAGCTATGTGAAGTTTCAGTTCTGCCAAGATCTAATAATTTTGTCATCTGATACAGGCATCGTTGAATATAGCTACTCACATGGCCTACTCAGAAAATGAGCTAAGTTGGTGGTCGGAGATGGGAACAATGCTAGGAATGATATATTGACAGCCATGCATCCTTCTGTAGTGGGATGTCATTCTTGACAGGCTGGTACTCGTAAAAGGTTGTCCTCATTATTCCTTTGCCCTCATATGAAGGAACATGTCATAGACCTAGTCAAGAACAGTGAAATCTGTCAGAGGAACAAAACTGAACACTGTGCTAACCCTGGATTGCTACAACCACTCCCAGTTCCTTCACAAGCATGGAGACAAGTTACCATGGACTTTGTTGAAAAACTTCCAAACTTTAAGGGAATTGACACTGTGTTGGTGGTAGTAGATAGACTCGCCAAGTATGGACATTTCTTGGCTATGAGCCATCCATTCACTGATGTGCAAGTGGCAAAGAGGTTTTTGGATTACATCTGCAAATTACATGGACTACCAGATACTATTACTTCATATAAGGATAAGATCTTCACCAGTAACTTCTGGAATGAGTTAATGTCCTTACTACAAGTTCAACTGCAATTCAGCACAGCTTACCATCTCCAAACTGATGGCCAAACCGAAAGGGTAAATCATGTGCTGGAGCAGTATCTTAGATGCTTTTGTGGAGATAAGTCAGATCTATGGAGTGAATGGCTTGGTTCTGCTGAATGGTGGTACAACACCACTCACCATCCAAGCATCCAAATGACTCCTTTTGAAACTCTTAATGGAGTAAAACATTCACCTCTGCCACTAGGTGTGATGACTGATATTGTTTTTCCTACTATTGTGGACTTGCTGCAGCAGAAAGAAAAAGTAAATGAATTGCTTCACAAGCATTTGCAAGTGGCCCAAGAGAGAATGAAGTTTTTTGATGATCAAAAGAGATATGACGGGGCTTTTGTAGAAGGGTATTGGGTTTATCTCAAGTTACAAAAATACAGATAGTCATCCCTCAGTTCTCATTTAAATAAGAAGTTAGCACCAATATTCAATGGTCCCTTCTTGGTGGAGAAGAAAATTGGAATCGTGGCTTGCAGATTGCAACTTCCACTTCACAGTAGAATTCACCCAGTGTTTCACGTGTCCTTGCTCAAAAAACACATTGGTTTTCCTCCCTCTCAGATAAGTGATATCCATATGGAAGACATCACAAATGTACCTGTTCTTATTCCACTTAGAGTCTTACAGAGAAGATTCATTTTCAGGAATGACTTACAAGTTCTGCAATGGTTGATTGAGTGGAAAGATACTCCACCATAAGAGGCATCATGGGAGGATCATGAAGTGATTGTCAATCAATTTCCTTCATTCCAAACTTGAGGTTAAGCTTGCTGCTAAGGAGGGGGTGGTATTAGGGTCTGAGGACGGAGCTGCAAAAAGTTGAAAGGACTAAGCTGCAAATAATAAAGTGGGAGTCAGTAATGGTCAAAGGGAGCTAGCTGGACTAGATCAAAGTTGTCCTTAGCTAAGTGGAGGATTTGGGCGGGAAAATGAAGACAGCTGTCATGGCCATTTCAGGGAATATGGACCAAGTATAAGTAGGAAGCCGGGGAATTGGTGAGGGGATCCTTTGGGTGGATCAGTATGTTAGTTGAGGGTACTTAGTTTGTTACTCTAGCTAGCTAGTTAGGGTTCTTGAGAATTCCCCCAAATTTTATATTGTTTTCTAAAGCAATTATTGATTTTACAAGTTTAATCATCACATAATGGAGTCATGAAATTCAAGATATGTATTTTTATTTGTGATTTGAGAACTTACGCGTCTCCTCTTATAGTCGGGGCTCTATTAGATCAAGTTGAAATCCAAAATTTGAAATTTGAATATGATAAGTGTTGAAAATTACATATGTGCAACTGTGATAATATTCTAATAAGTGTTTGGTATTAAATATGTAAATTTTACGTAGGAGTATTAATTAATATTAATAGGAAAAAGATTAATTATAATAATGTGAATATTATCAAGATTTAATATTTTTTTTTATTTATAAATATTATACTTATTTAATTTTGAAAATATTATAAATATAGAGGTCAACGTTAAAGAATACATAAATCGAACCATTATTAAGGGGTTGGGGAATACGAGGTATCGCGATAGAATTAGGTGTAAATAAATCGTAACTGTACGACAGATCCTCCAACTTTGGGGTTAATTACGCTCGAACCCCATTTCTTAAACAGGCTCACTTGTGCCCTGTTACAAGCATTTGCCTGATCATCTGAAGCGCTGTCATCTATCATAATCTTGATAGCTCCCGTGATTCGCAAAACCTTTCCTCATCTTCAGAAGTTCGTGATGTAGACAAGTTCCTGGTTTCTGAATCTATATGATTTCGATGTAGTGAGAATGATCGATTGTGGTTTTACCTCAAAAAGTGTCGATATTTTTTATAGATTTTTGCCTGTGCCAGTAAGTTCATGTTGTCATCTATCATTTGGGGTGTCCTAATGATGATGTCATGGTCCTGAAGTGCCTACATGTTGCACTCATTCTTCTTTGTGCTGTACATTTAAATCTTCATATCATGTGACTCGTATGTTGTATCCTCTCTCTGTTCGGCTATATGGCGAATGAGGAGCACACGAGCAACATTTATGTAATTACACATACAAGTTGTGCATAGGTATATGGTATTGATCTTGTGTTTGAAGATTATGATCAAGCTATATGAGAATTGCAGATCAAGGTTTGTTATTTTTCTTTATCAACCTAAGTTATATTCAGCTGCATTCAATTAGTTTTCATCCAAATTTTGTTTCTGCAAATTCAGCAACGATGTCTGGTGCAAAGGGAGTGCAACCTTTTGCGTCGAGACTTGAGAGCCTCTCAGCTATACAATGTCCTGTGTCCTGCACCTTTCCTGAAAATAAAAACATGTATTCTGATGTGTTAATTTTATTGCAAAACAGCAGACCAAATAGATTCTGAAAGCTTCAACTTGCCAAGTTTCTTTTAGTTTCTGAATGGAACATTTTGATTCATATCATTTGTGGTTCAGACTTCATATACATACAAAGACTAACGAGTCCTTCGCCTTCACACATATTCCATAAAAGGTCACAGCTCTGCCAATTGTAACTTGGATCCAATATTCCAGGATCAAATCATACAGAGTCTACTTGCTCTACTGTTTTTTCAGCTTGTGTTATAATGTACAACAGTTCAGAAATAGTAGTTTTGCTTAGGTTTGATCTTTGATTATAGAAAGAATAAAAGGTTTGTTTTTTACCAATGGAATATATTGCAAGTTTGAATCGTGATCTTTCTTGATGGATTTTTCCTTATCCTCTCTCTAAAGCTCAATATTGATGATATTATTTGACTTTTATGTCTCCGAAATGCTTCACTTAAAAATTTTTTGCCCATCAACCAGTTGACGTTCCTTTGCCAGGCATCTCTATATTAGCTAATTTAATTGAGCCTGATGCGCAACAGAAAGATGGGGGTTTAATATTTAATGTTTTGTAGCATCACAATGAGGATAATTTGGCATAGAGGGCAGCCTGCTAGGCTGGAGAAGAAGTTCTTCAAATAAGTTGTTGTGTTCTTCTTCTATTTGCTGTAAGAAAAGAAAAAAATAATGGATGCTGTTATTATTGATAGACAAAGAAATGCATAACTGAGAAGATAATAAATGTGTTATCATCTTTTGCTGTTTATACTCTCAGTCTCAGGATCATTTTATGTCCCTCAGCAGATTTGATGGAAGAATAGGTGTGTCTTGAGATTCTGGCATCTCAGCTACAACGGTAGAACTATGTCGCCGCTGTTGAACCACGATACTTCAGTGGAGGTAATGTTTCATTAGTAGAAGCATATGCCACTGGATGTAGTGCTTCCCATTACATTTCTGTTTTTTCTCTATATTGTTGCATCCCAGCTGTTTTTACTAGAATTCAAGTAACCAATATGTTTTTTTTTTGTTTTTGCTTTTACAAGTAAAACTAATGCTTGTCTTGAAAGGAAGAAGACTTTTGATATATTCTTACAGGATTGTGGCACAAACAAAAGTGGAATTGTTGATAGCAAATTCCTAGTTCATAGTACTGAGACATTTAGCAGCCAAGGCAGTTCAAGAAGGTAAAATGGTAGAACTATGTTTCTGCTGTTGAACCGCGATACATTAGTGGAGGTAATCTTTCATTTGTAGAAGCATATGCCACTGGATGTAGTGCTTCCATTTCAATTTTTGCTTTTTTCATTGTAAAGACTGCGATATGACCTTGAAGTTTGTTTATTTGTTCTATTTATTAAAAATAATCCCTAAAATCGCTCATCTTCACATTTTACATGAAATGCTAGTGTTAAGTTAAAAAGTACATGTAATGTTCATTTAACCAAAAATAGGGAAATTTACTCTGTCCGTCATTTACTATGAACTTGGACATTCTTTTTCAGGCATTGTTTTTTCAGCAGTCCATGAAAGAGACATACTTGACTTTTGGTGTTTTTCTCCATTTTTGTAATGTCCACCATTTGACAAAAAAGTTCACCAAATTGAGTTTAAAAAAATCATGGAAATGGGTGTATTCTTGACTTGAGTGTACATATATGAATATTGTATTTAACCATTTCTCTCGTTATAGTAAATGGCACTTAACTATCCAGCAACTTGAAGATGAAGCATGGATAAACTGTCCAACGGTTGCTCTTGAGCTGCCGGATTCATATTCAGGTGGTTTTTTAAAACTATTTTTGCAAATTTTATAGTATCTGTTTTCTGATGAAAGTTACCCTCTGCGCTTTAGGTCTTTCTATACGCTGTTGAAGAGTTCAAAATTTCAAATCATCTGTTCTTCAGCTGCAGGGATCGATCGATCTACAACACAGGTATAATCTATATCTTGCTGTTCCCAAATGTTCCTTATACACAAGTTAATATGTTAATATATATGTTTAGTTGAATTCCAATATTTCAGGAAAATCTTCATACGTTTAACTTATACACTGTACATAATGAATTTATCTTGAGACAACTTAGACAAGTACACACTATATCCTTATCTCCAATGAATTATTATAATTTTAGTGTTTTTCATTTCATGTTTCATTATTCTTTGCCTTAATGTTGTTAGAAATACACACCTCTCATTCAGGTTGATAATTCTGAAAGCAATATTATGATCCTCTCATTAAGGAATGTTGATTTCATATGTATCTGTTTATTTGCACCTGAATTCCTTTTTTATTTGTCTGTTCAAACTGTTCTATTTTATTGATTTCCTCTTATGTTAATTCAGGTCTAGTGAGAAGCTTATCTGAATCCCTCAGATACCCTTCTGGTTTCCTAGTATGGCTCGGGACATCAATATATCTATACAATCTGCCCTGGTTTATTTGCAGACCTGCATTAACAAGTATGGTTTTGAAGATGATGAATCAAAAGAACTGCAGCACATTCTAATATGCAGGCTTCGGTGTCTCAGAACTTTTTTTATTTGCTCAAAAAGGTTGGTGTACAATCTTCAAGTGTTTGTCCTTTGGACAAGGCTTAGTGATCTTGTTAGCAGTATCGTGGACGATGAAATAAGTCATCCCTTTGTTGCCGACGATGCTAAGAGCTTTTTCAGAAACATTGAACCTTTTGTGGAAGAAATGGATAAATGGTTCATTTTTTTGTCAAACTATGAAATGAAGCAATTTACCCATCTCCCTGTGGCAGTCTGGGGTCAAGCGATCCAGAAAATCCTTGGTTCAGTTGTTGAAAATTTCCAGGATTTGCTCAATTGTGCTGATGGATGTTTTGAAGAGCACCTTTTACAACCAATAGAAGCCTTGAAAGAGCACATGGAATTCTTGATAAATTTCACCAGTTTTGCAACCCTTCTATGTGATGATCAAGAACAAGAGGTTCAAAGTTTGTTTACTGAAATTGATGGTCTCGCAATTAGCGCAGCACACTAAACCGTATATTTCTTCTCATTTTCGCATACCATTCATAGCACGCCCATCAGATCTGCATTGCAAGTGAGGATCAAGCCTTCCCATAATCCCCAGTTATATGAGACTTACTCTCGAGCCCTGGCCAGCTTAAGATATTCTAGAGAGTTATATGCTCCTAGTCTACGCAATCCTACGATTGTCATGATGGATTTCATTGCTTATCTACTCTCTCATCTCTCGATGATGCTACAATCAGATGATTCTTCCATGATTCCCTTGCACTTGCTGCCTCAATTTGAAACATTGTATGATGGACTAAGATTTTTGAGAACCCTACTTAGGAAGTTTCCGAAAATGTTCCATGGAGAAATGAGGGATACTACAAGAGCTGTGATATGTAATGCTGGAGTCATCATCTTCTCCATTCATCAAAAGGATCTTGTAGTTGATGTTGAACTTCAAGACCTTGTTGGATGCATTAAGGTAATTCAGTCAGAATTTGAAGTAAAGAAGCTGAATTTTCCTGGAACCACTGTAATGGCCTTTCTCGATACTCTCCTAGACTACCTGAAAGGAGTTAATCGTAAAAAGATCGGTTCAAATGTTATGACTTATGTTCCAAAAATTCAAGAAGATATTGCCCTCTTAATCTCAATTATGGGGATATTTCTGGAATTGAGAAAGCACCAAGAGGACCTTTGTGAAGATCTTTGGAATCTTGGTATAGAGGTGGCCTACAAGTTAGAGTTTCTTGTTGATCAAATGGTTCTTGGAACTATTCAGCAATCTTTCTCAGCGTCCTTCCAATCCATCGAGGCAGACATGAAGATTATTAGGACTGATGCCTTGAAGATTTTTGATGACAAGGGACTGGAGAAAAATAGAGGTAACCCTATAGCCTCTCTGTAAATATTGTAATTGAATCAATGGATGATAAACCATGCTCAATCATGAAAATGTAAAACAATATTCCTACTCAATTTTTTTTACTTCCTTGTTGCCTAGAAATATTTGAAAAATATGAAGAATGTGGATACATGCATGCAGTAGAATGAATATAAGAGTCATATGTATCTTGTAGTGAATTTAAGCACCAAAAATATAACTTTCAAAATTGAAGGAAATCTTTTTTTTTTTTTATTAATTGAAGGAAATCTAATTTTAAAGCAAAACAGCAAAGTTGTATCTACCTTTGTTCTTCAGCTGAATCCTCTCCTGCTGATTTTGTTTTAGATATCAAGATAGCTGCTGGCATTATCATATCTATTCAACCTGTCTTGGATCATCTGGAATTCTGCATAAACAAAAGCGGATTTAAGACGATTGAATCAGCAGAAATGAATGCAGCTGTGGCTGTGATTTGTAGGCTAAGGTGTCTCAGAACATTTGTTATTTGTTCAACCAAGTTGGGCATTAATATGGAATTGAGGAGTTTTTGGGTGAGGCTTGATCATGTTGTTCGCAGAATCTTGGATGATAGATTTAGTCGTGATTCTGCCTGTGAAGATGCTAAAAGATTCCTTGACAACATGGAATATTTTGAGGATGAAATGGACAAATGGTTCATTTCTCTGTCAAAGTGCTGCTTGCAACAATCTACTCCTGTAGTCGCGGTAGTTGATGATCTCATTGGTTCAGTTGTTGAGAATTTTGAGGATTTTCTCATGAGGTTCGGTAGTGATGAGTCGATAGAATCGTTGAAAGAGTACATGGTTTTCTTGAGAAATTTCATCTCTTTTTCAACTCTTTTGAGTGGTGATCAACATGAAGAGGTTGGAGATTTATTTAGTCAAATCGAAGGTCTTGCAGTCAGTGCAGCACATTTAACATTATATATCTTTGCGGATGAAGATGAAGATGATGACAGAATGGAGTCCATCAGTTGTGCATTACAGTTGAGGATAAAGCCTTCCCATAATCCTCAGTTGTATGGGACTTACTGTCGAGCTCTGGCCAGCTTAAAGCATTCTCGAGAGTTATATGCTTCGTCTCTACAGGATCCCTTGATTGTCATGATGAATTTTATTGGTAATCTACTCTCTATTCTTATGGATATGCGAGAACCTGCTGCTCCTTTTGTAAATCCCTTACTTGAGTCTCAATTGAACACGCTGTATGATGGGCTAAAATCTCTGGAAGCTTTCTTGAAGAGGTTGCCAAGCATGTTTCATGGCAAAATTATGGATATTGCCAGGGTTGCAGTATGTGATGCTGGAGTCCTTATCTTTTCATTCTATCAAAAAGATTTTGTCATTGATCTTGGTCTGGAGGAATTTCTCGGAAATATTGAGGTGATTAAGTCCGAGTTTGAAGAGAAAAACTTGCAGATTTCCCCAAACTCGACTGAATTGGCTTTTCTGGATACCATTTTACACAAAAGTTACAAGATTCATTCAAATACTACCCAGAGATTGGAACCAACAATTCATCTAGATCTTGTCTTCTTAAGATCGCTGATGGTAAAATTGGTGGAATTGAGAGAGAAGCAAGAGGATCTTCACCAAGCTCTCTGGATTCTTGTCATAAAGGTGGCCAACAAGTTTGAATTTCTTGTTCACCAACTGCTGCATTATAGGAAAATTAAAGACGTGGAAGCTCTTTCGTATTTATTTCTATCCATCGCAGCAGACATGAACATTATTAAGACTGATTCTTTCAAGGTTAATCATCACAAGACCATAGTGGAAGTGGAAGATGGAGGTAATTAACTACACTATCATTTTTTTAATGTGCAAATTTTCCTATTTTCATCAAACATTTCCGATGACATCATTTTAAGGTATCAATTTAAATATAGTACAGAATTTTGGTTTCAATCTGAATCCTCACAAACCTTTCTCAATTATTCTTAGATTTTGAGATGGCTTCCAAGAGGATTATATCAATTCAGTTGGCCTATGATCATGTGCAGTCCTTCTTCGACATGGATGGCTCGGGAAATGATAGACCAAGGATAGTTACGATGTCCGTGATGAATAGGCTAAGTTGTCTCAGAACATTTGTTCTTTGCTCACTAAAGTTGAGCAACAATGTTCAGCTAAGGAGTCTTCTGGCAAGGCTTGATGGTGTGTTCAGCGAAATCTTAGACTGCGAATTTAGTCCTTATTACGCTGTAAGAAAATCTGTGTGGTTCATTGACCAATTGGAGCCTCTTAACCAAGAGATAGACAAATGGTATATCAGTTTATCATACTACAACATGAAGCAATGTTCTAGCTCTTCAATGGCCACTCGAATCAAGGATATCTTGGATTCCCTTTATGAGAATCTGGAGGATTTCCAAAAATTCCCCAAATCATCAGAACTTGGAGTCTTTGAAGAAAGAATAGATACCTTGAAAGAGAGCATTACTTTCTTGAAAAGTTTCATCACTTTTGCAAGCCTTATGTGTGCTGAACAACACCAAGAGGCTCGAGATATATTCACTCAGATAGAGGCTTTTGCAGTCAGTGCAGCACATTTAACCATGTTTTTCTACACTCGATGTGAAAGAGTTGCTACACATAGAATGGACTCCGTCACTTCGATATTGCAGTTGATGATCCCACCTTTCCAGAATCTTCAATTCTATGCTCCAGCTCCACACACAAAAGGCAATCCCTTAATTGCAATGATGGATTCTCTACTATCTCTTCTTTGGAATATGCTACTTTCGGATGTCGCTCTTGTTGTTCCGTCACAGTCTCAATTGGAAAAACTGGATTCAGGGCTCAGATCCTTGAAAGGCCTTCTCAGGAAGCATCCAAACAAGTTTGATGAAGAAACTATGGATATGGTAAGACTAGCAGTATGCCATGCTGGATTAATATTCTCGAGAGATCAAGAATATTTTCTAATTGATCATGGCATTCAAGAATTCCAAGTTATGTTGAAAAATGTTGAAGACAAAGTAGTGCCAACATCAACATTCAACTTTCCCAGGACCATAATGCTAGGGTTTGTGGATTTTCTCGTAGAATATATGACAGAAGTGGATAGTTCCATGTTTGATTCTGAAACCCTCAAATGTGTATCAAAAATTCAAGAAGATATTGTCTTCTTAAAATTACTTATGGGTAAATTGGTGGAGCTAAGGGATCAACAAGGAAACCTTCATCAAGCTCTCTGGGATCTTGGTGCGGCCACGGCCTACAAGATGGAGTTTATCATTGACCAACTGTTGCTGGGAGACATTGCTGATTCTTTTTCAGCATCAGTACAGTCTATCACAAAAAATATGAGGAGTATCAGAATAGAATCCGTGGCGGTTTTTAATGTATGGAGAGAAGAGATCAATGTTCTGGAAATCACCGAGGCCTCTATTGATCAGGTACAAATATTTACTGAAAGTATGCCAGCTTGTGATCACTTCATACAATTTTTTTCTCTTCATGGAAATTTGTATCTTTTCAGTTTCTTTGCATATTTTTTCTCTATATCTCGTTTTAAACCTAAAAGATCATATGTTGAGTTATATTGTATTATAGAGAGATCTACCAATTTTATAAATGTTTCACATACTTCATTGATATTAATACAATGTTGCAACTAAAACTTAGTCTACATTTTTCTATTGCTTCAGGTGGCCTCTCAGAGTAGTATGCCCGCATTTCATGATTTTGTAGGTTTTAAGCCTGAGCAATCATCGATTATGAACCGGCTTGAAAACGGATGGAAGACATTGCAGGTTGTTGCCATTGTTGGCATGCCTGGATTGGGAAAAACAACTTTAGCCACCAAAGTTTACAATGAAATTTCAGTCGTGTACCGTTTTCATGTCCGTGCATGGTGTTCTGTATCTCAGGTCTTCAACAAAAGGAAAGTCTTAGTTGAACTTCTATATCATATTCAGAGAAGGCCTCCTAATGAGTATGAAGCAAAGACTGTAGATGATTTGGCTGCAGAGTTTAGACGCTGTTTGAAAGGGCGTCGATATCTGATATTCTTGGATGATGTATGGGACATGGAAGCATATAATTGGTTGAAGGCAGCTCTCCCTGATGACTCTACTGCAAGTAGAATTATCCTGACAACTCGACATCGTGATGTTGCAACTGAACTTGATAAAGAGCCTGTTTTTCTTCCTATATTTAGTCGTGAAGAGAGTTTTGAGTTACTTAGCGGGAAGGTATTCCCGGATCAGAATGATTGGCCTTCAGAAATACAGGATTTAGGGTTACAGATTGCAGAAAGTTGCAAAGGGTTACCTCTAACTATTGTCATAGTGGCAGGGCTTTTGAAGACTGTAAAGCAAGAGTTGTGGACTAACGTACTCAAAATTTTAAAGTCGGGGGATATCTCCAATGCAGATCATTGTGGGAGCACAATAGAGCTGAGTTATAATTACTTACCAGATCAATTGAAGCGCTGCTTTCTCTCATTTGCTGCATTTCCCGAGGACCATGAAATTTCTGTTAAGCGGTTGATCTGGATGTGGATTGCAGAGGGATTTGTCAGAAAAAGGGATTCTGAAAGGTTAGAAGAATTAGCAAGAGAATGCTTGGACAAGTTAATAGGAAGGAGCTTATTAGTACTTGTCAAAGAAACATCCATGGGATCAGGTGCAAAGGCTTGCCGCATGCATGATGTGCTTCGCGATTTTTGTAAAAAAAAAGCAAGTGAAGAATCCTATATGCATCAGTTGCAAGGTCAAGAAGATGTCTCATCTTTTGATGATCCAGGCAATATTCGGAGGTTATACGTGCTGTCTGAGCCGAAGCATTTCAAGAAGTCTAAGATGTATTGGCCTTGTTTGCGGTCGCTACTATTCTGGGGCAAAGAAGAAGACAGCAGCAGCGGCTATGATATGTCATTCATCTTTCGCATCTTCAAGCTTGTCAGAGTTTTGGATATGGAGCGAGTTTATCTCAGTCATGAACCTCCAAGCGAAATAGGATTTCTCGTGCACTTGAGATATTTGGCAATTCAGGTAGGTTCAGACGTCAATCCATCAATAGGCAACCTTTGTAATCTGGAAACTTTCATCCTTCATCTTGCTAGAGATACATCGGTTAGATTACCTAGTACATTCTGGAATCTACAAAAATTAAGACATCTATACTCGGTAAATGGGCTAGGTTATCATGGAATAACATTGCCGGTTGATGATCTGGAGAGCTCCTGCAATTTGCAGAACCTGGACAGTTTATCCACCCTGATGAGTGAGGATTGGGATATCTTGGAAAAGCTACTGAGAAAGTTTCCCAACATCCGTCAACTCAACTGCAAAAAGCTGTGTGGAGTTTCGGTACAGAGCCAGGCCATGTCATTTTCATTTCCTTGTCACTGTTTAGAAACACTTTCCTTGTCACTGGATCCAAGATCCACCAATGAGTATGATAGGTACGAGATTACTTTTCCTAACACTATCAAAAAGTTGACTTTGCGTCGCTGTCAGTGGTCATCGGGAAGGCTTTATTCGGGAATAGCAGGACTACCTAACCTTGAGGTACTCAAACTGCGCTCGTTCCTCACTGGTGAGGCGTGGCACGTGGAAGAAGGGGAGTTTCCCAAACTCAGAGTCCTGGAATTAATGTGGGTGGAAGACATTGTGAATTGGACAAGTTCGGATGATCAATTCCGGAATCTGGAGAAGCTGGTGCTCAACTACTGTCCTAGGCTGGAAGGGATTCCAGAGTGCCTGGAAACAGTTGACACTCTTAAATTGATTGAGGTCACTGACTGTTGTGATTCCGTTGACAGGTCAGTAAGGAAGGTCGAGGAATCCCAGCAGGATTTCGGAAACTCAGTTTTAAGGGTTGATGTGCGTCACTCGGGACCAGGACAATGATTATCTTTTGCACTTCTGCTAGAATTGGATCATGTTTTTGGTTTTCTATGATGTAATAATCCAACTCTCATACAAATGCACTTTTTGGTTTTCTTTTTCTATTTCGTAACTTCGCATTGCAAATGTAGAAATGGCAAATCCAACACCAACGCAAAATGCCTAGGAAAAGATTAAAGATGAATTTCTCTGAAGAAGTTTGTCTCTAATTAGCTGGAGGATATCTAGTTGCTGCAGATTCAGATTGCTTTGCACATGATCGTTGAAGTAACTTTCCACACATGACATGATTTCCTTCAAAACTGGCTATAGGGAAGGTACCAAATTGACCTCCTGTTGGTATCTGTCCCTGCAGATATTGAAGGAAGACAAAAAATGGAGATTTCTGAGCGATGAGGGACTGGGATTTCACCTGAAAAGTGGTTGTTCGAAAGGTCCAACTGATGAACACAAACAAACTTACAAACTGATGAACACACACAAACATAATTTTAAATATATAGACATGCACGTAAGTACGTGCGATTGACGCACGTACAAAACACACAGCACAACTAGATGAATAACGCACGCACCCAACAAACACACAAACAAAGAGATCGATCGAACTAATCCTAGTCGGACTAGTTGCCGCCGCCGAAATCCTGCTGCTCATATTGATCTTCCGGCGACGTGGTCGTGGCCGTGCCCGGGCGGCAGAAGCCTCCAACACGCGAACATGACTACCCCGGAGTTCGTGATCCACCATCTTCAGTGCAGATCTCCCCACCGTCGTGCACCGCACGTGCGCATCCTGAAAAATATTGATTAATTTTTTTTAATTATTAAGTTTGTATGTTACAAATAATACATTATTTATTTATAAATGGAATAAGCTAAACATTTTTTAAATAAGATCTAGAAACACATGTATAGATATAGAATTATAAGAAAAAGTGAACGAAATGGAATACATGTAATCAGTTTGAATCCTAGAGCGTGCGCTATAAATAGTACATCCATTCTACAACAGTTTCACACGAGTGGTGATACATGCAGGTCCATGTTTACTAATGCAGGTCCAAAATATAATATTTTGGATGTACTAGCACAATTCAGGGTCACATATTGTGTTTTTCAGACCTGCATTAATAAACATGGACCTGCATGTATAATTTCTCTTTCACACTACCCACACTCACTCCCTGAATTTCCAATACTCTCCGATCGAATCAAAGTCAGAAATCACGAGCTCCACTTTTTTGCCGGCCGAAAACCAGTTCAACACTACTACAATTTTGCAGCATTTAAGGCGGTTGGTCCTTCACGTTTCAAGGCAGAAGACAAATGCCTTCTCTGGTATTGCCTTAAAACCTGAAAAAGCTTTAAGGCGGTTCCTCTTCCGCCTTAAAATTTTTCTGTTTTAAGGCGTATCATCCGCCTTAGAAGTATGTCAATTCCGCCTTTATGACGTGTTGCGAGCTCGCAACAACTACTCAATGAAAACCTAACTTACAAGGTAGCGAGTTCGCTAGCTTAAACGCAAGGCTGAAATTATGTGTGAGTCTGACTAGTTACGATGGCTGTTGGCGATTCGCTAAACATTTATGTAGCGAGTTCGCTACAATTCATATCAGACAGGGTTTATGGTCTAGGGTTTAGGGTTTCACTTGAGTAGTTGCGACACCAACAAGCGATCGCATGTAATATACTTGCGAGACCGCTACTTTGCCTTGTCAAGATCTTAGATAGTGAACGAGGATACTAGCGACATCGATTGTGGCTCGCCTAAAACTGTCCTTGCGACGTCGCTACGCCATCTCTTATTATTTTGTAGCGAGTTCGTAAGTGTACTCTCAGGCATGATTATGGTCTAGGGTTTAGGGCGTCACTTGATTAGTTGCGACACCAACAAGCGATCGCAAGTAATATGCTTGCGAGTCCGCTAGTTTGCCTGGTCAAGATCTTAGATAGTGAACGAGGGTACTAGCGATATCGTTTGTGGCTCGCCTAAAACAGTCCTAGCGAGTTCGCTACGCCATCTCTTATTATTTTGTAGCGAGGTCGTAAGTGTACTCTCAGGCATGATTAAACGACGTCGTAGTTTCTGAGATTAGGCGATTTTAGTAGTTTATTGGCGAGCTCGCTAACTTGCTCGGCAGGTTTGACGAGTAGACTGGCGAAATCGCAGGGTTTGAGACTCGAGAGGCAGTGGCTAACGAGCGATAGAGTTGCGAATACGCTAGTAAACTGTGATTGGGGTTGATTTCTGATGAATTGTGGCGAGATCGCTTGTATATTTCGCTAGTCTTGACGAGTCAGGTTGCGATGGCGTTAGACATAATATTAGTGAGACAGAGTTCAACCTAGCGAGCTCTGTGGCGAAACCGCCACGCGAGCTTGACTACTTGCGAGTACGCATGTAACTCGCATAAGCGATTTGGTATGAAACGAGAAAGGTAACGAGCTCGCCAGGAAAAAAGCCTAGTACATTAATTTTTAATTTTTGGTAAATATCCCGCACAAATAGTATAATTGGCATATCTGAACCTGTCAATTGCAAGATATATGTAGTCCACTAAATGGCAAACACAAAGAACTCATAAATTATAATCCTTTGCATGTATAACAAATGTAGAAATACGACTTAGGTTTTACATGCATCCTTACGTGGTACGTGTGGTCTAGATATGAATCGAGCTCTAACGATGACCAAGTGCTTTGCAAATCTATCTCTCCCCAACTCTAACTCTTTTTTAGTGTATGCCGATTGATTTTCCTCGAGTATCTACGAATGAGATACATTTATTAATAAAAACTAAGGTAATTTGTAGGTAATAAATAGAAACTTTCATATTGTAAGAGTACTCACGCGATGTAGTTCCAAATTGTCACTTGTAAGGGTCTCAATGCACTCGTAGGCATACAACATCATGTAGTATCCACACTCCCAGTTGGACAATTGCTTGCGGTGCTGAAATTGAAGTAGTTTAACATATGGTATGTAAATGTATTTAGCTGCAAATACGTAATAAAGGAGTCGATATTTTAACCTGAATTTGAATAAGTTCAAAGTTAAGGAGTGTGTCGTCATTCACAGCATGCATAGCAATCTCCAATAGATCGGCGAATTTTGTAGATGGAGCGAAATGTAGTGGATCAATCCAATAGACACGCTTCAATGATGGAATCATTGCAACAAAACTCCAATGACCACTATATATTAAACAACATGCACCTCAGACTATAACATAGATTATGTAGATTATGTGCAGTTGAAACTAATATCTACTAATCAAACAATTAGTAAATACATACCCCTCTAGGTATGGCCCAATGAAAATGGTTTTGCTCTTGTCGTTTAGCAACTTTGTAAGGTAAGCAAGCCTCACATTATTACCTTGTTGGGCTTGTTGCAAGCAAGTCGGGTGCAAAAAACCGATGAATGTCTTGGTCACGCTCAAAGAGACGTATTGCATGAACCTACAACAATCTTAGAGCATAAAGTATCGGAAGAGGTATATAAATACGGACACAATAAAGTAACACATAAATACCACTAGGTTAAACAATAACACTTACATTTGATGTAGGATTAGTATAGTATCGGGAAGGGTTTGTTTGTGCCAAAATAGGGCAAAATCTTCCCAAGGAACAACCACTTCCTTTGCCTCGCCAAAAACCTTGGAATTGGCTACAAAATAGTACACAGATTCACGGCTATGATGACCTAGCATGTCAAATAGTGTGCGAACAAAACCCGGGAGAGCTTTCATGAAGCCCACACACTCATTAGAGAGAGGAATCTTAGGGATTGGGAAATTAAGGTCGGCAATCTCTGTTGGTTGCTTTGTGTTCTTGGGGATGCATGTTGAATTAGCATCTACAACCAACCACGCGGGCCATACGAAAAAAAATCCCAAACCTTGACCAACTGTTGTGCATTCATCATCCTCAGTCACCGACAACAAGGCATCTTCTACATACACCTCAACTATGGATACCCTTACGAAACCCTTAGGGACTTTTGATTTGTGATGCAAAGTCATATGAGGATAGGAATTCCCATTAGCAACGTGTATTGGTTGAGAATTATTACCTCTAACAACGTACAACTTGCAAGAATGGGAAACCTACATTAAAGAAAAAAATATTAGTTTGTTATCATAGTATTTTCAAAAAGGAGTAGATGATTAAGCGTAATTAATTTGAATGTAAGGCTTAGACTAGGGTGATAACCTAACCTTTGTGGTTGCTTTGGGAATTTGTATATCAACTTGCGGAAGTTGTACATCAACTTGAGGTTGGCTAGGAGCCAATGACGTGCATATGTCGATGTGGTCGAATGGAGGATTTGGTTGGTCAACCTCAACTTGGGGCGGGGATGGATGGGAGCCTCTGGATGATGGTCCATTACCTTGATTTGTTAGACACAAATCAACGGGAATAGGATAATTCACAAAAGCACAAACATTGGCTAAGATGGCTTTCAAATTCTTGACATCTTGCTCGGATTTTTTAGCTTGGCTTAAGGCTACTTGGAGTTTAGAGGGTTTAGGATTTTTGCTACTACGTTTGATCCCAAAAGCTTCAATTTGGGTCGCATATCCACCTATCCCCTTTGCTCTTCCAGGATGTTCATCCTTACCTAGTGCTCTATGCAAGACATCATGTTTTCCCACCAGGATGAATAAACCCTGTTCAACTTCAAGCCCTACCTCATCCTACTCACAATAATAATCAAACAAATTGGTTGTTCGTATTTTAAATACACTATGACGTTCTATTTTAATTTTAGTAATATTAATAGTTTTGAGAAGTATGTAAATTTATATAACACGTACCACTCGTCCGGCAATTCTCTTTGCCTCTTCGCTTGAGAATTTTCCGTCGGCCTTAATTCTACCAAGCACGAATAACTGTTCTCGAGTATATTTTGTTGGGTCTTCGGCCGCGACTTGGTTTTTTGCCTCTTCTAGGGGGGTGCCACCATCTACTAGTTCCTTAACCTCTTTATCGTATTTGTTTTTAGATGTCTTCTTCCCCACACCCAAATATCCACACCGTCCACCGGTGTAGGGCATTTTATTAGCAGCAGCTGCTTTACGCTTATCATCACCCACACCCTTTATGAATTTTATTGGTTAGTAAGGATAAACTAATTTAGGGAACAATTAAAGGTGTATAGGAAAAAAAATAAATTAAGCAAATTGAATGTTAGTACTAACCTTTAAATCATTTTCTAGCCATCGTGCCTTGAATATCTCCCAAGTAAGTGGGACAATGTGATTGTAACGATCCTTAGGATGTTGACCAAACCTTATGCCCTTGGGGTTTATGTACTCCTTGGCAAGAGTATATTTATGCTCGCGATGCGACTTTGATGCAATTTGTAATGCCTTCTTCTTCACTTGATCGTACGATTTGGCTTCGATCACAAAGGGTCGCTAACATTGATATAGTATAGATGGTAAGTCCTATTAACAAGGTATTACTAAATGGAAAAAAATAAAAAAGTGAACTTCACCTTGCATTCCTTCCACACACCCCTTTTAATAGCGGGGTCTAGAAGCCTCCAATCCGTAGTGTCTAGCGGCACATGAGTCCTACCTATTTTCCCACACCAACTAGACCACCTTTGGGCATCATCATAGGGCGCAATAGCTACACCGATGTCATTAAATTTGACATGTGTTAGAATTTTATTGTCGATTCGTGTCTCTATCTCGCGACAATGGGTCCTCATTTGTTCTTCTTTTGAAGCGCGACTAAGCTTCCTTGTTTTACGTCGTCGCGAATCTAGAACAACATTTTCTCCACCACTAGATGAGTTGGAAGAAGTCGAGTTTGTTGGTTCACTCATTGTCCTTTCCTACGTTTAGAGACCAATTTGTCAGTGGAAATGACAAAACATTTATATAGTCCACTTTCCCCAATTAATGAATGCCTACAAACATGGTCATGAATATGCATTTACACACAAGTTAAGTATAATTTTGTTTACCTAGACACAAGTACCTAAAACAAATAAAATGTAACAATTTTGATGGACCTAGTGGTGATTAATTAATGATGAATCATAAGTTTAACACTCCAACGAATATATAAACCCTAATGACCCCTTAAAACTCACAAAATAAGTGTAATCAACTAAAAACCCATACCTTTGCAATTATCAAATAGGTAGATGTAGAATTGATTGTAGTGTTAAGGATGGGTCTACCTTGTTTGTCTTTCTCCTACCCACATAAATTGTGCTACTAAATTCCAAAACAACAAGTACAAAATCATAAAGACAAGCATATGGGTAGAGAAACAAATAGTGGAGAAGTAATTGAAAAGCTTAGCAAATTGCTTACACTTTGGATTGACCCACTTGAGATGTAATTGAATTTATTGAAGGGTTTGTGTAGATTTGATGGAAGATTGATGTGGAAAGAGTAGAGAATATGTGAAAAGAGAAGAGATTTGGAAGAAAGATTCGACCATGAAAAGTGATAAGATGCCAAGTTTGTGGTCTTCTTGGCTTGGAATTATGCTGTTGACGACCAGAGGCGGGCCAGGTTGCGAATTCGCTAGTTATAAGCTTTGGGTTTCGAGCACCATGCGATAGCGCTAGTAATGAAACTCATGCATTCAATACCTTCACCATTGTGACTTGTGATTTCGCAAGAAGTCCGGTTCATAAATATGGACCCTTGCGAACTCGCAACTGTGGAGGCATGATGTAATTTTCTCAATCATCTGTCATTCAGTTTGATAATACACTTGTTAATTACCACGTCTAATAAGGTATAAAAGTGGTGACTTGAACGTAAAAATGACATTGAAGTTATTTAATTAGTTTCGTTATGGTAATTAACGCAGATTAAGGTGTATATCAAATATATTTCGGCGTTGCGAGTATGGTTGATACTACACTAGTTAATTACCACGTGTAAAAAGGTATAAAGTTGGTGACTTTAGTGTAATATTGAAGTGGAGGTTAATAAATTAGTTTCATTATAAATAAGTGTGACATAAGGTATTTAATGAACAGCGACTATACATGGCATGCAGTTATCAATCTATTATTTGCAGGTGTATATATGTATGACTATTGAAAAGCATATCGTACTCTGAACTCCCAGATGTTCATCGTTTATTCAAAAGTTGTTATGAAATAGCTGGACAGGTACTAGCTGGTTGTGACAACATTAATGTGAATATAAGTGTGGAATAAGGTATTTACTTTCGACTATGTCATGGAGTAATCATTCGATTAATTGCAAGTGTATATATGTATGACTATTGAAAAGCATATCGTACTCTAAAGTCCCAAATGTTCATCGTACATTCAAAAGTTGTTATGCTTTAGCTTGCCAAGTACTAGCTGGTTGTGACAACATTAATGTAATTAGGTTGATGAACTTGATAATCAATGGGAATATATTATGGTAACCATCGAATCATGTAATGTAAAAAAAGAATTAGATCATCCTCACTAACATTGATGTTGGTAAATTCTGCGTAAGTGTTCATAACCAGTAGTCGTCACGTACATGTAATCTGGAACAAAGTACTATTAGTGTTGGATGTAATAAATGTACAGTAATGACTGATTAGTTCAAATGAAGTCAAAAATTAAAGTAAAAACATAACAAGTTCGACAACTTTTGAACGTAACTTTGGCTATTAAATCGCACCTGTGACATAAGATGAAATGATTTTACAAACATATATGTTTTTCACCTCCACAACTCAAGTTTAATGGGCAAAATTATATTAAATTAAAGTACACAATAAACTATTTCATAAATGTTTATGTTACAAATGTATATAAAATATGTACAATTAACAAAAATGATTTGAGATAGAAATTTTATACATGAACCCTAGTGCTTGCGAGCTCGTTAGTGTCAAGGTTGGTAGTATAATCCCTAAACCCTAAGCCCACAAATGAACTGGCGAGCACCTTGCGATATCGCTACATTAAATCGCTACATGTGCGAGCTAGTGGCGAACTCGCTAGTGTGTATAACCACCAAAAAAATTTGGGGGTTGGGCCTTAGTCATTGATGGGCTGTAGGTGGTAGTATAGTTCTGTATATAGTATAGATTGGGCCTAATTGGCTTGCATATCAATGTGTGTGTTTCATGTTCAGTTTGCGCGGGTCGGCAACTTATCGAACCATTCAGAAAACTTGAATAATATAAACTGAAAAACTGACTCCTGATTTGGCGATGTGGGAAAACTGCACGCGAGCAGGGTTGCGAGCTCGCAAGTAATGAAATTAATTTTACAACCAAGAGATTACACTGCCGAATTCGCAAGCATGTGAAGTATGTAAATATAAGCGAGGATGGTGCGAGCTCGCAAGGAGTGAAATTAATTTTGACAACCTTGCGAGTCAACAGGCGAACTCGCAAGCATGTGTAGTATATAAAAATAAGAGAGAATGGTGCGAGATCGCAAGGAGTGAAGTTAATTTTGACAACCTTGCGAGTCCACTGGCGAACTCGCAAGCATGTGTAGTATATAAAAAAAATTAAGGGTCGGGCAAAATTAATTTTGCCCCAAATTAAAAACCCTAGCCGAGCCCTCTGCGATTTCGCCGGAGATCTAGCTATGCCGCCCAAAACCAGAGGATCAGGCCGTCTGAGCGCCAGTGGGAGAGGCCAGGCCGGTGCCGGGTCCAAGAGGAAGCGAGCCGACGGTGAGGAGGTGGTCGAGCCGCGATCCAGAGGTGTAAACCGAGGTGAAAACCGACCAGAGGCAGATGTGCCCGCCGGAAATCAGCCGGGACAAGGCGGCGAGGAGGTGGAAAATGCCAACGACGAGCCACAGTTCTTCAATGACAAAGCCAGAGCTAGGTATGCCCGCTTACAGTCTCGTTCTGTGATTAACAATAAGGTGTTTGATAGTACCACTGTGCCTTCTATGAAGTTTGATTATGTACTAGACTATTTTAGGGAACAAAACCTAGATCAGCTTTTACAGCTTCCCGACCCCATCTACTATGAGGAATTCTTGCAATTTTATGCTAATTTAGGGTTAGAGGAGGGGGTCGATGAGATAACCACTATAGTTAGAGGGGTTAAGTTTAAGGTTGATAAATTCATGATAAATAGTGTGTTGAAATGCCCCTACAAGAGCAGTGAAGATCTTAGGCCTACCAAACCCGATGGCCCATACGAGGTTTACTATGAACAGCGTTTTCCAGCCACTAGCCCTAGACAGCCACTGGATGTAGTAGAGATGGCTCAAAAGTGGTTTAAAAGGACCTCGAATAGAGCGGGTAGAGCTAGGACATACCCAGTGTATAGACTAAGCGAGGAGGCTCGGTTAGTCTTTGAAATGATATGTGGGAATGTGCTGCCTACTCTAGGCCATGCCTGTGAGCCATCGATTGCTTCTTTGACGCTATTTTACTATATCATGGAGAAGATAAAGATCAATCCCGGCTTCACGATCCTTAGCCACATGATGAAGATGGCAAGGCATAAGAGAGCTGCAATTCCGTATGGGGGTTTGGTCACTGCCTTGATCAGAAAAGCCGGTATCTTCCCAAGGGGTAGGCCAATGCAGATTGTTTATTACGACAGAGATTGGTTGCGTAATAAAAGGCTGGAATTGAAGGCTGATGGGAAGTACGGGAAGAAGAAGGAAGCTGAAGCGGCAGCGAGAAGAGCTAGGGGTGGTGTATCAGGTAATAAAAATTTTAGCTCGTTTTAAAAACAGTTGCATAAGTCCATTCATAACTGATTCTATGTTTTATTAATTGCAGACGCAGTGTTTGAAGCTCGTGGTCGGTTGGTAGTCAAAATGAGCAAGCTGGCCAATGAGATTGAAGTAGCGCAGCAACGTTCACGGGCGAACAACGACGCACTCAATCGACTTCTTGAAAGCGGAGCCATCGACTGCGAGTTGAGCGACTCTGAAGACATCCCAGATTTTTTACAACAGCTGCGTGATGAGGTGAGCGCGCCAGGGGGGAGCGAGGATAAAGGGAAAAGCAAGGCCACAGATGGCTCAGATGGAAAGGTGGCGGGCCGAGAAAAGGATGATGAGGTTGATGACAGTGACGATGACGATGATGAAGAGGACGACCTGTCAGATGGCGAAGACGCAGCGGAGAAGGCTGAGATGCAGAGGAAGGAGGCAAGAATAGCAGAGGAGGCTGGCACAAGTGCCACCAATCAAGTCGAAGGGACTCAAGACATTGCCAACCCGCAACCTAACACCGATGCTTCGCAGAACATGACTAGTGAAGAACTACATGATGTTTTAGTTAAGGGGTTGTGATTTAGTTTAATTTCTTTTGTGATAAAACATTGGCCAAACTATGGCCTTTTTTTAAGTACAATTTGATCAGTAAAAGTTGTTGTTGTATTTGATGAAGAATTGTGAATGAGATGATCCTAGTTTAGGCATGTGTTTTTGTTGAAATATGCCATCAAATTTTGCAGAACTGTTTTTTTTTGTACTTACATTACCGTGTTGCGAGTTCGCCAGCACAGGCGACCAAAGCTAACGAGTTCGTTAGTGACTTGAAATCTTCAACAGAGCCTACCATCAGTTAGACTTGCGAATTCGCTGAAGTCTCGCCAACCCCTGACGATCTCGTAACTTACTCGCAATATTCAAATTTGCAAAATATGCGTTACACTTGCGAATTCGCTACTATCTCGCCTAGAAGCTGACGATATCGTAAGGAACTTGAAATCTTGAACAGAGCCTAAGAAGAGTCTCACTTGCGATATCGCTAGTAAGCTGACGAAGAGGCTCTAAATACTCACGAGCTCGCAAGTAACAAGCCAAGAGATGTTAGGTTGACGTGTAACTCGCGAGTTTGCAAGCAGTTACTATTACAACCACCAGAGCTGATCCTCCATGTGCGAGTAAGTGGCGAGTTCGCTAGTGTGTAAAACCACCAAAAAAGTTTGGGGGTTGGGCCTTGGTCATTGATGGGCTGTAGGTGGTAGTATAGTGCTGTATATAGTATAGATTGGGCCTACTTGGCCTGCATATCAATGTGTGTTTCATGTTCAGTTTGCGCGGGTCGGCGACTTATCGAACCATTCAGAAAACTTGACCAATATATAGTGAATAAATTACTCTTGCTTTGGCGATGTGGGAAAAATGTAAGCGACAAGACTTGCGAGTTCGCAAGTAGAGAATCACGCTACAGTTAATATTTATCCAACAGAGCTTAGGTGGACGTGCACCTAGCGAGCTCGCTTGAATTTTGACATACTAGCGGCGAACTCGCTACATTTAATATTAAACCACCAGAGCTGAGTTTGCGTGTAACTAGCGAACTCGCTAACATTCTGAGGTATAAGTGGCGAGCTCGCTACGGTTAATATTCAACCAACAGAGCTGAGTTGACGTGTAACTAGCGAACTCGCTAGCTCTTGACATTATAGTGGCGATATCGTAAACATTTACCACAGACTTTAATTGAAAAATTAGACTAAAACGACAACGTTTTGACAGTAGACGAGCGGGGTGGCGATATCGCAAGCATGTTTTAGTATAAAAGTAAAAAAGCTGTGCAGTTCTATTCCAAACGCGATCCCCAATTTCAAATCAAGGAAAAACCCCCAAATCTAACCAAGCCCAAATTTCCCCGTGATTCCTATCAGCCATGGCAAGAACAAAGCACCAAGCCCCAAATCCATTTGGTGCCAGTCGCAGAGAGGTTGCATCTTCTTCCACCAATCAACCGCCGGCTTCCTCAACCGCTTATGACAAGAAAAAGTTTGTAAATTTACTTGCTTCTGATGCTTATTCTGATCTAATGAAGCATGCTACGCTGCTAGATTGCTATGTGTTAGATTTCGATCAGATTAAGCAACTAGGGTTGACTAATGTAGTAGAAACCTTTAGAGATCATGACTTGCATGATTTATTAGGACTGAACTACCCCTCCCATAAGGAAGAAACCTGTCAGTTTTATGCCAATTTCCATCAGCTTGTTGAGGAGGAGAAGGAAACGGGGCGTTGGTTTACTAGGGTAAACAAGAATGATTTTGAGATAGGAGAAGAGTTTTTTAACAAGGCTTTAGGCGTGTCGTATGCTGTAGAAGAGGATTTCAGTAACCCTCCCCCGGAAGGTTTTTATTATAGAGAAAAGTGGCCTGAAAGTGGTGGATTTGACGAAGCTTACCTTCAAAACTTAGGTTTGAACTACTTTGGCCGGCCTAAGGGTCCTCTCGGTAAGCCGAGGGAATACAAACTTGAGAAGTTGACTTGTCACCAAAGGATCTTGTACGAAATGATAGCTAGATCAGTTGTGCCGAAAGGCGGGTGGATAACCGAGCTTAACTACACAACAATTGTCATGTTTTATTGTGTGATGGAGGAGCTAAGGTTGAACCCTGGCTATGTCATATTTGAGCATATGAGGCAAAGTGTAGTTGAGAATCGACGCCCTGTGACTAAGCTTCCATATGGTAACTTCATTACCATGTATCTCACAACCACTTTCCCGAAGATGAAATTGTCCGCAAAGGCTCAAGAGTGTATGTTTTACACTATGGAATACTTTCAGAGGAAAGGTAAATGTGAGCTGGTGGATGGCTCTTGGCAGGCGGTGGAAGATTCAACCAATAAGCCGTTGGTGCTCGACGAGGGAGAGGTCAGAAATCGAGTTGAAGTTACACTAATTTAATCATGTGCATTCTAAATATGTCTTCCAATATGCTATTGTATTGTAACATCTTGTATGTAACTTACTTGTTGCTTCCAATGTTTGTTCAGAGCTCCAACCGGAAGCATACTACAAAGGCCTAGAGGAATCAGTCAACGTTATGAGAGAACAAATCGCGCATATTAATCAGGAATGCTGGTGTACCGAAAAGGTGATCCGTGGAATTGAACGGGCACAAGCGAGTAAGAAGGCCAAGAAGACTGTTCCGTCTCCAACACCACCTACTGAAGGATAGATTAGTGTTTTCTGTTTTTTTTATGTCACATTGGATGATAAGTTCACTTGTACGTTGTGCGCTACAATTTGTTTCCTTCTTTTGAAGTTTTTGTTGGATTTCAATCGAATTTATTGTCTTCAAAAATTACTCTACACATCTCCCTCATATATTCAACAGTATTTTAACATTACTTTGTTGTCCACTGTAACCAATAATTATGAAATTAGAAGCTGAATATTGCAAAATGACACTAAGCGAGTTAGTTGCCGACCTCGCAAGAACCAAGCGAGTCAGGTAACGAAATCGCAAGCTTCAAAAGTCATGTCAATACTATATATTTGAAAATTCAACGATGGAAACTGGCGATCTCTCAAGACCCTAGCTGGGTGCTGGCGAGTTCGCAGGTAGCTAGAACAGAGTGACAGAGCTTAGCAGGCGAAATATGAATCTCTTCTCACGATTTCGCTGCGTGTAAGGCTACCTTGCGATTTCGTAACCTTCCTCGTCTGCATCTGCGTGCACATGTGCGACATCGCAACACGCCTGCACAGTTACCTAAATTTATGGTGATCATGTGAATCCAATCAAATCAATTATGGTAAATTTATGGTAATTTACAAACAATTTATATTAGCCAAAACGTACCATACCAATCAAATAATTTTATTTTACACACCATACAAAATAGAAACACTACAAATGTATTGTATACGCTTATTAGACCTCCTCATCTTCTTCCTCATCCTCTTCTTCATCTTCTTCTTCTTCGTCAGTTACTAACTTCTTATTCTTCTTCTTCTTATTCTTCTTCTTCATAGTCGCCTTCTTATGCTTCTTTGATTGCTTCCTCTTCCTTTTAGTAGTTTTTCCTGCGGGGTTTATCCACGTTCCTTCATCGTGGTCCATCCGACATATAATTCGGGCAACTATGTCATCATCGTCTTCCAGTGTCTCATAAATCGACAATGGAATGTTCTCACTAGAAATGTTGCAGTCATCGTCAAACAAACCATCACCATAAACAAACGTTTTCTTTCCATCTACCACGACCTCCCAGCAACCATCTACTGGATCTTTAACATAAAACACTTGATGAGCTTGTGCGGCCATTATGAAAGGATCTTCAGTTGAGCCTTGCATGTCTCTGTTCACTAGAATCATCCCCAACTCCTCCAGACGCGTGCCTTCTGCTTGATCAACCCACTGGCATTTAAACAGTGCTATTTTTACGTGGACAAAATCCATTTCCCAGATGTCAGTGATTGTACCAAAAAAAGCATTTTCCCCATGCAAACCACCCTCTCCGGGTACTGATACACCACTATTTTGTGTCGCCGATCTATCATCGCTCCACTTTGTACCAAATGTGTAGCCATTTATATCATACCCACTAAACGACGTAACTGTGCCCAGTGGTCTCTTAGCCAGCCATTTGACGACTTTTGGATGCTCATCCCCATTTTGCACATGAATTTTCAACCAACTAGTGAAATCTTTACAATGTAATTCAAAAGCCCGGGGTCCTAACAAACCGGGATGCGCGGCCATAATCTCTGCTAGGTGAACTTCGACATAAGGACTCACAGCAGAATGGTTGCGTAGGATATACAGATGGGCTTTAGATATCTCATCTGAGGAAGGGCTGAACTTTGACCTATGCCGTAGTCCAACACCATCAGCTCTCCCATCGTGCCTAGCAATTGGTAGGCCTATTGTTGGTACATCCTGTAAGTAGTTGGTGCAGAATTCGATCACCTCTTCGGCCACGTACCGCTGTACAATACTTGCATCTGGACGATATCGATTCTTGACAAAATGTTTGAAAATACTCATGTACCTCTCAAATGGATACATCCATCTTAGGTACACGGGACCACACAACTTGACCTCCCTTACAAGATGGACTATCACATGAATCATTATGTCAAAAAATGAGGGGGGAAATACATCTCAAGCCTGCACAACACTTTTACCACCATCGTTTGCAACTCATCCAATTTACACCGACTAACCTTCTTGCGACATATCTGCTTAAAAAAAAAGCATAGCCTTGCAACCGCCTTCCGAACGTGTGTAGGCAAGCATCCACGGAGAGCGATGACATTCAAATCCTGCATCAAATTGTGACAGTCGTGTGATTTCATTCCAACCAATTTCAATTCAGCAGTCGATACACAACTACTGATGTTTGAACCGTAATTAGAAGGAAGTTTTACTGACTTCAGAGTTGCACAAAAACTTTCCTTCTCTTCAGATGATAATGAATAACAAGCAGGTGGTAGGTACGTTTTACCTACTTCTTCTTGCACGGGGGCAAGGGATGTCCTAATGCCAAGATTCACTAAATCTTTCCTTGATTTCAATCCATCCTTACTTTTCCCGGGAGTATTCAACAACGTCCCCACCAAAGCCTCACATACATTCTTCTCTATATGCATCACATCCAGACAGTGCCGTACATCCAAATGCTCCCAGTAAGGAAGTTTGAAGAATATAGAGCACTTTTTCCAAATGGAAGGTTGTTTACTCTTCTTATGACCCTTGCCTAAAACACATTCTATCTCAGACACCTTGCCAAAAATTTCTGAACCCGAGAGTGGGACAGGGGCTGCACCGTTTTCTTCCTCACCGTTAAACCACTTCTTAGCACGCCTCCATGGATGACTAGCAGGCAAAAAACGTCGATGACCCAAATAAACAGGCTTTCCTCCATGCTTTAACTGACAATGACTAGTATTACTCTCACATAGCGGGCATGCAAAATGTCCTTTCACCGAGCACCCTCCGAGATTTCCAAGCGCCGGAAAATCATTAATGCTCCACATAAGCATTGCTTTAAGTTCGAACTCAGCATCCCCACGACTACCATTGGGAATCACCATACCTATCTCAAATAAAGATGATAACTCTTCAACAAGAGGTGCTAGATAAACATCAATGTCGTTGCCAGGTTGCTTAGGGCCTGAGATCATAGTGTTTAAAAACACATATTTTCGCTTCATCATCAACCAAGAAGGGAGATTATAAATAACAAGCATAACAGGCCATGAACTATGGGTACTAGACATGTTACCAAAAGGGTTCATGCCATCCGTGGATAGTCCGAGTCTCACATGTCTAGGTTCATTAGCAAACTCAGGGTACCTAGCATCCATCTTCTTCCACTGATCACCATCTGAAGCGTGAGAAATAATATCATCTCCCTCTCGAACTCGATCGGCATGCCATGTTAATAGTTTCGCATCACTTGCATTTGCAAACAAGCGCGCCAATCGTGGTCTAAGAGGCATGTACCACATTACCTTAGCAGGACTTTGCTTTGTCGATGTTGTCACTGTTTCCCCACAAACCTCAACTCTACCTTCCTTTTTTTTCCACCTTGACTCACCGCACACCTTGCAATTATCCCTCAAAGAATCATCTTCCCCTCTATACAACATACAATCATTCGGGCAAGCATGGATCTTGGTAAACTCCATTCCCATGGGGCATAAGATTTTCCTAGCAGTATAAACCCGATCTGGACACAAGTTGTCCTGAGGAAGCAACTCTCTAACTAACTCCAACAACTCAGTCATTCCTTTATCTGAAATCCCATGCCTAGCCTTAAGGTTCATCAACAACAATGTTGCACCCAACCTTGAATGGCTTGAGCCAACATATAACTTTGTCGCTTTATCAGCATACATAGCCTCTAGCATACTTTTTTTTCCCACAAATTCCATAACAACATCGTCGCACATATCCGACAATTGATCGTTATACTTTAGCATTTCTTCCTCGTTTCCCTCATTCACCTCCATGTTCTCACTCCCATAATTGCCCTCACCATGCCATACCCATTCAGTGTACGATTTGTCAAATCCTCTACAGATTAAATGTTCACGCACAACAAGAATATCTTCATATATAGCGTTATTCCTACAATCCCTACATGGACATCTAACACCACCTATGCTCCTCAGCTTACAATGTCGCAACCCAACTCTTAAGAATTCTTCAACCAAATCTAGATATTCTTTCGACAACCGAGCATTCTTATTCATGATGGATTCACGATCCATAATGCACGACACGGCGCAAACTCTAATCAACTAAAAAATCGTTGAACAAAAAAGCTAGCCCACAATGGTATATCACTCACAAACCTACAATCAACATGAAACTATCACAAAATCATCACAAAAACAACAACTTTTTAAGAACACAACAACATTAACAAACAAACAACCACATGGTAAGGCGGAAAATAGCTTACCCACCACTTTGCAAACGATCGGAATTCCAAAAAAAGAGGTTACCTAATCAATCTTATGGTAAGCCAAGGGAAAAATGATACATACAACCTTTCAAATGTCTAATTTGTTGTTTACAAATCCGCTAGGAGCTGCTGTTTTATTATATAGTTTTCGGTCTTGCGAACTCGCAAGTATTCACGCATACCTACTCATTTTACTAGCGAGCTCGCTACACATATGTCACACTCAACTTATGGGTGGCGAACTCGTTTCATAAACAAATTTTTCACTGACATTAGTGGCGATATCGCCACAACATCAGCGAGCATGCATGCGAACTCGGGACCAACATGAGTTTATTTACTTTCTCACCTACGAGTTCGCTAGATCCTAGCTTGCTAAAATTACCCTAAGCGTTCATTACATGCGAGCTCGTAACTATTACGACAGACCTAACTTACTTGTTGCGAAGTCGCAACAACAAACAGGTTTTTAAGGCGGAAATGAACTTTCCGCCTTAATTCTTCATTTTTAACGGCACATACGACTACCGCCTTTTAAACGGTCATTTCCGCCTTTAAACATGTTTTTAAAACCTAGCGATTGTGGCTTGCGAACTCGCAAGTAAGGCGGAAGATTTTGAACCCGCCCCAAACGCCTTAAACTTGTGTCTTAAATGAAGGTGATTGTAGTAGTGCAAGCTCTTCCACGGCATCATTGACCGGCTCCTTTATGGTCACCTGACTTTTTTTTTTTTTTTTGAAAGGCAGTGGGACTCATCTCATTAATAAATTTCGGACAGTACATCAATCATCCTAGGATCTAACCGCATTACGGGTAGTCTCGATGTACTATTAATAAGAAACCTAACTAATGTACTACCTAATCAATAAGACTCGTTGGCTAACACAAGGGAGTGAGCCTTCCACAATTCAAGCTGGGAGCCAAGGAATTGGATGTTACCTGACCACATTGTTCGAACTAGACTAGGTCTCCAAAATAAATTGTATATTTTACCTCATTTTACCTCATTTAAATTATAGTTGGATGATATTCGTGCACGTATACGAATTGTTTATTATTTATCATATCATATTAAATTTGATTAACAAAGATATATGACTTATATTTTTATAGAAGAAATTTCACCCATACAACTTGCACAATCATAACTTAAATATTACTATAACTCCATCATTCTATTAAATTATTAATATTAGTAAACTAGATTCCTCATAATTTGTACATTTGTCATTTTTTATTTTATATGTCAAATTTAATGCACGTAAATAATCAAGAAACTAAAATTAAAATTTAATACTTTGTGAATTTGTAGATGTTAAAAATTCAATTAATATGCTTGCTTAAGAAAAACAAAAGTGGCAGTGCAAGAAAATTCAAGAGCCTGTGTAAGTCTAAGTACTAGTACAAGAAAATTCAAGAGCCAAATATATGGAAGCTCGAGATCCCCCAGAAATTGTTGATATTCACTTGGAGAATGGTGTTTGGAGGACTTGCAATTGTGGCTAATATTGCTTTATGCACTAGATGCCTACATGATGATGAGGAAGAATTGCACCTTTTTGTCAATTGTCCAGAATTCAGACTGATTTGGACTGCTGTGGGATTATCATAAGGCCCGGCGAGTACTCAAAAATAACGAGTCACTGATTTTTTAACTCAGTGATGAATATGATCGAAAAGAGAAGCTTTCTGACATAACATTCTTGCTATGGGAGATCTAAAAGCAACGGAAGAGGGAAGTTTTGTATAACTTTCTCTACCCTCCAATCTGGTGTGTTTAACAGGCAAAGTCTGCGGTAAATATTGCACGACGGAGGCACATAGGAGATTCTGACAGTCTACAACCCGCTCATTAATTTAATTAAGCAGGGTCAATCTATGGAGGCTATCGCAGATGCATGCGTTGTGAGTTTTGATAACTCTTTCATGAAAACTACATCCCTTGAAACAAGAGGCTGGAAACCAGACTGTCAGCTAGAAAATGGTGTTACCGGATCAGACTTCTTCACAGGAGTTACCTCACTTCAGGTGGAAGCAGAATCTTCCTAGAGGGTCTTGAAAGCGGCAATTAGGATGGGCATCAATAGGATCGAACTAGTCACAGACTCGGTGATATTATAATCATCAATCAAAATCCTTTTCCTTGCTCCACTAAGGTGAAAGGTATCATATCAAGTATCAGACGCTTGCTAGATTCCGCTATCGAATTGGTTATATGGAAGGTCAATCGTATCTTCCTAGCTCAGGAACATAATATGGTTGTAAGCCTTTTAATAACTCTTCTGTTATTAAATATTATAAGTTTGTTTCTCAACAAAATAATATAAAGACAAATAAGGTAATGAGAGGAAATGAGGAGAAATGAGCTTAACAGGACAACATTAAAATTAAAATATTCGCATAATAAAAGAAAAACTCACATTAAATTAAATCCTGTTTTTTTTTTCTTACATGTTCTTACTTTAACCACATTTTTATACACTCTCCTTGTTCTGGTCTATTTCTACATTTTCAAAAACAAAGAATAGTTCATGCCATATTATACCAAGTATCTAGTTTTGGTTGTATGAGTTTAAAGATGTCCTTATATTCATGAAGGCAGGCCTTCAAACGTTACATCAAATAAAATTCAAATTCATAGGCCTACAATCTCCACTTTCACTATACACATTCATGTCCCTAGTTATGATTGCATCATAATGAATGAGAAAGGATACATCTACATCAAGAGGACTCCTAGACCTAAGAAACTGAAAGCTTTTAAGTAGATTAATCCTCCAAAAGCTGAGTTTAAATTGAACACATATGCTTCCTGCCCTCAACTTAATCACTCCTTAAGTGGTTCCATGTATGGAGATCCTACAGGATTGGTCAGACTAATGGAGATTCGGAAATTCAATGGATTAAATGATTCATTAAGTTCTAAAATGAAGGCTTGTGCTGCTAGACTTGAACCGTGTGTAGAGCATGATCTATTTCCACTAACTATTGATCTTGATTCTTTGCAGGGATTTCAAATCCTAACAAACAAAATGCAGGTATCATGGAGGGCTGAGAGGCTGGTATGGCATATTCGGAGCCTAATTGAAGGCAAGCAGGTATCCCTAGGCCATGCATACAAAGAGCAAATTCAGGTGACACATCTACTTGCTAAACTTGTCCAGTCTAGACTTCTTTATCCTCATTTATTCCAAATTTTATGATTTTTAACTTCTATATGCTTGGTTAATGATTCATATATGTCCATAATTAGAACACTTTTTAAAACAAATTCAAATGACAAATACTTTGATGTAGACCAAACAAATGTGAAGTCCATAATTAAGGAGGAAAGTAAATCAATTTTGAAAGAAAAGTAAAATCCTACACCCAAACAATAGAATTTCCTTCCACTTGAAGTTGGTTTACAACCGAGACTCCCTTAGAATTGGTGAATGCCGCTGTGAATTTGCTAGACCGCAAGCGGCCATCGTAATCAAAGATCAATCGCACATCAGATACATGTAGATGTGCCTCAACCTGAGCTGTATCCTTCCTTATCACCCCTACTACCTCCAACCCTATCCTGATTTCAACTCCGAGAACCTTGGCTAGAGTAGCAGGTAGATCTTCCAGCTTAACTGGTTTCCGAAATAAAGGGTTCTGATCAAATCCAGCAAAAAGCGCCTGAACCATAACTGCATAATGTACATGCAGTGAAATGCACCTCAAAATATAGCTAATCTGATCATCATCAATCCACCGACCATGACAGTTGTACTCGTGTGCTAGGCTGAACTCTAACATACGGCCATCTATGTTCGTGAGATGAGCTCCCACAAAAGCTTTGTTATATTTGTCCACCTACATCTCCTTTTTGCCCGCACGCCACAAGCCATGTACTATGAACCAGTGCAGGAAGAGGAAGTTATATGGTATCTGCCCGGTGAAAATCATACGTCTAACTCTAGAGAGGCAGAAAATATAACTTTCCCCCAGTTATATCCCAGCCGACCTTGAGGTAAAGATTTAGCACTATCTCCTCATCTTCTTCATCCTCCTCATTCTCTTCCTCCTCCTCCTCCTACTCCTCTTCCTCTCCTTAATTATGGAGGAGGAGGAAGAGGATTCTCTTCCTCCTCCTCCATAATTAGAAACATACATGTTAATTATAACAAATTTAAAACTCTCATGACCATATATTAATGATATATATAGAGGTCGTTTGGTTCATATGTGAGTTTAATTGGTGGAGGAGAATCTGTTTCATGGTAATTTTAATTCTCAATCAAAATCCTAGGATTTTGGAAAGATTGTTTGGTTCAAGTGAATGAATGGAGTAATTGTAAACTACCTATGTGTAACTAGGTAAGAAACATCCCATGTTGTGTGAGAGTTTTAAATTTCTAGGAATTTATATTTCCACTTGTTTGTTATATTCTTTCAACCAAACAACCCAACCAAAATCAATTCACGAGATTTTAGTTTTTCTACATATTTTACCTCATATTAAATGAACTCATAGTACAAGGATGGCGCTGATAGCTTAAAACACAATTCATGTTAGCGTTTCATCCAAAATGGTGATCATAATACACTACAAATCAAACGGGATAGATGGCATGATTGATTAGTAAATTTAATATTTTAGATGATAGTCGTTTGTCAATGAAAGATAGCATGAGGGGTCAAACACTAGTAATGCGAGTATCCGATTTTGTAGTGTGCAAGACTACATGCTCTACCTATAGTTAATTAGACTTCCGTGATCATAAAATTCATGTCCAAATTAAACTAGTCATTTTTAAAAATTTTAATTAAGTAAATAAATTTATAAACTGGATTGAATCGAACAATTTTAAACAAATAATTATATTAAAATTAAAATCATGATGACTAAATTAAGTTGATATGTTTACACATTTCACTTTTATTATATTTAAACTGAATTGATCTGCTGAATTAAATTGAAGTAAATAATGTAAAAAAATTTGATGTTGTATTGAATCCAACAATTTGTGCTCCTGCTGTTTTAAAACCAATTTGCATTAATGACATTTATTCATACTTCTACTACTTTATCAACAGTTGAATACATGAATGTGTTGTACCTAAAATTTATCGACGAATATTATTTCTTTTCTAGTCTAAATTCCAAAAATATTTTTTGGATTATAATTATAAAATAAGAAAAAATTACAAATCTATTTTAAAGTCTCATGAAGATGTTTGTACAGGTCAGCGACCCAAAATGTGTGCGAATTAGTTAGGTTACTACATAGGTTGTAGAGCATAACAAATTTGCCTGCCGAAGTTTAACAAACGTCTTCTCGATCGCTACATAAATTTTCAGTCAAAGTTTACGTTTTACATTGAGTCATAAGAAATGACAGTTTTGTGGTAATAAAAATAGGCATTTGTTAATTGCGTGACGGGCTTGTTCCTGCAGGATTAATTTCAAACCTGAACTATGCAATTATGTATATTGTTACTTGTTTGAATGTCAATTTAAAAAGTGGGTCAATAATTCCAAAATTATAAGAGTATTATCGCTAATTCAGCTCCGAATTTAGTCATGCATGAATAAAGCGTCATGCAATTAGCAAACCCGTAAAAATAACGTGAGATTATAGGTAGCATGCACAAGTAATGCAACTTCATGCTCTACATATAGTTAGCTATTTCAGACCAGACCATAAAATTCCGGTCTAACACTTCCCCTCCAATTTTCTTAGAAAGTATGACTAGTATGTCCAAATCAAAACCTTGATTTCGTAATTCTACCACTTTGTGTTTGTGGTAATGAAAATCTTGTTCTTCGTCATATTTATTCCCGACCTTTGACCAAACCTCATCCCATCAAAACTTCGATTCTCGCCTCTTTTTCTAGGCGCCGCTGTTGAGTGTTTGATTGCCGAGTTTGGAGCCGCCGGAATTTACTGCCGGCTTAATCCGCCGGAAAAGCTGGGTGGAGATGTGATGAGGTATATCAATCCTTGTTCTCAACCGAATATTCATATCCTTGTTCGGAACTTCTTGCCTTTCTCCTTGATGGCATGCATGAAGATTTAAACCGGGTCAAACAAAAACCTAATCTTGAGAACAAGGATTCCGATGGGAATATGGAATATGATTCATATTCGTCGCTGGGTGGAGATATGGTGGTGCGATCTGGACAATCTCAATGGTATGAATTTCAATCCATGAAATGGGAAGATGGCTATTACTCCATAGAAATTAGCTGAAATATTATTGTTAGGTTTAATCACTACACAAAAATAACGAATTTAGTATATATGTGAAATGCGACAAAATAAAAGCAACTTTTGTTTCAGTTTTTATGAGAGTCCAAATTAAGTAATATTTTATTATGAGCACCATATTTATGTAATTATTTTAACATTAGACATGCATTGTCAATAGATCGTTACGCAAAGTCATGTATACATACATTCTGCTTTATTTTATAAGATTTCATTTTTTATGAAGATTATATTGAAAAAACAAAAAAAAAACAAAAAACAAACACAAACGCAGAAAAATGTATTATATGATGAAATTTTAAACATTAACACTCACACATAATCCCAGATACAACAAACTTGCAAACCGATGAACATGACTCACACATAATTCTTAAATTCATGAACATGCACGTAAGCACGTGCAATCCACGCACGCACAAACCACACACCACAACAACAAGCACACACAAACATGACTTCATTGGAGTCGTGATCCACCATCCTCAGTGCAGATCTCCCCACCGCCGTGCGCGTGCACTGCACGTCCGGATCCTGAAAAAATATTGATTAATTATTTTTAATTATTAAGTTTGCATGTTATAAATAATACGTTATTTGTAAATGAAATTGACCAAACGTTTTTTAGTAAGATTTAGAAACACACATATAAGAAAAAGTGAACGAAATGGAATATGCGTGAGATTTGAACCCTAGAGCGCTATAAATAGTACGTCCATTTCACACAACCCACACTCAAAACCAGAATTCATGAGCTCCACCTTTTCGCCCGCAGACAACCATTTCAAGCTGTTCCACGGCATTGACCGCCTCCTCTACGGTCACCTGACGTTGACCTGAAAGTTGGGAGCCAAGGAATCGGTTGTTACCTTTGACCACATTGTTCGAACTAGGCTAGGTCTCCAAAATAAATTGTATATTTTACTTTATTTCATTTTATTTAAATTATAACCAGATGATATATAAGCAGATGATATTCGTGCACATTGTATGGATTTGTTTATTATTTATTATATCATATTAAATTTGATTGATAAATTAAGATATATTACTCATATTTTGTAGAACAAATTTTACTCATACAACTTGCACAATCGTAACTTAAATATTACTGTAACTCCATTATACTATTAAAATATTAATATAGGTAAAGTTATTAGATTAATTTTATATGTCAAATTTAATCCACGTAAAAAATCAAAATAATTAAAATTATAATTTTATGCTTCGTTAATTTGTAGATGTTCAAAATTCAATTAATATGTTTGCTTAAGAAAAACAAAAGTGGCAGTGCAAGAAAATTTAATAGCCTGTGCAAGAAATTAATTCAAGAGCCCGTGTAAGTCTAATTAGGTGCCGGTGCAAGAAAATCAAGAGCCAAATAAAAGTACATACGCTTCTCATATATTTTTTGACTAATCTTATACTATAATCAATAATAAAATTTTAATTAGAATAAATAATAAATCAATCTTTAACCAATGTATCATTGAGTGTAGCAAGTGGACGAATGACAACATCATTACGCATTTCATCATAAAAAATTTATGGTCAAATTAAAATACATTATTTTAGTGGAATTGAATTAATGATAAATCTAATTTTAGAGAAGTTTTTCACCTATCCGATATAGAAAAAATGTTATTTTTTAAATGGGAAAACATTCTTTCATTGGAAGAGTTTTATCTGATAAGTATATATGTAACGGAAACAAAATTAAAACAATATTATTGGTGGTTGTAATGAAGTCAATATTACAAGGATGCACATATTACTCAATCCGTCTCTATATATACACTCATAAATAGCAAATTAAGATCTGTAAGAGATAGAAAGAGAAAAGCACAGAAAATATGGGATCGACAAACGTGAAGTTTGTACTTCGGATTGCCATCGTCGTGGTCGTAATGATTACCACGACGATGGCGAGTTCGACGCCGGAAAAGAATTGCAGCTGTAAAAAGTCGAGTGATCCGGTGGATTCAAGCTGGGTGTGCACATCATGCTGTGGAGATTGTTGTCTGGTTCAGAACCCTAAGCGCATCGATTTCAAATGTTTTCAAGATTGCGTTTCTGGTTGTGATCTTGGCGGAACCCCTCCAAATGTTTAGAGAATTCCTTTGCACCTTTGGTGATTGTTCTTCTTATGATCACGTCATTCTTCTTATTAATACCACCTAATTTAATTTTTTAAAAAAATTTAGTTCGGTTTAAATTGTTTTAATACTTTATAATTTGATGAAATTCAACTTAATCTAGTCATACTATTATTACTTTAATGCAATAATGTTTATTTTATCCAAGTATATTTATTTTTCTTTTTTATTTTAAAAAATTGAGTAATAACTCAAGTGAACCCTAATAAAATCCCTCTATTTTCCCTCACTGAGTATAATATCCACGCAAATTATACTATACAACGGGGATACGTATCCCCATACCCTTTTTCATAAATTTCAAAAATTATCTTATTTACCCTCTATGTTCAACTGTTTTACCGTACGTCTTTTTTTTTGTCTAAATTAACTTGAATTTGATGAAAATTGAAATTATATTTTACATATTTTTTTTTTGGCAAAACCACTATAAGTGGGGATAATATATTGGGCATCCCAAACCGCAAAAAAATCAACAATTACAAGACTATGATACACTTATGCTCCGAGAACAAGCATAGGTGCATGGAGTAAACTCCCAAAGCATTGGAAATGCTTTGCAAAAATAGGCCTATGTGCCTTATACAAAATTGTAGGTAAGAGTAATTTTGTAGGACCTATTAGAGAATTGCTAAGCAAAACTCAAAGCGACCCCAAAAAAATTCTCAAACCTCTATAAAGTATATCTCAATTGATCCCTAAATGATGTAATTTAGGTGCAGGGAATCAAACACTTTCAAAGGCTGTAAGAGAAGGATAAGCAGTGTCTTGAACCAGTGTCAATATTGAGTCTCCAACAACTTCCTTGTCATAATCAGTGAAGAAATGCCTAAATTGTTCAGAATTCTTCTCTGCATATTAGCTTCCGCATCCTGAGAAAGAGACAGAGAAGAAAATGAGAGTAGTATCATGCTCAGGGAGGGTGATACCTCAGGGAAGGAGTACCATCCTTATCCAAGTAATAAAGGCCTAAAATTGGACAGTGACTGGGCAGAGGTGTAGATATTAGACTGTTTAGCTTTAATTGCATGCCTAGCTAATGCATCAGCAACAGTGTTGCCTTCTCTAAAAATGTGTTGAATTGTAGAGGTTGAGCATGCACTAGCAATATCATATACCAGAGAGTAGATTTTCCATGGAGCAAGGTCTGGTTTTTTGATCATATTAACAGCCAATTTACAGTCAGATTCATAGGAGCATGCTAGATTCATTTCAGTCCCAGTTTTAACTCCTAAACCAATTGCTAAAACTTCTGCATGCAAAGGGGACATTGCCTGGGTAAAACTGATTTGGCTATAACTAATTTCCCTTCCCAATCTCTAATAACTACTGCCAATCCTGTGAAATTAGCATGCCAGGATGCATCAATATTAGCTTTGAAATTGACAGAAGGCTTAGACCATACAATTTTTGAGATTCTAGGTTTGGGAGGTTTTCTGAACTTGGGGAAATAGCCATTATTTGCAAGCTCAATATCATGATCAGATTCAGTATAGCATGGCTTTGCGATGAAGGAGTCATAAATCATCCCTTTAATATCATGTAAAATTCCAGTAATAGAGGGAGAGAGATTGTCAAATATATATCTATTTCTAGTTTTCCAGAGACTCCAACATGTGAAAAGTACAATATTGTGTATCATTTTGGTCTGAATAGGAGAGAGGCCAGGTTTAGTTGGATAAAATGAGATCCTATTCCAAATGGTAGTAAAATTGGGGGGCCTAATTCCTATAAACAGGCTGACCTTTTCCCACACTTGAACAGCCAGAAGACAACTATTAAAATAATGATCTAGAGTGTCTATATTATCACAGAAACAACATTTAGACACAATGTTAAAACCATAGTATTTAAGCACATTGTCAAAAGGGAGAATAGAGTTCATGACTTTCCACATAAAAATAGACACTTTTTTTGGAATTCTGGCATTCCAAAGTTTAGTAAGAGATGCAGAGGTACCTCTCTTTGGTCTAATATAATTATATGTGGATTTGACAGTGAAAATTCCAGTTGTGGCAGGCTTCCATATTAGTTTGTCTCTTCTGTCATTCTTCACTTCAGTAACCTGCAAAAATTCCAAAAGAGCAGTATCAATGTGGGGAGAGATGGAAGGAAAATACTCCTGTTTCAGCATTATAAATTCAGCCACAGTGCAATTTTCTGGGATATTTGTGAGGTTATAGTCAAGTAAATCAGTGATAGGTCCATGGTCAGACCAATTAGAGTTCCAAAAGCTGCAAAGTCCCTAACCATGTATCACCTTAGAATTTGATTCACAAAATTCATTAACCTCACAGATCCTTTTCCAAGTATGTGAATTCTGTGCTGAATGAGGAAGTGAAGCAATAAATATAGTCCATGGAGCAGATGCATTCTGAAACTTCCACCACAACTTCATTGAAAAAGCAGTAACTATAGTTTTTAGGTTTCTAAAACCTAAACCATTTTCTGCTATAGGGTAGCACATATCATTCCAGTTTTTCCATGATTTTTTAGGCCTGTCATTAATTGATCCCCAGAAAAATACAGATATTCTTCTTCTTATCAATTTAATAATGTGTACAGTTGGTTTCATAACAGCCCAGTAATGTTGTGGAACAGAATATATGCATGCATTGATCAAAATCAGTTTGGCACCAGATGAGAGCCATCTATTTTTCCAATCAAGAAGTCTATTATCTATCATCTCTATCAATGGCTGAAAAAATATATTTTTTATTCTACCAGAGAAAATGGGCACTCCCAGATATTTAAATGGAAAGGATCCTTTTTTCATACCCAGAATATTATTCATATCTCTAATATTAGCCACAGAAGCATGCTTGCCAATATAATAGTCACTCTTATCATAATTGATTTTCTGTCCAGAGACAGTCTCAAAAACAGCAAGAAAGGACTTCATTTTAATAATATTAGCTCTACTTGCAAGTATAAAAATCACAGTGTCATCAGCATAGGAAAGATGTGAAATGAGAGAGGCAGATGCAGGCAGGTTATCATATTTCAGACTCCCAATTTCAAAAATATAAGCTAAGCTTCTTGTGAAAGCCTCAGAAAAGATGTAAAATAGAAAGGGAGAGATAGGATCACCTTGTTTGATGCCCCTAGATGCCTGAAAAAATCCAACTGGACTACCATTGACTAAAATTGAAAACCAGGCTTGTGAAATATTTTTCATAATTAAATAAATAAACTGCCCATGAAATCCAAATTTTATAAGTATACTGGTTAGAAATTTCCAACAAACCCTATCAAAAGCCTTTCTAAGGTCTAGTTTGAGTATACAGTTAGGGTGTGGACCTTTTTTATTTAGGAATCTGACCATTTCCTGAAGATAGAGCACATTATCACTAATGTCTCTATTTTTTAAAAAAGTTGTCTAGTCTGGAGAAATGATCTTTTGCATTGTAGGCTTCAGTCTTTCCATTAAAACCTTTGAAAAAATTTTGTTTAAAACATTTGAAAGACTAATAGGCCTGAAGTCACTAAAAGAGGATGGTGTCTGAATTTTTGGAATTAAGGCCATCCAAGTACTGGCAATACCTTTAAGTATGTCAGACTTAGTCATAAAATAATTTACAGCACTCAAGAGGTCTACCTGTATAAAATCCCAACCTTTGATGTAGAATTGTGATGTGAATCCATCTGGTCCAGGGCTGCTGTGCTTATTAAGAGAGGATACAATGCTCTTCAGTTCCTGCATTTTGACTGGTTTAAGCAGTTCCATATTTTCCTCTGTGGTAATAAGTTTGGGGATCTGGGATAGAAAATGAGAGTAAAATATTCTCTGATCTGGATTATTATCTGCTGATAGCAACTCAGAATAATATGAGATGGCTTCAGTTTCAATTTCTGTAAAATTATCAATCCACAGACCATCAGAATTTTGAATTTTTGTAATATTCATTTTTCCCTTCCTTTCCCTCACTACTACAAAGGGATAGATGCAAGACACATATTTAAGGCGTTTAAGCCTGGCGCGTTTTTTTACGCCTTGATTGAAGGTAGCGAGCTCGCTACCATCTCAAGCTAGCAAAAAAAATTACATTCAAGACGGAAAGAAGCATTTAAAGGCGGAAATGGGTTTTGACGTTAAAAAATGCTTGACCAAGGCGATAAAAATGTATCCACCTTAAATTGAATTGGCTGTTGCGATCTCGTAACCTTTGTAGTAATATAAACGTGTCCGTAGCGATTTCGTATGTTAGCTCGTTAGTTGTAGGTTTTTGTGCGTTGCGATCTCGTAAGCTTTGCTAAACCCTAATTTTAGCAGGCGAGGATGTGGGAGATGTCGTAACTAGGACGGTAGTGTATTGCGTTTGATGTTACGGTATCGTTTATGTGCACGTCAAAGTGCGCCACTGTTCAATGTATAGTGCATGTGAGGGTGATTGAAATGTTACGAGTTCGCTGGCTATCCAAAGGTGTTAGCGACGTAGTAGCGATATCGCAAGCGCGTCTTTACGGGTCACAGATTTAAGCTGAACTGGCCGTTCTAACTCCAAAAACAAAAACTTTAAAAGGGTCTAAACAGGTGGGTATTGAAGGGTGATCAGTTGAAGTGTTCTCGGAGATCTCATTGTTCCCGTGTTGGTGTAGGTAAGGTTTAACTTGCATAATGTACTGGCTTGTCTCTTGATTTTGGTTGATTTCATGCATAATTTTTGGTTGCATTTTGGTTTATCATGGTTGTTTTGTTAATGCAGTGTGTAGTTTATGTGTTGATCATCTAAAGTCAGTGGGTTAGTAGTATTGTGTAACTGTTTGTCTGATTTGTGAATTAAGGACCGCGAACGAATAATGAAGGAGAATGCTCGATTATCGAAGGAGTACTTAGATTTGGTTGAACAGTTCTTAGATGTTGGGTTGGGACATTGTAGACAGAACAGCATAGGAGGGGTTAGATGTCCATGCAACAAGTGTAGAAACAACGCCATATTTAAAGATATTGCTGTCGTGCGTGAACATTTAATTTGTAAATGTTTTGACAAATCCTACACAGAATGGGTTTGGCATGGGGAAGGCCATTATGGAAGTGACCAGGTGGAGATGGAGGAGGGAAGCGCCGAGGAAATCCTGCAGTATAATGAACAACTTTCAGACATGTGCGACGATGTTGTTATGGAGTTTGTTGGGAAGAAAAGTATGCTGGAGGCAATGTATGACGATAAAAAGACAAACTTATATGTTGGGGCTAAGCATTCTAGACTGGGAGCAACATTGTTGTTAATGAACCTAAAGGCAAGGCATGGTATTTCTGATAAAGGAATGACGGAATTGCTAGAGTTGGTTAAAGAGTTACTTCCTCAGGACAACTTATGTCCTGACAGGGTTTATGCTGCGCGGAAGATATTGTGTCCTATGGGCATGGAGTTTACTAAGATTCACGCATGCCCGAATGATTGTATGTTGTATAGGGGGATTGTTGATTCCTTGAGAGATGATTGCAAGGTATGCGGTGAGTCTAGATGGAAAAAGAAGGAGGGAAAGGTCGAGGTATGTGGAGAAACAGTGACAACATCGACAAAGCAAGGTCCTGCTAAGGTGATGTGGTACATGCCCTTGAAACCGAGATTGACGCGTTTGTATGCCAATCCAGTTGATGCAAAATTGTTAACATGGAATGCCGATAAGGTTCGAGAGAAAAATGATGATGTTATATCTCACGCTTCTGATGGTGATCAGTGGAAGAAGATGGATGCTATGTACCCAGAATTTGCTGACGAACCTAGATACGTGCGCTTAGGACTATCTACTGACGAAATGAACCTTTTCGGGAACATGTCCAGCACCCACAGTTCATGGCCAGTGATGCTTATTATTTATAATCTACCTTCATGGTTGATGATGAAACGAAAGTATGTGCTTTTGAACACTATGATCTCGGGGCCTAAGCAACCTGGCAATGACATTGATGTATATCTAGCACCTCTTGTTGAGGACTTGGAATCCTTGTTTAAGCATGGGATTCATATTCTTGACGGAAGTCGAGGGGACGCGACATTCCAACTCAAAGCCATGTTGATGTGGAGCATCAATGATTTCCCTGCTTTGGGTAACCTTAGAGGGTGTTCTGTGAAAGGGCATTTTGCATGTCCCGTTTGTGAGAGCCATACTAGTCATTGTCAATTAAAGCACGGTGGTAAGCCTGTTTATCTAGGTCATAGACGATTTCTACCTAGAAGTCATCCGTGGAGGAGTGCAAAGAAGTGGTTTAACGGTGAGGAAGAGCATGGTTTTGCCCCAGTCCCACTATCAGGTACTGAAATATTGGAAAAGGTAGCGGGCATGGAGTTTGTGTTGGGAAAGGGAAAAAAGAAAAGCGCTCAAACTACGATTTGGAAGAAATGTTTGATTTTTTTCAAGCTCGATTATTGGGAGCACTTGGATGTGCGCCACTGTCTAGATGTCATGCACATAGAGAAGAATGTATGCGAAGCTTTGGTTGGGACGCTATTGAATACACCGGGCAAGAGTAAGGATGGATTGAAAAGTAGAAAGGATTTACTCAATCTTGGCATAAGGACGTCACTTGCTCCCGTTCAAGAAGAAGCAGGTACAACATACTTACCACCTGCTTGTTATTCCTTGTCATCTGAGGAGAAGGAGAGTTTTTGTAGAACTCTAAAATCAGTAAAGGTGCCTTCTAAATATGGTTCGAACATTAGTAGTTGTGTATCTACCGCCGAGTTGAAATTAGTGGGAATGAAGTCGCACGATTGCCACAACCTGATGCAGGATTTGAATGTCATTGCTCTGAGAGGTTGCTTGCCTTCTCACGTTGGAGATGCAGTTGCAAGGCTTTGTTATTTTTTTAAACAAATATGCAGCAAGAGAATAAGCCGTCGTAAGTTGGATGAATTGCAGGATATGGTAGTTGAAGTACTGTGCAGGCTAGAGATGTATTTTCCCCCTTCATTTTTTGACATAATGATTCATTTGATAGTTCATTTGGTGCGGGAGGTGAAGCTGTGTGGACCGGTGTACTTGAGATGGATGTACCCATTTGAGAGGTACATGAGCATTTTCAAGCATTTTGCTAAGAATTTTTATCGACCAGATGCTAGTATAGTGCAGCGATTTGTCGCAGAAGAGGTAATAGAATTATGTACCAACTATTTACAGGATGTACCTACTATAGGACTGCCAGTCTCCAGACACGATGGTAGATTGGATGGTGTCGGACTACGCCATAAGTCTAAATTTAGCCCTTCTTCCGATGAAATATCTACAGCACATCTGTACATTCTGCGCAACCATCATTCAGTGAGTCCTTATGTTGATGTTCACCTTAATGATATTAGGTCAGCACACCCGAGCTGGTCGGAACCTAGAGTCCTAGAAGCTCATTGCAGAGACTTTACTAGTTGGCTCAAAATACATGTGCAGAATGGCGGTGAACACCCCGACGTGGTAAAATGGGTTGCCAAGAGACCCCTAGGCACAGTTACGTCGTTTAGCGGGTATGACATCAATGGATACACGTTTGGTATTAAGTGGAGTGATGATAGTTCTGCAACCCAAAATAGTGGGGTATCAGTACCTGGAGAGGGTGATAATGGTTTTTTTGGTACCATTACTGATATATGGGAAATGGACTTTGTTCATGTCAGAATCGCATTGTTTAAATGTGAATGGGTAGATCAAGGTGAAGGGGTGCGCACAGAGGATTTAGGCATGACTCTAGTTAATAGAGGAATTCTAGGGTCTAGGGATGATCCATTCATCATGGCGGCTCAAGCTCATCAGGTATTCTATGTGGAAGATCCAACTGATACTCGATGGGAGATCGTTGTTGATGGTAAGAAAACATTCATCTATGGTGATAGCTTGTTCGACGATGACTCCACTGTTTCTACCGACACCATTCCGCCCTCGGTGTACGAAACTCTGGAGGAGGATGATGACATTGTTTGTGCGTCGGTGTGCAGAATGGATCATGAGGAAGGCATGTGGATTAATCCTGCGGGGAAAACTACAAAGAGGAAGGGGAGGCAACCAAAGAAGAAGAAGACTAAAAAGAGTAAAAAACAAAAGTAGCTATTTGATAACCATTGTTTTTGAATATTATGCTGTATTTCATGGTTCATGTAGTTAAATTTTGATTTAATTAATTTTAGTACATTAAATTTTCTAATTCTAAAAAATTTGTACACTGCTGTAGACGTGGCGATACCGTAACGAAACACGCTAGAAACCAATGCATGTTAACTTGTTGCGTTGCGAATTCGTAACATTGGCGAACCGGTTACGCTTTCGCAACAAAAAGCTGAAATTCGCAGATGAGCTTCTGTCTCTTGAGTCTGACAGGTTACGATCTCGCTTGATGGGAAAAAATTTGTATACATTTGATTAACTTGAAACTAGCGAAATCGGTAGTAGCTCGCCAGGTGAGTAACTTGATACTGGCGAGCTCGCTAGTATAAAGCCACATACCAAAAAATTAGATTTAACTCCTTAGTAAAGTGGTGTTATATTTTGAAAATTTAGCCACACTAAACAAATAATGGAAGTTTAAATAATCAAATATACATATTAAAATAGATGACATTCAAATTCAAATATTCTTTGCAATATTGTTAGAGAAACTGATAAAAACAAATTGAAAATGAAATTTTTTGGATTTGAGTACAACTACTAGCCAACATGAACGAACGCAAATCTAATCATCATTCTAGGAGGTGGTGTCTGTGATGGTGCTGGTGGATCCCCCTTCGCTTTTTTCCTCGCACTAGCCCTTTCAATGCCACATATCACCTTCTCCGTTAACCAATTTGCGTGATTGATTTTGGCCATCTTATCCCTGAAAAGGTCGACCGTGTCTTCTACACCCTTGTAGTATGCCTCTGAGGGTACACCTGTTCATGTAAGTGAATGTAAAAAAGGGTGAGTATAGCAAATAAATTGTATAAAACAGAAATTACACTGTAGGGGTTTAGTGTGGCTAACCTTCGACGTTCTCTCTGACTTCTTCAGGATTAAACTGTAGCGGTTTCTTGGGTCCATCCGCTACTTTCTGCCACACACCATCAATCAACTCAAACTTACCTTTCCTCTCAAAATATGACATCGTATAGAAGAAACACTCCTGGGCTATTGGAGATAATTTTATCTCGGGATGCACTGAGGTAAGAAACATGGTTATGAAATTACCGTAAGGGAGCTTCTTGACTGTCCTATTATTTTCGACCACACTTTGTCTCATGTGCTCGAAAATGACATGGCCAGGGTTCAACTGTATCTCCTCCATGACGCAGTAAAATATGCTCACAGTAGTATAGTTCATCTCGGTGATCCAACCACCCTTAGGCACGACACTTCTAGCGACCATCTCATAAACATTCCTCTCCTCACCACTAAGTTTATCCAACTTATAAGATCTAGGCACCCCTAAATCGTCAGCATCTCTATCAAAGTACTTCTTAGCATACTCTACAACTTGGGCTCGATCCAAAACCCCATACTCAGGCCATTGTTCTCTAATGTAAAACCCCGGAGGGGGTTGGTTTCTATAGTCCTCGTTAACAGCATAGGACACGTTCAATGCCTTGTTAAAAAATTCCTCCCCAATCTCGTAGTCCTTCTTATTAACCCTGGTGAACCACCTACCCGTCTCCTTTTCTTCCTCAATCAACTGGTGAAAATTAGCATAGAATTGGCACGTCTCTTCCTTATGTGCCGGATAATTCAAACCTAACAACTCATCCAACTCATGAAATTGAAATATCTTTAACACATTCCCCAAACCTAGTTCTTCTATCTGATTAAAATCAACAACATAACAATCTAGTAATTGACTATGCTCCATGTAATTAGAATAGGCCTCGGATGCATCCAAACTTACAAATTTTTGCTTATCATATTTGGTTGAACTTGTCCCCGCCGTCGCCCGTGGCTGAGATCCCGAAGCCTGACCTTCATCACGTCGGGCGGCCTGCACAAATGGATTGGGTGCCAAATTCTTCGTCCTTGCCATTGCTCGTCGGATGGGTATGTGAGATTTTGGTTGGTTTATTTTTTCTGAGCTCTTAGACGTTCGATCGATGTTTGAAATCAGAAGATCCCCAAATTTGATATTTAAAGGTTTGCGTCTTGCGATATCGTAACTACCAAGACAGCTTATATTCAAGTTGGTTGCGATCTCGTAAGTTTCCACGCACACAAGTAAACGACGCCGTGTAACATGCTGCTAGGGTTTAATTCTCAGCAGTAATACTAGCGATATCGTAACTAATTAAATTCATATTATATTAATTCTCAGCAGTACTACTAGCGAAATCGCAACTAATTGTATTCATATTAAGTTAGCGAGTTCGCTACTATTCCAGGTCAGTCTTTGTTGTTACGAATTCGCAAGGGTAGAGAAAGTACGCTGCGAGATCGCTACACATTCTCTAGCCAGGCTCTGTTGACTGAATACGTCTTGTTGCGATATCGTGAGAACCTCGTAAACAGGCGCTAGTTAGTTGCGATATCGCTTGGTGTTCTGTTCATAATAAATCATCATGAAACGTGACAGTGACTATATCGCTATGTCCACGCACTATACAAAAAGTAAATGATTTTGCTGATACGATATGGGCTCTTAGGATGAAAAAATAAAATGCAAGGGACAATATATCAAAACAAGAACAAATAAATTGTAAATGTGCCAAAATGGAAAACACAAGTTCATTACAATCGAAACAAACTGGTGATACAAAAATACATGGTAAAGAACAAACAACTAATACTAGTAGATGATTCGTTCACCGAGGACATGAAGCAGTTCCTGATCGCAAGTGCATGCATCACAGGTGATGTCCGCCGGATTAAGGGGCAGCCAGGGATCGTACCTCACAAACTTATTGAGGCCAGCATGCGGAATGCAGCAGATCGGCCTAGGCCTAACTGCTGCTTCTGAGAAGTACCTGAGGTAGTGTGTCCAACCCCAAGCATATCTCATACCTCTTCTGACGCGTTGCCTAGCTAGACGGAGGCCCTGTTTGTCGGTTCTCTTCATGGTTGTGATGACATTCATGCCTCTTTGAACGTCACCTTCGCAGATTGCAAAAACAGCCAACACAAAGGTCGTCGGTGTGTGACCTACTGCAGAAGCTTCGGTGAGCCACTGTCGAGCCCACTCGGTCGCTCTTCCGCTCACGTAGCGACGAAGAACCCAGTCGAACTCAGCACGAATGAATACCAGATTTATCATGTCATCTGGTAGGGCGTTGAATAGAGACACATCCATTGGAAGCAGAAGGCAAGGAATATGAGAAGGCAGAAGGGAATGTGGGAATGAAGGGTCTAATGAGGTTCTAAATGGAGAAGGGGTTGATATTTAAAGGGTTGAGGTGCTCTATTATTCAAAAATAAGTCAGAGTTCCTAGACAAAAAGCAGTCATTATGGTATTAATGGAAGAAAAATGTAAAGGCATTCTCACCTTTCCATGGACACCCCATGCAAACCCCCAAAATAAATTAATTACTGATGGAATTTCAAAGGTTTTTACTGATGTCACAGCTCAGACAAAGCCCAATACTTATACTATCACTACTACTACAGCCCAATATACTACCAAAAGCCCTTATCTCGTTGCGATATCGCTAGAGAATCGCCAGCTAGGCTCTGTTGACTAAATACGAGCTATTGCGATATCGTTAGGACCACGTAACCTATAAGCGAGTATGTGACGAGTTCGCTAGTGTTGATTCTACTAATAAACGTGACACTGACGATATCGCTAGGAACACGCAGAATAGCAACAGTAAATGATTTTGCATAAAAAGTAACATTTACGATGAAGCTAGTGATTTAGCGAGCGATTTTGCTGAAAAAATAACCGTTACGATGAAAAAGTAAAATGTAAGGGACAAGGTTTCAAAACAAGAAAAGCTATTCAATAATTAAATTAATGAGCCAAAGTAGTGCAGACATAAACTTATTAAAATCCTAACAAATTTTACATAAAAAACAACAGAATAAAATAAGAAAGAAACTACAACATCCAAAGTGGCGGAGGGGTTAGAAGGACGTGAAGCACTTCCTGCTCGCAAGTGCATGCATCACATTCGATGTCCGCTTGATCAACCCTCGTGTAGCGCCGGTACCTGAAGCCGTGATTGAGGTCAGCATGTTCCTGGCAGCATCTAGGCCTAGGCACTACTACATCGAGGTACCCCAAGTAGTGCGCATTGCCCCAGGCGTAAGCCAATTCGAGGGTGACGCGATCCCGAACTTCCTTGAGGCCTTTCTTGTCGGTTCTCTTCATCTCGGTGATGACATCCATGCCTCTCTGAGCATCACCTTCGCAGATTGCAAATATAGCCAAGGCATAGGCCGACTCTCTGTGACCTATTGCAGAAGCCTCGGTGAGCCATTGTCGAGCCTAATCGGTCGCTTGGAAGCTCACATACCGATGAAGAACGTGTCTGAACGTAACACGAATCATTATAAGATGAATCATGTCATCTGGGAGGGCGCTGAAAAGTGTCAAAGCCATGGGAATAAGAATGCAAAGAATAGGAGAAGTTTGAAGGGAATATGGGAATGAAGGCTCTGATGGGGCTCTAAAGGGAGAAGGGGCTGACTTTTATAGGGGTAAAGTTCTACATTGGTCAAAAATATGTGAGTGTTCCGAGACTAAAATTAGTAATTGTTGTATTAAAAGAAGAAAAATGTAAAGGCATTCACACCTTTTCATTGACCACATTCACACCCCCAACCAAAATAATTACTGATGGAATTTCAAAGGTTTTTCCTGATGGGTCCGTATACTGTAGCGATATCGCTACTCTCCAAGCCTAACAATTGTTTGCCAGGTGTGTCAAGCTTTGTTGTTACGAACTCGCTAGAGAATCTCAAGTTAGGCTCTGTCGACTGAGTACGACTTGTTGCGAGTTCGCTACTGTTAACCTAGCGAGGTCACTACTATGCCATTCATAAGTTTTGTTGTTCGATGTGATCATGTGCAGTAGCAAACTCGTAAGAAAGATCGCCAACATTTGTCCCACATCGGCTGATTAGAAGGTGATTTTTCACTTTATATACACTTACATTTTACAATGGTTCGATAAATCGCCGACCAGCGCAAACTGAACATGAAACACCAAGGCTAAGGCCCAATACTTACATAGGCTAAGGCCCAATACTTACACAGGCTAATGCCCAACACTTATACGCCCAATATAGACCCCAACCCAAAAACCTTTTTTTGATGGGTTCTTATCATGTAGCGAACTCGCTTCAAGCCACGTCAATGTTGAGTTTTTTTATTGTGTCAATCTTTGTTGTTACGAGGTCGCTACAGAATCTCTAGCCAGGCTCTGTTGACTGAATACGACATGTTGCGATATCGTTAGGACCTAGTTAGTTGCGATTTCGCTTGGTGTTCTGTTACTAATAAATCATCATGAAACGTGACAGTGACGAGATCGCTAATTAATAAAAATTAATAAACTTATATAAAATGTAAAGGACAAGGTATCACAAAAAAAAACTTATTAAATAATGAAATGTGCCATAATGGCAAACAAAAGGTTATTACACTCATAACAAATTTGGGCAAAAAAAGAAAAAACATAATCAAACAACAAAAATACTAGAACATTTAGCCTAAACGAGGATCGAGGACGTGAACCAATTCCTGATCGCAGGTGCATGCATCACATGAGATGTCTTCTGGATCAGACCTCTCCCAGCGATCGTACCTCACTCTGCGATTGAGGGCAGCATGTTCCACGCAGCAGATCGGCCTGGGCGTGACTACTCCATCTCTGAGGAACCTGTAGTAGTGCGCCCAACCCCAAGCGTTACCCAAACCGGCTCTGACGCGTACTCGAGCTTCCCGGAGGCCTTTCTTATCGGTTCTCTTCAGGGTGGTGATGACATTCATGCCTCTCTGAATGTCACCCCTGCAACATATTGCAAATAGGGCCAAGACATAGGTCGAGTCTGTGTGACCTAGTGCAGAAGCGTCAGTGAGCCACTGTTTATGCCATTCTGTCGCTCTTCCGGTCGCGTACGCACGAAGAACCGAGTCAAAGTAAACACGAATCATGATTAGATTTATCATGTCATTTGGGAGGGCTTTGAATATAGACAAATCCATGGGAAGCAAAAGGCAAACAATAGGAGAAGGGAGAAGGGAATGTTGGAATGAAGGAAATTTATAGGGTTGAGGTGCTCCATTTATGAAAAAGATTGTAGAGTTCCTAGTAAAAGAATAAAGGCATTTTTACCTTTTTAAGATATCCTCATGCAAAACCCAAAAAAAAGTTAATTCCTTATGGAATTTGAAAGGTTATACTGAATTTTTTTGAATGTTATTTCATCAAATCAAACTAAACTAAATTGAAAGTATTGAATTCGTTTGTGGGTTTGTGGGTTTAGGGTTAGGGTTTAACTGTGGTAACGTGCACACTAGCGATATCGCTACCATACAGGCTACTTAGCGATATCGCTACCATAAGTTACATAGGTAGCGAGTTCGCTAGTGAGGCGCCAACTTGGCTCTGCTGACTGAATACGACTTGTTGCGAGATCGCTACTTTTCAGTTACACAGTTAGCGAGTTCGCTAGTGAGTCGCCAACTTGGCTCTGTTGACTGAATACGACACGTAGCGACCTCGCACGTTACACGTAAAGAGGAGCGAGGACCAAGCGATTTCGCTAGGAGCACGCACTATACCAAAATTACTTGATTTTGCTGAACTGAAGTAACAACTCTAAAAATAATTGAACAGCATACATCTGAAAATTGTTGAAGTTATTGACCACATTCATGTAACCAAAACGGCATCTTTGGTGACGCGTACACAAGTGATCATAATCCAAAAACTAGTTAATATTCAAAAAAGTAAATGTTTAAACCAAACTAAACTACGAAATCAGAGGCCTGCGACTAACATATCATGCAAGTCATCAACACACATTTTGTCGCTGCCTTCGGCCTTCTCCCCCGAACTGCCTCCATCATTTTGCTTGTCTAGCTCGTTCTGGCCTGCTGGTTGAGCTTCAGTCTCGATGCACATGTTCTCTTCTTTGCTTTGGCCCGGTTCAACATCCTCGTCGGGTTCTGCGATCAGCCTCTCTTTCCTAATCATCTCATACCTCGCCGGCTCATCTTCTGCATCAGAGTCGGTGTCATGATGATCACCATCATCACCATCATCACTATCCGCATCTGCATCCCTTACATGATCAGCAACAAGCTTCCCATCGGATGGCTCCTTCCCGCTGGCTGTAGCCAAATCTTCGCTAGGACCCGCGGTGTCTTTTTGCTTGGGAAATGTGGTGCGGTACCTCCTCCTCATCGCTCAGATCGCACTCCACTATCCCGCTGGATATCAGTTCGCCGAGCCGTTCGTTGTTAGCACATGCCCTTTTCTCGGCCAATTCAATCTCATTCAATAACTGGCCCATAGACACCACAAGCCTACCACGGGCATCAAAAACAGCATCTACACAAACAAATCAAGGTTGATAAGAACCAATCATTAACAAATTAAACAACTAGAACCAACTACAGTTAATAACAAGTTAGAATCATACCTGATACTCCCATCCTACCCCTTGCCCTTCTGGCTACCTCTTCAGCTTCTTTCTTTCTCGCGTACTTCCCATCGGCCTTCAACTCTAACCTCTTGTGCTTGAGCCACTCCCTGTCGTATTTGCCAAGCGGCATGGGACGGCCTCTTGGAAAAATACCCGCTTTCCTGATCAGAGCTACAATCAAATTTCCATACGGAAGCGCGGCGTTCTTGTGTCTGGCCATCTTCATCATTTGGGTCAGAATTGTGAAGCCGGGGTTGATTGGAAGTTTCTCCATGATATAGTAGAACACCATGAGACTGAAAACTGTGGGCTCACATGCATGCCCTAGGGACGGGACCACATTACCGTCCCAACATCCTATGACCAAGACAATTTACATAGGCCCATATCTAGAGGGGTTAGTTTTCTTTGTTACAATTGGATATTTGCACTTCATAAACATTATAATCTTCGAGACGGGTTCTTACGTTTTCATTTCTTAAAATATGTAGCGGCCATTGGAGTTTTGTAGCTATGATACCATCGTTGAAGCGAGTGTATTGGATGGACCCGCTACACTTTGGTCCATCTACAAAATTTGCAGATTTATTAGAGGTTGCTATGCATAGTGCACATGACGACACACTACTTCCCTTCAACCTTATACAGATTCAGGTGACAGTACAAATCCAATGCTCATTTATTTCCACTATGATTTCATTTCAAATCATTTGTTATACTTCTTCGCTTTCAGCACCGAAAGAAATTGTCAAATTGGGAGTGCGGTTACTATATGATGTTGTACGCAAGCGAGTGTGTAGTTGGCCTTGTTCAAGATAATTTGGAATTACATCGCGTAAGCATTCTTATAACCTACTTATTGTACCTATTACTATCTACGTTGCATTCAATAGTATTAAAAAAACATTTCATATTCTTAGGTTATCGAGGAAAATCATGCACTGTACACCAAGAAGGAGTTGGAGGATGGTAGAGATGCATTGCCTAGACACTTGGTCCTTATTAGATCTCGGTATATCTCTAGGCCTCACATTCCCAATAAAAGCTAGTTTCTTTTTTTGTCAAATGGATGCATATACTTTTGAGTTCCATTACTTCCATAAGTTTATAAAGTGTAGCTATGATACCATCGTTGAAGCGAGTGTATTGGATGGACCCGCTACACTTTGGTCCATCTACAAAATTTGCAGATTTATTAGAGGTTGCTATGCATAGTGCACATGACGACACACTACTTCCCTTCAACCTTATACAGATTCAGGTGACAGTACAAATCCAATGCTCATTTATTTCCACTATGATTTCATTTCAAATCATTTGTTATACTTCTTCGCTTTCAGCACCGAAAGAAATTGTCAAATTGGGAGTGCGGTTACTATATGATGTTGTACGCAAGCGAGTGTGTAGCTGGCCTTGTTCAAGATAATTTGGAATTACATCGCGTAAGCATTCTTATAACCTACTTATTGTACCTATTACTATCTACGTTGCATTCAATAGTATTATAAAAACATTTCATATTCTTAGATTATCGAGGAAAATCATGCACCGTACACCAAGAAGGAGTTGGAGGATGGTAGAGATGCATTGCCTAGACACTTGGTCCTTATTAGATCTCGGTACATCTCTAGGCCTCACATTCCCAATAAAAGCTAGTTTCTTTTTTTGTCAAATGGATGCATATACTTTTGAGTTCCATTACTTCCATAAGTTTATAAAGTGTGGCTTGATAGTGTTTCATGTTCATGTTTTGTGCTTAGATACCATGCATCTTGCAATTGACAGCTTAGAAAATTAAAATGAAACCCAATTTTAGTGGAAATGGGTGGAAATGGCTCAAATCCTATAATTTTGTGACACTTACGAATTGCCTTAGTTGCGATCATCTTGTACTATCACTATTTCAATCGCCCGAATTATATTTCTGAGCTTAGTTTTTGCGCACTCGCTACCCAATCGCTCGTTCTTCTCTGCCTCTCCAATCTGATCTCTGTCGAAGTCGTAACAATACACGCCAAAACCAGGCGAATGTCTAGCTTACTCGTAACGTCATTTTTTTTTCTCGCTCACCCGGTGCTAAAACATCGTCGTTTAATGGTTCTGAGCTTAGTTTTTGCGCCCTCGCTACCCAATCGCTCGTTCTTCTCTGCCTCTCCAATCTGATCTCTGTCGAGCTCGTAACCATACACGCCAAAGCCAGGCGAATGTCTAGCTTACTCGTAATGTCAATTTTTTTTCTCGCTCACCCAGAGCTAAAACGACGTCGTTTAAAGTTAGCGAGATTAGTAGCGAATTCGTTACTACACAAATAAGCGATTGTCTTACGATATCGTTAACTCTCTCGAACCAACAACTTTTATTATATTTTTATAATATCATTTTCACAATTTTCATATTTTTACAATTTTTATGAAAAACAATTGTTCGGTTGCGACCTCGCTACAGTGTTACTAGCGAGTAGCTAGTGGCTGTCGTAACCTGGCTCGTTTGGTTTAACTTGGCTTGTATCGAGTTCGCTACCTATGACCGAGCGATTCGCCTATATTTGTCGTAACCAGTCTCGTCAGCAGATAAATATATGACAAACTAGGTTCACTTACGAGATCGTAACTACTATTAGCGATCCGCACGGTGGAAGTCGTAACCAGTCTCGTACACATTCATAACAGTCTAGGCTTTTCAATGTAGCGAACTCGTTAGTATTTCATCTGGCGATCCGTAAGCTGCTGTCGTAACATAACAATAAACCATTTGTTTGGGACTAGCGTTTGCTAGTTACGGTCTCGCAACGAGCCAATTCATATCATACAGACTTTCACGCTAGCGAGTTCGTAAGCCTTTAGCAAGGCGTATAAGCCTACATCCAAGGCGGAAACAATCGCCTTAAACCCAAAAACATCTAAGGCGGAAGAGGAACCGCTTTAGATGATTTTTCTCATTCAAGTCACTACCAGAGAAGGAATTTGTTTTCTGCCTTAACCAATGAAGGATGAACTGCCTTAGATGGCTTGATATTCTAGTAGTGCCTCACTGAGTTATGAAAAATTTTAGAATTATCATCACCCTCTTTGAGCCACTTTACTTTAGATTTGTGCTTCCAGAAATGGTTCTGCTCTTTAATGGCTTTAGAGAGTTCAGATTTTTCTTGTTTGAGACTGTCCAAAAATATTTCATTTTGATCAGTGTCATAAGCAATTTCAGCCTGTCTCAGTTTATCTTCTGCTATCTTTACATTATCATGCAAATTGCCAAAAACTTCCCTATTCCAGATTTTCAAAAAAAATTTGAGTCTGAGAAGTTTAAGGTAGAAACCTAACATGCCAGTAGTGCCTATACTAGGTTCCCAGTTATCTTTAATCACATCAATGAAATTATTTCTCTTAAACCATGTATTAAGAAATCTGAAAGGCCTAGGTGATGATTTAATATCACTACCAACACTCAAAAAAAGGGGGCAATGGTCACTGGACAATCTATTAAGAACTAAAATTGAAGAATTTGGAAATCTAACACTCCACTGAGGAGTACATAGACCTCTATCCAACCTCTGAATAGTGGGAATTTTTTTCCTCCCACTTGGACTGAGATCTAGAGGGATTTGGTGTCTACCATTGGTCCAAGTAAACAAATTACCCACAGTATTAATATGCTCTAAAGCCATGGCATCAATAAAAGCAGCAAAATCTCTAATACTGTGTAAACTGGGAGTAGAAGGACCCTTGTACTCTGAAAGAGAAATGATAGCATTAAAATCACCAATAAAAATAGTCTCAGGGTTTTGTATTTTCTGAAGATCAATCCATAAATTTTCCCTTTCTTTTCTTGTTCTCAGTCCATAGACAAAAACAGCCTCCATGGAAGCATTTAGTTTCTGACAGTGAACTGAGACATGTAAAAATTGGGGATGATCTAAAATTAGGTTCAGGTGGATTTCATTTCTCCAAAAAATCCAAATTTGTTCATTTAGGGCATACATACAATTCTGATAGCCTAGGACATTTTTGTAATAGTCACATTTCAAATTAACATGCATTGGCTCAAACAGACAAATAATGTCAAAATTGTGACTGGCAATTAGTTCTTTCAACCTTTCAAGTGAAGTTTCCATCCCTCTAACATTCCAAACAAGGAATTTATTAGTTAGGGTTGTACTAATCATTTAAAACTTTTGGAAGGGCTATTTGTAACTGCTCCTGCAATAATTTGGTTCAATTGAGTAAAATATGTTTGTAATTTAATAACAGGAGGAGGATTTTTAGCTAGCAGTCTGGAAGATTTCCTAACCTGAGCTGTGTCTACCTGTTTTGCTCTGACTTGAGGAGTTGTTTTTTCCATTTCTTGCTGCTGAGAGTTAAGCTGGGAACTCCTTTCATCATTCTCCAATAAGTCAACTTGTACTTCTTCTGTAAGCAATCCCTGCAATGGTGAGAATCTATTTTCTCTACTTTTCTCCTGAGAGTAAAAAGTAACTTTGTTAGCATTAACAGGAGAAAAACGAGAGGAGAAGTGCTTATCTGCTGGCATTGAGGAATCATCTTTGGCATATTTTTTTGGTTTATGATTCTGCATCAGCCAAGCCTCTTCTTGTATAGACATTAGGGGCACAGTAGTGGTGCAGGGGGTTTCAGCAGTTGAGGCTAGTTCCAAAATAGTAGGGTGCCCTGATGAGTCTGAACATGAGTTGGAGATAAGCACCACTTCATTTGAGGGAGAAGGGTTAGCATCATCCAGCTCCAAAGCCTTTTATTTTCCCTTATCAGAGTTAGGTTTCTGTGGTACTACTAGTGTCCCTGTCTGAGATTTTTTAACATACATCATCTGGCCCTGAGCCTTGAAAAGTCTGTCTTTCTCCCTAATAGTTAAACCAGAACCACCCTCTTTAGGTTTTGATAGTTGAGCTGGTTTGGAGGGGGGGTTTGGTACCATCTCAGTAGAGTCTGTTGCAATATTTCTAAACTGGCTCCTAGAGGTGTTCAGTTCAGGATTGGCCTTTTTACATAAGTCCAAAGAGTGGCCTAATTTTTGGCAGTGAGGGCAATAGTAGGGGATCTCCTCATATATGATTTCTAAATCTGCAAGAAAGCCTGGCATGCCTACTATAATCTCATTATGCAATTTTTTCTGTATGTCTATCTCAATGCATAATTTCACAGCTGATGGCCTAGACAGAGTAGAGGTAGCATAATCCATCTTTATGAATTTACCAATCCTATTTCCAATGAATTCTAACATGGCCACATTATAAAAAAGATAGGAACATTAGGGATTGTTACCCAAATGGGGACAATTGATGACTCAGTGCCAGGGATGAATTCAGTAGACCATTTGAGCACTTTCATCAGAACTCCTTTGAAGCTCCAAACTCCTTTAAGCCAACACCTCTGATAGTCCTCAGAGTCTTGGAATCTGATCAAGATGTGCTTGAAATCAAGTGATCCTATCTGAAAATTGGAACTAAAGCCAATAGATTTGAAAGCTGCATTCAGTGTTTCCAAAGAAGGCTTGCCATTGTCAAATTTTCCGACCAAAGTGTGTTGGTAGTGCTCTGCTAGTTGAGATGCTTGCTCCGGTGAGACGATACATGCAATCTTGCCCTTGAACTCTCCGATCGGTTGAATTTCGGGATTGGAAGGAAGGAGCGGTGAGATCGGTGGCGGTCTGTCGGTCACAGCCTGTGCAAAAGATCTAAAAGGAGCATTGCCACCGCGGAGATGCGGTGGCGCCGCCATGAAGGTGGCTGTTATGTGACCGTTTCAGGTGAAAGTGAGTGTTGGCAACGGAAAGAAATGAAACTGTACACGGAAAATCATGTGATGCTGAAATAATTGTAGAGAGAAGGCGGAGGAAAGTGGGTTTAGAGAGAGAAAGGCGGAGGAAAGTGGGTTTAGAGAGAGAAAGGCGTTGCTGCTGAAAAATTGACGATGCTGAAAGTACGTCAATTCTTCATCATCGTTGTGTATCTATCTATCCACGCAACATCTCTATTCTGATATCATACCTTTCACTCCCATGTTTATCCAACTCTTCTTAATTTTTAGGTTGCGATAGTCTTAACGAGGAATATCCTAATAACATACCTTCTACACCTATGTTTATCAAAATCTTCTAAATTTTAGGTTGCGATAGTTAGAAAATGCAAATTCAATATGTTTGAAATGCATATAAATATAAATTTTATTTGAAATGTTTATACAGTCCATCAAAATGCACATATAATACATTTGTGATGCACATCCAATATATTTGAAATGCACATGCTTTATATTTATGCGCGAATGTAAATTAATTTTTCTCGATTGCAACATCTAACATGCACATACAGTTTATTCAAAATGTACATACAGTTTATTGGAAATGTACATCAATATAATTGAAATGCACATGCTTTTTGTTTTTCTTTCGAATGTAAATTAATTTTACTTGATTGCAACATCTAAGGTGCACATGCAGTCTATTCAAAATGTACATACAATTCATTGGAAATGTACATCCATTAGGTTCGAAATTCATATAATTTCATTTGCAATATGCACACGTTGTCCGTTCACGTTATTTTTTTTTGCAGTTCAGACACCGCGGAATAATTTAGGAAGAATATGGGAGTACGTAACAGTTTACCACGAGAATATTATCCGTTATCGTTATTTTTCACGGTCAAGCACCGTGGAATTTAGGAAAAAAGTAGGGGTAAGAGCACAGTGGAATTAGGAAGAACGTGGGAGTGTGTACAATTTTCCACGTAATGTTGTAGCACGTAACATTGCAATTACCCAAATTAGTATATGAAATTGATTTATTTATAGAAAGAACCCGCGGATACATACACCCGTTGTATGGTATAGGAACTGTAATATCCAAGTATATTTTAATCTAGTTCTAACTACTTAGTTCAGTTAAGTAAAATAAGTTCGGTTCATATTATTTCAAATTAGTTAAATTTTGATAAAGTTTGATTCAATTTAATTTATATATTATTATCATTATTATTATTCTATCTATATATTTTTAATTTAACTTATAGTTCAGTCAAATAATCATGCAGCCCTTTTATTAATTTATACTGAAAATTAAAATTTTAAAAAATAGATTGGATGTTGCTATTTACTTTTTTTTTTGAGCAAACCACTGTAAAGTGGGGGATATTATATTGGGCATCCCAAACCACAAAAAAGAGTAACATTACAACTATAATACACCAAATGCTCCAGGAACAAGCATTGGTGTATGGAGGCAAACTCCCAAAGCATTTGTAAATGCTTTGCAAAAGAATAGGCCTGTGAGCCCTATACAAAAGAATGAAGAAATGAGAAAATTTTTAGGATCTATTAGAGAATTGCTAGGCAAAACTCAATGCGACCCCGAAAAATTCACATTCTAGTCTAAAGTCTATCTGCATTAGTCCCTCTATAAATGATGAGTTAAGTGCAGGGGACCAATATCATAGCTAATATGGATCTTAGTAGCATGAAGTGAAGGAGGCCAGAGATTGAGTGAGGATTGTAATCCTTTCAGCCTTGTCAGTTTCTGTGAAATTGTTTGTGTCTGGCATGTCTCTAATTCTCTTCTGTCTCTGGTCATCTGCAAAGAAAGGTAAATAGAAGAGAATGAGAGTAGCATCATGTTCAGGGTGGATGAAGTCTCGGGGAAGGAGTTCCTTCTTTGTCAAGAATATACTGGGCTTTCTACCACTCCATACCAGGCCCCCTCAGCCAGACATTATACCAATTCATTGGAAACCACCAGCAAATGGCATTAAACTGAACACAGATGCAGCTTGGCATCATGATAATACTGCTGGAATTTCTATTGTCTTGAGAAACTCAACTGGTGATTTTATTCATGCCTATTGCTATTACATCAGTGCCTTCTCTCCCTTAGAGGCAGAAATCTTGGCAATAAAAGTAGCTATTTCTTTGGCTACTCATCTTCACTGTCAGACTGTAATTGAATCTGATTGCAAACTTGCAATTCAGGCAATTCTCCACCCTGATTCTGCTCCTTGGAAACTATTTGACTTAGTTTCCAGGATCAAACTTTAGCCCAACTACAGTCTTACTACACACTCTTAGACAAGCCAATCTAGGTGCGGATGCTTTGGCTAAAAAGACATATCATGAAGCATGTGATTCTGATTTTTCTTTTTCTCAACTCTCTTCTAGAGTAAAAGGTCTGATATTGTTGGATAAACAGGGAACACCTTCTCTCAGAACATCTTTTTTATTGTAGGTGCTACTAATTTTGTGTGTTTTCTTGTCTCAGGCAAGCAGCCACAGCTAGTCAGTGCTTTCATCTACTGCAACAGGCTTCCCTCTAATATCACAACTCAAACCTGTACTGGAATTAGTGATCTTCTGTCTGTACATGACTATGAAACAACTCAGTCCTAACAAGGGGTGCCGACTTGTGTTTTGTTGTACAATTCACTAATAGGCTTCCCTAGTTAAGGATTGGTTTTTGGTTTCATTAGTCCCATTTGCAAATAGGCTAGTTTACTTAGTCTCTTCTAGATTACCATTTTTTGGAAGCATATGCTATGCTTCGGGGCTATACAACCTCATATCCTCATGCAGGAATTGTATAAACTCTGCCATTATTGGCTTTTTTTGGCTAGGGGTGCCGTTATAAAATCCCCACCACCTCATAGGTGGTTTTTAATTAAAAAAAATTGTCAAGAATATAATGTCCTAGTGCAGACTTAGGCAGCGACTGAGCGGTGGTAAAAGTATTTGACTGTTTAGCTATGATAGCATGTTTAGCAAGTGCATCTGCAACAGTGTTACCTTCTCTAAATATATGCTGAATATCAGTGCCTAAGCATGCATATGCAATATCATGTATAAGAGAGAAAAGTCTCCATGGATGTAGGTCTGGGTTTTTAATCATATTAATAGCTTGCTTACAGTCAGATTCATATGAACATGTCAGGTCCAATTCTGATGAAGTCTTAATACCCAAACCTATTGTTAAAATTTATGCATGCAAGGTGGACATAGATTGAGTATAGATTGATTTGGCTATGAAAAGGTTTCCCTCCCAATCCCTAATGACAACTGCCAGTCCTGTGAAATTAGATTGCCAAGAGGCATCTGTATTAACTTTAAAATTGACAGCAGTCTTTGGAATTCTTTTTGAAATTCTGGACTTTGGAGGCTTCATGAATTTTGGAAAATAGCCATTATTTGCAAGTTCTATGTCATGCTCAGATTGGATGTAGAATGCTTTGCTATGAAAGAATTATAAATCATTGCTCTGATCTCATGTAGGATTCCTGAGATAGAAGGAATCAGATTTTCAAAAAGAAATCTATTCCTTACTTCCCAAAGAGTCCAGCATGAGAAGAGAGCAATATTATGTATCATTATGGATTGAATAGCAGAGATGTCTGGTCTAGATAGATAATATGAGATCCTGTTCCAAATAGTAGTAAAAGGAGGGGTCTTAATTCCTATAAATGAATTAATCCTCTCCCAGAACTGAGTGGCCAATTGACATTTATTAAAGTAATGATTCAAAGTGTCTAAATGATTACAGAAGCAACATTTAGAGACAATATTGAAACCATAATATGAAACTACATTGTCAAAAGGCAGTAGAGAATTCAGGATTTTCCACATAAAAATAGAGACTTTTTTGGGAATTCTGGCATTCCACAATTTAGGAAGAGATGCAGAGGTACCTCTTTTTGGTCTGATTTGATTGTAAGTGGATTTGAAATTAAAAGTTCCAGTGATGTGAGGCTTCCATATTAATTTTTCAGTTCTGTATTCATGCACTTCAGCTTCCTGCAAGAATTCACACAAGGCAGTATCAATGAAGGGAGAGATAGTAGGAATGCAATCATGCTTCAACTCTATAAATTCAGCCACAATACATTTTTCAGGAATATTGGTGAGGTCAGAATCAATTAAATCAGTAATAGGGCCATGATCAGTCCAATTAGAGTTCCCAAAACTACAAAGACCTTGACCATGTATAACTTTTGAGTTCCTTTCACAAAATTCATCGACCTCACATATTCTTTTCCAGGTGTGTGATGTTTGTGCTGATTTAGGGAGTGAAGCTATGAAAACAGTCCATGGTGCAGAAGCTTGTTGATACTTCCACCAAAGTTTTGCTGAGAAGGCAGTTACTATAGATTTTAAATTCCTAAAACCTTATAAATTCTCAGCTATAGGATAGCACATATCATTCCAGTTTCTCCATGATTTCTTTTGATTTATCATTTATTGATCTCCAGAAGAATATAGAGATTCTTCTTCTTATCAACTTCATAATGTTTACAGTTGGTTTCATGATAGACCAATAATTCTGTGGCAAAGAATAGATGCATGAGTTAATCAAAATCAGTTTGGCCCCAGAAGAAAGCCATCTATTCTTCCAGTTCAGTAATCTACTGTCTATCATTTCTATAAGGGTCTGGAAAAATATATATGTTTTTGATTCTACCAGGAAAAATGGGCACTCCTAGATATTTAAATGGAAAAGTTCCTTTTTTCATACCCAAAATATTGTTCATATCCCTAATAGTAGTCACAGAATCATGCCTGCCAATGTAATAGTCAATCTTATCATAATTGATTTTCTGTCCAGAGACAGTTTCAAAAACAGCAAGAAAAGACTTCATTTTAATAATGTTGGCTCTACTAGCTTGAATAAATATCACAGTATCATCAGCATAGGACAAATGGGAGATGAGTGAGGCAGATCTAGGCAGATTATAGTATTTTAACCTCCCAATTTCAAAAATGTAAGCTAGACTTCTTGTGAAAGCCTCTGAAAAAATATTAAATAGAAAGAGAGAGAGAGAGAGAGGATCACCTTGTTTGATTCCCCTAGATGCCTGGAAAAATCCAACAGGGCTACCATTGACAAGAACTGAGAACCATGTTTGTGAAATATTTTTTATGATGAAAAATATAAACTGACCATGAAAGCCAAATTTAATGAGTATATTAGTGAGGAATTTCCAACACACTCTATCAAAAGCCTTTCTAAGATCCAATTATAAAATGCAGTTAGGACATGTTCCTTTTTTATCCAAAAACCTGACCATTTCCTTAATGTAGAGTACATTATCACTAATGTCTGTATTTTTTAAAAATGTAGTTTGATGAGGGGAAATGATCTTTTGCATGAAGGGCTTCAATCTTTCCATTAAAACTTTAGAGAAAATTTTATTTATAACATTGGAAAGACTAATAGGCCTGAAATCACTGAAAGTTGAAGGTGTTTGAATTTTAGGTATTACAGCAATCCAAGTGCTGGCAATTCCTTTAGAAATGTCAGAACTGGACATAAAATCATTGACAGCATTTAAAAGGTCTACCTGTATAAAATCCCAACCTTTAATGTAGAATTGTGCAGTGAATCCATCTAGACCAGGGCTGCTCTGCTTGTTGAGGGAAGATACAATTGCTTTCAGTTCCTGCAAATTCACTGGTTTAAGCAGTTCAACATTTTCCTCTGAAGTAATAATTTTTGGGATCTGGGATAGAAAATGAGAATAGAAAACTCTCTGGTCAGGATTGTTTTCAGCTGAAAGCAACTCAGAATAATATGAGATGGCTTCAGTTTCGATTTCTGTAAAATCTTCAATCCACATACCATCTTAGTTTTGGATTTTAGTAATAGTCATTTTTCCCTTCCTTTCCTTCACTGAGTTGTGAAATTTTTTTGAATTATCATCACCTTCTTTAAGCCATTTAACTTTGAATTTGTATTTCCAGAAATGGTTTTATTCTTTAATGGCTCTAGAAAGCTCTGATTTTGCTTGTCTGAGACTGTCCAAAAATATTTCATTTTGATCAGTATCATAGGCAATTTCAGCAAGTCTCAGTTTCTCTTCAGCTAAGGTCACATTATCATGCAAGTTACCAAAAACTTCTCTATTCCAGATTTTCAAACATTTTTTGAGTCTAAGAAGTTTGAGATAAAATCCTAACATTCCAGAAATGCCTATGCTAGGTTCCCAGTTCTCTTTTAACACATCTAAAAAATTTTCTCTTTTAAACCATGTGTTAAGAAATCTGAAAGGTCTAGGGGCAGATTTAATATTGCTACCAACACTCAGAAATAATGGACAATGGTCACTGGATAATTTATTTAAAACTAGAATTGAAGAGTTAGGGAATTTAGCACTCCATTGAGGAGTACATAATCCCCTATCCAATCTCTGTATAGTGGGGATTTTCTTCCTACCACTTGTACTCAGATCTAGAGAGAGCTGGTACCTACCATTAGACCATGTAAATAAGTTCCAAACAGTATTTATATGCTCTAAAGCCATGTCATCAATAAAAGCAGAAAAATCTCTAATACTATGAAGACTGGGAGTTGAAGGACCCTTGTATTCAAAAATTGAAATTATGGCATTAAAGTCCCCAACAAATATAGTCTCATGATTATTTATTTTTTGAAGATCAATCCAAAGATTTTCCCTTTCTATCCTTGTTCTCAGTCTATAGACAAAACAGCTTCCATTGAAGCATTTAATTTTTGACAGTGGACTGAGACATGAAGAAATTGGGGATTGTCCATAATCAAGTTCAGGTGGATATCATTTTTCCAAAAAAACCAAATTTGTTCATTTAGAGCAAACATGCAGTTGTGATAGCCTAAAATATTTTTGTAATGATCACATTTGAAATTTTCATGCATAGGCTCAATCAAACAGATAACATCAAAGTTGTAGCTGGCAATTATTTCCTTTAATCTTTCAAGTGAAGTTTCCATACCTCTGACATTCCAAACGAGAAATTTATTGTTCAAGGTTGTACTAATCATTAAAGATTTTTGGAAGGACTATTTGTAACAGAACCAGCAATAATTTGGTGCAAATAATGTAAAAATCATAAAAAGTTCACCTTTCTTTGGCATTAGAAATATTAATTGGATACATATTGATAATTTTATTTAGAATAAGTTGTTAAATGTTTAGGCAAGTCAAAAACTTAAAACTCAATTACAAAATGGCTGATTTATTTGGCTGTCTAGCAACTCTAATTAATTACTTTAAAGATTTTTTTTATTCATGTGGTTAATAAAATGGTGATTTCCAAGGGTGCATTATCAGCACACTTGTTCATTTCCAATATTCGAAAAGTAGTCATGCGCTAGCTGCTGCTAGCTACTAAATATTTATGTCTGGAAAACCTACTTTATTATTAATTACGACGTGCATGCGTGCTCCCTCTTCCTCAACCGAACCATTATATATACCAGTGCTTTGAGATCTCTTGTCCAGCACATTTCAAATTAATTTACAGACTCCTTCAGGTTTCAAGCTCAGTTTGAAGCTGTTGATTGACACCAAAGGCCAAAAAGTTCTCTTTGCAGAAGCAGACAAGAAGGCTGTGGATGTTCTGTTCCACATCCTAACCCTACCCATTGGAACTGTCATAAGGCTTCTCACCAAGCAGCAAATGGTGGGAAGCCTTGCAAACCTCTATGACAGCGTCGAAAATCTGAGCGAAACTTACATTCAGCCTAACGTAACCAAAGAATTCATTCTTAAACCCATCGCTCCTTCTGGTCCAACCAACTTTCCGAACCCCCTTCTTACCTTTTCCCAAGCTGGTGCACGTAAGAAGGCTGTTAAGAAACTTTCTTACCGTTCCAGCAGTGAAGAATATGACAGATGTTCCTCCTATTTCAGTGATAACCCTAGTGCTTTATGTCCCCTTTGCGATCATCTTTTGTCTACAAAAATGAAATACGTCGCTCCACCGGAAATTTCGAATGGTACTAATGGCAGTGCTGCAGTGGGTACTATGGAGGCTGAAGGCGGATATGTGAAGGGCGTGGTGACGTATATGGTGATGGATGACTTGGTGGTGAAGCCAATGTCTACCATTTCAAGCATTGCTTTGCTCAACAAGCTCAATGTCAAGGAAGTAGGAGCCCTTGAAGAATGAAGAGAAAGTGGTTGATCTAGGAATCACTGAGGTAACTTAATTTATGCACATGTTTTGATTAAACAGATAAATATTCAGCTGTCATCTTTAATCATGTTCATGTCTAATATATACATGTTGTGCTGTGCTTATTTCATTGATTTCTCGTTTTATGTGAATTACAGGTGTTGAACTTGCTGAAAACTTCACTGGCTTCCAAAGCTGTTCTAACTACAGTGTTCTTGAAGAATATGAAATGATACTAATTGATCGAGTCGTAACCTCTTTTTCTGCTGCTGCTCTCTGGCTTGTGGACTTTGGAAGTCGGCTTTTGCTTTTTCTACGGTTTTGCTTTTTTATTGGTGATTGAATAGTATTAAAATTGATAATAATTATGAACCGGTAAGTAGAAATAACTATAAATTTCATTATTAAAATGTTATCGGGTACTACGTGCCTTTTCATATAACTTGTTAAGTTGAAATAGATAAAAAAATTCTACCGTTCTTAATAATACCGTTCTTAATAATGATTTCTAACCTAAATGATGATTTCATTTTAACTGTTCGAATTTGGGAAGACATGTCATAAATGATAATTTCATTCTGACTGTTAGAATTGGGGAAGGCATGCCCTAAATGATAATTTCAATTTAACCGTTGTAGATTAGTTGTTTCAAATTACCACAATTTCTTTAGGGGTGGGACTTAACGATCCTTAGCCCTCAATTAGTTTTAAATCTCTCTTCATAAATTCTCTTGCTCGCCAATAATTGAAATTATTTATTTCTAACTTTTATGCAATTTAATAAAGTTGTGAAAATAATTGATTTATAAATGTTACAGATTTTGATTTGTATATAACATGAATGTTAATTAATCTTTTATATTCTAGAGTTATTTTTTTATAATGTAGATTTAAATAGACATTCATATAGCAGCACGGAATTATACTAGTATATTATTAAAGAGAATAATGCAACAAGCCCCCCTAATAGTTTAATGTTCGCTACATTAACAAAAAATAAAATAATCATGCAGCCCTTTTATTACTTTATACTGAATTTTTTTAAAAATATGTTGGTAAAATTTAGATTGAAAATTAAATTTCAAACTGACCTACTACGTATATTGGAGCTGATTTTAAATTACCAATATTATACACTTTTGAAGGGGTGTATTGACTCTTAAAATTCTACTTTTCTCCTGTATGCGTTGAACATCGAAGGAAGCAACTGTTGGGTGCATATATGCCGATCAAAATTCATCGAAATTAATTACATCTGTTTTTCTTCTTCAAAACATCTATAAATTAGAGAGTAGAAGTCATCCTCATCCAAACCTTAAAATGGCAGATATAGTGATCAGTTTGAAGCTAGTCATAGATACCAAAGAGAAGAGGGTCATTTTTGCAGAAGCCGACCGATACGCAGCTGATTTCCTCTTTCATATTCTGGCTTTACCACTCTCTACAGTCACCAGACTCCTCAACAAACAAGAAATGGTTGGGTCTATTGGAAATCTTTTACCAGAGCATCGAGAGTCTTAGCCCAGAATACAATCAGACCAACAAAACATGGCGTTGTTTTCTCAACCCAGAAAAGCCTTTTGGTAATGTCTATTCGAGTCCACTATTGTCCATTCTTCAAGGTCATGATACCCTTGAAAAAGCCAAAAACGCATGCCCTCAGGCTTCAACTTTGAAGACTCTAGGTGCTCCGTATCATGGCTTTGTTTTGGGGCCAGCAACGTATATGGTTATGGATGACCTGGTGGTGAAACCATTGTCAACTGTTTCTGCTGCGCTGGAAATGATGAACTCCAAGAATGTTGGAGCCATTGAAGAGAAAGTTGTGGAGATTGGACTCAACGAGGTACGTAAATATATATTCATCTATATCCTATCGGCTATCGATCATGATCTTCTGAATAACATGATTTTCTGAATTACTCATATCGCAGGCTCAGAGTTTGCTCAAAGCATCTCTGGTGTCGCAGAAAGTTCTTACAGATGTATTCTTGAAGAATACAAACAACGTCGAACAAGCATCGTCGTCCCTAAAGTTTGTTGACTGAATGAACTTTAATTAACAAGCATCGTCGTCCTGAATGTTTTCTATTTATGTTATGTTATTTCATTTTCCTGAGATGAAGTAGTTAATCATCGAACTGCCTAGTTGCTCAACAGCCATTTCATATTAAAATTAAAATTAATTGCGTGCCCTTGTCCCTTCATTTTCTAGAATATACATATATAATACATGCATGCTTTGTTTGATAGGATCTCCAACTTAAAGTATGTTCATTCCATTGTAAGTGCAAGACTGAACCCATTTTCTGTCTATTTCTTCATAACCATCAATTAGTTCATTTCATAAGAATTGAAGTACTGCATAATTGCAACATTGAAAATATGAATGAACACTACCATATCAGCACAACACAATTTTATAACCCTTTCTGAATTCTTAGAAATAGCGTTAAGTTAATAGTATCTTTTGCAAAACGGAGTAGATGGACTTCCACATCCATGTTCTTTTGTTTAGTATAAAATGAAATTGTTCCTTCAAAACAGTGATTTTAAGTCTCCCTTTGTTGCAAGATATTTGGGTGGCATTTTGTTTGCCAATATGTAGCAAAATCCTTATTTAGTTTGTCAAAATTTTATAAGTCTAAAGCAAAAATTATGTGATTAAAATAAAAAATTGTAAGTCTTGACTTGGAAGAACAAACACCGAATTTGGGAGGGAGAAAATCTGAGCTTTATAAAATTATACAAATCAAATTTTTTTTTCCAAAACTGGATTTTGAAAGTTCAATTTTTAAAAAATTGGGTGAACCAAACACAAATGATGTTCAGCCTTATATTTTACATTTCTGTTTTATCTTTTTAAAATATCTTACTATTCTAGATTTTAGAAAGGCCTACCAGCTTGGTTGCATGAGTTTATTTCTGACTGATTTGAAATGAACTGAATTGAAATGAACTGAATTAAATTAAATTGAAGTACAAATTAATGTATTGAAAATAGAATCAGTACGTCTAAACATAAATTTGATCAAATTATATTTTATTGTAATGAACTAAACTTAATTGAATTGGATTGAACTGAACTTAAATGAACTGTTCTACTTATAACCTCTGATAGACAAGGCCTTACTTATTTTCTGTTAGAAATATATTAATATCTATTAAAATATGTCACTTTTGCCACGTGACGTTATCATAAAATTTCCCCAAACTTACAAAAAAAATTGAAATTAAAATCCTTTTCACAAATAATCTCTTTTTCACCCTCCATCCGCATTTAATTTATTTATATTTAAGTTTTAAATTTTTTGCTTTCCCAACTAGATCAATAATTTTCTAGAAACGTCCAGATTCATTTTATGGTAAATGAAATAATATTTTTGATTGATGAATATGAGTATTTGAAAAATGAAAAAAAGTTTCTGATCAATACGCTCAACCTTTCAAATAAATTAATTTACCAATTTTCTCAAGTACTCTATATAAATTTATATATATTTTAATATTTTTACATATCATATATATGCAATGAATGGATAAGTTTAACAAAAAGAAAAAAATTATTTTCACACATAATCTCTTTCTCATCCTCCTTCCGAATTTAATTTACTAATATTTAAATTTAAATTTTTTTTTCTTTCCCAACTAGATCAATTTCAAATTTTTAGGCACATCCAGATTCATCCTATGAAAAAGAAAATAATATTTTTGGTTGATGGAATAGTTATTGGAAATTGGAAATTGAAAACAAATTTTCCCAATACACTAAACTTTTCAAGTATATAATTAATTTACCAATTTTTTGGTGTACTCTATATAAATTTTGCATTTTTTTATATTTTACATGTCAGTTACTTTTAATGAAGGGGTATATATGCTGAGTATTATGTAGTAAACAATTAAAGTAGAAAGAAAAATTTGAGATTGACCAATTATTTTAGGAATTTAGAAAAGAATTTCCAAATTAAAGTTACTGGGGAGCCGTATGTCCTTTTCGGTTCGATTATCCCTCTCCATAAAACCAAATACGATTATCACAGAATCCAAGAGGATGTCTTTTTATTCACCAAATAAAATATGGAAAAAAGCGAGAGGTTATTTCCGATTCTCCTACTTCAAAATATAAAAACCCTAACTCTCCATCGCCGCCCTATGCTCTTCTGTCCGATCAACTGATTCCCCTGGATAATGGCCGGAGATGATAAAGTCATTCTAATCGTAGACGATGACGTTATCATTATTGACGACGATGCCGAATCTTCAAAAATCAGGCCGCCAAAGTCAAGATTGCCCCGGAGTAACAAGATTGATCTCTCTGCAACTATAATCTGGTTGGACGACGACGACGACGAAGAAGAATCCTTACGATTCCATGAAGAAGCTGTACATAATTTGGCCCAGATGAAATCCGATGAAGAGGATAGAGAAGCCTTGCGCTTCCATGAAGAAGCAGTACAAAATTTAGGGCTGAAGAAATATGCAGCAGTGCAGCAGCAACAGTGCAACTGGCGCCAAGATTTGAATTTGAATCTGGCGCCAGACAAAGCGACGTCGTTTTGTGTGGGCGGCATGCAAAATAAACTGCCAACATCTGTCCCGGCACGTGGAGTTCAGAGATTAGTCTAGCCTACATTTGTGGACTTTTATGTTACAATTTGCACCGAATATTTATGTATATATATGGTACTCTTGGCTTGCTTCAGTGCCAAACCTTTCAATGAAATAAACCCTAGTACAAAGCCTTCAATATCTCTCTCTCACACACCTTATTTCACTCAAAATTCCTGCATTTTTTTGTGACTGTCTTCATGGTATCAGAGCCATAAAACCACTCTTCCCAACCTTTCTGTTTGAACCAAAATCATGGAATATGATGAAGATGAATCAGATTCATTCATCCATAGATCAGGAGATGACAGAAACTCATCAGCCTACCACAGAAATCCCTTTGAAAAGAAGGAAAAGGATCATTATTTGCTGAAAAGTGCAGATATCTCAACTCTTATGTTAGTCACAGATTTACTGAAATAAAACAACTATGTTACATGGAGCAAGAACATGGTGAGGGCAATCAAATCAAGAGGGAAACTGAAGTTCCTTACAGGAGAAATCACTGAGCCAGAAACTTCAGATCCAGATCATGATAGATGGGAAGAGGTAAATTCAACAATAACCTCCTGGATCATAAACTCTATTAGCCCTCCTCTTGCAAGTGGTTTTGTGTTCTTTAATGATGCATATTCACTCTGGAATGAAATTAAAGATAGATTTGGTGAGAGTAATGGTCTTTTGATGCATGAAATTAGGCTAAAAATATATGGTCTTAAACAAGGAACTGACTCTGTTGCAATTTATTACACTAAGATGAGAGCTTTGGGGGATGAATTTGAGTGTCTTAGACCTAGGAAAAGATGTTCTCTAGGTTGTGTTAACTACCACTCTCTAGTATCTGAAGATGAGGCAGACAAACTTAGTCAGTTCTTGATGGGGCTTAACAGTGAGTATGGGGCCATTGTTCATCAAATTCTGTTGTTAGAACCAACTCCTAATGTGGGGAAATAATGCTCTATGCTAGCTAGGGTTGAGAAAGAAAAAAAATGTGCATGATCAGTGCCAGGAAATACAAGGAAATTCTGCCATGGTAGTTAGAACTTTTAATCCACCTCATAGACCACCTAGACCATTCATCACTGATGCAAATCAGAATGGTCCTAGACCTGTGAGGAGGCCAGATCTAAAATGTAATGTTTGTGGAAATATAGGGCACACAGGAGAGAACTGTTACAGAGTGGTAGGCTATCCAGCAACATGGCCCTATGCTTCCAACAGGCCAAGGTTCAAACAACAAGCAGCACCAAATTATGGACTCACTCCCTTCCAGAGGCAAATTGAAAGCTATCAAAGACCATTGCAGGTGGAGTTCAGGGCTGTACCACAACTTCAAAGGCAGCAGCAACAACAGAAGTACACTGCTCATGCACTCATCAAGGAACTGGAAGAGGACACTCTCTTATCAGAAGCTTCATCTCATTCATAAGATGGAGAATTGCATGCACCGGTGGCTTGGATGATCACTACAGAACTGCACAAGAAGGAGAAAGGAAAGGAGCCAATGCAGAATGATGCTACAGAAGTAAACTACAGCCACTTCCATGATTTCTCAAGTAATGTCATTACAAACTATTCATTTTCTGTGATAAAATTATCTGATGAAGAGTGGATAATTGATAGTGGAGCATCAAGTCATATGTGTAGGAACATTTCCAGTTTCATAAACCCTATACCAGTCACCAAAACCACACCAGTATATATGCCTGACCACACAACAAAATATGTTAAAGCCAAGGGATTGATAAAAATAAACTCTTCTGTTCAACTCCAAAACTGCTTATACATACCAGATTTCAAATACAACTTATTGTCTGTCAGCAAGCTAACAAGTATTATGCCAATTCACTGTGGGTTCTCATATGATATTTGTTTGCTGCAGGACCTCAAGACTGAGAAGATCCTTGCAGCAATCAAAGAGTCCAATGGCCTATATATTTTGACAAAGAAATCTTTTGAGCCAGCAGTCATCCAACAAAGGATCCAGTCAATCAGCAAAATTCCTAGGCATATAGATGCTGAAAGTAGTGCAACTGTATTCTCTTGGCACACTAGACTAGGTCATCCATCTTTTGATGTACTAAAACATGTTGGAATAACTAATCCTATCACTGCTGATGATACGTTTTGTACTATCTGTCCATTGGCTAAGCAGCACAGACTGCCTTTTGATATTAGTAAGTCTGAGTCTGAAATGCCTTTTCATCTAGTTCATATTGACCTTTGGGGGCCTTACAAAACACCTTCAACCACAAATTCAAAATATTTCCTGACTATAGTAGATGATTATACCAGAACCACTTGGACTTTTTTAACCAAAACCAAAGATCAAGTCCCAAGATTACTGAAAAATTTCATCCTCGTGATAAAGAATCAATTTAATGTGTCTGTGAAAATTATGACATCAGATAATAGCACAGAGTTTATTAGTTCAGAATGCCAGACATTATTTTCAAGCCATGGAATTTTGCACCAAAAGACCAGCCCCTATACTCCACAACAAAATGGCATTGTAGAAAGAAAACACAGACACCTTCTGCAAGTAGCAAGAGCTATACTTTTTCAAGCCAATCTGCCAAAACATTTTTGGGGGGATGCAATCCTCACAGCCACCTACTTAATAAACAGACTCCCTACACCCATACTTCACTGGAAAACACCATATGAATTACTATTTCACCAAAAGCCAGACTTGAAACACCTAAGAAACTTTGGCTGTCTTGCATTTGCTACCAACACATACCCTCACAAAGATAAGTTTACAGAAAGAGTCTGCCCATGTAAATTTATTGGTTACCCTACTGGACAAAAGGCATACAGATTGTTTGACCTCAAAAATCACAAAATTCTGATTTCCAAAGATGTCATCTTCCATGAAAAAACCTTTCCATACTCCACCCCAAATAAACTGAACCTTGAATTGCCTTTTATAGAAGAAGAACACAATGATGGCCAACCTATAGCTCAACCTTCACCACCACAAATACAACCACAACCACCTACTGCACCTAGACACAGCACCGGAGTCATCAAAGCACCCATATGAACCAAAGATTATGTAACCTCAGTCTCACAATCCAAACACATACCTCAGTCAAATGTTGCACCACATATTATTTGTGTTCCACAGGTTCAAGAACCATCTACCTTTCATCAGGCAATACAATCACATGAATGGATTGATGCAATGACTGCTGAACTTGCTACACTGGAAAGCAATCATACATGGGACATTGCCAGATTACCCCCAGACAAGAAAGCAATAGGTTCCAGATGGGTGTACAGGGTCAAGTATAATGCTGATGGGAGCTTGGCAAAGTACAAGGCAAGACTTGTGGCTAAGGGTTTCACACAGATTGAAGGGGTGGATTTCCATGAGGTTTTCTCTCCAGTGGCAAAGTCAGTCACCATCAGAATGTTATTGGCAATCAGTGCTGCAGATAAATGGCACATACACCAGCTGGACATCAACAATGCATTTTTGCATGGACAGTAGGATGAAGAGGTGTATATGAAACTTCCACAAGGTTACAACAGTTCAGATTCCAATCTGGTTTGCAAATTAACAAAGAGCCTTTATTGTTTAAAGCAAGCTTCAAGACAGTGGAATAAGGAGTTTACCCAACATCTTCTTTCTCTAGGCTTCACTCAGTCATATCATGATCATTGCCTATTCTTGCAATTTACAGACAGTTACACATTGGCCTTGATAATGTATGTAGATGATGTACTCATAATGGGGACTTCAGAGGAAGCTATTGAAGCTGTAAAGCATTCTCTGCATAAAAAATTCACCATCAAACATCTGGGGACTGCACATTATTTTCTTGGCCTTGAGCTGAGCAGATCAACTAAAGGCATTCACCTCCACCAAACAAAGTGTGTCAAGGATATAGTCTCAGATTATGGTATGACAGATTGCAAGCCAACTTCCACTCCATTTCCATCAGCATGGGTTGTTCATGATGAAGCATCACCGCTGTTAGCTGATCCTTCCACTTACAAAAGATTGATAGAGAGATTGCTCTATCTGAATTACACAAGGCCATATGCTACCTATGCAGTCCACCAGTTGAGCCAATATGTTCAAAACCCAACTGAACACCATATGACAGGAGCATTGCACATAGTCAAGTATCTTCACCATCATCCAACTCATGGACTCTTCTACTCCTCACGGAAAAATTTGCAATTGCATGCATATTGTGATGCTGACTGGGCTTCCTGCAAGTTGACAAGAAGATCTGTTACAGGCTATACAGTTTTTCTTGGTTCTGCACTCATTTCTTGGAAAAAAAGAAGCAGACAACAGTCTCAAAGTCAAGTGTTGAAGCTGAGTACAGAAGTTTATCAACAACCTCTTGTGAACTAAAGTGGATCAGCTACCTAGCCAGAGATTTCAGGCTTCCCATCCAGTATCCAATACACCTACTTTGTGACAACCAGACTGCAATTCACATCACAGCAAACCCAGTATTTCATGAACGCACCAAACATTTGGAGATTGATTGCCATTTGGTCAGAGACTATTTTCTGGAAGGTTTTCTACTCCCCACCTTTGTCAGATCCAATATGCAGCTGGCAGATGTACTTACAAAACAACTTTCCCCAATTCTATTCCGAGTTAATTTGTCCAAGCTCAGCTTCCAAGCCAGGGAATCTGAGCTTGAAGGGGGGGGGGGTGAAGAAATATGCAGCAGTGCAGCAGCAACTGGCGCCAAGATTTGAATTTGAATCTGGCGCCAGACAAAGCGACGTCGTTTTGTGTGGGCGGCATGCAAAATAAACTTTCAACATCTGTCCCGGCACGTGGAGTTCAGAGATTAGTCTAGCCTACATTTATGGACTTTTATGTTACAATTTGCACAGAATATTTATGTATATATATGGTACTCTTGGCTTGCTTCAGTGCTAAGACTTTCAATGAAATAAACCCTAGTACAAAGCCTTCAATATCTCTCTCTCACACACCTTATTTCACTCAAAATTCCTGCATTTTTTTTGTGACTGTCTTCAAGGGCAGATGGCCGGAAATACAGAAACCCCCGAAGACATGGACAAAAGGCAGAAAGCGAGGATCGAAGAAATTTGAGAAAACCGATATCAAATCGAAGGATGAAATCCGTGCATCAATTATGATGGAACTTAAGCAACTGGAAAAGAGATGCCCCGATATGGTACCGTTGCTGAAATGCCTTGCAGTTATTCCTTTCGAATCGAATCAGTCATCGGATGAAGTGCGTCTGGCATACAAGAAGGCTATACTGAGGTTTCATCCCGACCGAGCCTCAGGATCAATTATCAGCAAGCAAGTTGAGGCTGAGGAGAAATGTAAGTTAATCTCACGGGTCAAGGAGAAATTTTTACCATCTTGGTGAGAAATTTTCAGGCTTTTCTATGTTTCTTAATCATGCTGATTTGTTTGACTGGTTAATTATAAAGTTACTCAAGAAAATGAATTTATCACTCAATTTCTTTTTTTTATTTGATGTTATCAGCATCATTTCAGTTGAATAGATTGCAGAATAGATTGCAGAGTTCTTGCTAGTGCTCAGAGTGATTGAGTAGCCAGATTTCAGTGTTAATTAGGAACATTGGTTGCGCAATAGAACCGTAATGAATTGAACAGTAATATTTTTAAAACAGTAGATGTTTCTTCTTCAGTATGGTGAATACAATGGACTTTATTTTATTTTATTTTTACAAAATAGATAAAATGAAAGTTATACAAATCAAATCAGAACAGATTGACAAAACTAATTGAGCTTCAACCGTTTGGCCGGTGGAGGAATTTCAGGACAACTTGTCCAATACTCAAGTTTGATCATCTTCATCTCTTTGTCATCTCTTAAAAGTTCCAGTACTTCGTCATGGAGATAATGAGGTAGATTCACATACCACAAATGATGAGCTAAGAAACAGCTGATACATTACCACTTAGTGCAACCCTTCCAAAGAAATGTTACCCTCCCTTCAGGCCAGCAATTTACTCCCAGATTCTTGTTAGTGAGCAATTTCTGTTGTAGCCATGCAGACATATACTGTTGGCAGATAATAAAGAGATATGGAGATAAAGGGCAACCAAAAAATTCTGATTGGACACGTGGCCCAATCATAAGGTGTCATGTGTCTATAAAACTTTGAATTCAAAAAGGCATAACGGCTAGTGTGTGAGCCAACGGCTTGGAAATAAACGGCAATTTGGAGCCACGCAGGAGAGAGAGAAAATAAAAAGGAAAAAAGATGAAAGTGAAAAGAGGCAAAGTCTGAGCCCGCCATATCATACGGGTCTCACCCAACTTAATTCAAAACGCGGGTTTTCTTTTGAAAACCAACCCCATGGGTTTTGGCCCAAACATAAATCAAGCACAACCCATAATGGAGGGGGGGGGGGGTTTGGGGCAGTTGGGCAGCTTTTATAGTCCAAAACCAAGACAAATCTATCCCATAGTGGGTGTCCTTAAAAGAAATCTGATCCCTTTGGTATCAATATACATCATCCAAATCTGACAGTAAATGAACCTTTGCAAAAGCATATTCAAAATAATTTTTGACCTCTAACCCCTGTAAATAAGTCATCATATCAATCTCTAAAGCAGCCTCCAAATCCCGAAACTCTTCAAGATCTTTGTCTCATTTCTTTGAACTCTCCTTGTACACTTTTACATGTTCCCTCAACTTCAATAATGAGACCAATAAAAATCCTCATGAGACATGAATGATACATTCGAAAAAGAACATACCAAACCTCTTAAATAAGTCAAAATACATGAAAGATATGAATATATCAAAATAAACTATACTTACTTTTGCTATTTTTGAGTGACACAACTTTGCACATGAGACAACTAGATCTTTGGCTAAACTTAACTCTGGCAATAGAATGACATATCCTTCAGCAACTCAATAGCTCTGGTTTAGATTGTCTTGAGAGTATTGAATGTTTTTGTCAGTATTCTCTTGCTCTAGGAAAGGAGACAATTCAGTTTATAAAGAGCAATTAAAAGGAAAACAAATCAATCGCTAAAAGAAAACCAAGTACAAATAAAAAAAAATCAACTCCAAAAAGAAAAATTAAAAACTCACCTCTGAAATTTGAGCAAATAATTTTGCTTCCTGTTTTTCATGCTTTCTCCTTGGCTTCTTAACTAAATTTAAGTTCTGAAAATTTTCCTTTTGAGGATCTTCCTCCTATCAAAATAAAATTCAAAATCCACATGAAACTAAAACATATATATAAGTAACTTTATATATATATATATATATATATCAATTTACCTCGAACATGTTGCTGTCCTCACTAACATCTTTTTCTACCTCCGAAGATCATCTTGGAGATTAGAAATTTGAACATTTCAAGTTGAAATTTGACTTGAGAGTGTTTTGACATAAAAGGGTGTGTTCGGCGAGAAGAGATTCGTATTTCTTGTCCAGATCCGAAGCTGAAACCTCCATTGACTTTATTGTGTGATGTGTTAATTCGTAGGGACAGACGGAAAATTGAGCGGCGAGCGAGTTGAGAATTGATGAGCGAGTTGAGAATGGACGAGCGAGTTGAGAATGGGTGAGCGAGAGGGGTAATGAATATGACGATGATGATAACCTTAAGAGGCAAAAGACTTTTCCTTCTGATCGGACTTGGTAAAGAATTTTTATCTAGACCCTCAAGTTTCTCTATCTCTGTCCGATAGCATGATGGTAATATTCACGTGTTTCACTAACATTTTGTCTTGAGAGTATTACATGCTTTTGTCAGTATTCTCTTGCTCTAGGAAAGGAAACTATTTAGTTTGTAAAGAGCAATTAAAAGGAAAACAAATCAATCGCTAAAAGGAAACCAAGTACAAATAAAAAAAGTCAACTCCAAAAAGAAAACTTAATAACTCACCTCTGAAATTTAAGCAAATAATTTTGCTTCCTATTTTTCATGCTTTCTCCCCGGCTCCTTAACTAAATTTAATTTCTGAAAGATTTCCTTTTGAGGATCTTCCTCCTATCAAAATAAAATTCAAAACCCACATGAAACTATTCGAACTTATTGATGTCACTATTCCTTATAAAGCATATGATGATTTGAAACTTCGTGTTGTGGAATTCGATGTTGGTGCTTTTTTTGGGCCATCCTTACAAAGAAACAATGTCATTCTCAGATATGCACATTTATTAGTCCAGTGACCAAAAATATGCATTTTAAAATTTAGTTACTAACACTAATATTTAAATTAAATTCTCAACTCGCTCGCCGCTCAATATTCCATCTGCCCCTACGAATTAACACAGCATGCAATGAAGCCAATGGAGGTTTCAGCTTCGGATCTGGACAAGAAATACGAATCTCTTCTCGCTGAACACACCCTTCTTATGTCAAAACACTCTCAAGTCAAATTTCAACTTGAAATGTTCAAAGTTCTAATCTCCAAGATGATATTCGGAGGTAGAAAAAGATGTTAGTGAGGACAGCGACATGTTCGAGGTAAATTGATATATATATATATATATATATATATATATATATATATATAGGGAGGGGATCCATTCACTCACTTACCTTTACTCATTATTTTACTCAAAATCATAACCATTCCTTTCCATCTAATCTAAAGGTCTTATTTAGTTACCTTTCTAATTTTGTTTGGTGATTAGTTATTCTCTTTTTCCTTTTTTAATCCTCTCTTTCTCCCCCGGTTAATTTTTTCCTCTTTCTATTTTTCTTCTTCACCGCCTCCTTAACTTTCTAATTGCCAGGGATTGACTCCGCATCCTGTTATAAAGATGCATCTGCATCTTTGTTCTACTTTAATCGAATCAATAAATCATTAGAATAAAATATATCATTCCTCCGGCACACATTTCTCCGGCAAACATCTGCACACATTTCTCCGGCAACACATTCATGATTTTACAGTTCAAAATCATAATACAAGATAATTGTGTAATTGAACTCAAGGTTATTCTCTATCGGCTCTTGAATTGGTGTAGGCATCATCGTGACAACAAGAAAAAGGTAACAAAAAATAAATTTTCGCCAGTGAAAAAGGTCTGGACACGTGAGAGAAGAAGTAGAAGAAGAGAAAAAGGGAAGGGGAAAATATCTGATTTGAAAGAAAAAAGGTTTAAAAGGAAAGAGTGTCAATTAATCATTAAAAGAAAATTAGAAGAAGTGATTTAATTAAGATCAATAGATTAGATGGAAGGGAATGGTCATGATTTTGAGTAAAATATTGAGTAAAAATAAGTGAGTGAATTGAACCCCTCCCACATATATATATATATATATATATATATATATATATATATAAAGTTACTTATATGTTTTAGTTTCATGTGGGTTTTGAATTTTATTTTGATAGGAGGAAGATCCTCTAAAGGAAAATTTTCAGAAATTAAATTTAGTTAAGAAGCCAAGGAGAAAGCATGAAAAACAGGAAGCAAAATTATTTGCTCAAATTTCAGAGGTGAGTTTTTAATTTTTCTTTTTGGAGTTGATATTTTTTTATTTGTACTTGGTTTCCTTTTAGCGATTGATTTGTTTTCCTTTTAATTGCTCTATACAAACTGAATTGTTTCCTTTCCTTAGAGCAAGAGAATACTGACAAAAACATGCAATACTCTCAAGACAAACTAAACCAGAGCTATTGAGTTGCTGAAGGATATGGCCTTCTATTGCCAGAGTTAAGTTTAGCCAAAGATCTAGTTGTGTCATTTGCAAAGTTGTGTCACTCAAAAATAGCAAAAGTAAGTATAGTTTATTTTGATATATTCATGTCTTTCATGTATTTTGACTTATTTAAGAGGTTTGGTATGTTCTTTTTCGAATGTATCATTTATGTCTCATTAGGATTTTAATTGGTCTCATTATTGAAGTTGAGGGAACATGTAAAAGTGTACAAGGAGAATTCAAAGAAATGAGACAAAGATCTTGAAGAGTTTCAGGATTTGGAGGCTACTTTAGAGATTGATATAATGACTTATTTAGAGGGGTTAGAGGTCAAAATTATTTTGAATCTGCTGTTGCAAAGGTTCATTTACGGTCAGATTTGGATGATGTATATTGATACCAAAGGGATCAGATTTCTTTTAAGGACACCCACTATGGGATAGATTTGTCTTGGTTTTGGACTATAAAAACTGCCCAACTGCCCCAAGCTGCCCAATTGGTTTTGGAAAATATAAATTTTAAATGTTAATTTTAATCTGAATTTTTTCCCTCTTCCCTCGATAAATACCATACATTCGAGACAATAATTCCACACACAATTCTTCACCCTATAATTCTTCTCCATTTCTTCATCATTTCTTTACCGAAATTTTCTTCATTTCAATTCATTCGAATGGATTCTTGTCCTCGTAGGGGTAGAGGTAGAAGCAATCCATCTACGCCATGCATTGCGATTTTACAAAATAACTCTCAAATTTCTCCTACTTCCTTGAATCCAATTTCACAAAGTCCATACCAATTTTTTCATAATCCTAATTTTGAATATGGAAATGACTATTATCCAAATCATGATTCTGTTATCGATGTTGATTTTTGTTCCAACTTCAAGGTGTTCAGAACCAACATACTAGCATCCAACCATTTGAAAAACAAGGTAATTCATGCTTTTAATTTCTTTTATCATTTTCTTTTTTATATTTGATTATTATTATAAATATATATATGTAAGGCTAATACTACCTGTACAATATTTTTATCAGTAAAATTGACGAATTTTTGTATCGGTTTTTCTAACGAGTGCCCATGGGCACTCGTTAACAAACAATTGATTCTATAGATGCTCGTGTTCTTTAAATTATCGATGACAATTTCATAGTTACTAATTATTACCTTATTAATACGCGTAACATTATTGTTAACCGTGAATATTTACCACGGTGATATATTCGTACATTTACCATTCAATTCCATTTCTCTTAATCATATTTACCTCTACATCTACGTTATAATTTTTAACTTGAATTTTTATTAGCTAACTACTATTATTTTTCTAAACCTATCATTCTTAACCATTCACATTACCACCACTATTATATAATATTTCACCTTTTATTTTTATTAGGCAATAAATAGCATGTTATCCAAATAATTAATTAAAGTGGATCTTCATTTTATAAAACAGATTATAATTTATTGTCGAATATGATTGATCTCGAACTATAAAATGAATTTTTTATTTATTAAAAATAACACGTAGTATTTTATACTGAAAAGTTGTGATATAACCTAAATAAATTAGGTAGATTTTTTATCTATACATATATATAATTATATTATATATACAAATGCAACTATATTTTGAGCAAGTTTACATATATCAGTTAAAAGATTGAGAGGTAAAAATTATAACGTAGATGTAGAGGTAAATATGATTAGTAGATATGGAATTGAACGGTAAGTAAATAAGGTAATTATCCATGTACGAGAATATTACCGCGGTAAATATCAACGATTAACATTATAGTACGCTTATTAAATAAGGTAATAATTAGTAATTATGGAGTTGTCATCGATAATGTAAAGAGCACGAAACATTTATGGAATCAATTGTTTGTTAACGAGTGCCCATGCATGTATGATGACCAACAAGTTATAAATATGTATGTATTATTTCCCATGAACATTTGCAAGTATGATGACCAACAAGTTATAAATATGTATGTATTCATATTTAGTGTATGGTAAATAGTTAGGTTACATACTTATTCATTTTTGGTGACATTATTTAAACAGGCCTTATACGCAGTCAGCATTTTGCTTATTTGCAGTCCGTACTTTTATCAAATAATCATATATACAATGATAATGATATATATCTGATTTGCAAATGTATGCAATGGAAGTAGTATATATGATGCATATGTCTGATATACATAATTATTGACCATATTATATATATCGAAGATGTATTTTTATTTGGGACTGCAAAACAAGCAAAATACGGACTGCGTATAGCATGCCCCTATTTAAATTATTTATATAACAATTTCTTGGAATTTAGTGTTTTCATTTGATGAAATTTTACACACGTTTTTTTTAATGCGGGATATATGTTCACAAACTTTTAATAATTTCGTAGTGTTTTTTTTTTAAGACAATAATTTCATAGTCTTAGTATAAGAGTATACATATTATTGTAGCATAATATATTTTTTTGAAGATCGTTATGTGTATGACATGAATAAACTTTACTTCACTTGATTAAGGAATGTTTTACCTCACGAGAAGGCTGATGATGAAGTCGTGATAATTTCTGATAAGAAAGGGATAGCTAACGCAGTCTAGTGGTCTCATGAAGATGATATAGATCTAGTTGGCGCATGGTTCAACCATTCTCAAAGGTATAAGCCAAAAAAAGAGAAATATTTTTGCAGAATATTGCGGAGGAGGTCAATCAGGAGCAGAGTTACGAAAGCACTGGAAGCTTACTTTATTTGCATATCTTACTGAGTTATGATCATACTTTCTTTGTTTCAAAGTTAGATTTGCACTTGTGCATGAATGCTGATGGTATTTTTATTTTGAAACAGGACTGGCTCCAGCGACGATCAACTTGCATCTGGTGTCGTTTTTGTTTTGTGTAGGTCGTAGTTATTTTTGTTTTTTTTAAGCATAATTGGATTAGAATTAGTGAAGTATATAGGTGAGTTAGTGTATGTGACCATTTAGATTTTAATATAATTTATATTTTTTGATATTTTTATTTTAGAAAATCTATTTTATTTTCATTTTAGCACCAGATTTGGGGAAATCAAAATCTCATTTTCACAATTTTTTTCGCTTTCAATAACATTCGTTTTAGCGGTTTTTGCAACGTTGAAATTAAAATCTGCTCAACATTGCCATACGTCTCATACAATTCGCTGATACGTACGAGTGCCTTACACGCGAATGTGAAACATGTGGTCCTGCAAAAATTGTTATAACGAATATTTGTGAAAAATAGCGAAACGCCGAAATATTACTGGTGCAACGCCATTTATCGAGTTATGATCAAACTAGTCACCGCTAAAACGCACCAAAATAACTGTTGAAACTAGCCCATCAATAACGACAGGGAGCGTCCTTATTGATTTTATTTAGAACATTCAAATAAATTATACAATACTGTTAAGGAATATATTAGAGATGTTTAATTATGGACATAAGGTCTTTTCTTATGTAGGAATTAATCCTTTTTCTTATTGTACTTTGTATTGTAGTTATCCCACATTGCCTATTGTACTCTGTATTGTAGTTATCCCACATCGGTCACGGACAGCCTAGAGGCTGCTGTTTAGAACTATGAATAGTGTAATCATCCTGTTGTAATAATTGGCTTTGATAATATATTTGAAGTGCCTATTATATATATTATTATTTATTTTACATGGTATCAAGAGCTGGATCAATATCGGAACCCTGATCGACTTCTTCTCGGACCCTGATCGACTTCCTCCTTGTTACTGGAATCCTGATCGACTTCTCCCGAAACTCTTCTCGGACCCTGATCGACTTCCTCATTGTTGCTGGAACCCTGATCGACTTCTTGGGGAACCCTGATTGACTTCTCCGGACCCTGATCGACTTTCTCCTTGTTGCTACCATCCGCTTCTAACTGCCGTCACGTCACTACTATGGATTCATGTCCTTGCCGCTGCCTTCTACTTCAAGCCATTGACACTATGAATTCTTGACGTGTATTTATTTTTTTCGCCGAACTCTTCCGGCTCCCTGACTCTATTTTTTTTTTCTCGCCGAACTTTTCCGGCTCCGACCTCTTCCGGCTCCTTGACTTTATCATTATTTTTCTGCCGAAATCTTCCGGCTTTCTCAGTCTGACAAATTCCCTGTCTTTGACTCTATATTTTTTCTCGCCGAACTCTTCCGGCTCCGACCAAACTCCTGGTCCCTGACTCTATCATTATTATTTTTTTGCCGAACTCTTCCGGCCTACTTTGTCCAAGTGCAATGTGCATACAGCCTGTACCTTGAACTTGCGGAGGCGAGATGGACTGCGATGATTGCTGCTCGTTCACTCGGACCACCGACTCTCTCTGATGGGCTGAACTCTACTGATCATTCGTGTGTTGCTGATATTATTGCGATTTCTACTCTTGGAGCTTATGAAGGGGAGCTACACAATACACTTTTTCTCACTGAATTTTTTAATGAGGTGATGTGCTCTTTCTGACAAATATTTCATGATCTTCTTCGCAAGTCGGACATTCTTGATCATCATGCTCCAACTTGAGGGAGGGTGTTAAGGAATATACTAGAGATGTTTAATTATGGACATAAGGTCCTTTCTTGTGTAGGAATTAATCTTTTTTCCTATTATACTCTGTATTGTAGTTATCCTATCGCCTATTATACTCTGTATTGTAGTTATCCCACATCGGTTACGGACAGCCTAGAGGCTGCTGTTTAGAACTATAAATAGTGTAATCATCCTGTTGTAATAATTGTCTTTGATAATATATTTGAAGTGCCTATTATATATATTATTATTTATTTTACAAATACACACCACTTTAATTTGTCAAAATATATTATTAATTTGGCAAAAAAAAGCATTTCTAATATACTCGCGATAAAAGGACGCTTTTTAGTACACTTTAAATAAGTATTCTAACACTAAAAGCGTCCTAACACATATATATTGGGACCTTTTATATGTCCTATTAGGTATTTTTGTTGTAGTGTTCGTTCATGGGTTGTTATCCATTGAATAGTTTATTATAAATTTTGAAATGGACCTGAATTCATTTTACATTTCCAATATTATTCACTTTTTAAGGGTTTCATTGACTGTTAAAATTCTACTTTTCTCCTCCATGCGTTGAACATCGAAGGAAGTAATCGTTGGGAACTAATTAAATACTTTCATTTCCCAAAGTTTTTGCTTCTTCAGTTCTTCTTCTTCTGGTGGGAGAATAAATACTTTTTTCTGGTGCCGATCAAAATTCCTCATAATAATTAATTCCACCGGAGTACATCTTTTCCTCTTCTTCTTTTTTCTGCCAAAGTTTGAGTAACTTAATTTGTCATCAATATATTTATGGTTTCTGATCCAAATTAAGTTTTTTAGATAGAGCTTTCATTGGTTGAATTTTGATGAAATAAAATATTCCTGTCATGTGCTTCAGAATATTTTTGATTGAAAAAGTTGTACTTCTCCTCTATAACACTATTTATATTCCACCAGTTCCATGTGGAATTAAATACAGTTTGTTTTTTGCCAAAAAAAAAACGAGGGTATGGTTTGTTTGAAGTTATTTTAACTTAACAATTTGTGGTACCTGGCTCTCTCTCATAAATCAGCACAGAATTATACTAGTACAATCCTTATAGATCTAATAATATAATGTTCGCTACATTGACAAAAAATCAGATAATCATGCAGCCCTTTTATTACTTTATGATGAAATTAAAATTTAAAAAATAGATTGGTAATATTTAGATTGAAAATTATATTTAAAACTGATATTGGAGTTGATTTTAAATTACCAATATTATTCACTTTTGAAGGGGTGTACCGACTCTTAAAATTCTACTTTCTACTTCTCTCCTGCATGCGTTGAACATCGAAGGAAGCAACTGTTGGGGAAGCCAACTAATTAATTACTTTCTTCGTTCCCCAAGTTTTTGCTTTTTTCTGGTGCCTATCAAAATTCATCGTATTTAAGTTCAGTTGTTTTCCTTCTCCAAAAGATGTATAAATTGGAGACCAGAACTGAGAATTACAAGTGAACTTGAAAAAGTCACTGCTTAGGAATTCAATTAAGAAGATAACCATGTCACTCGAAGGAGACAAGACGAAGCCAAACCCCCAGCAGACCAAAACCAGGTCTGAGATCCGCACAGTAACTGATCACCTGCTACATGCAAACAAGATCGGCGCAATCGTTCAACGTGGATACAAATACCCACGCTTTATTGAGTTGAAACGCAACGAGCTTTTCACGGCATTAGTAGAGCTGTATAGGATTCATTTCACCGTCCACTGGGATTTACTCAAAACCCTAGTGACGTATGTATCTCAAGCGGCCGCTGCAAACCCACAGCGATACCTAGCAAGGGTTTACATCTCCCATTGGTTCATCAGCCTATATGCGACAAACAGGGAAGCCTGCACTCGCCACACTTCTGTGCGTGTTTCTGATTATTATCAACATAAATTGAGGGCACAGACCCCCGTATTCGATAATTTTCTCACACTTCTCCTCAGCAACATCAAACCAACGCACATTAAGGGACTACCAGAGGACTCACTCTACATACCCTATATCAACGCAGTTTATAGCTGGGTTAGCCCAACTAATAACTACTTCAATATAACCAATTTCATCTATGATCGTGAGCTTTTCACCGCTCTTATCAGAGTTATGGGAGATCAAACGACTGGATGGATGACCTCCGCCCCGTCCACAGATGCTACCGGCGGACCGTGCTGGCTGTTTGATTGGCACGAAGAAGCTGCATATGCTTGGTTCCCACAGGAGGGGAATTATAATGATGATGATGCTACTTTAGCATACATTATCGGAGTAGCCTGTACTCACCACCTTGCCCCGAGGGACGCAGAAAATCCCCAGCAATACCAATACAACAGAAGGATTCCGACACATCTACCAGATGACGTCAACCGATGCCTAGCTCGAAAGGTCCGAAGTATGTATGATGTCCGATGCTTTATCTCACAAGATTACATCTATCACACCACCGAACGAAGACTCATCACAAGAGAAAGGGTAGCACCAGACTCAGATGGGCAAGCAATCATAATCGCAACACCGGGACAGCACACACAAGGAGCAGTAACTCTAGGAGCGGGATCTGTTACACAGACACAGCCACCCCCAGATATGGAGCAAGTTGAAGAAGATGTCATCATATACCACACTATTAGGACACTAGTCATTTATGATTATTTGTACTATGGAGAGGTGCTTAGACATGTTGATGAGCATAGCAGGACTGCAGCTCATCAAATCCTCATCTATATCTAGGTTTATTACGCACTGTATTTTGATAAGTCTATTTCCAAGACTTGAAATTTAATTAATAGAAATTAGCATTTTATTTCAAGTATGAGTACACCGGTCCATGAACGGTTACAGGATTAATGCACTAACTCGGTAATGGGAGACGCATTGCGTCACCCAACCAAGTGATATATTTTAGGTGTTAGAAATTTTTATATTGAAAAAATTCACGATCTCTAACAATAGATTCTATTTCGCATTTCCTAAATGATAAATAAAAAATTATTTTTTCATTAATTTTAAATTTAATTGGATAAGTACAATTAAACCATATTTCGCATTTAACTAATGCGAAACACCTATTGTTATAATTCCATCATAAATCACCTTCTTAGTTTCTACATTTTTATTTTCCATCACAAAACAATAAAAAATTCCTAGAACGTACTGATCCTCATGCCACCCAATTTCAACTCTAAGTTCAAAACCAAACCCAAAAATGGCAGATAGAGCGATCACTTTGAAGCTAGTCATAGATACCAAAGAGAATAAGGTCATTTTTGCCGAAGCCGACCGACACGCAGCTCATTTCCTGTTCCATATCCTGGCTTTACCACTTTCCATAGTCACCAGACTTTCAACAAAGAACATATGGCTGATTTTGTTGGAAATCTTTACCCGAGCATCGAGAGTCGTCTTAGCCCAGAATACTATCTGAACAGCACAACAAGTTGTTTTTTTTCTCAAACCAAAATAGCCTTTTGTTAATGGCTATTCGCGATCGAGTCCACTGTTGTCCATTCTTCAAGATCACGATACCCTTGAAAAAGCCAAAAATGCATGCCCCCAGGCTTCGACTGTACGTGCTACGCACTATGGCTTTGTTTCTGTTAGCTTTCACACAGATAAGCTGAGAAGAGGAGAAAGAAAAACAATAATGTTGTGCAGAAAATTGGATACTGCTTTTCTATTCATAACATCCTTTATATACACAAATTCTGAAAGAAAAAAGGAATACGAAATAATCTACTTCTACGGAAGAAGGAAACTAAATCATCTAATTTCTACGTAAGAATGAAAGGAAAATATTTACTTCCTACGGATGCTAATTAGCATCTTTATTTTCTAGAAATAGCTGCAGAAAATAAACAAACAAGGAAAAGAAAGATGACTAGAATATCTCACAAATCACCCCCATAATCTTGTCATCACTTTATCTCTGCAACTCCGATTCTGCCCCTAAGTTCTTGAAAACGAACTCGTATATCAATGTGTTTACTTCGATCGTGAAACACAGGATTTCGGCTAAGATCGATTACAGATTTGTTGTCCACCAGTAACGTTGGTGCTTGTGGCTGTTCACCTTGCATTTGACCAAGCAATCTACTAAGCCAAACACCTTGGCAAGCGGCAGTGGCAGCTGCAATATACTCTGACTCGCACGAAGAGAGTGCCACCACCCGTTGTTTCTGTGATTGCCAACTCACCGGAGATTGACCTAGGAAGAAAACTAGCCCCGTCGTGCTCTTCCTATCGTTGACGTCTCCGCCCAAATCAGCATCACTATAACCTGCCAAGAGTAAAGGTCCAACACTTTTTCCATATGAAACTCCAAACTCTAAAGTTCCCGCCACATAGCGTAGAATATGCTTCACTGCTGCCATATGCTCAACTCTTGGTTGCTCCATGAATCGGCTAACATAACCAACTGCAAAAGTAATGTCTGGCAGAGTATGAACTAAGTACCTGAGGCTTCCCACCAAGCTGCGGTAGTCCGTGGCGTCCACCGGTCTCCCGTCTCCCGTCTTGCTTAGTTTGAGCCGTGCCTCCATTGGTGCCGCGCATGGATTGCACTCTTCCAGTCCGGCCTTTTGTAAAAGTTTCTTTGCATAAGATGATTGGCAAAGAGTGACCAAACCCTTCCGTTGTTGCACTTGGATGCCGAGGTAGTAACTCAATTCGCCGAGGTCGCTCATCTCAAATAGATTCGTCATCTCCTTCTTGAACTTCGTCAGTTCTTCGATTGAAGTTCCGGTGATGATCAAGTCATCAACATAAACTCCAACTAGCAGTTGCTCCTTCCCGTTGCTCCGGCGATACACCGCGTGCTCGGCTTCACATCGTACAAACTCCAAGTCGCGAAGACTCTTGTCAAGTTTGGCATTCCAAGCCCTCGGAGCTTGACGTAGTCCGTAGAGAGCCTTCTTAACCCGAAGAACCTTGCCTTCGTTGCCTTGAATTTCGAAACCCGGCGGTTGCTTGACATAAACCTCCTCAATCAGATTACCGTTAAGGAACGCGGTCTTGACGTCCATGTAGTGGATTGGCCACCCGTGGTGTGCAGCGAGCGCGATCAGAACCCGCACCGTCTCCATTCGCGCAACTGGAGCGAACACTTCCTCGTAGTCCACCCCCTGCTGCTGCACGTAGCCCTTTGCCACTAACCGCGCCTTTCGTTTCACCATCTCCCCGTTCGCGTCCTTCTTGAGCTTGAAGACCCACTTAAGTCCGATGGCGCGGTGTCCCGGTGGTAGATCGGTGAGGTGCCAAGTCTGGTTTGCCTCGATGCTTGCAAGTTCCTCCGTCATCGCCGTTCGCCATCCTTCGTCCTTCTCGGCTTCAGCTAGGCTCGTTGGTTCGTCGACTGTGAGAAGACAAAGCTCCTCATCCTCAACTTCAATCTTCTCGGTGGCGTTGAGAAGGTCCTTGCTCCGGTCCTCCAGTTTCTTCAGCCCTGGCTGCGTGGCCTTGACGTGGGCGACACACCCAAACACCCGGAGATGGCTCACGCTCGGCCGGCACCCGTGCCATGCTTCGTAGGGTGTCTTGCTGCTGACGCTCTTCGTGATTCCCCGGTTCAGAAGGTAGACCGCCGTTGTCACTGCTTCTCCCCAGAATCTCATCGGCATGCCTTTGGTCTTCAAGAGGCAACGTGCCACGCTAACCACCGTTTGATTTCGTCGTTCGACCACGCCGTTTTGCTGGGGCGAGTATGGCGCCGTTGTTTGTCGATGCACACCATGGTCGGCAAAGTACTCGCTGAATTCTTGAGACGTGAACTCACCTCCACGATCGGTCCGCAGCGTCTTCAACTTGCACCCGCTTTGTCGTTCGGCTGCTGCCACGGTCCTTTTGATGGCTTCCGCCGTATGATCCTTCGAGGTCAACAAGACTATCCACATATATCTACTAAGATCATCTACCATTAGTAGAAAGTATCGTTTACCTCCAAGAGTTTGTGGCTCGATGGGTCCACACAGATCGGCGTGCACGAGCCCAAGGCGTTCGGTGCTCGGTTCTTGGCTTGGCTTGGGAACGAGCTGCGTTTCTGCTTCCCGGCCAGGCAGGTGTCACACAAGCGCTCAACGTCATCGAGTAGCGGGAGTCCGTCCACCATCTTGTTCCTGGCCATGCGTCGAAGGGCCTCGAAGTTCATGTGGCCGTATCTCGCGTGCCATCGCCACCCATCCTTGCACCCATGCACCGCAAGGCACACTGGTCGTGCCAAACTCAGATGAAGGAGGTAAAGGCGCCCTTGGCCTCTTGGCACCCGTGCGAGCAAGTGTCCGCCTTGATCCCGTAACGTGAGCCACCCGTGCTGGATCCTCGTGTCGTAGCCGTCCTCATCCAGCTGGCCGAGTGAGATGATGCCGCTGTGGAGCCGTGGTATGTAATACACATCGTCCAACCTTAGGTGCTCGCCGTTCCGGCACGTAAAAAGGATCGTACCAGTGCCTTCTATTTCCACGGAGGTGTCGTCTCCCAGTTTGACCGAGCCTCGTACATCCGTGTCTAGCTCGGAGAAGAACTCCCGTCTTCCGCACATGTGGGCACTCGCACCGGAGTCAAGGAACCATGCCGTGTCACTCTGCCCGGGCTCCTTCGTTGACCGTGCTTTAGATCGCGTCTCGTTGAGCAGGACGTGCTCCTTGGTGGCTGAGTTCCCGATCGTGAGTGAGTGAAGCCTTGCTACGAGGAGCGTCTGTTCGTCCACTCCAGCTTGCACGAGGTTGGCACGCCCCTTTCGTTCGTGCCGTGGCTCGGGGCAGTCCTTGGAGATGTGGCCAGCGTATTTGTTACAATTGTAACACTTCAAATTCGTCAAGTCTCTGTCACCGCTCACCGCCCGTTGGCTGCCGTCTCCCTTGTGGCTCGGTTTCTTCCCTTTCTGAAAACCCTTGCCTTTGCCTTTGTTCCCGGAGCTAGAGCTCGGTCCTCGTGCGATCCACTCTTGCTCCGTGAGCAAAACTTGGCCGTTGGAGTTGTTCGTGGTGTTGATGGAGCACCGATCTGCTGCTGACCTAAGCATGCCGATGAGTTCCTCCACTGTCATGCCATTCAGATCGAGCAACGTTTCGATCGAGCAAGCGATTTGGGCGTACTGGCTCGGCACCTCCCGCAAGAACTTTTGGACCACTTTGATCTCTTCTAGAAATTCACCTAAAGAACGAAGGTTATTAACGATACCTGTAATCCGCATGCCGAAGGCGTCGAGTGACTCCCCGTCCTTGAAGGCGATTTGCTCGAACTCCTTGCGTAGACGTTCTGCCGTGGCCTCACGCACTCGATCCACGCCGACTCGCATCATCCGGATTGCCTCCCAAGCTTCGTGTGCCGACGTTTTGACAGCTAGCGCCGGTACCATCTCCGGTGGCACCGCCCGAATCAAAGCCGAGAGGGCCGCCATGTCTTCCCGTTCGGACGGTTCTCCAACGCCGGAAGTGGCCTCCCATAAACCTTGTGCTCGTAGGTTTATCTTCATCACGAGGGCCCATTCGATGTAGTTCGTTGCCGTCAACGTGGGGTACACAATGTTGGCGCCAAGGTTGGTACGTTCTTGGATGACACGTTCGTGGATGACAACTTCGCCGCTGTTGCCGCGTCGTGGCCTGCTGCGTCCTCGTCCTCTCCGTGGTTCCGTTCGTGCCGGTGATCTCGATGCGTCCGCCATAGGATCGTTGAAACTCTTGATACCACTTGTTAGCTTTCACACAGATAAGCTGAGAAGAGGAGAAAGAAGAACAATGATGTTGTGCAGAAAACTGGATACTGCTTTTCTATTCATATCATCCTTTATATACACAAACTCTGAAAGAAAAAGGAATACGAAATAATCTACTTCTACGGAAGAAGGAAACTAAATAATCTAATTTCTACGTAAGAAGGAAAGGAAAATATCTACTTCCTACGGATGCTAATTAGCATCTTTATTTTTTAGAAATAGCTGCAGAAAATAAACAAACAAGGAAAAGAAAAATGACTAGAATATCTCACAGTTTCGGGGCCAGCAACGTATATGGTTATGGATGACCTGGTGGTTAAGCCATTGTCAACTTCTGCTGCGTTGGAAATGGTGAACTCTAAGAATGTTGGAGCCAGTGAAGAGAAAGCTGTGGAGATTGGACTTGATGAGGTATGTAAAATATATATTCATCTGTTCTATTTATCATGATCTTCTGAATAACATGAATTTCTGAATTACTCATCGCAGGCTCAAAATCTGCTCAAAACATCTCTGGTGTCGAAGAAAGTTCTTACAGAAGTGTTCTTGAAGAATACAAGCCAACGTCGAACTCGTTATATAGATAACTTTGATGTCTTAATGAAGCTTTAACAAGAATCGTCGTCCCTAAAAGTTTTCTATTTAATTATGTTATGTTATTTCATTTTCCTGAGATGAAGTAGTTTATCATGGAACTGCCTAGTTGTTCAACATCCATTTCATATTAAAATTAAAATTAATTGCGTACCCTTGTCCCTTTTCATTCTAGAACCATATATAATACATGCATGCTTTGTTTGATAGGGTCTCCTACTTAAAGTATGTTCATTCCATTGTGAGTGCAAGACTGAACCCATTTTCTGTCTATTTCTTCACAATCATCAATTAGTTCATTTCATTAGAATTGAAGTACTGCATAATTTCAACATTGAAAATATTAATATACCATATTAACAAAAGATATAGAAAATGTCAACAGAACGTACAAAACCAAATTCAAGTTTAATGGAGCCTTTTGAATCCGAGCTTTAAGTTCCGTTCCGTTCCGTTCCGCTTGAATTTGATTAGAGAGTTGTAAAAATTTGCTGATATCTTCTTTGATATGTGGGTAAAGGAACCATAAAAATTTGCCATAAAGGAGAATAGAAGACAAATCTAGTTATTGAAAGTGATTTTAAGTTTCAAGTCGTTTTGGCATGTCTTCAAAGATCAAAGTTCAAACCATTTCTTGGTGGGTAACTCTTTGAACTTAATAATCAGAAGTGATAGAATCACAATAATCTTTATATTATTGTGATTGATTTGTATATATTAGAATATCTTATTTAGACTAGTCTAGATTCATTGTACTTGTATCATTGTAACTCTATATATTTTACATAATGCAGAGACACCAGATATGGTGAATTCACATTCTTTCACAGTATCAGTCGGGTGATCTAAAAACCTATTCTTTTTACCGTAAAAATTCATCACGCTGATTAGGTGATTAATCTGTAAACCCTAATCTCGTTTTTCCGCGCGCCCCAGGCCTTACTCTCTCACTACGTAAGGTTTTTGCTAGCATTTAGGTGATCATACGTAAACCCTAATTGCCATTTTCCCACAGTCTTGGAACCTTGTCAACCATGGCCGATTCATCCAAACCTCTCAGTTATTCAACCCTCATCCATATGTTGCCGATTAAACTTAACTCCGGTAATTATATGGCATGGCAATCCCAAGTTCGTGTCTTGCTGGAATCTGAGGATCTGTTTGGCTTCATCGATGGCTCGACTCCATGTTCAACTGCTGAATCGTCTGCCGGAAAATCTCCTGAAGGTGCATTCACTCATACGACATGGACCGCTCAAGACAAGCGTCTCCAAGCGCTTCTCCGTTTGTCTCTTACGGAAGATGCGGTGCTTGAAATAATCAGTTGCAAAACTGTTCGAGATATGTGGGAGTCCCTCGCCGCTGCATTTGATAACAACTCCGCCACCAGAGAGCTTCAACTTCGGGATGAACTTCAACTTCATCCGTCTCGGTGGTTCCACGGTGCAAGATTATCATCGGCATTTCAAAACAATCATCAATGGTCTCGCCTCCCTCGGTCATGTTGTCCAGTCGAGAGATCAAGTTATGATCTTTCTCCGTGGCCTTAGTGCAGGGTTTGAAACTTTTCAAACCATTCAACTCTCCACCACACTGTTTCCGTTGTACTCCGACGTTGTCACCAGAGCTCGGAGTCACGAAACCTTCCAAGCTGCTAGCAATCCAGACGTAGGTGCCCCTGCATCGGACGGAATGGCTGCTGCGTTCGCCGTGCAATTTTCTGGGCAGAACGCGTCTGGTTCCCTCGCCCCTGCATCGGACGGAATGTGATGCACGCGCCCGCGCGTGGCTCGGCGGCTGTCCCCCATGCGCGGAACCAGATGGGCGCGTGGAAACCACGCGCCCCGGATCCAACTCTTCGGCAACCGGTGGACAGCGTGGTTCTGGTTCCGGCAACTCTGGTGGTTCAGGCCGTACTGGTGGCGGCCGTTCTCGCAAGAAGTAGTCTCCTAAATGTCAACTTTGTGAAGAATATGGTCACATTGCTAAAACTTGCCGGAATCCGCAGTCAAATCTCGCTGATGCTTTCCAGTCCTTCATTAATCTTGAGGATTCAGATTGGTATCTAGATTCTGGAGCCACGAACCATATGGCGTCTTCTTCTACCGGCCTTGACAGCATTGTCTCTTACAACGGTAAACATTCTGTAACTCTTGCTAATTGTCGAGATATCTCTATTTCACATACTGGGATTCGTCGATTTTCTCGTAATTTATTATTATCTGGTGTGCTTATTGTTCCTCATATTACGAAAAACCTGTTGTCTATTAGCAAGGTCACAAAAGATTTAAATGATGTGGTTGCCTTTGATGAAAATTCATTTGTGATTCAGAAAAGAGCAACAAGGGAAATCGTAGGTAGAGGGCGCTGTCATGGAGGTCTCTATGTGTTGGACAAAAGTGCAGCTTCTTTTACTGCTTATGTTGCATCAAATAATCGTACTGCTTCGTTTGAGATTTGGCATGCTATATTAGGACATGCTTCAGTTTCTGTTATTTCCCTGTTGAATAAGTTGAACCTTGTTAAGGTCACCTCTTTGTTGCCTAAACCCACTCTGTGTTCGTCCTGTGAAAAGGCGAAGGGAGGCTTTCTTTTATGGATAATCCTAAGCGTGCTGGCTCTTTACTCGCTTTAATTCATTGTGATTTATGGGGACCTGCCCTTGTCTTATCTGCAAGTGGTTATTCATATTATGCAATCTTTGTCGACGACTACTCCCGTTTTACTTGGTATTATCCTTTAAAGCAGAAATCGAATTTTTTCGAGACATTCATACAGTTTCAAAAGTTGGTGGAGAATTATTTTTCTTGTACCATTAAGGTTTTCCAAAGCGATGGTGGCACCGAATTCACAAACTCCCGCTTGCGCTCCCACTTCGCTGACAAAGGGATTTTTCATCATATCTCATGTTCGTCTACTCCAGAGCAGAATGGTAGAGCCGAACGTAAGCATCGCCATATAACTGAGATGGGTCTCTCAATGCTTCATCACTCCCAGCTTCCACCTTCCTCGTGGGATGCCGATTTTGCCACTGCCACATACACCATCAATAGGCTTCCAACGCCCGTTCTAAACAATGTTTCGCCATATAATCTGGTTTATGGTCGTCATTCGGACTACTCCAACTTTCATCCCTTTGGTTGTTTGGTGTATCCCTACATTCGACCTCTCAACATAAACTGGCTCCTCGTAGTACGCCTTGTATATTTCTTGGGTACAACTCTCAGTACAAAGGTTTCCGGTACCTGGATCCAGTTACCAAGAAAGTGTACCTTACACGCCATGCTCGCTTTGATGAGAACTCGTTTCCTTCATTGGATCGTCAATCCTCCACAGTTCCTGAATCACTGGATGTCTCTACATTCATTGACTCGGATTCCAAGGACACTGCGGGCATTACAGTACCTGATCCGCCCTCACCAGTCCATATCATAGAGGCGTCTCCATCATCTCCTGTCTCTGGTTCATCTGCTTCAGGAGCCTCGTCATCTCTCAGTCCTTCTCCAGAACCAACTCCTGGTCTTTCGCCATCGCCACCTCCACCGCCACCGCCGTCTCTCCATCGCATGACAACTTGTTCTCAGACAGGGAGTCTCACTGCCAAGGATTATTCTGATTATGTTGTCACTGGTTTTCTTGCGGCCTTGTTGGCTGAAACTGAGCCTCGAGATTTTCGTTCTGCTCTCAAGGATCCTTGTTGGGTGGCTGCTATGGATGAAGAGATGCATGCACTACGTCAACAGCGTACTTGGGATCTTGTCCCTCGTCTTTCTGGAGTTAATGTTGTTGGTTCCAAATGGGTTTATCGTCTCAAAATCGGCCGGATGGGACTGTTGATCGTTTTAAGGCTCGCTTGATTGCTCAAGGATACTCCCAACTTCCTGGTTTCGACTTCACACACACGTTTAGCCCAGTCGTCAAAGCTTCCACTGTTCGGATTATCCTGTCTCTTGCCACTATTTTTCGTTGGCCCCTTCATCAGCTCGATATTAAGAATTCTTTTCTTAATGGTCACCTCGACTCCCCAGTTTACATGGAACAACCGTCATGATACACTGATCCACGTCATCCTGATTACGTTTGTTGTCTCCACCAGGCTATTTATGGTCTCAAACAGGCCCCTCGTGCCTGGTTTCAGTGGTTCAGTGCCTATCTGACTCACTTGAACTTTCGGTGATGTTCGTCCGACACTTCTCTGTTCATCTTCATCTGTGGATCAAAGGTGTTGTATCTTTTGGTTTATGTGGATGACATCATTCTCACCGGAAATGATGTTCTTCTTATTCAGAAGTTTGTCGCTCGCACTGATCATGAGTTTGCTGTTAATGACCTTGGCTCTCTTCACTACTTACTGGGATTGGAGGTTTCTCGCTCCTCTTCACGGTTGTTTATCGGGCAGGCGAAGTATGCCATGGACATTCTTCAGCGTGCAGGCATGACTGACACAGCACCAGTTTCCACACCTTTTGTTCCCGATTTGCAACTCCTCAGCTCCTCTAGCCCAGAGTTTTCAAATCCCAAGTTGTATCGTTCGCTTGTTGGAGTTTTACAGTATTTGACCATCACGAGGCCTGACCTTTCATATGCGGCGAATTCTGTAAGCCAGTTCCTGCAGTCGCCTCGGGAGGATCACTATCAAGCAGTTACACGTATTCTCCGCTATGTTCATGGTACTCTTCATCATGGTCTTTTCTTCCGTCCCTATTTGGGCTCTCTTGCTGTTATAGGGTACTCAGATGCTGATTGGGCTCGCTGTATTGAAACTCGACGTTCCACCTATGGTTATACCATTTATCTTGGTGGTAATCTTGTCTCTTGGAGTGCTAAGAAATAGCCTATTGTTTCCCGATCTAGCTGCGAATCTGAGTATCGTGCTATGGCTAACACTGCGGCTGAGCTTGTTCTGTGCAATCAGCTTAAGGAGCTTCGTGTTCCTTTGTCTTCCTCGCCCTTAATGTTTTGTGACAACAGTAGTGCCATTTTCCTGGCTCAAAATCCTATTGCTCACAAACGGGCCAAACACATCGACATTGACTATCATTTTGTTTGCGAGTTGGTGGCTCCCGGTAAAATTCGTGTTAGTCATGTCTCCCTTCTGCATTGCAAATTGCTGATATTTTCACAAAGGGACTGTCTTGCCCTCTCTTCACAATGTTTCAATCCAAAATTTGCGTGGCTTCTCATCCGACGCTTCGCTTGAGGGGGTGATAGAATATCACAATAATCTTCATATTATTGTGATTGATTTGTATATATTAAAATACCTTATTTAGACTAGTCTAGATTCATTGTACTTGTATCATTGTAACTCTATATATTTTATATAATGCAGAGACACCAGATATGGTGAATTTACATTCTTTCAAGAAGAAGGTCCTTGAATTGCAGTAATTGAAAGGAAACTTGCTATATAGCACAACAGAATTTTCTAATCCTTTCTGAATTCTTAGAAATAGCATTAAGTATATATAATGGTTTTACTCACTTGTATCTTTTGCAAAACGGACTAGACGGACTTCCACATCCATGTCTTTTGTTGACAGACACTTTTACGCTTTTTAGTAGTATAAAAATGAAACTTTTTCCTTCAAAACAGTGATTTTAAGTTTACCTTGCAAGATCGGTGTGTTTTACTTTTAAAAAAACTAGTATAATATCTCGTGGCGATACACGGAAATTTAATTTTAAAATATTATAAATTAGTAATAAACAATGTAATGCTAGTTACATGACCAAGGTAAGTAATTTTGACGACGCATTATTTTGTAAAAGTTAAGAAATATAATGTAATAGTCTTTTGGTTAAAAAAATTGGTCGCGAAAGTATTGTTACGTGTTCAAGAATCTAAGAAGATAAGAAATTACATAATCTTATTATCCTAACTTTTGAAACATTTCCTTATAAATTACATTAGGGTTAAAAGCTCATGTACCCCCAAGTTTATAAGAAAGTGCCAATGTACCCCCGAGTAATTCAAAAGTGCTGTTGTACCCCTATTATTATATTGAATAAAGAAGTGTACCTCTAAAGTCCATTTTCAACACCATTTTGAATTAAAAAACAAATTTACCCTCATTTGTTGGATTTTTTTCCCCTTGACCCAAATGCTCATGGGCACGAAAAAAAATATTCAAGAAATCAATATCATTGAATTACAAAATAAATGCACAATAATATTGAAAGCGGCAATTCTAGATGCAGTCCATATTTTACTTATTTTATAATCCAAAAAAATACGTCTTTGATATATATGATATGATCAATAATTAAGTATATCAGACATATGCATCACATATATATATATATATATATATATATATATTACTTCTATTGCATACACTTACAAATCAGTTATATATCATAATTATTGTATATATGATTATATAATAAAAATACGAACTGCAAATAAACAAAAAACGGACTAAATCTAGCAAGCCAGTATTGAAAAAAGTTTAACATTTTTATCAAAAAACTCAACAAACTGAAAACATTGGTAAAGTTACCATAATCTCGCCACCTTGAGCTAGTCACGCTAATTATTACTGGGTGTGGCGGTTTCAGTCCCCCGTCTCACACTAATTTCTGGGCACGGTGGTTTTGGTCCCTCGACTTCAAACGCTTTCGTCCGATAAAGTAACGGTGACTGGTGGTATGGATTTGGATTGCCTTTCTTAACTGGGTGTGAATGTAAAAAGGGAAGCGAGAATTAGATGAATAATTAGGTAGATGAGGATTATTAATTGATTTGGTTGGGGCATTTTCGTCATAAATTTTTTCCTTTTTACCATTAAATAATAGTGAGGGTATTCTTGTCATTTTACACTTGGCAAAAGAAAATTCTGCTCAAATTATACATTTAAGGGTATAGTAGCACTTTTGAAAAACTTAGGGGTACATTAGCACTTTTTTAAATAGTTGGGGGTACAACAGCACTTTTTTCATTACATTAATAGTACTATGGATCGATTTATCATTCTTATCACAAATCGATGATCATTAAGAGCATTTTTTATTTCAAGGAACGTTATGATGCAGGTTATAAATTAAGTTTTACCGTAAAAAAATAACAAATATTTTTGTGAGGATGATTAAGTAAACATTTAATTTAGGGAACCTTATGATGAAGGTCAAGTTTTAATAATTTCTAATGAAAAAATGGCATGTTATAAAGAAGAAATGGTGAATGAATCAACGTTACAAGAATAATAAAGAATTTGTGAGAATGATTAAGTGTAGTTTTTATTTCAATGAGCGTTACGATGAAAGTTTTAAAATTAAGGTTTACCGTTACAAAAATTACAAAGAATTTTTGACGATCATTAAGTGCAGTCCCTTATTATTTCATGAAACATTATGACGCGGGTTTTAAATTTATGTTTGAATAATTTTTAATAAAATAATTACGGATTATAAAGAAGAAATTAAAGACCACAATTTAATACAAATCACCATTAACTATTAAATAATTAATGGTAAAATTAGTATTACATGTAATTGTTATTGTTTTGATTTCTAAATCTGATCAAAACACCATCGATGGATGAATATTATGAAACTCAACCGGTGAAGAAACAGAACCGAACCCAACAACTCTTTTCTTCCAAAATAAAAGTGGCTAATACACAAACATTCTGTACAAAAGTAGCACCAACAAATGGCTTGGACTTTATTTATACTACATCAGTAGTATACCAAAGCTTTGAATGGACCTGTTAGAGAAAATGAATCACAAATGTGAAAGCAAAAACCAGCAGTTCAAGAGAAAATTTATGGAGTATTGTTAACTCTTAAATCTATCTGATTAACTGTTCTTTCAGCTCTAATGATTTTTGCAGTGCCTAAATAATTAAATCAGCAATTTAAATGATCGGTTATAATTTATACACTTAATTTATGTGGTTTATAAGTCTCTTTTGCTATTTGATGTGCACGAAGGTTTGTTTTAGTGCAGGTTTAATATAATAATTGGTGTGAAGCAATCAAATGGTGAAGTGCTGAAAAAGAAGCAAAATCAAGCGTTTGGAGCCATGGTGGGGAGCTAGACACTATACTCTTTTTCCGAAAGGTTTTTTAATGAGGTAGTGTGCTCCAACGGATAGTGGATCGTTAATTCCATTATTCCGGGAAGAAGAATAAAGCGACGAGAAGAAGGCAATTTCTATTACTGGTCTTTTTCTACGAGCGGCTAAGTTGTGCTTCGACATGTCGATCACTAATCAGTTATGCGTATTGTGAAAGATCGGTGCTAGAAGATGGACTGAATTCAATTGTGCATGAGAGTCTATTTAATTGGCCTTAATTAGTGGTGGCAAATATAATTATTTAGTGCAAAAATATTACAAATAAATAATTTGCACGTGTGAATGTGCATGATTAGTTGTATTTTCTTTTTTTATGGTGGAATAGGATTAGGTTACTTTTGGATTATATATATATTTTGTGAGAGAGAAGAAAACTCACTGCTGAAATTGAGAGAGGTAGATAACCGTGAGCCCTAATCATCCATACGGAAAGAGAGTTAGGGTTTTGGAGCTGAAAACAATTCTTTTGTACTGGAGCCACCACTTGGAATTTCCTCGTCGTCATAATCAATAAGCTTTTTCTTCTTCATCTCTTTGTTATTTTATTATGATTTCTTATATTATTTGTGTGTTTATTCATAGCATGAGTAGCTAAATTTCTTGTCCGGTTAGGGTGATGAAGCATTAACTATGATCTATCGTGAGGCCTAAATGTGCTTATAATTGAATTGCATGAGTTCCTTCTTAATCCTTGAGTTTAACGTTTATTTCTGAATTGCTTGAGACCTGCAATCTTTTGTGATTTGGAATAGTGCCAATTGAGTTCCTCTATTTATCTGTATTTAGGGGGTAGATTCAATTAGTGGCGAAACTATACGCCAATAGTTGGAAGTAAGGGGTAGATAATTTGTGACAGGTATTCTGATTATAAATTGTATGAATCGGGTTTCTTTGGTGCTTAATGTTGTTGAGGTATTAAATCTAGGTAGGTTATTCCGGCTAGGTTGTATCTTGATTAGAGAAGTAGTTAGTTTAGCTATTCTTGCTGATTACCGACAAAGTAAGAAAAAATTGGATTGGGTGTGCTATTTCTCGAAAATCTATAACTGGTTGATTTATGCATATTCGGTTTATCTTTGAGCCCGTGATCAATCAAATCATATGTTAATGTGGATTTACCTGTTACCGGATTCTACTCTCTATTGATATTTGCGTTCCTTGCATTCGTTCTATTGAGTTATTATTTGGATTAGTAGTCTAGTTAATTTAGTTCTTAGTTATTAATACATAATTCTCTCAAAACAAAAAGGTGGTTGCTAACCAAACTTGTTCAATAGGAATAAAAGTATAATTACACTGTTGATCGACCTTGCTTACTCTGTGCTTAATTGTAACCTACATGTTAGCAGGTTATTTGGTAGAAAAACGACCTATCATTAAACTTAACTTTATGAGTTTAAATTAGGAGACAAATATATGGATAAATTAATATGAAGGATACATATTATACCTTCTTCAATAATTGATTGAAACGTGGCTTACAAATATAGAACTCCCTCAAAGGAAGATTAGTTACCCAGGTGCATATTTTGACCCAAAAAAATCAGCTGACTATACCTTCTCTCATGACATTATTAATGCAGCTTTCATGGTGCTGTGGATGCCTGTGTTTTGTACCGACATTATGCAGAAGAAGATACAGATCAAGCCATGGTGCGATCTATAATATTAAGTAGAAAATCTATAATCTATTCGTAAGAGTACTATTTGTGATTAGTTGCATACATTAACAGATGGCAAAATTGAGAAAGAGCTCTGTGATGCAGAATATCCCAAGTCAAACAAGCATGTGTCTGCAGCTTGACAGAAAGCCAGCCAGCAAACACTATTTGGCTTTTCTGGTTCATGCCATCAATTGATACAAGAAAGCCTACGATCAACTCATCAATCTTTTACAGTTCATAATATCAATGAAATTTCAAGCCACAATGCAACTACTATAAGAAAACTAAATCTGAAAACAAATAACCTGAGCATCAACATTAAACCCCAACACCAACTCAAAACATGTGACAACCAATGGTAACTTTAAATGTTTCTCAGGAACCATAAACCTTCATGCAAAATGGAACAGTACAAAGAAACAAAACCTTCAAAATACACCATAACTTGCTCAGGAATTTCTTCTGATTCATTATGTTGCTATACGTCGTTGCAGAGACCTTGATGCGAAGAAGACGAATGGAACTGTCCAGACTTCCAAAGAACTTATCCAGAATCTCATACATAAATGTGAATTCACAAAACCATAAAATTAATAACTTTCAAAAAATCTAATTCTGCAAATGAAATGACTTTCATAAAACTCATCCAGAATCTCATATCTAAATGTGAATTCACAGAACCATAAAATTAATAACTTTCACATCTAAATCAGCAGATGACTCTCATAGAACTCATCACCAGAATCTCATACCCAAATGTGAATTCACAGAACCACAAAATTAACAACTTTTTCATGCAACTCACCCAGAATCTCATGCTTAATTCATAGAGCCATAAAATTAAAAACTTCCATGAAATCTAAATTTGCAAATAATCAAATAAAAACACAAAAACACACAAATACCTCTCTGGGAGCTTGACGGAGTTATCGGGCTTCTTCCATTTGACAGGAGAAGATTCGGGCTCGGTGCCGGCCATAAACGGCCATACATACTGCTTGTTACCATCAAATTCCCGCGATTTGATCTTCGAAACCAACCATTTCATCAGCTTAGTCTTCCCACAGACCAATCCTGCCACGGCTGGCTTTATCTCGATCAAATTCTCAATCATCGTCAATGTGCTGTATATAGCAGCTGCCTCATCAGGAGCAGATTCCGATACCCTGTTCATCTGTCACATTGTGGGTCACTCAGAAATCTAGAGTCAGTATGCATATGACAAAAGCCCCCACTTGAATAGACTTACTGCTCATAAAAGAAGCTTTGATATTTCCACATAGTGAAAGAACTTGTCGGAATCTCTCTCGGCCTCCAACACTTTTGTCAAGTTCTCTATAAGCAGGATCATACAAAAACACAATGAGGTTTGAGATAACCCATTTAATCCATCAATAGCTAGAACCATCACCATGAAATAGCAATAAAGGCACGCTGGGAACCACACCATCCGCAGTTCCTAATAAACAAACAAAGCATCAAATATGAAAAATTCCATAATCAAGAAAGCAGCTTAACATGATAATCAGAGTTATCTTTGAAATTAACATACTTGTGCAACAAAAAGTTATTTTGTAATGAACAATACAAGCATGCACCAACTTTTAGGTTCCAAAATCTGAATTTTAAGGTAGAAGAAAAGACACTATTTGAACAAGTCATTTTCAAATCAGATAAAATTATTAAAGATCGACAGAAGGAAGGAGGAGTGAGATATAGCAATAAAGGTATAGACCTTACTGAAATTACCATATTTTGGGAAGAAGAGAATGGCGGAACCGGGAACCCATATTAACTCTCCCCAAAGCCTAACCGTCTCCTTTTTCAAGCGTCTGGGGGCGGTCATCAGCATCATCAGTGTCCAGCTTCTCTGTCTTCAGCTCCACCTTTCTCTTTTTGTGCTTGCTGGATCAGGCTTGTAAACCGTCAAGCCCCCATTCTGTTTAAAAAGTTTCTTTTTTCAGCAGATCAAAAAACAAAAACTCTAGAAGGATTTAGAAATGAAACACTTTCCAATAGGAATTGTAGAGGGAGAATACCAAGTAAATTAACACCACTTACTTCAAACTGCTCCAACGTGACATACGACCCATTTCCGAGCTTCTTCCTCACATTGGAGAAGTCCATAAGATGCTCAATAACTTCATGGTAATCAGGAAGCTGAAACCAAAAACAAAAACTTGAACCATTAGCCCACAAGATAATCCTCAACCCAACAAACCAAAAACAAAAACCTGAACCATTAGCCCACAAGATAATCCTCAACCCAACAAACACAAAAACAAAACCGAATTCCAATAACACCAACCTCCTCAGGATCAACCGGCTGTGCATACACTCCATAATAATCCTTCCTGGCATTACAAAAAACCGACACACGCCTCATCAACAAATGCCAACGAAAAAAACAGCCAAAACAGCAAACCGATCACCACACAAAAAAGCAAACACATACTTCCGAAGCTTGTCCAGAATCACCTCCATCGTCTTCTTATCCGGAAGAAGTATCCCAGATAGCGGTGTCCCGGGAACCGAGTCCTCCACTGCCACCCAGATAGCGGTGTCCCGGGAACCGAGTCCTCCACTGCCACCCCTTTTGGCTCAGAATTCACAGCCCTCGCAGCCTGTCAGAAATCCCACAAACCAACACTAATTTAAAACTTGTAACTTTGGAACAATCAAAAACCAACAATGCTTTAATAAAAGTAAACAAAAACCCATCAAAGAAAGACACTGACCTACAGACATCCACGAACCAGGAGCTCCAGCCCATTGTTATCTATCAAAGCGTCGACGAAAACGGTTGCCGCTGCAGCCGCCTCCTCGCCATCGTCATCGTCGAACACGTCAGCATCCGTGAGGTCCTGGATAAGGGAAACGACGTCTGGAGGTGAGAATGGCAGATGCGACTTCCCACGAGGCCGGGCTCTGCCAGAACGCCGGTACACGGTGATTGGGGATCGGTTGGGTAAGTGGATGCGTCCGGCTTCCGACCAGTAGTCCATCAGGCAGCGGTTGCGCCGCCGGTAGAGGGTGAGGAGTCGGGTCCTTCAAATTAGGGATTTCCAGAGCGTGCACACGCATTTGCTCCTCCCCAATTCCCTGCCGGGGACCCAGGTTAGGATCTCCATTATCAGCTCATCTGGCAGCCTCGTCATCACCGTCTCTGGTGGTTCATGGCTGAAGTCGCGCCTTCGTTTCGTTGAAAATCCCTAATCGGAGGCCGGCCTCTGCCAGAAGTCATGAAACGGAAGGAATTGATCATGGAGAGGAGGAAGAAAAGGGTATAAACTGTGGTTAAATGCTGATCGGTAACGCAAGAGGAAGAGGGGAAGAAGCGGCAATTCAGAAATAAGAAAACAAAATTAATTTTGATGGGCAGGCTGATGTGTAAATTTGTAGTAAGTTTAAAAATAATTTAAAACTCTAACAAAATTTTAAATCGCTGTCTTTTAAAGTGTAGTATAGAATTTTTTTTTTTGTATGTGTTTTGTTGGAGAACTTTTTTGAAAGTTTGAATTTTGTTTTGCGATTTTGACATTTTGGGTTTTTATTTGAGATTTTGATAGTATGATTTTGTAAAAATCTTGTTTGATTGGATTGGTGTTTTGTAAATTTGAAACAAAATTTTTATTTGATTCATCAAAATTTTACAAGTGTAAAACAAAAATTTTGAGTTTAAAATAAAAAAAAATTGTAAATCTTGACCTGAAAGAACAAAAACCATACTTGCGAGTGGGAAAATCTGAACTTTATAAAAATATACAAACCAAACATAAAGTTTCAAAAATGTTTTACGATCGTCCAGTTTTTTAAAAAAATTAGGTGAGCACACCTAATGTTTAGCTTTATATTTTATTTTACTTTTTTAACTTTTCAAAATATTCTACTATTTTAGATTTTAAAAGGGCTACTAATATTAGTTAGGATCTTTTTGCATGAGCTTATTTTTTACTGATTTGAAATGAACTGAACTGAATTGAACTGAAATACGAATTAATGTATTGAAAATAGAATCAGTATATCTAAATTACATGAATTTGATCAAATTATATTTTGTTAAAATAAACTTAATTGAATTGGACTGAACTGAATTAAATTGAACTGAAATTAACTGTTCTATTTATAACCTCTGACAAACAGGTCCTTACTCATTTTCTATTAAAAATATCTTAATATCTACTAAGAGATGCCGCTTATGCCACGTGACGTTATCACAAAATTTCTCCAAACTTACCATAGAAATTAAAATTAAAATTCTTTTCATACATGATCTCTTTCTCATCCTCCATCCCCATTTAATTTACTAATATTTAAATTTTAAGTTTTCCTTTCCCAACTAGATCAATTCCAATTTTCTAGGAGCGTCTAAATTCATTATATGATAAAGGAAATAATATTTTTGATTGATAGAAGAGTATTTGGAGAAAAAAAAGTCTTCCCAGTACGCTCAACTTTTCAAATAAATTAATTTTACCAACATTCCCAAGTACTCTATATAAACTTATATAGATATACTAATATTTTCACGTGTTATTTATTTGAAATGAATGGGCAAGCTTACCAAAAAGAAAATCATTTTCACGCATAATCTCTTTCTCATCCTCCTTCCGCATTAATTTACTAATATTTAAATTTTAAGTTTTTTGCTTTCTCAACCAGATCAATTTCAATTTTCTAGACCCTTCCAAATTTATTCTGTTATAAAGAAAATAATACTATTGATTAAGGAAAGAGTATTTGGAAATGGGAAAAAGTTTTTCAGTAAGCTAAAATTTTCAAATATATTAATTTACTAATTTTTCTAAGTACTCTATATAAATTTATGTTTTTAAATATTTTTACATGTCAGTTATTTTTAATTAACAGTTAAATATGCTCGAGTATTATGCAAATTATATCATACATTCGGGATACGTATCCCATGTGCATTTCAAAATTTAAATATGTAAATTTTTGTGTGTATAAATGTATATTGTGAATCATTTTTGCGTATATTTTCTATAAATAGTATATGTAGATGGTTTTCAATAGAATCTATAATTATAAAGGCAAAACTTACATAATAAAAGTGGGAATACATAAACCCGGTGTATGATATACCAACTGCGAGAGTATTATGTAGTAAATAATTAAAGTAGAACGAAAAATTTGAGATGAACCGATTATTGTAGGAATTTAGAAAAGAATTTCCAAAATTAAAGTTATTGTGGAGCCGTATGTCCATTTTGGCTCATATGAACACGATTATCCATTTCCTTCTACATAAAATTAAATACCATTATCACAGAATCCATGAGGATATCTTTTAATTCCACCAAATATGGAAAAAAAGCGATAGGATATTTCCGATTCTCCTACTTCAAAATAAAATCCTAATTCCCCATCGCCGCCCTCTGCTCTTCCGTCCGATCAACTGATTCCCCTGAAAAATGGCCGGAGATGATAAAGTCATCCTAATCGTAGACGATGACGTTATCATTATTGACGACGATGCCGAATCTTCAAAAATCAGGCCGCCAAAATCAAGATTTCCCCGGTGTAACAAGATTGATCCCTCTGCTACTATAATCTGCCTGGATGACGACGACGACGACGAAGAATCCTTAAGATTCCGTGAAGAAGCTGTACAGAATTTGGCCCGGATGAAATTCGATGAAGAGGATAGAGAGAAGCCTTGCGCTTCCATGAAGAAGCAGTACAGAATTTAGGGCAGATGGTCGGAAACACAGAAACCACGGAAGACATGGAGAAAAGTCAGAAAGAGCGGATCGAAGAAATTCGAGAAAACCGAAAGAAGGATGAAAACGATATCAAATCGAAGGATGAAATCCGTGCATGGAACTTAAGCAACTGGAAAAGAGATGCCCCTATATGGTATCCTTGCTGAAATGCCTTGGAGTTATTCCTTACGAATCGAATCCTTCACCGGATGAAGTGCGTCTGGCATACATGAAGGCTATACTGAGGTTCCATCCTGACCGAGCCTGGGGATCGATTATCAGCAAGCAGGTTGAGGCTGAGGAGAAATTTAAGTTAATCTCACGAGTCAAGGAGAAATTTTCACCAGCTTGGTGAGAAGTTTCAGGCCATTTATATGTTTCTTAATCATGTTGATCGATTTGTTTGACTGGTTAAGTACAAAGTTACTCAAGAAATGAATTTATCACTCAATTTCTTTTTGAACTTGATGTTATCAGCACTATTTCAGTTGAATTGATTGCAGGATATATGCAGAGTTCTTGCTAGTGCTCAGAGTGATTGAGCAGCCAGATTTCAGTTTTAATTAAGAACATTGGTTGCGCAATAGAACTGTAATGTATTGAACAGTAGATGTTTTCAAAATAAAAAATAACAAACTGAAGTGCTATATGGTGGATACAAGGGACTTTATTTTAGTTTATTTTTACAAAATAGATAAAATGAAAGTTATACAAATCAAATCAGAACAGATTGACAAAACTAATTGAGCTTCAACCGTTTGACCGGTGGAGGAATGTCAGGACAACTTGTCCAATACTCAAGTTTGATCATCTTCATCTCTTTGTCATCTCTTAACAGTTCCAGTAATTTGTCATGTAGATAATGAGGTAGAGTCACATTCCACAAATGGTGAGCAAAGAAACCGCTGACACATTGCCAGTTAGTGCTACCCTTCCAAAGAAATGTTACCCTCCCTTCAGGCCGGCAAATCCTAAATATACTAATCAGGATTGAACGGGCACGAGGTAAGGAAAATGTGCTCCACGAGCTTGCACTTATGTAGATATCCCCAATGCCTGGAATGATTCTGCCAGCCGGAAATGTGATGAGATCAAGATCATCTAAAAACTGGACCTCATTGCCATTCCAGTTAATAGTGAGTTGAGATTCAGAACTTGTTGTATTCTTGCTGAGTACTTCAGCCAAAAAATGCTTCATTTTAAAGAACCCCGACTGTTTACTGACATCAAATTTAAGGCAAGAAACCCATCCGCGCAAGTTCCCTCTGAATGATATCTGGGGAATAGCGTCATACGTGCTCATTTTGTAATCAAAATGAAGAATACTAGGCACGTCAAAACGTGCCTCCTCCAATATTTCACTGCCCATCAACCTTATTTTCTTGAGAGAGAGGCTTGATACATTCAATGTTTTGTTTGCATAGTCTTGAATATCTAACTCTTCAAGCCGTGGAAGATTAGGAAAAATACTGTCATCTATTCTGGCTTTAACCTCCAATGTTATGCACTTGAGATTCTTGAATTTTTGAAATGCATTCCATCCTATGGTGTTGCTAGAAATGAGTTTAATTTTCAACCGCTCAAGGTTCTTCCCATTACAAGCAGAAGTGAAGAGGTTGAAAATGGAATGTTTGGGACCAAAGCAAAGGTCAATCTCCAAACATTCAATTAATAATAACGAATCAGTCCCCCTGATTATATCCTCAAAAACCTCGTTGTCACCAAAATCTACATGATGAAGATGTAGTCGTTTAAGATTCTGCCACGCTACTCTTCCTCCTTCTGGATGAGACAAAGTGCAGAATTTTAAACTCAACTCAACCAACGACTCTGCTTCGAAAACAAACTGAGGCACGACATACTTCTCACTCGATGGAGGTAAGGATAGATTAAGATTTTTTATACCCTTTTGGATGGAGAATCGGATTAATCTGGTTAAAATATCACATTCCTTTGGTAAATTCACACTATAAGCAGCTTTGAATGAGAATGTCTCGAGATGTATATTCTCTTTATGGTAGCGATCTAGGGTGGACGCCAAATAATTTACTTCTTCTCTGCATCGAATTTGGTACTTGCTATCGGAAGCTTCTTCTTCAGAGTAGTTTTCATGATCGAAAACCAATGCGGGACGCCTCTGCACTATGTTGTGCAACTCCTTTGATAGTCTGCTTAGTTGAATGGCCTTTTTGTTATTTAAGCGTAGGTATGAAAATATATGGTCAATGATATCTGTTGGGAGTTTTGATAGACTTGCCATGGCTACACCTAAATGTTTATCCATTCAGAACCTTTAAAGGTCCCCAATATATATAATCCCAAAAGCGCAGTAGAACTGCCTTACAATAAAAACCAATAACTGAATGGGAATCGGATTTTGCATAAATCTAAAACACAAGGATTCTTAAAAACATGTAACATAACGTAGCAAGCACAAGAAAACCGTGCTTCAATTAATGGTGGAAACATGCAAACCAAAACTGTATGGGAATTGGATTTTACTAAAAAACAGCGACTATTTAAAAACATAAAGAGAGCAAGGGCCTGGTTGCCGGAGCTTTTCTGTAAATTAATTCAGCTCAGTACAGTTCAGTTCAGTTCAATATTTTTTTTTATTTTTCAATTCAGTTCAGTATTTCTTTTTTCAGTTCAATTCAATATATTTTTATTTTTTCAGTTCGGTTCAATATTTTATATTTTTTTCAGTTTAGTTCAATTCAATATATTCATATTTTTTCACTTTAGCTCAGTTCAAATAAATATTTTTATATTTTTTCAGTTCAATTCTGTTCAAATAAATATTTTTTATATTTTTCAGTTCAGTAAATTTCCTATATATTTTTTTATAGCTCTCTAAAGTTTTTTCGATTCAGCTCAGTTTATATTCAGTTCAATTCAGATCATATCAGAAAATTAATTTTGTTCAAAATATGATTTGTTGCAATCAAAAATAATTTATTCATACTGTTTTCAGTATATTTACTTTTTGTTCAATTCATAGCAGTTCAAATCAGTTTTTTTTAATTCGTTGATGCTATTTAACCTAATGTAGGTGTACTATTAGTATTTTAGTATGTCTAAATCAATAAACCTTGTACGATCAAAGTAATTCAGAAGTGATATTACTCTTTTGTCATACATTTAATTTTAATTCAAATCAACTCAGTTTCAAACCATATCAAACCAATTCAAAAGTAGAAAGGATGCGGGATTCATTCAATTCAAAATTCAAAATTAGTTTATAATGGGAGAATGCTCAATTCAAAATAGCAATAAAATTTGTGCTTGTTACAAAATCATCATTGGGAGAATGATAAATTCAAATTGTAAAACATCATTCAAACAAAATAATGGCATTTAGTTCACTTCAGTATCTTCATCATAAGGGCATAGACTGTAAAATTATTGTTCTTATATTCAGTAGAACTTGATTCATTTCTTCCTTCCTTTGAGAGCTGAGCAATTCCTTATCCGCCGTTCATTGAATATTATCATCATAAAAGCAGTTCAGTTCAGTTCGATATTTTTTTTTATTTTTCTACTGGTTGCACATATAGGTCACCTATTTTTATAACTAGCTCGTTTTAAATTAATTAAAATTAATATTAAGTTTATTTCAATCATGTACATATATAAGTTGATCAATTTCAGTTTAATTTTGTGGTTGTGATTTCAGAATTAACCCTTTTTGTTGAAACTCATCCCAGAACCTTTTCAGCTCGCTTGGTAAAGGTATCAATGATTTTATTGTTTCCAAAAGTGTGTCGGAGAGTTTTGAATTAGCTCAATTTGTTGTATTGATACTTGGTTGTCAATAGCAATATGATCGTGTGGTTCTACATAGTCATTCCATTACTTATTCTTTCTAATCTGGTGGAGAGTCGATAATATTATTGTTGGATAAATTTCGTGTGGGTAGTGCTTTGAGTTTTCGTCGTGGTTTTTGCTGATATATGTGGTGTCCGGTTATTCATTCTTGTACCACTACTCGGAGTTGATTTCAGAATAGCATTATATCGGTTATGTTGAGCGTAATGATACTTTTCAGCTACTTTATGGATCATATTTTTGGTCTTCTAAGCATAGAGAAGTTGTATAGTTTGTGCATATACATTATGCCATTCGAACTTATTGATGTCACTGTTCCTTATAAAGCATATGATGGTTTGAAACTTCGTGTTGTGGAATTCGATGTTGGTGCTTTTTTTTGGGCTATCCTTACAAAGAAACAATGTCATTCTCAGAAAATATGCATTTTGAAACATCCTTACATTTATTAGTTCAGTGACCAAAAATATGCATTTTGAAATTTAATGACCAACACTAATATTTAAACTAAATTCAGTGACTAGAAATAAAATTCATTCTTAAAAATGTGCATAAAATAGAAAATTAAACAGTAAAATTAAATTAATGTTACAACATTCTAAACGCTCAAATCTAAAATGTCCAACGTCTCTCATCTCTCAAATACTAAAAACTTATTTACCAAAATCCGAATTCATAATTCGGGTTTCTATTCAATATGGGTTTGTTTTGAAATTTTTAGAGCTCAACCCGAACAACCCAACCCAACTACCACCCTTACTCCTTTGGTCATATTGACTGTTGGTGAAACACGTGAATATTACCATCATACTGTCGGACAGAGATAGAGAAACTTGAGGGTCTAGATAAAAATTCTTTCTCAATGCCAATCAGAAACAAGATGATCTTCGGAGGTAGAAAAAGATGTTAGTGAGGAAAGCGACGTATTCGAGGTAAATTGATTTATATAAAAAAGTTATATATATGTTTTAGTTTCATTATGGGTTTTGAATTTTTTTTGATAGGAGGAAGATCCTCACAAGGAAATCTTTCAGAAATTAAATTTACTTAAGGAGCTGAGGAGAAAGCATGAAAAGCAGGAAGCAAAATTATTTGCTCAAATCTCAGAGGTGAGTTATTAATTTTTCTTTTTGGAGTTGATTTTTTTTATTTGTACTTGCTTTCTTTTTAGCGTGCTCTTTATAAACTGAATTGTTTCCTTTCCTAGAGAAAGAAAATACTGACAAAAACATGTAATACTCTCAAGACAAACAAAGACAGCCATTGAGTTGCTGAAGGATATGACATTCTTATGGCCATAGTTAAGTGTAGCCAAAGATCTAGTTGTCTCATGTGCAAAGTTGTATCACTCACAAATAGCAAAAGTAAGTATAGTTTATTTTGATATATTTAGTGTCTTTCATGTATTTTGACTTATTTAAGAGGTTCGGTCTGTTCTTTTTCGAAAGTATCATTCATGTCTCATGTCATCATTGAAGTTGAGGGAACTTGTAAAAGTGTACAATGAGAGTTCAAAGAAATGGGACAAAGATCTTGAAGAGCTTCACGATTTGGAGGCTGCTTTAGAGATTGATATGATGACTTATTTAGAGGGGTTAGAGGTCAAAAATTGTTTTGAACCTTCTTTTGCAAAGGTTCATTTACGGTCAGATTTGGATGATGTATATTGATACCAAAGGGATCAAATTTCTTTTAATGACATCCACTATGGGATAGATTTGTCTTGGTTTTGGACTATAAAACAAATCCTTTAAACTGAATTGCTTCCTGTCCTAGAGAAAGAGAATACTGACAAAAACATGTAATACTCTCAAGACAAACAAAGACAGAGCCATTGAGTTGCTGAAGGATATGGCCTTCTTATGGCCATACTTGAGTGTAGCCAAAGCTCTAATTGTCTCATGTGCAAAGTTGTATCACTCAAAAATAGCAAAAGTGAGTATAGTTTATTTTGATACATTCATGTCTTTCATTTGTTTTGACATATTTAAGAGGTTCGTATGTTCTTTTTCGGATGTATCATTCATGTCTCATGTCATCATTGAAGTTGAGGGAACTTGTAAAAGTGTACAATGAGAGTTCAAAGAAATGGGACAAAGATCTTGAAGAGCTTCGCGATTTTGGAGGCTGCTTAAGAGATTGATATGATGACTTATTTAGAGGGGTTAGAGGTCAAAAATTGTTTTGAACCTTCTTTTGCAAAGGTTCATTTACGGTCAGATTTGGTTGATGTATATTGATACCAAAGGGATCAAATTTCTTTTAAGGACATCCACTATGTTATAGATTTGTATTGGTTTTAGACTATAAAACCAATCCTTTAGACTGAATTTAGCGTGCTCTTTACAAACTGAATTGTTTCCTTTCCTAGAGAAAGAGAATACTAACAAAAACATGTAATACTCTCTAGACAAACAAAGACAGAGCCATTGAGTTGCTGAAGGATATGGCCTTCTTATGGCCACAGTTAAGTGTAGCCAAAGATCTAGTTGTCTCATGTGCAAAGTTGTATCACTCAAAAATAGCAAAAGTAAGTATAGTTTATTTTGATATATATTCATGTCTTTCATGTGTTTTGACTTATTTAAGAGGTTCGGTATGTTATTTTTCGGATGTATCATTCATGTCTAATGTCATTATTAAAGTTGAGGGAACTTGTGAAAGTGTACAATGAGAGTTCAAAGAAATGGGATAAAGATCTTGAAGAGCTTCACGATTTGGAGGCTGCTTTAGAGATTGATATGATGACTTATTTAGAGGGGTTAGAGGTCAAAATTTGTTTTAAACCTTTTTTTGCAAAGGTTCATTTACGGTCAGATTTGGATGATGTATATTGATACCAAAGGGATCAAATCTTTTAAGGACATCCACTATGGGATAGATTTGTCTTGTTTTAGACTATAAAACCAATCCTTTAGACTGAATTTAGCGTGCTCTTTACAAACTGAATTGTTTCCTTTCCTAGAGAAAGAGAATACTAACAAAAACATGTAATACTCTCTAGACAAACAAAGACAGAGCCATTGAGTTGCTGAAGGATATGGCCTTCTTATGGCCACAGTTAAGTGTAGCCAAAGATCTAGTAGTCTCATGTGCAAAGTTGTATCACTCAAAAATAGCTAAAGTAAGTATAGTTTATTTTGATATATTCATGTCTTTCATGTATTTTGACTTATTTAAGAGGTTCGGTATATATTTTTCGGATGTATCATTCATGTCTCATGTCATCATTGAAGTTGAGGGAACTTGTAAAAGTGTACAATGAGAGTTCAAAGAAATGGGACAAAGATCTTGAAGAGATTCATGATTTTGAGACTGCTTTAGAGATTGATATGATGACTTATTTAGAGGGGTTAGAGGTCAAAATTTTTTTGAAACACTTTTTTTGCGAAAGTTCATTTACGGTCAGATTTGGATGATATATATTGATACCAAAGGGATCAAATTTCTTTTAAGGACATCCACTATGGGATAGATTTGCCTTGATTTTGGTCTATAAAAGCTGCCCAGCTGCCCCAAAACACCCCCTCCACTATGGGTTGTGTTTGATTTATGTTTCGGGTAAAACCTATGGGGTTGGTTTTCAAAAGAAAACCCGCGTTTGAATTAATTTGGGTGAGACCCGTCCGATATGGCGGGCTCAGACTTTGGCCTCTTTTCTTTTTCATCTCTCTCTCTCTCTTGTGTGACTCCAAGTTGCCGTTTATTTCCAAACTGTTGGCTCACACAGTAGCCGCTATGCCTTTTTGGTCAAGTTGTATAGACATGTGGCACCTTATGATTGGGTCATGTGTCCAATCAGAATTTGTTTTTCAAAAATATAAATTTTAAATGTTAACTTTAACCTGAATTTTTTCCCTCTTCCCTCTATAAATACCATACAATATTCTACACAATAATTCCACACACAATTCTTCACCTATAATTCTTCTCCATTTCTTCATCATTTCTTTACCGAATTTTTCTCCATTTCAATTCATTCAAATGGATTCTCGTCCTCGTAGGGGTAGGGGTAGAAGTAATTCATCTACAGCACGCATTGCGATTTTACAAAATAACTCCCAAATGATGAAGAAATGGATTGTTGTAAGGGTAGTGTAAGGCGATTGTTATGAGTGTGTGTTTGATTTTGGATGGAACAGGGAATGGAGCCTGTCGATGTGGACTTCTGCTTCTGCACTAGTGGCTGCATAATGTCGTAAAGCATTTCTAGACCTATTATGTACATATTCAGGAACGTGTATATGCAAACATTCAGTTTAAGGTATCATCATTTCTTGTTTTAAAAATTACAAGAGTTGCTTTTTGAATCTTATCTCTTTTTATGCATAAAGGAACAATTGCGAGACAAGGATCAGACAGAGAGAACGATTGATGAGAAAGATAGGAAATTGCACACAATCAGACTTGAAACTGAAGCGATATGATTCGCAATCTTGCCGTTATGTATTTTTGTTAATAGACTGTAGTTCGTTCTTTGTTCTAAATTCTATGGGTTCCTGGCTCAAAATTTGGAATTAGCTCACTTCGCTGAATAATCTGGTTGAATTTTGAAAAGGGTTTCTAGTTTTGGCCTTTGAGTTAGATTTGAGTGGATTTGTGTATAATATTTGATGGTTATGTGATTTTTTTGGCTCAAACATGTTAAGTAGCACACTTTATCTGGATATCTTACTGAGTTATGATCATATACTTTCTTTGTTTAAAAGTTAGATTTATCCTTGTGCATGAGTTCTGATGGTATTTGTATTTTGAAATAGGACTGACTCCGGCGACGACCAACTCGAATCTGGCGTCGTTTTTATTTTTTTGTAGGTCATAGTTATTTTTATCCTTTTAAGAATAATTGAAGTAGATTTAGATTGAGTTAGTGTGTATGTGACAATTTAGATATTTAATATAATTTTTTATTTTTTATTTTTTTTATATTTTAGATTATCTATTTTATTTTAATTTTAGGACCACTTGGGAAATCAAAATCTCATTTTCACAATTTTCTTTTGCTTTCAATAATACACGTTTTAGCGGTTTTTGAAACGTTTAAATTAAAATCTTGTCAACATTGTCATTTCAACATCTCATACAATTTGCTGATATGTGTAAGTGGCGAATGTGAAACACATGGTCCTGCAAAAATTATTTCAACGAATATTTGTGAAAAAATAGTGAAACACCGAAACAATACTAGTGCAACACCATTTATGATCAAACTAGCTAGTCACCGCTAAAAAGCACCAAAATAACCGGTGAAACTAGTCCATATTTCTGATAGTGTACAGAGAGTGTCGTTATTGATTTTATGTAGACCATTCAAACAAATTATACAATAATACACACCACTTTGCCAAACTTGTAAAATTGAAATCATTATAGCAGAGTGAAATTAAATTATTATAATTATAACGGCCCGAATCTTTATGAAAAGAATTAGGGTTCGGACTCTAGTTTGCACCAAAACGTCTCTTCCTCTTCTGATACGAGTTCAATGCTTCGACGAAATCTTCTTCTTCCAACTCAGGAAATAGCTTCTCGACGAAGTGAAACTCCGTGTAGGCGGTTTGCCAGAGCATGAAGTTGCTGATCCTTTTACAGTCGCCAGTTCTAATAAGTAAATCTGGGCAAGGAAGCTCGGTGCAATTTGTCTGCAGCTCTTTCTCGAACGAAGCTTCGTTGATGTCCTCAACAGACATTTCTCCATCTTTAACTTTCGTCGCTATTTTCTGTGTCGCTTGTATGATATCTTGTCTGCCTCCATAGTTCAACGCGATCAAAATATGAGGCCCTGTGTTATCCATGGTCATCGTCTCTCCGATGGCGAATTTTTTCCTCACAGACTTTGAAACTGGTGAATGGTCACCCAGTATATTGATCCGTATCTGATACCTGGCCACAAGAAGAGCATTACTAATTTAGTATATCAAACTATCAATACATATATTTCATAAGTTACTATATTGAATTTGATGAAATAAGTGCCCTAACGCATTTTTATAAAAACGGTATGGAAAAAGCAAAAAAAAAAAGCACACTTTTTTTGAAAACCGCATCATATTACACAAATAAATATTCATCCTTAATATAAATTTCATGTGGAAATGAAAATAAATAAATGTAAAGAAGGAATGCGTAGGTTATGATTACTCCATGATTTTGTCGAGAGCGTTTTCAGCGAAATCTTCTTGGAACATCGATTTTAGCTGATCAACTTCATCCTGCACAATATCATAATCATTAAAATGAATAAATGAAAGGCAATTACAATAATATAACACTATCAAAACTCTATCCTCATTAATTTATGCATGTAATAACATATTAACATATCTCTGATGATTGAAAAAGGAAAAAATAATAAGTGAACTAACTTGATTAATATCCATATATAACATACCTGACCACCAGGGTGAAGCAAATCATGAACAGAAGGAGCAAAAATAGTGAAAACTTTGACTCCAATCTTCTGAAAGAATTTAGCCATCTCCACGATCTTCTCCCGACTAGCCTTCAGTCTCTCTTCGACGGGCAACCCTTCTTGGCCTGCTCCCCACGCCCTGTGATCATCCAAAATCATAGCCACGTGCTGAGGCATAAGTTCAGGCTGCACTGTGAACTTCTCTCGATCGGAATCTGACGCCATTTCGCTCGCACCAGACCCCGACGCCTTGGCCGCCGGGAAAACATTTCCGATATTGGCACATTTCATTTTCGAATGAGATATACTGTTAGTGATTGAGTACTTTCCACTCGATAACGAAGTAAAGAACTGTTTGGGATGGCATTGGGGAGGAGGGAGTACTGTTTTACAGGTCGCTAGGGAGATTGAAGTGCTCAGCGACATCATCTTCTGGGAGTGATTTATTTTTTTGATATTATGTTTGGCATTGGAGAGCATACCCATTTAAAGGATGCTGGTATGCAAATAAAGTCAACGGTGGTTAAGTCAGCGTAAATTGCAGGTCAGTCCCATGCAACAGTTAACGTAATCCTCAAACGTAATTTAATTGAATCACATGGTAATAGCGTATTTAAATCTTGTGACATTCGTAATTATCACTCCTTCTTCGATCTAAGAAAGATCCAATTCATAATCAACAAACTCACTATATATAGCAGATTTATTTAAATGAAGACTATGATAATCCCTAAACCCTAATGAAACTTAAACCACAATTACGGATGGCCAGTTCAATTGGTAATTAGTTAACATGCATATCATCGAACTAATCATCAAATTCATAAAAGTAATACTAAGATTAAAACAAGATTGATATATAGATGCAAGTATGCAATTTAAAGCACGAAAAATGCAACCAGTACTTTATTGATCATCGCTAGATATTTAGTTAGAGAAAATTTTATTCATGAATAAAGAGAAAATGTGCCTCAAAATTATAAAGGATGACACTGAAAATTATAAAATTCGAGAATGTATAGTTATCCCCTCTATCATCTATATTATATATATACACCACACAATCATCATAGTTTGTTAATGCAACTTTCTGTCACTAGAACAAATTCTCTCATCTCTCTACATTCTTTCCTAATTTTTCTGACCCTTTTTACTGTTACTGACCGTTTCCAGCAACAACGGTAACAAAAACGGTCAAATGTCGACGGAACCGCCGCATCCCCGCGGCGGAGCCACCCCTAATTTGAGTTTCCTGCAAGCCCTTACCGCCAAACCAACCCCTCTCTCCACTACTCTCCCCTCCAACCCGTCAATTAACCCCATTCCCGAGTACAAGGGAAAGATCGCCTGCATCTTATCGCCGGAAGAGGTGGCTCAATTGTCCGAACACTACAGTAATGCACTCATCGGGAAGTTTCCGAGAGTCAAACCTTCAATGGACTTCCTCAACGAGGCTTTCAAATCGATCGGTTTCAAAGGCAGATTTTAGCTTGGTTCCATAGACTATAAGCACATTCTAATCCGGCTAGAGGATCCTGAAGATTTCCGGCGATGCTGGATGAAGTTAGTCTGGTCTTTCAAGGGTGCGCTCATGAAGGTATTCAAATGGAACCCCAATTTTTCTACTGATACTGAAACCTCTATCATGCCTGTGTGGATCACCCTACATAATATCCCAATCTTTTGGTATAACTCTGCTAAGTTATAATCCATTGGAAATAAGATTGGTAGATTTATTAAGATGGATTCTGCTACTGCAACCCTAACTAGACCCTCAGCAGTTAAATTGTGTGTGGAGATTGACCTCCTTGCCAAACTGCACAACTCAGTTACATTGACTGTCAACCTAGAGGGTGATGTACGTAGCTGACTTCCCTATAGAATATGAGCAATTGCCCCTTTACTGCAAGCATTGCAGGAAATTAGAGCATGAAATCCATGAGTGTAGGATTCTCCTCCCAGAAATGAAGCCTATGACCACTAGGTATCCTACTAAACCAATCCCAGACCCTAAACCTCCTCAGGCTGCTCAGAAAATCCCAATGGTAACCAAAGTTTATGTTCCAAAAAATCCCCCCTCTCAACCTGTCCAAGATACACACTCTTCACCCTCTAATGTTGACACCCCCATACAGATCACCACTTCTGCCCTTCCCTTAGATAAAGGAAAAGAAAAGGCTACTGATCCCATGCCTGTTGACATATCCTCATGCCCTCTAACCACAGAATGCTCCCCCTCTGCAACTCAGGATCCATCTCATCTTACACTATCTGACTCTGATAATGAGATGTCTCAGATAAATGATCTAATTAATATACCTGATGTGGATTTGGGACCTGAGGAAGCCCCTTATGATGGAGCCTCCTCCTCTACCTCTCTCACTATCAGTGATACTGTACTCATAGACCAAGAATGGCAAACACCAAAAAAGCCTAGGTCATATGCAGTAGATGACACAACTCTCTTGTCTGGTAAGCTCTCTATCTCTTCCCAATATGACATTACTGCTAACAAACTTTCCTTCTACTCCCAGCCAAGAAAACAGGGAAACAGGTTTCTACCTCTTATTTTAGAGGATGAACAACAAACAGTCATTGAGGAAAATAATTTACCTGAAAAGCAGCCCTCTTCTCTCCAGGTAACTGTCCAGTCTTATGCTCATGCATTATCATCTATTCCCCTAAAAGCTATTCCTGATCCAACTTCTGCTATTCTTGATGAAAATAAGGTTCCATCCTATTTTAATCAGGTTAACAAAGTGGTTACTAGAACAGCTACTAAGAGCATTAAAACCCGTAAATGATTAATACAACAAAAGGTCTTAATGTCATGGTCTGGAACATTAGAGGAATTGAAACTTCTATAATCAGATTGCAAAGATTAATACACAATCATAAATTAGATATTCTGTGTATTATAGACCCTCAGCATGATAACTCTGAATGTGATTCATACAAACTTAGGCTGCACTTTGAGCATTGTCTTTTCTCCCTCAACTGTAAAATTTGGTTAATGTGGAATGGCCAGGTTGACATAGCCTTAATTTTTGACCATAATCAATTCATTCAAGTACAGGTTGCAATTCATACTCTGAACCAAATCACTGACTTGGTCTTTGTGTATGCTTTGACAACTAGGAAAGAAAGAATGGAAATGTGGTCTTCTCTTAAGTCTAGAATATATCTGACACCATATATATTGGTGATTTTAATGCCATGGCATCTATAAATGAGTACAAAGGACATGCTTCCACAAGTCTTAGGAGTGTTAGAGAGTTCAGTTCTTTTATAGACTCTTTAGGCCTTGTTACACCTCACACTGTGGGCAATTTTTACACATGGTCAAATGGTAGAGCGAAGGAACAAGGAAAGTACTTGACTGTGGAAAAATTAGATAGAGGCTTATGCACTCTGTCCTAGTTACATAAATTTCCACAGTCATCTATTCATGTCCTGAACAAGGACACTTCTGACCATTGCCCTCTTCTCCTTAGAATAGGTAGTCAGATTCCCTCAGTTCCAAAACCTTTCAGGTTTGTGAATACCTGGTTTAAAAGGGAGATTTTTATGGAGGTAATTAATCTCCACTGGAACTCTTCTTCACAAGGTAGAGGCATGCTTAAATTCTTTCTAAAACTAAACAGTTTGAAACCCATTCTCAAAAAATGGAATAAAGAAGTGTTTGGAAACATAGATGAGAATATTATTAAGACTGAGAAATATTTAAGGGTCCAGGAAATAGCTTTTGAATTAAACAGCTCCACTGAGGAACTTATTAAACTCAAAAAAGCTAAAGCTCTTTTAACTAAGTCACTTAAAGAGCAACACCATTTCTGGAAACATAAAGCAAAGGCTAAAAGAAGGTGATGAAAATACAAAAAATTTTCATAACTCTATTATGGAGAAAAGGAGTAGATTACACATCACTAAAATAAAAAGTACTGATGGTATATGGTTGACTGAGGCAGATGATATTGAAATTGAAGCTATTCTTTTCTATCAGAATTTGCTTACTGATTCACCACACCCTGATCAGGATCTTTTCACTTCTCATTTCTTGTCCAAAATTCCATCAATAATTTTTGGATCTGATAATGATGAATTGTGCAAGCCAGTGACCTTACAGGAACTGGGGCAGATTGTTTTTAATCTTAATAAAATGAGCAGTCCAGGGCCTGATGGCTATACTGCACTATTTTTTATTAAGGCCTGGAACATTATTTGCCAAGATTTACTTGAGGCATCAAATGATTTTTTGACCCTGTCACATCTTCACAGAGGGATTTCCAGTACATGGATTACTATAATCCCGAAAAAGGAAGTTCCAGTGACCTTTGGAGATTACAGACCAATTAGCCTTTCAAATGTTACTAATAAATTTTTTTCTAAAATTCTTATGGAAAGGCTAAAACCATTGATGCCCAAATTGATCTCCCCCAACCAAACTGCATTTTAAAAAAATAGGGACATCTCAGATAATGTCATCTATTTAAAAGAAATGTTTAGGTTTTTGAATAAAAAAACAAGAGACCCTAACTATATCTTAAGTTAGATCTGATGAAAGCCCTTGATAGGGTCAGCTGGAAATTCTTAAAGCAAATTCTCCTAAAGTTTGGATTTAGAGACAGCTTTGTTCATTGCATTATTAAAAACTTGTCTGATGCTTGGTTTTCTGTCTTGATAAATGGTAAGCCAGTAGGTTACTTCCCTGCCACCAGAGGCATCAAACAGGGTGACCCCCTCTCCCCCTTCCTTTTTAACATTTTCTCTGAAGCCTTTACAAGGAGTCTGTCCTTTGTGTTTCAGTCAGGGGCCATGCAATATTTCTCTTTACCTAGAAATGCCATCAATATCTCACACCTAAGCTATGCTGATGACACTGTTATATTCCTTACAGCCTCTAGGAAAAACCTCATTAGAATGAAAGCATTTCTGGTAAAATTTGAAGAAATCTCAGGCCAAAAAATAAATTTTGAGAAAAGTGATTTTTAACAAAGCTCTCATGCTTCTGATTCCAAGCTCAGACAGGTCAAACAAATAATGGGAATGAAACAGGGTAAGCTGCCTTTTAAATATTTAGGGGTACAAATATTCAGTGAAAGAAATCTAAATATTCATTTTCAATCGGTTCTGGAAATGATTGATAGAAATATTCTAAACTGGAAAAATAAATGGCTTTCAACAGGTGGCAAATTGACATTAATTCAATCTTGCCTCTTATCTCTGTCCCAACACATTTGGGCTGTGATGGAGCCAACAAAATGGATAATTAAAAAGATTGAAAGAAGACTTGCAATTTTCTTTGAGTGGTGATACATGCAGGTCCATATTTACTAATGCAGGTCTAAAATATAATATTTTGAATGCAATAGCACAATTCAGGGCCACATATTATGTTTTTCAGACCCGCATTTAGCAAATATGGACCTGCATGTATAATTACTGTTTTCTTTTTGGGTTCTTCTGATTCAGGTCCAAAACATCATGGAGAAAATGGAGTTCAATCTGCCAACCAGTGCTGCAAAATGGACTGGGGATTAGAGCTTTGGCAGATACAATTAAAGCTTTCTCATGCAAGCTCTGGTGGAAGTACCAACTGGCTTTTGCTCCCTGGACATTCTTTCTGGCCTCACTTCCTCCCTCACATAGAAAATCACACAACTGGAAGAGGATATGTGGCATCAATCTCTTTGCTGAAAAACACTCGAGAGTTATCCATGGAGATGGTCAGTGCAATTTCTGGTATTCAAATTGGACAGACAAGGGGCCACTCATAGATTTTTATGAGCCAACCTCACCAGCTCACCTATCCCTCACTGTAGCAGATTTTGTTGCAAAGAAACAGATCCTTTTACCCCTGTTGCAACTAGTACTCCCCCCTGCAGTCATAAATGTGATTTCAGACACAATCATCTATCATCATAGAGGGGACAAGCTGGTTTGGAAGCCAGATCTACAGGGCAATTTCTCAGTCAAATCTGCATATGCCATAATCAGAGCACAATCAGGTACCTTCCCTGTGTTATCCAAAATTTGGAATCCCTACACTCAGAAAAAATTGTCAGTCTTTATATGGAAAGTGACGAATTGCGTTTCTCCCTTTGATGATGTGCTAAAACAGTTTGGATTTCAAAATGTATCTAAATGCTGTTTCTGTGCTAATTTTGACTCTCTACATCATTTTTATAATGAATGTCATGTGGCAATATCACTGTGGTCTTACATGCATTTCCTGTGTGGCTCTTTACCTTTTTCAAGTCCAAACCTATGAGATAGGTTAGCCACTAACTGGTCCTTTTCTGGTCTTTCCAAACTTCATACTAGGCTCAATCACAGTGCCCCTAGTATGGTATGTTGGATCTTGTGGAAAGCAAGAAATAGATGCTTATTTGATAATATTCCTCCAGACTTAGAATTGATGAAAAAAGAGCTTCATTCAGCTATATATTTTTCTTTCATCAAAAAGCCAATTTTTCTGTTAAATTCAGTGATAGAGAGCTCTCTGAACAATGTTGCATCCCTCCTCTCTACATCCCTCCTAAACCAAACATCTCTCCAGTTGTATGGCTTAAACCTAGTTATGGTTTAAAAATTAACACTGATGCTTCCTGGAAGCTAGATAGTGCAGGCATTTCTATCATTATTAGGAATTGTGAAGGGGAGTTTGTCAAAGCTGAAACCTCATTTATTCATTCTCCATCTCCCTTACACTCTGAACTCTGTGCTATACAAGCAGCCATTACATTTGCATCTGCTGTTCCAGATGAGCAAATTTGCATTGAGTCAGATTGCCTACAAGCAATCTCTATGATAATGAATCCATCCTCTTGGCACTAGTCAATGTATAATCTCTGTGATTCTATGCATGGAAAGGTTCAGTCCTATACTTTGCTGCATATATTGAGACAGGGTAACCAACCTGCTGACCTGCTTTCTAAAATGGCCTTTACCAACCAATCTGCTCAATCTTTCTCCTAGGATACCCTCCCTATACAAGTTAAAGGCTCATTAATTTAGATGCAGCAGGGATCCCTTCAAATAGGATCTCTGAAGCTTAGACTGATACTGCTAATTAAATTCTCTGATTTTGCAGATGTACAAGCTCAGATGACTTTATCAGGAGCCAGTCTTCTCTGGAATTCAACAAGTCTCACAAACCATCCTGCCTCATCTCATTTCAAAGGGCTCTGAAACTTAGCTATCTACTGATCCATCAATTTGAGGCTTTAGTATTTTGTGTTCCTATAGTCTCTAACTTAATGCCGCCTTGTGTTTTGTTATCAATTCGCTAATAGGGTTTAGTTTATGAGACTATTTGGAACCTAGTTATTTAGTGTTTTTTCCAATTTTAAGGAGCATTCTTTGCTTCTTATAGGCTTAGTGTCTCTTTGGCGGTTAGGAGATGTAAAATGTCATCTTTTGCCTTTGGTTTGGAGAGCCAAATATATTCTCCCACCTTCTAAGGTGTTTTATTTTATTTTTTTTATAAAAATCTATATTATATATATACACTCAATTTTCATCTTAATGCAAAAGTATCTACAAAATATAAGAATTCCCGTCATAATCAATAAAAATCTAGATCATAAATTATCATATTATAAAAAATTATAAGGAATATGCAGCCCTATCACTATATATAAGACATCTTTCGCTACACGTTATACCACGTTGTTAGTTCACATGGTGATCATACCTTGCTTAAGGCTTTGATGTTTGTAAAATACTTGATATAATTGTGAAAATATGTGGCAGGATCGACAAGCACGCCTGGCAATATTAAGAGAAAATTCACAATAGTGATAATTAACTAGTAAGCTAAGGTCCATTCTACGGATTACATTTGGTCATTAAAATTATACCGAACTGAATTAAAGTAAAACGTTGAACTGAATTGATAAAGGCAAAATATACTGAACTAAAAAATATAAATATACAGAACTTAATCTAAAAAATATAAACATACTGAATTGAACTAGAAAAGTGTAAATATATTGAACTGATATAAATTGAAACTGAAAATATAAATATCCTATTTACCTATTAAGAATGAAATAAAGTCTGTATAACTGGTTGAATTAAACTAAATGAATTAAAAAATTTTAATGAACCATTATATTATAATCAAATATTTATATTAAGCAACAATTATTGTGACACATTATATTACAATTCTCAATATTTAATATAAATATATTAATTTATTCAATGTTTGGCACATTTGCGCTTAAAGCTAAGCTAATAACATAAACTAAAGGGTGTTGCTATTTACACCCACCTAGTGGTGTAAATAACCTTGGGATAGTAAAAAGTTGGTAGGTCATAATAGTGTAGATGAAAAAGATGCTATTTGCACCCATCTTTTAGTCAACCCTTTAATATTTAAATAATTTCTATTGAAAAATGTGGTTATATTAAAATCTTAAGTTATATTTCAGATTTTTTATTGTATATAAAACACAAATTATTTTAATATAAAATAGAAAGATTTTTACTTAAAGTTGATTTATGACACTATACAACACACTTATAATTATTATCAAATAATACTATATCACAACTTCTAAAATCATTTGAATTCATAAAATATATATATCACAAAAATTAGTTTGTGTAATTCAACCAAACTTATATAAAAATATGTGAGTATTGTTTAGACATCAAGTAACATAATATTAAATATTTTATAATTAATAACTTTGTAAAATTATATATTTACTATGCCTGATGTGTAGTATTTATTTGTGTATATTAATTTAAATATTGTTTAATATATTAGCTTCCTAGAAATGAAGGAGAAGAAATTTATTATGAAGAGCACAGATCATGTAAAATTATAATCTAATTGTGTAAACACCTGAAATTATATAACAAGAAAATAAATGCATTTATTTTAATAAAATGTTTACTTTAACATTTTATTAATCTGCATAAAATTTTTATTTTAGATCAAATATATTTAATCTATAAATTAAAATGTTAAGAAATAATAATGTTAAAAGGAAAAAGTTTAAGTTGATCAATAAAATAAGAATGAAAATATTCTAACTAATTAATGTGCACGTTGATTTGAGTAAAGTGGGGTAGGGTGGTGCAAATAGCAATTAGGGTGGTGTAAATAGAATCACCCAAACTTAAAAACCTCACAAAACCATCGTGATTATAAAAGTTCAACCCAAACAATTCATAGAAATCAGAGAAGCATAAGCAAAGATATATAGTAATATTAAAATCACTATTGGGAATCTGTAATTAAGACCAATATTTGAGACCTGTTAATAGAATTTTGAAACCTGTAATTAGAGGCTTATTTAAAATGATTTAGAGATCAAATTGATATTATATTACACAAATTAAGTTTCAAACAGCTTTGATATACTTTCATTGGAGCTTTTTATCAGAATCGTGTACGATAGGGTCGTAATTACAATTCTTACGATGTGATTCTGTTATTTGTACCCAGCAAATAATTGAGGTCAAAAAGTTACTAACAACCTTGATCCGATGCGTGGATCAACAAAAGAAAATACGATCTTCTCTCCCTCTTGTAAACTGTACATATATCCAAACGAATTAAGATAATTCCTGTAACACAGCCTTCCAAAATTTAACCGATCTAAGAATGTATAATAATATATTTATAAGTTTGATTATATTAATTATCACCGTCCGTCTCACTTGAATCCACACTCTGACTTTTTGATGCTACTTACTATTAAATTTTGACCGCATATTTTAATAGATATTTAATGATTAGTATTGTCATATTTGATATCGTTAGATTAATCGCAATATATATTATTCACATATCAAATTTTAATTTTTTGATAATATAAATAATTAGACATACTGTTGGTCAAATATGTGTGTTCGATAGTGTAAAAACTTAACTATGCAGTTTAGGCTGAGACAAAGGTAGTATATCATTCTACATAGTGAAGGAACCAGAAATTTATTTTATGATAGATTTAAATGGCTAAAAAAATTCAGGGTAGATTTGCTTTAGGTCGGAAAGTTTCGATTCTTTCCATACAACAGTAATTTACGCCTGGGTGTCGGATTTCTGGATAGGCCACCCGAGTCTCAATATAGTCACGCCGCTGAACTTCTACATATATCCGAACAAAAAAGAAATTATGAAATTACGAAATCAGGGCGGTATTAGAATGGATCATTTTTTGAAAACGGGCCTCCTAAAGATAATATATTTCAAAAGGTAAAATGTATAAGATAAGTTGATGGCATAACCATGCTGGTTTTTGAAATGTCACGGTTTTCGAACAAAAAGAATAGTTTCTATCCAAATTATTATTAGTAGTGCTTTGTTTTCTTTTAATTTGGTGATTTTCTGGTGCATTTGAAGCGCCTGTCTCAGCATATCAAGGCCACATTATCATCATTGTAGACCGTCAAACTTTGTCCAACAAACTATAACTGAATGATCCTCCAATCATTCTTCTAGTGTGACTGCACCTTATATAAACTGACCATCAAAACTGAATGGCCAATCAAACATATCTTTCACAATGATGTTTGCTCCAAATTACTCGTCAAGCTATGATTCCTCAAGCAAAAAGCAGTGCAAAGAAGAGAGCAGGGAGTACAAGTCCAAGAACCTCGTAGCAGAAAGGAAAAGAAGACAGAAGCTAAGCGATCGCCTGCTCGAGCTTCGATCTCTCTGCCCTAACATCACAAATGTAATAATATGTTTAAGATCTTCGATAAATTCATAGCTCTCCCTGATAATTAAGCTCCCTGTGTTTTTTGTGCAGATGAATAAGGCAACCATAATCACTGATGCAATCACTTACGTCGAGGATTTAAAGCAAACTGTGGATGATCTTAGCAATGAGCTCGCTCGCATGGATGCCTCCATAAGAGAGGAGTTCATCAGTAGCCAGATCGATGGAGGGATTGATGAGGTTGAAAAGGAGATGAGGATCTGCAACACTGTTGAGGTATATCATGATAATATGATCATTTGTTTTAAATTGTAAAATGGATCATGAATTTGATGATCTGAATGCATTTGCAGAGAGAAGTTCACGTTCGCCATCTTGATGGAAACAAGCTTTGGATTCACGTTACTTGCCAGAAGAAAATCGGGACGCTGACTCGGCTGCTGGAGGCTATCAATGCCCTTGGTCTTCATGTGCAAGACACTAGCGCAACCACCACCATGGGAGCACTTCTTTTCACTGCTTGTGTGGAGGTAATTAAAAATAATGTTCATGTTTATGTATGTATTATTATCCTCATCAGCATTTTGCAGGATCTGGTAAATCAACAAATGATGAAATTTCTTTTTCCTGTTTCTTGTGTTTCAGGCTGATCACGGCGGATTCATGGGAGTGACAGTGATTAAGGAGTTCATGATGGAGACCCTAAGAAATATATGAATTAATGATGCTATAATTCATCAGATTGATGGCTTGGGTTTCCAGACATGATTTTATATATGTTTACATTATGTTTTTCATGGTTATATGCATATATACTTGCATGCATATGTTTCGCGAAGTTAATATCAATAGGCCTGGATTAAGCAAATTTAATTTAGAGATTGTGGAAATCTACTTCGTAGGTTTGGATAATTAAATGGATGATGTATGAGCCACAAATAACCTAAATTTTGATCATTATCATGTGCAGTGATTGGGGAGGGTGAGAGAGGTCGTCGGACGCTATCCCAAAATCCGGCGATCGACTATTCAATGTTAATAATTTTTTTAAAGCGATCCCTATAAGATTTGTGCCCAGTTATATCTTACCAGAATAGGTTCAACTCGTCACTGAACAAACTCTAATTAAAGAACTATTTCAATTCTCGATACTATTGCGGTGCCGTCATAAAAAATATCATCATCCATTAAAAATATTTGTATACAAATACAGGGTGTTAGTAAGAAAAATATAGAGTTTGATTTAGCAATTCACTGTTTCTGATTCCAACTATATATATCGTATGATAATAAGTTTTGAGTTGGTATTTTTATTCGACAAATTCATGACAATGATTTTATTTCAAGAAATTGTTGTTGGTACGTACCAACATTTGTTTCTTTTGCGATCATTACTTAGAACAATGTCATCATATATATAATTCGTTTCGTTCAAACTTCATGGATCATTCATGTACGTACTGCGTACTTCCTATATCAGAATTCTAATTTGTTGTTACTTTTCACCTGAAAACCATCAATAATGCTAATTATAAGTGGACCCGAATTCAGTCAAGGAAATAAATATTGAAAATGTCCAAAATTGTAACACAACCTGCAGGCGAAATTTGGTCCCCTCCTATAGGAGTAGAACTAAGGTAATTTGCATTATAACTCTATTATTCTATAATCATTCTTATGAAATTTGATTAAAAAATGTAAAACGTTGACTAATGATATATATCATTTTTGCAACCACGAAAATCACAATCACAACCGTTTGAGAGAAAATTGTCTTCTGAATCACTATGTTTATATTACTTGATCGATTTATATTCTTAAACATGTAATATAATATGTTGAAAATTACTGATATCATATGTTTAATATAATATTGAAAAGGGTCCTGCTATCGAAGTTGAGTTTATCCATACGCGCGTGAGCGATAATTCCTTGAAAATATGGCTAATCCTTGGGATGGAACAACTAATTAAACGCACAGTTAAGCATCATTATTATTTTGATCCATTCCAGTAAAATTTTCAAAATTTAAATTTCAAGAGGGAGCTAAAAAGACAATTAACCTTTGCACATGGGAGCCGAGATTTCTTGACGCCACCACTCTATATATATACATACCATTTCATAGAGAAAAAAAGCACAAAAGTATACATAGAAACAATGGCATCTGATTCAGGTCCGAAGTTGAGCTTGAAGTTGTTGATAGATACCAAAGGCCGCAGGGTTCTTTTCGCTGAAGCTGACAAGAAAACCGTGGATTTCCTCTTCCACGTCCTGACTCTACCAATGGCCACCGTCATCAAGCTTCTCACAAAGCAGCAAATGGTGGGATGTGTTGGGAATTGAATTGAATCTTAATCCTAGACTGTTTTGGATTTATTAATTATGGTAAATCTAATTCTGTTTAGGAAGGGATTGGGTAGTCCTGTTCCGCATCTGTTTAGGATTCTGTTATTGTGGTGTTTATATATACCATCGTTGTCAATTGTAATCGGGTGTGAGATCTAAAACATCTGTGTCTGAGTCTGTGTTTGTTATTAATAAAGCTGTTTGTTCTGTTGTGGAGGTAGCCAATTGGTGAACCACGTTAAATCTGTGTTTTGTGTTCTTCATTGTTATTTTGAACCGGTGTGCAAAAGGGATTGATTTCCTAACAATTGGTATCAAGAGCTTGGTTGATCGGTCGAGATAACAAAGGAGGAGTCTGTTTTGGTGCCGAAGGTTCTTGGCGAGAAATTCGGTTCTGTGGTGTTCGCGTTATTGTTTGTTTCCGTCAGTGTTTCGAATCTACAACGAAGATGTCTTCAATCAGCATGAAGATCGACAAATTTACTGGGAGAAACAGTTTCAGTTTTTGGCAAATCAAAATGCGAGTTTTACTGAAGCAACAAGGTTTATGGGCGCCATTATCCACGGGGGAGACATCGGGAGAGGATGAAGCATCCAAGAAAGCAAAGCAGGATGAGACATCCAAGAAACCGATTGGAAGTGACATGGTGGTTTTGGAAGAGAAGGCGCATTCAACGATCCTGTTGTGTTTGGCTGATGAAGTAATTGTTGAGGTCGCTAACGAAACAACTGCTGCAAATCTGTGGACAAAGCTTGAAAGTTTATACTTGAGAAAGTCTTTGACCAATAAGCTGCTTCTGAAGCAACGTCTGTTCAGTCTTGCGTATGAAGGAAGATACACCTTTGAGAGATCATCTTGAAGAACTGAACTCAATTTTATTGGAACTGCGTAATCTGGAGGTTGAAATTGAGGAGGAAGATGCTGCTTTAATTCTGTTGGTATCTTTACCATTGGCATATGAGACGTTCATTCAGTCTATTGTCGGTAGTAAAAGTACTCTGACTTTGGAAGAGGTTAGATCTGCATTTCATACAAGGGAGCTACGCCATAGGGCGTCTGGTACTGACGCAGCTAGTCAAAATGGTGCGTATGTAGTCCATGGAAGTAAGGGTAGATATTCTGGAAAGCGACAAAGCTTCAAGGGTCCTAAATCTGATGATATCTGCAATTACTGCAAGGAGAAGGGGCATTGGAAAAATCAGTGTCCAAACAAGATGCAATCTGGACGTGGTTCTGCTGCTGTGGTTGAAGGCATAAATTCCGAAGAGGAGATCACGTTGTAGCTGTTGTGTCTGCCGTTCTGTTCTGTTAGCTAGTCCTTTCCTGGTTGGGCTTGTTCTGTTCTGTTTACCCGTCTGTTGCTGTCGCAAGTTCTTTCCGGGTTGAATTTGTTGAAGGCAGTTCTGTTGGTGGTTCTGGGTACTTCGGTACATCTGTTTGACAACGTCTGTGGCGCTTCTCCCCAGTGCATCTGTTTCTGTTCTGGCACGACCACCGTGCTTCTGGTTATTTTCTGTTCGAAGCTTCGTCTGTCTGCGTCTGTTTGTTAGAGATTCAATTCAAGGGGGAGATTGTTGGGAATTGAATTGAATCTTAATCCTAGACTGTTTTGGATTTATTAATTATGGTAAATCTAATTCTGTTTAGGAAGGGATTGGGTAGTCCTGTTCCGCATCTGTTTAGGATTCTGTTATTGTGGTGTTTATATATACCATCGTTGTCAATTGTAATTGGGTGTGAGATCTAAAACATCTGTGTCTGAGTCTGTGTTTGTTATTAATAAAGCTGTTTGTTCTGTTGTGGAGGTAGCCAATTGGTGAACCACGTTAAATCTGTGTTTTGTGTTCTTCATTGTTATTTTGAACCGGTGTGCAAAAGGGATTGATTTCCTAACAGGATGCATTGCAAACCTCTACGACAGCGTCGAGAGTCTGAACAATAGGTATGTTCAGTCAAGCCAAACCAAAGACATGCTTCTCAGGCCAAGAACCCTAGTTGATGATGATGCAAACTTTTCAAACCCTCTCTTCGCCCTTCCTACTGTTGAATACGAGATAGAAGAAGCTGTCTTGTATACGTGCAGGGAAAGATGGATGAAGGGTCGTTGTGGCAATGAAGATGTCACCAATCCACAATCCCACTATAGTTGTTCAGGTAAATCAATGGGTGAACGTATCGACCAGAGTTTCTATTTCAGTGAGGAACTGGGTGCTCCGTGTCCTAAATGCCGTGTAGTTATGTCTTATGCAATGACACGAACTGCTGCACCAGTTTATGCATCGAAGAAACGAAAAACTAGTGCAGATGAAGAAAGAGGAGGTTTTGTGAACGGGTTTATGACCTACATGGTGATGGATGATCTTGTGGTTAAGCCCTTATCTACCATTTCGAGTATTGCCCTGCTGAATACCATGAATGTCAGGGATGTTGGTAGCCTTGAGGAGAGAGTCGTTGATCTGGGCATCCATGAGGTATGTACGCACTAGTCTCTCTGCGATGATTTTATGTTATTATATTCTTTGACGATTTTATTCTATCATAAAATAAATCTAACATTCTGCTACAACCATTTTTAATCACATATTTTTGGACAATTTATAATTCATAATTCATGTTTAGATCAATCATGCCATTTTATTATAAAAATTATTAATTATGATGCAGGCGTTAAAGCTGCTGAAAACATCTTTGGCGTCGGAGGAGGTTCTCACCACAGTCTTCTTGAACAATGACAAGTGATATTGGCTGTTGCATCTCTAGTTAATTGGCTTTTTTTTAAGTATGAAAATGGAATAAGTTTATATTCAATGGTTTTTTCCATTTAATTTCCCCTTGTTTTGTCCGTGTAATTTGATCTTGCAATGAATGAATCTTCTAATGAAATTTGCAATATGCACCATGATCTGTTTTTTACTTGTGTGTAGGTTCTTTTTTTTCAGAATATGTGCAGTTCTGTAGAAGAAAACCGTTAAAAGATGGTCTTATCATAAATATCAATATGGGGCCGAGAGATATAAATATAAGTAATGTAATGATATATGTTTTGTGAATATAAACGTAAAATGATAATAAAGTATAGCAAAAAAAAAAAACTCAATGACTTACAGGAAAAGAGTTTCAAACTTTTCATTAATTCTCCCATAAATAGGAGAAGTTTAAACATCAGGTTAACTAAAACATTTTCCATGGGAAGTGGGAAGGCCTGTCGAGCGTGGTTCAATGTTCATTAAGTGGGAAGACTGTTCGATCATCAAGTTTTTTAGTTTTTCATGTCCTTTGTGCAACTATAAATATCGATCCAGCTATAAGAATAGTATCACACAGGTGAAAATGGCAGCTGAAGGTACTCTGGTGATCAGTTTTGAAGCTCCTGATTGACACCAAAGGGCAGAGGGTACTTTTCGCAGAGGCCAACAAGAAAGCCATAGACTTTCTGTTTCACATTCTCACCCTTCCAATGAGCACTGTCATCAAGCTCCTCTCCAAGCAACAAATGGTTGGCTGCATTGCTAACCTGTACGAGAGCATCGAGAATCTGAATGAAACCTACGTTCAGACCAGCCAAATTAAGGATATTCTTCTCAAGCCCCGTGCCTCTGTTGGATTTTCAAGCCCCTTGTTAGCCCTTCAACAAGATCCCGATCATAAGCCCCAGAAAAATGTTTATTACCGGTGTGCTAATTGTAGACCGTATGTCTGCGATGTGTCTGGTGCCCTTTGTCCCCATTGTCATTATAGCATGGCTACTCAGATGACATACGTTACTCCTCCGGGGAATCAGGGTAGTACCCAAAATGTGACTCCAGATGATGGATTTGTCAAGAGAGTTGTGACGTACATGGTGATGGATGACCTTGTGGTGCAGCCGATGTCGACCATTTCGAGCATCACTATGCTGAACAAGTTCAATGTCAAGGAAGTTGGAGCTCTCCAGGAGAAGGTTGTGAGTCTGGGCATCAATGAGGTACTGAAATGCTATTATTTGGTTTGGTGATATCATGTAATACATTTCGCTTTTGTAATTCTCCTACTTTATGATTTTGTTCATATTTTTCTCCTCACTTTGTTGTATTGCAGGCCTTGAATCTGCTTAGAACATCACTGGCGTCCAATAAAGTTCTTACTACTGTGTTCCTGCAAAATGTTCAAGGAAAGTAACTGCTGCCCATCTCTACGGCATGGATGTTGGATTCCCGTTGATAATAAATTGATAATGATAATAATTATCGATTATCCGAATAATTATTACCCTCTATTTTTCTTACCAATAATCGCACAATAAATTGGTTTATGTTGAATTTGCACAGAAAATTTTGTCTATTAACAAAAAAGTATGTTAAGGTGGGGGTCAAATAAGAGGTTGACATGTGGACACTCTAATTTGGGTAAACCACCAGAATTAACTTCCGTTTCTTTTTTATTTCTCTTCGTATTTTTTATCTTTTTCCTTTTTGACCCCTCTTTTTCCTTATCTAACTCCTCCCTTTCTTTTCATCCGCCCAAATGTCACTCTCCTGCGTCGGTGGGAGAATGTACGGATGGGAATGGCCGGCGGGAGGTTTCTTCCAGCCAAGCCATGGAGGGTGGTTCTTTCTTCCGAACTAGTTCTCTCAGCCAAGCTTAAGAGGGGAGGCTAGAATCTGTAGCCAAATGTTGGTCATTGAGTATGTACGTGTTTGTGTGTGTGAAGCTAATAAATAATATATAAATTGATCATGATCATTTAATTGGTTAATCCATGTAGATTTCAGTTTCAGAAAAGAACATGTCTTTTCTTCCGAACCGAGAAATAAACATGTCTTTTCATTTTTATTATTTTCCTCATGACATCAAAAGGAATATTGCAGAAGTATTGCTAGGTGTATATATAATTTTTCATTCGAGTATCTGTGTGTACAAGTCGTACCATTCATCACTGATATATATTTTGATGCTTATGTTTTAAAGTAAAATCACGTCAAAAAACTGATCGTTATGAAATTTGTCTCATTGGAAATAGAGACGAACATATTTAGTTGCATTTCTACCACATATTTGAGTAATCTTGTTTGTCTTAATTAGCGAAGAAATATGGTTGAACTGAGCAATATTGCAGAACACATGTTGAAATATTCCAGATCGAGCTGCATCACTTGTTTTCCTCACTCATAAAAAGCTACATGAAATTGTCAAATCAGCACAAATTTTGAGTTCTTTTCAAGAAGTTTAATCAGCATGCACTTGGATTCTTTCGTTGTTCTACTTGTCTTCCTCTCCTCGTGATCAACTTGTCTGCAGTAACTCCCCTGTCATGTTTAGCAGAAACCTGGGGCGCCTCGTGATCAACCTTGTCTGCAGTAAGCTTCTTTTGCGCCCAACCTGGTTACTCATGAGCTAAATTACTATACATTGTCCAATCACACAACTTTCCACCCTAGTGTCATGTCTTAATGTCTCTGCTGCATTCTGGAATCCATTTTTAGCATGATAGATTAACGTTTATACATTCTTCCTCACCCCCTGGCACGCTTAGAACAGTTTACTCGCCCATAAGACGACGGTAAGTCCAAAGGGATCCCACATTAATTCTTTACCCCACATTTGATTCATACAAATATCATGAATCTTGATACATACAATGGCTTCTTCAGACAAGGCTGTGGAGACAGTTATTGCTGGAAACTATGTAGAAATGGAGACTGAGGGAAAATCCCAGGATGTCAAAACCAAGATTTCAAAGTTCTTCTGGCATGGTGGTTCTGCTTATGATGCTTGGTTCAGCTGTGCTTTAAACCAGGCCTGTATTTGTTTTTCATGTCAATTTTTTCGCGGTTTTTCGATGTGTAATCAATCAATCTTTAACATTTTGTGTTTGTTTCTTGAATGTTTGATCATGAACAGGTTGCTCAGGTTTTGCTACCGTTGCATACTCATTTTCCCAGCTGGGAATGATGTCTGGGATCATGTTTTAGCTATTTTATGGCTTGTTGGGAAGTTGGACTGCTTATCTGATCAGCATTCAGTACAGAACCAGAAAGGAGAGGGAGGGTGGACTTCAGAAACCATGTCATTCAGGTAAGAATTCAATCAAAGACAGATTTTTATAGTCAGATTAGTACAAATATTGAAGTGATTAAGGTTTAAATCATGTTAAAAAATGTGCAGTGGTTTGAAGTTCTTGAAGGGAGGAGTCAAGAAAAGGAAAAAAGAGGGGTCAAAAAAGAAAAACGATAAAAAATATGGGGAGAAATAAAAAAAGAAACAGAAGTTAACTTTGATGGTTTACCCAAATTAGAGTTGCCAAATGTCAACCTCTTATTTGAGCCCCACCTTAACATACTTTTTTATTAATAGACAAAATTTTCTGAAATTTGCACGCATCAGCTGTTTAAACTTTTTTAAAAAAGTAATTCGAAATTCAATAATTAAGAAATGCAACAAGATTCTCAAACTCAACATTGGTAAGAGTAGGAATGTTTTTTAATTATTGTTTTAATATTGTTCATCAAAAAGCAAATAGAAAGAAAACTTTATCGTATTATAATGTAAACCTATAATTTACTTTAAATATATATTAAACAAAGGTTAAATATTCAAACTTAACCGTTGCCAAAAAATAAAACTTTGATGAATTAAATATTGATTTTAACTATTATGATACAGAACATAATTAAACTAAAGTAAAGTTTAATATATTCAAAATAATAGTTAGATTAAACTGAAATCGATCAAATTATATTTTATTGTAATTGATTTAAATTTTCATGAAAAATTAAATTACATTGAATTAAAATCCATTATAACGAGAATAACATACCATTAATCAATATTGTTGATAAATATTTTCGTTACTTATATATGTTTGTAATATTTTGATTTGTACAGTTATGGATATGTACTAATCTTACGTTACATTGTAATCTTTTATAATTATATTTAAATAAATCTGCGTGCATCATCGATACGGGAGTTATACTAATAAGTTAAATTGTACTAACCATTTTATCGTGCATTGGCACGTGCGGGGATCATACTAGTAAGTATAAATCCATGCACGTGCCTATTACAATATAGCTTGCCTGTATAAATAATCCCCGTGACTTAACCATTCACCTTTTCATACAGGAAAAACAGGATGAGAAGGTAGCAAATCCTAGGTTTCGGTGAAATTAAACTTACGGAAAGGAAGAAGACGAGCTTGAACGACAACTCGGGGAACTCTACAACGAGCAAATAGCAAAGAACAGTGAATCACTGGAAGCTAACCTTACTGAATAATCAGCACTTGAAATCCGACCTCCGACCCACTCCAACACCACACCCACCTGAAGCAACTCTGGAAACTCTTTAACGAGCAAATACTTAATGAATCTCTGGAAGCTAACACCACCCGAAGCTGATCAAATGATGCAGACCCGAGATCCCTTTATATGAAAGTACTGTGTGCTGCAAATTTTTGTGCGAAATTGCACGATGTTCATGTTCATGTCGTTTCGTGCAACTTTTATTGTTGATCATGTCGTGCGAAATTGCACGATAACTTAAATTTCTTTTTTTTCTTGCAGAGCCTAATTTTAAAAACAAAGTGTTTATGACATTTCTTGTTTACCACTTCTATAGTTAAAAACCCTCTATGAAGATCCGTTTATGTAAAACTTATCAAAAAAATTTAATTCGGTTTAATTCAATTTACTACAGTTTTGAAGGATTTTGATTTGATGAAATCTAATTTAATTTAGTTTTACCGTTACTATTTTATGTACATTTTTTGTTTTGGTTATGTTAGGATAGAAGAACTTGATTAGATTAGGCCCAGTCCAATTAGCCCATATTCTAGATCATTCTTGTGTATAGTCTAGATTATTCTGATGTATCTATTTATTTACTTAATTTACTTTGATCCTCAATTGAGGAGGATATTCTAATAGGTTCAATTAAGTATATTTTAATTTAGTTCAATTCATTTAAGTTCTAATACGGCCAAGCAAGTTATTGTTACGGGTTATTCCACCATTTTATCATAATTGTTTTTCAGTTCTATTCAAATGAAATATAATATAATGTAATTTACATGTAGTAACACTATTACTATTTCATTACATTACTTTAGTTCAACATATTCCAATTTATTTCAATTATCTCCAAATAATTAAGATGAATTCTCGGTCATCCGCCTTGAGGTTCACTCATGAACTCGCATGCAGGTTCTACTGTTCATCCTTACAAAAAATAATTACGACGGATATAATAAATGTAAGGCATTTAGTCAAAGTGCCGTAAAATTAACCTTAATTACGAATAAAATGCATGCAATTACCAATAAATATAAGTTAGTAAACGGTCTTAGATGCTTGAAACTAAATTTGTAAAATATCATTAAAGTTTTTTTTTGAGAAAATAAAATATCATTTAAATAAAAATATCTAAGTCGTTTAAAAGTTAAAACCACCTAGACCACATGACAACATATAATATGCTGATACGTCATAGTTTCGATGCACCTTGCAAGCAACTAGCATTTTCAGTATGTATGCTACTTCCCCAATCTTCTTTTCCACTTGAAATGGACCATGAAATTTGGCAGGTAATTTTGATCTTGCTAAGTCATCAATAGATTGTTGCCTATACTTATTTACTTTTAACAGCACCCAATCACCAACCTCAAATTTCCTTTCAGACCTCTTAGCATAAGAATACATCTTCATCCTGGACTGAGCTAACTTGAGATGCTCATGTAGCTTCTGGTGCTCCATATATAGCTCTTTGCTGCAACAGTTCTTGAGCATCTAGGAAGAGAGAATTAGTGACCACTCCTAGAGGTAGTGTGATGGGCTTAACTATATAAAGAGTTTCAAAGGGAGTCATTTTCAGACTAGAGTTATACTACCATTCAGCTGTTGCCAACCAACCCTTCCAACTGATTGGAAATTCTCCATAAAAGCATATCAGAAAATTGCTACCTACCTTATTAACTCTCTCTGTCTGTCCATCTGTCTCTAGGTGAAAAATAGTGTTGTATTTTAGCTTAACCCCTAACTTTCTAAATAATTCGTTCCAGAAATGACTAGTAAAAATCTTGTCTCTGTCTAAAATTATAGTGTCAGGTAAGCCATGAATTCTATGAACCACATCCAAGAAATAGCTGAGCCACTTGCTTTGCTAGAAAAAGGATGTGACAATGCCAAGAAATGACTGTACTTGTAGTCAAATCACTACTAGGATGGTGTCAAATCTCTTGAAAATAGGCAGTTGTTCCACAAAATTCATGGTAAGATGCTTCAGACTATGTTAGGTACCATAAGGGTTGAAGGAGACCTGGTGGAAGACAGTTCTCAATCTTGTTCTTTTGACATGGTACACAAGATCTAATGAATTCAATTACTTCATTTATGAGTTAGGGCCAAGTAAATATGCTCATGCTACTTTTGATGGTGGCATTCTGCCCTGAATGACCTCTTATTGCTGAGGAGTGCATGACAGCCAAGACTTCCTTTCTAATCTCATCTTTGTTTCCCACATACAACTTGTTTCCTTTCCTGAGTAGTAAGAATACTCTACTTGTTTATTTTGTTGAGAACTGTTGCTGCAGTAATCTTCTGAGCTTCCTCATCATCTACATAGATATCCTCCAATTGGCTCATCCATTCAGGAACCAATGTAGATGAGCTCATCACTCTACATTCCCCATTCTCCATTTCAATTGGTTGAATTGTGTTTTTTGTTTTCTCATGAGGGATTCTTTATAAGGCATCAGCAGCTACATTGGACTTGGACTTGCCATTTTATTGAATTTCAAAATCCAAACCTAAAAGTTTAGTGATCCACTTGTGCTGAACTGAAGTGTGGAGCTTCTGTTCCATCAAGAATTTAAGCATGTGATGGTAAGTTTTGATAATGAACTTGTTTCCCACCAGATAGTGTCTCCACCTTTCTACTGCCATAACTAGTGCTGATAACTCCATCTCATAAGTGGACACCCCATGTTTTTGTGGCATAAACCTTTACTTAGGTAAGCAATAGGGCCTTCCTCTTGCATCAAAATTACTGATATACCTAATCCACAAGCATCTATTTCAACTACAAAATGAAGGTTGAAATTTGGCATCCTCAACACCGTAGCTTGAGTCATTACAATTTTCAACTTCTCAGGAGCTGCCTGAGCTGTCTCACTCCACTTAAAAGCATCCTTCTTGAGCAGATCATGAAGAGGTCTGCAAATAACACCATAACCAGCAACAAATCTCCTGTAATACCCTGACAGTCCCAAAAACCCTCTCAACTCTTTCACATTTCTTGGTTGTGGCCACTATAATATACTGCCCCCCTTTCTAGCATTCATTTCCACTCCATCTCCAGACACAATATGCCCTAAGGACTCCACCTTGTCTACATCAAACACACATTTAGTTTAGACTATTTTGTGAATAGTTGATGGTCTCTTATAAGTTGCAGTACCATGTTAAGATGTTCATAATGTTCTTCAGTAGACCTACTATACACCAGCATGTCATCAAAAAATACCAATACAAACCTTCTCAAGTAAGGTTGGAACACATTGTTCATCGAGGCTTGGAATGTAAAAAAGAGCATTAGTGAGACCAAATGGCATTACTAAGAACTCAAAATGTCCATGGTGAGTAGAAAAAATAGTCTTGGCCACATCCTGATCTCTAACTCTGATCTGGTGGTATCCTGATCTGAGATCTAGTTTACTGAAAACCCTAGCACTGTGGAGTTCATCTAGCAAATCATCAATGATACGTATAGGAAATTTATCTTTGATAGTCAGGTCATCAAGTTTCCTGTAGTCTACACACAACCTCCAAAGTACATCCTTCTTCTTTACCAACAAAATAGGAGAAGCATAAGAACTGGTACTCACTTGCACCACTTGGTTCTCAACCACCTCCTTCACCTGCTTTTCAATCTCAGTTTTATGCAAGTGTGGATACCTGTAAGATCTTGATTTAAAAGGTTCATCTCCATTTTTTAGGTTGATCTGGTGGTCTATTGCTCCCTTTGGGGGTAGAGATTTTGGCTCCTGAAAAATTTCTTCAAACTGTTTAAGCACAACTTGAATCTCATCTGTCTTCTCTTCAATTGTCTCAGCTGAAATGTAAGATAACCTGTCATCCATGTGGTCAAAGTAAGCTCTTCTTTTGGCATGGTATTCTTCACCAACTCTTTCATCCACTACTCTTTCCAATTTCAAAAATCCACTCCCATAACTAGGAGGTAAGGCACTCGCGCCTTGCCAAACTAGATCTGTTTGTTGAAATCTTCAGGTTGTAGTTTAGCTGCAATGGCTAAGTAACCTCTCCTTCTTTTGAGCTTGGCTAGTTCTTTGGATTCATCCCCTCTCATCAAATGAAATTGAAGATCATTACAGTTCCCTTGCAGGCACCATTGAGCTCTCTTGCTGGTTATAAAAATTTCATCTATAGAAAGGTCAGATGAGATAGGGCTAAAATGAGCCATCCAATCAACTCCTAGTATCATTTCCAACACTCCTAACTTCATAAGTCTGAAATTAAACTTGAAAAAATGGTTCTACGCAGCCCCCAGCTGACTTGAGGGCATTTCGACACTCCCCAACCAAACTGTCATCTGCAGTGGTTACTTTAAAAGGCCTCGTCACTACTTTCTCTAACCCCAATCTCTGAACTGTACTTGGATCAATGAAATTGGTATACCTACCAGTATCTAGCAGCATCCTCACTATTTGGCCTTTTGATGCACAAATCAGGGAGATGGTGTTAGCTTTAGAACTTCCTTCACCTACAGCTTTTAGTTCAAATTCCTCAGGTTCTTGTTCCAATTGTCTCAATTCTTCATTGTCTTCCCTGAGAACCAGTATATCCTACTCTTTCTCATCCTCTATTTTGTTAATGCAATGGACCTGTTGATACTTACACGTGTGACAGTGAGTGTACTTATCACCATATTTATAGCAAAGGTGGTTTTCCCTTCTGTACTGTTGTTCTTTGAAGTATTATACCTTTGAATCCTTCATTTATTTTTCCTCATTCCAGTGGTTTAGCTTCTCCATTCTTTCCCTTTCCCATTTCAGTCTGAAATTCTCTCTTATATAGCCACCAGTCCACTTATTTGTAGTTTGCTGTTTCCCTTTCTTATACAAAACTTCCAGATGTTCATCTTGATGCCAGGCGCGGAGCTAGAAATTGTATATGAGGGGGGCCGGAACTTAAAATTTTGAATTAACAATTAAAATAATATAAAATACGACAATTCATTGAAATGTAAAAAAAATAGAACATTAAAGACAAATACTGGTAGATAAATATATAAAATTGATGAATTTAGCATCATTATATGAACCACTTCAAGTCGCACATTACTCTCCGAAAGTCTATTAATGAATTCAAACTTGAGATCTTATTAATAAATTCAAACTAACTGAATTATTAAAAGTAAGAGGGAAAAAACAAGAGAATTAGTCAAGTATCTTTTGTTAATTTTCTTGCTTTTAAATAGAATTTTTTTAAAAGTATTGAAAATATAGTTCATAACATCTATATATATTTTTAGTATTGATAAAAGTCTACTCATAATTTGACTCAAATTATAATATTGTGAATCAATGTTTTTATATAATATTGTCTTATTTAATATAATGAAAACTAGATAATTCCCGTGCATTTGCATGGAAGTGAATATCAATATTTATATAGAAATTATACAAAGCTGTTCTATGAACGGATTTTAATATAAATCCTATTTACACCAATAAAAATATATTTTAATGTGCATAAAATTATGTGATGAATTTATAAAAGAAAAATTGCAAAATGATATTACCAACTTTAAAATAAAATCGCTAGACAAATTTAATTTACTGGTTAGCTAATCGTTTCATCTTAATTATGATGAATTATTTTGAAATAAAAGATATTGTATAATTCACCTCTTTTAATTTGAAAGTACAATATAATACTGTATCATCAAAACTCAGTGAACAAAATTGATGCCAATGTTGAAGTCTTATGTTTCCACTTTCACCTTGATTAGCCAGATCAAATTATACATGCAATAAACACCATTGGCCTTCCTCAGCTTATACGGATGATTTTTCTAAGTCCCCAATTTATCATTCTATTTGTGAAATATTTATTAAAGAAGATTATAGTCTGGAGAATTTGATCAGCTTCAACCTGAGTCTGGTTAATAAATATGCAACCTTGCAGTATCATTCTATTATAGTCTGGCTTATTAACCTAATATGTGTATATACAATCTTGCATTATATTTGTGAAATATTTATTAACCTTGCATATTTTGTCTGGTTGCAACCTTGCATATAGTTTCCCAGGTTGATCATATTAAAGAAGATTATAGTCTGGTTTTTCGATTCGTCGTTTCATCTACAACCCATTGTTATCCGCATCAGCTCGTACGGTCCGGAAGATCAAGCTATAGCATAACAAACTGCGAAACTTCAACCATGCATGCATATATTTCTTGTCTCTTTAAAGTACAGTTCATTCAAATAAGATTATAGTTCACAAATTGCACAAACGGTTAAAGAGAAAAGCTCATCCTCAAACAAAAGTCAATATACTCGTTAGAATCAAAATAAAAACCTCTAAACTCAATAGCTATATACATAGATAGAATTACTCTATGAAATTTCTACCAACCTAATTTATCAAACTTTCAATGCAAATGCTAATCTCGTGTCTTAGTCTAACATTTAAACCTATGTTTAAACATGGCAGCAGTGATGTTTAAACATACATATGCAGAACGTAAATGTAAAAGAACACGAGAATTGTTCACGCGGTTCAGTGCTAAAACACCTACATCCGCGGGGCCTTGCCCAGTCCAGAAACCATTCACTAGATAATCAATATAATTACAAAGTCCTCAACTTTAAACTATCTATGACTTATCTGTCTTGTGAATTTGTGAGCACCCCTCACGTGCCGGTCAATGACAAGCTCCTCACTTGACTAGGTCGAGCTCCTCACTCAACTTTCTATGACTACCTCTCCCGAGGTTTCAAGGCGTGTGGTTTCCAGACTCCGGTGAAGGCAGAGGCTGTTGAATGTTGATCGGTCGACTCAAGCTCTTTCGAATGTAAAGCTATTCTGGATGCAGAATACTTTCTATGAAGTTCGACACCTTCTTCTAAGCTTGCGTCTTTCTTTGATAGCTCGATACCGTGTTGCCGTGTTGATCTCCTCGTCGTTAATCACGGCTGTGCTGATCTTCCTCGTTTGGATAATCACAGCTGAACTTAGTCTCCATGCTATCTTCTACTTCTATAACTAAACTGTAGGAAATATATTCTTTCCTTATTTCTACAGATTGAGATTAATCCTAACTAAAATACAACTCAATAATATATTCCTAATCTAATCAGATCGGAACTCAATATCTTCGAATATCTTGTTTGATCGCACAAGAGTTGTACTTCAACACAATGACATTGACTCGGTTTGCAGTCTTCGATTCAAACAAATATTCGAAACCCTGAAGGACTATGTTTAAACATGCTTCGCTGTTTACCCATAATAACACCCGAATATACTTCTTCCATATTTACCAAATCATTCACTCCTCAAGCTTCATGATTGGACGACTGCATTAAACCTTCATGGGATATTCCACATCAAATATGGTATTGCTTAACTCACTTATTCAGCACATATAAAGCAAGATCTTATCTTTCCAAAAGACCACGCTTTACTTTTCATATTCTGATATTCTTTTCCAACTATATCAATTTATCTCAATATTCCTTTCTCGTAATTACTTAATTGATCTTGGATTCTAACCACATTCATCCCATGATAATATTTCATTGCTTAAGATAACTGATCTTGAAATACTGTCCAACTTCACAACTTTCCAGCACAGTTGTGAATGTCCACAAAAATGACAACAAACAAAGTCGAGGACTTTACAATCTCCCCCTTTGGCATTTTGTGGACCCATCATCATTTGGACACAACAATGAATAAACATTAGAACAAGAATAAGAGTAACTCCCCCTGAGTCTTAGAATACTTAAATCATTAGGACATGTATAAGAACAACTCTTCATTGTATCATGTTATAACGTAACAATCATGATGTGCTACAGCCACTTTCCAAATATCTCCCCCTTGGGACCATAAACATGGCAAAGGCTTGCTCGAACAAACTGCCGCTCAGTTTCTGATTCCGCTGGAGCAAGTGTTTAAACATCTCAAAGATTGTTGCTCAGTTTCTGATTCCGCTTGAGCAAGTGTTTAAACATCTCAATGACTGTCGCTCAGTTTCTGATTCAGCTAGAGCATGCGTTTAAACATCCAGTGTGTTTAAACATAGTGGCTTCTACAAAATATCCAACTACATCGTCCTGAAACTTCTAAACTCTTCATCTCCCCCTTTGGCATTTTGTGGAACCACATACACTATTTTGATGCAGAGAAACTTCATATCTCCCCCTCAGGTTCAGAACTCCATAAGCATCAAATGTAATCAGAAATTAACAACATGCATGCATATTCAGTAAGCTCCCCCTACTCACCAGAAGTAGATAAACACAATCATTCATGCTAAATGGCCAAAATAATGTTCCAAAATAAATGGACACATTTCATCTCCGTCATCCATCAAAATATTCTCCCCCTTGGGAACATAAAATGTGCCAAAGATGCACCAAAATATCCCAGAAACAGCAAACTCCCAAAATATCAGAGCAAAAATATCTGAAAATAGAGTTCAATAGGGAGAAAATAATGGACCTAACTTCGCCTTAGCAGCCTCATCTGTCTGTAACAAACTGTGTTTTGTTTCTATGGTACAACATCACAATCTTGGGAACCTCATAAATCTGACTTCAACTCTCAGAATGATCATCCCAGCTAATTCATCCCAGCTAGACTGTACCCATTTCGGTCTACAATCAGACTTCCAGTCCTTGCTAAGACATACTCCATGTTTAAACACAATCATCCCCAGTTTAGGTATGTCTCTCAGTTCAGGTGCATTCTCTCACTGCAGCGTGCGATCTACTCCCCCTCGACGATAGCCTTCATCAATAAGAACTGGGTGAGACGATCATACCGTACAATGCTCTCGTTAGAAGTGTCTGCAAGGTTCACTCCTTCCACTCGTGCAAATCGAAATTCTATCCAGATCCAGAGAACAAGTTTACTAGCTGATATGATGTTATAGCATAGGCCCATCAGATTTCTCCAAGAATATCCAACCTCAGAGCATCAAAAACCTAGTGATTGCTGCAACTCCTGCTCTATCTTCTGGTCAATATGATGTTATAACATGGTCTGGTTCAGATGTTGTAACATGATCAGCAACATCTTGGACATCAAAGTCAACACCAAAACCAGAATTTCCCCCCCTGTCTTAGACATCTCTTAATCTGACCATTACATACTTAGAGCACCACAATGAGTACAAATCAAAGTATCCATCCCAAGATACACCTTTGAGGGGAACATATAAATGCATAGTTTGCAACACCAAACCTCCGTAGAGCATAGTTTAAAAATTGAATCTCCTCATAGCTGATTCTGCCAAAAACTCTTCCACACCAACATGCACAAAACTCAGAATCTTGTCTTCAAGCAAAAGTAATCAAGACCACCCTTGAGAAATCCTTCAAACAGCCTCTGACTGACCGTTGATAGTTGGAAGATTGTGTGGAATGCTTCAGAATCACATTCAAGTAGAACAGACGAGCTTCAAATACACTCTCATCACTTTCATCCTTATGATTGACCGTCTGACCAACGTGATGTTTAAACATCCATTTCCAGTTGTTTTATCCATGTTGCAGTGCCTAATCCACATACATCCTCCTGGCTGACCGTCCGATCAACTAGATGTTTAAACATCCATTTCCAGTTGCTGTTGACTCCATGTTGTAGCACCTAATCTCACAACTTCCCTCCTTTTTTTGGATTTTTCTTTTTCTTTTACACACAAATAAAGAAAAAAACGGAACCAAATAAAAAATACAACTATACATAGAGGTAAGGGTTGGTACCTCAAACATGACAAACACCTTGTTGTTGTCTAAGTTGCATCGACTTTGCATTGAGATATGCAAGGTTCTTCGATCTTGAACCATGCTCAATAGCCGTAAGTTTGGAGCCTCCTTGATACAACCTTTTATGGGGCTGAAAGATGTTGAGTTGCTTACTCCAAGTCATTGGTGCGTCTCTCCACTTGTGTAGATCCTTATGAGCCTCATGTCTAGAAGTGTTCCATGTATCTTTGTCAAATCTTTCTTGAAACATGCTTTGACTCCTTATCTGGTTAACTCTTCTTGGTCGTGAACCCCAAAACCCATCCTTACTCCGGTCAAACTGCTGAAATTCTCTTCGTGCTTTATCTCGGAGATTGTATTTTCAATTATCCAGTTGTGGAACTTTATAGTCTGGGGACTCGTACGGTTTTCTGCATATTGTAGCACCAACACTATGATTTCTCATTCCTCGAAACTGCTTCACTTCGGACATTGATGTTATAACATCCTCTGGAATCTGTTGTTGCATATGAAATTCGGATGTTACAACATGGTCTGGTTCTGAGATAACCTTCCCGAGTGCATTATGTACCGCCGTATCTATGGATCTCATAACAGCTCTTTCATCCAGTAGATAACAATTGTTTGATGATCTAACTCCTTTGAGAACTCCATTATTTCCATGCCTTATCGTACACTTCCTCTCATCAAACCACACATTTAGCTTATGATCACATAGATGACTTATGCTCAACACACTTGACATAAGACCTTCAACAAGCAGTACATCACGGAATATAGGAAAACCTTTGATCAAGAGTTCACCTTTGCCTACATCCTTGCATGTTTTACCATCTCCAAATATGACAATTCCACTCCATGGCACAATATTTTTCAGCAACTTTGAATTCCCAGTCATATGACGCGAACAACCATGATCAAGATACCATGCATTCCTAGAATATGCATTATAACATGTACGTACAATATAGCATAGTGAGTCTTTACGAACCCATACCTTTTTAGCCATCCGGGATGGGTATTTCAACATGTTGTCACATGACTTGACTTGCTTCCCTTTCTTGATGTCATTTTGCAATTTAAAACATTGGTACTCTAAGTGTCCTTGAACCATGCAATAGTTGCACCTCCTTATCGCATTCTTCTTTATCCGAGAGGACTGAGGTTTTACTTTAATGGTTTGAGGTTGTCTGCATCTCACTTCAGGAATATCACCATGTCCAAGTAGTCTTTTTCCTTGCTTGTTTCCAGCAACACCATCATATCCAGATGCATGCCTTTGATTCGCAGTGTGGTTATATCCAAGTCCATGCTTGTCACCTGAGACTTTACCCATCCTAAGTAAGTCATCTAGAACAGCTGTACCTTTGTTCAGTTTCTGGATGGTTCCTTCTGCCTCTTCAGCTCGCTTTTTCATGGAGATGAACTCTTGCCTTTGTGCTTCCAGACTCACTTGTAACTGATCCAAATGAGACTTCAATTTTATACATTCTTCTAACAATGCCTCTTTCTCATTCTTCAATTCCTTGTTGATTTCAGCTGCCTTCATCCACGACATATGCATTTTGTCATACATGGCATAAATATCTCCATCATCTTTAATCTCTGGCTCGTTAACAGATTTTGCGATGCCGCTAATGTTTAAACATGGTGTGTTGATGTTTAAACATCTGGAGTCAGATTCTTCAATCATACTTGCACCATCAGACACATGCTCGTTGAAGCGTCTTTCTGATTCTTTATCCTCTTCATCATCACTACAGGAATCAACGGAAGACGTCTCTTGTTGCTCACATCGTAACTACACATTCATCGACTCTTGACTTTGTCTCTTGGCTCCATCTTTTTCTGTAGAATCCGCCGCCTTCTGATGGTAAGTCTTCAGAGTATCCCACGCCTTCTTTGCTTGAGTACATCCAGATATGAGCTTGAGATGTACTTGATCTACAGCTTTGAAGATTATATTTAATGTCTTGTCATTTAAGTTCTTTTCCTTCTTTTCTTCTGGAGTCTAGGTTGCTTCAAGTGTAGTCTCTGATGGCGTCCATCCATTCTCTATGTAATACCGAAGATCATCATCATCAGCTGAATCAAGGTATACAAGTATTCTTGCCTTCCAATACTCATAATTAGTACCATCTAGAATTGGTGGTAATAATAATGAATATTCTCCTTGAAAATTCATTGCTGGTAGATCGGATCTCACTCTCCTTGTTAAAGGACACACGTAGTGACCTGCTCTGATACTAATTGAAATTTCTACCAACCTAGTTTATCAAACTTTCAATGCAAATGTTAATCTCGTGTCTTATTCTAACATTTAAACCTATGTTTAAACATGGCAGCAGTGATGTTTAAACATACATATGCAGAACGTAAATGTAAAAGAACACGAGAATTGTTCACGCGGTTCAGTGCTAAAACACCTACATCCGCGGGGCCTTGCCCAGTCCAGAAACCATTCACTAGATAATCAATATAATTACAAAGTCCTCAACTTTAAACTATCCATGACTTATCTGTCTTGTGAATTTGTGAGCACCCCTCACGTGCCGGTCAATGTCAAGCTCCTCACTTGACTAGGTCGAGCTCCTCACTCAAATTTCTATGACTACCTCTCCCGAGGTTACAAGGCGTGTGGTTTCCAGACTCCGGTGAAGGCAGAGGCTGTTGATTGGTCGACTCAATCTCCTTCGAATGTAAAGCTATTCTGGATGCAGAATACTTTCTATGAAGTTCGACACCTTCTTCTAAGCTTGCGTCTTTCTTTTATAGCTCGATACCGTGTTGCCGTGTTGATCTCCTCGTCGTTAATCACGGCTGTGCTGATCTTCCTCGTTTGGATAATCACAGTTGAACTTAGTCTCCATGCTATCTTCTACTTCTATAGCTAAACTGTAGGAAATATATTCTTTCCTTATTTCTACAGACTGAGACTAATCCTAACTAAAATACAACTCAATAATATATTCCTAATCTAATCAGATCGGAACTCAATATCTTCGAATATCTTCTTTGATCGCACAAGAGTTGTACTTTAACACAATGACAGTGACTCGGTTTGCAATCTTCGATTCAAAAAAAATATTCGAAACCCTGAAGGACTATGTTTAAACATGCTTCGCTGTTTACCCATAATAACACCCGAATATTCTTCTTCCATATTTACCAAATCATTCACTCCTCAAGCTTCATGATTGGACGACTGCATTCAACCTTCATGGGATATTCCACATCAAATATGGTATTGCTTAACTCACCTATTCAGCACATATAAAGCAAGATCTTGTCTTTCCAAAAGACCACGCTTTGCTTTCCATATTCAGATATTCTTTTCCAACTACATCAATTCATCTCAATATTCCTTTCTCGTATTTACTTAATTGATCTTGGATTCTGACCACATTCATCCCATGATAATATTTCGTTGCTTAAGATAACTGATCTTGAAATACTGTCCAACTTCACAACTTTCCAGCACAGTTGTGAATGTCCACAAAACTGACAACAAACAAAGTCGAGGACTTTATACTCTAAAATCCATAAACCACTGAACTTGATGCCACACTTGTGATGATAGTTTCGATTTGTATACTTTGGAGTCAACAGAGGTTGCCGCTGAAATGTAAACAACTCAAGTCCTACCTAGCAGCCACTGCTTTGGAATCAAACAAATGTTACGTTGGAAATTCAAACGCAACTATGATAATGCTTTGAAAAAAATGCTAACCTAGAAAACATGACCTCCGTTAGCATCATTTCTCTTGCATGGAAGATCATCATTTATCGAGATAAAGAAGAAAATTACCATACATTTGTAGAATTTTATCAAAGATATTCGTTAAAACTGTGTGTTTATATTCATGAGAACGTTTACATTATATAGGGAGGCTATGTCTACCTAGCTATCAAATCTACCGATGTGGGTTTAATGTACAGTAACATAATTACATAAGGAAAATGATAGTCTAACCTATATTCCATATACAATACTAATTATATGGAAAACAAACATCTTCTTTCCTTAACAACATCTCAGAAAAAAATTGGTCAGGTACTCTAGCTCCAAGCCTAATCCACAAAACCAAAATCCATCACAAGAGAGGGATATGCTGATTGTTGGGGCGCAGCGGAAGAGATAAAACTCAAAACACCACAACAAGGACACGGGAAAACAACCAACCAATATTCTAAACGCAATCACAAAAGTTACCAGCGATGAAGATATATAAAACCAGCCAACGGAAAAATAAAGACAAAGAACACGCGATTTATACGTGGAAAACCTCTTCGGTGTGAAGAGTAAAAACCACGGGATTGGAGGCGTCCACCTATTCTCTCTTATTATGATAAAATGAGGGAAACAAACCCCAATCAGTCTACAAAGGGTTACAACCCACCACAAGCATCATCAATAAGAACACAAGGATAAAAGGTGCAAGATATCACCAAATAATAAGGTTGTACTTCGAGCTTCTATAACTCCCAAACCAAAGCACACACTGACGATCCAACCATTCAGAACGAAACCTCAAGAGTCACGAATGCGCTGACAAAATTTCAGCAAAATCGGACTACGTTTGCCCCTCGATCAGATCTCCAAAACAGAACTGCTCACCAAAAACGGGATTTTTCCAACTCCTCTAAAACCCTTATTTTTCCTCTCTCTGTATTCTTGTATTTTGTCTCACGTATCCACAAGAAAACCCTAAACCTCTTTATATACTTTCATTTATTCTTTTCCAAGTATACAAATGAGATAATTCTTTTTCCATAAAGTATACAGATTTGGGCTGGACTGACATTCTCCCAACAATCTCCCCCTCCAGCCCAACATGGGGAAGATACAAGTGCATGACAATCACTTGAAGCTCATCCCGGCGAGCTTACCACAAAGCTCAACCTTAACTCCAGGGATTGCCTTCGTCAACATATCAGCAACATTCTTATCTGTGTGGATTTTCTTCAGCTTCATAAGCTTCTCCTCAATAACATCTCGTAACCAATGATATCTCACATCAATATGTTTGGTACGAGCATGATACATGGAATTCTTGCTCAAATCAATAACACTTTGACTATCACAAAGCACAACATAATTCTCTTGCTTCAAACCTAATTCTTGAAGGAATCTCTTCAACCATAACAGTTCTTTACCTGCTTCCACAGCTGCGATGTACTCTGCCTCAGTTTTTGACAACGCTACACACTTTTGTAGCTTGGATTGCCATGAGATGGCTCCCCCCGAAAAAGTAAACAAATAATAACCTGAGGTAGACTTTCTTCCATCCATATCTCCAGCCATATCGGAATCAGTATAACCTTCAAGAACAGCATTGCCACTTCCAAAACATAAGCTCAACTTGGAAGTACCACGCAAATATCTAAAAATCCATTTCACTCCGGAGGTGGGTAGCTCTGTAATGGGAGGCCGACGAGAAGCACAGGGTGGAGATCAACGAACGGAGATCGGAGACGTAGCATCAGGTTCTCGCCGTGGACCGGAAGTGACTCTACCAACAAGGTCGGATATCGGTGAGTTACCGGTGGCAGCTCGACGTGAGGAACACCAGCGTGAGGAGATGATGATGGGTCTGGCAGGTATGACCTTGGGTTCAAGAAGGATTCATTTGCCGATGACGGGGTGGCAAATTCCGACGACCTCGCTGCAGCCTTTTCAACAGATTCCAGCGGTGGAGCAGCCTGTTCAAGCTTCGTCGAGGGAACAATTTCGTCAAAATCAGAATCATATGACGGATAGGAGAGACGTTCCTATATATGGACCGTGGTTTGGTCAGCAAAATCAGGTTGAGGATCGGCGCGAGTTTCCGGCTTGGGGTGAAATTCCAATGATGCACGAGCAGCAAATATGGGGATCTTTTGAGGAGCAGAGGGCTGCAGCAATGGGGAGAAACCCGCATGTGCCAGGTTGGGGTGAGGCGCGTACGTTTGCAGCACCGACCATTCCAGCTCCACCAAGGATGGCAGTGAGAAATGGCCAGGAGAATGAAGTGCCACCTGGGTTTCGAGAACGAGGTAGGAACTTTAATCATATTCCTTCTGGTTTTCCCAAGATGGAGTTAAGTATGTTTGATGGTAAGAATCATAGGTTGTGGTTGAGGAAGTGTGAAAAGTATCTGTCAGTTTGTCAAGTTCCAGAAGCGCAGATGGTTGATTATGCTGAATTATACATGGATGATAGGTGTGATCCTTGGTTTCAAGGATTGAAACGCACTAAGGGCAGAATGACATGGGAAGCGTTTTGTGTTGAACTGATTTACAGATTTGAGGAAAAGGGCAAGAAACGACTGGTGGAAGAGTTTAACAAGTTAGCTCAAACACATTCTGTCGCAGAGTATCAAGAAAAGTTTGAGATGCTGATGTCACAAATGTTGTTTAAGAACCCTTATTTGGAAGATGAATATTTTTTGGACAGCTTCTTGAGTGGTTTGAAAGAGGAGTTGCTGCCCCTGGTCAAGGGTTTGAAACCACACACGTTGTCCGAGGCATTTGAAATGGCTGCGCTTCAGGAACAAACATGGGAAAATTTGTGTAAGAAACAAAAAGTCTGGACAGCACCTGCAACTCGGAACGGAAATTTTTCCAACAAACACACCGGTCATTCTTATAAACCGCCAGTATTGAAAGAGTCGAGAGGGAACTTTGGGACGGGGGAGAATTGGAGACGAATCTCTCCACGAGAGTTCCAGGAATATAAGGAGAAGGGTCTATGTTACCGTTGTGGGGAAAAGTTTGGCGTTGGCCATGTATGCAAGCAGAAACACTTAAATGTGATACTATTGGAGGAAGAGGATATGGGATTTGAGGATGCACTGGAAGATTTGGAGGCAGAAATTGAATAGGAGCTCGTTATAGATGGAGAATTGAATGCAATCTCGAACGGGGTAGCAAGGCAACTCATCACCTTGGAGGAAAAAATACAAGAGTTGACGGTGCGGGTTTTGTTGGACATAGGGAGCTCAGACAGTTTACTTACACGAAAGGCTGGTAACAGCCCTGGGATTAGAGCAATGTGAAACAACACCTTCCAAAGTGATGTTGGCGGATGGCACTGTTATCATCAGTAAAGTAAAGTGCCCAAGAGTTCATTGGGAGCTACAAGGGTATAATTTTGATTTCGAATTGAGAAGCATGAACATAGGGCAGTGGGATATGTTACTTGGGGTGAACTGGTTGCGTAGACTCAGTCCCATCACATTTGACTTCGAACAAATGATGATTAAAGCTCGTTACAAAGGGTCAAAAATCAGGTTGTGGGGTGTTGTGAACAACCCGATTCTGAGGCTGGTTCGTGGCAAGGAAGAAAAGCCTTTTGTTGTGGATTTACGAAGGAGGGAAGCTAGAGTGAATGCTGTCTCACACGAATCAGAGGAGAACCACAGTGTGGAAGAAATTCAGCCGGTACTGGAACTTTACAAGGATGTGTTTGCTGTCCCTAAAGGATTGCCACCACAGCGGTCACTTGATCATGAGATACCTTTGAAGGAAGGTTCCAAGCCTTTCAAAATGAGGCCTTACAGGTACCCGTATTCTCAGAAGGCAGAAATGGAGAAGCAGGTTCAAGAAATGCTGGAAATGGGGGCCATTCAACATAGTAACAGCCCTTTTGCATCACCCGTGCTTTTAGTCCGAAAGAAAGACAATTCTTGGAGGTTTTGTGTGGACTATCGACGTTTGAATGAGTTGACTGTCAAAGATAGGTACCCGATACCTAATATCGATGAGTTGCTGGATGAGTTGTATGGGGCTAAGTACTTTTCCAAGATTGATTTACGGGCAGGTTATCATCAAATTCGGGTGAAGTTGGTTGATGTTCCGAAGACAGCTCTTCAGACGCATGAAGGCCACTTTGAATTCTTGGTCATGCCATTTGGTTTGACGAATGCTCCAGCCACCTTTCAATCCCTTATGAACAGAATTTTCCAGCCCTACTTAAGGGTGTTTGTGTTGGTCTTTTTCGATGATATATTGGTGTATAGCTCAGACCTAGAGCAACACAAGGAGCATTTGACAGCAGTGTTACAAGTTCTTAAAGAAAATCAGCTCTATGCAAAGTACTCGAAGTGTTCTTTTGCACAGAGGTCTGTTGAATATCTAGGGCACGTGATTGACGAGCATGGAGTAAAAATGGATGAAAACAAGGTGAAGAGCATCAAGGAGTGGCCAGTCCCTAAGGACATCACCGCCTTGAGAGGGTTCTTGGGATTAACAGGTTACTACAGGCACTTTATCCAGGGTTATGGGTTGATTTGCAAGCCCCTTACTGAACTCTTGAAGAAGAATAGTTTTGGCTGGAATGAGGAAGCACAAAAGGCGTTTGAGAAACTCAAGTTGGCAATGTGCAGTGCTCCTGTACTCGTGGCTCCGAATTTCAAGCAGGATTTTGTGGTCGAAACTGATGCAAGTGCAAAGGGGTTGGGTGCTGTACTCATGCAGGGTGGTAGACCCATTTCATATTTGAGCAAAGCTTTTAGTCAAAAAAATATGGGGTTGTCAATTTATGAGAAGGAGTTGCTTGCAGTGATTCATGCAGTAACAAAGTGGAGGCATTATCTGCTCGGTCACCACTTTGTCATTAAAACGGATCACCAAGCCCTCAAATTTCTTTTGGAGCAGAGGTTGAACACTCTGCTCCAAGTTGTTGGGCTTTGATTACAGTATTCAGTATAAACAAGGTGCTAATAACAAGGCAGCCGATGGTTTGTCACGAATGAATTTTGAAGGGCTGAATGTGTGTGCTATCACTCAGGTGAAGCCAGATTGGATGGCACAAGTGGAGTTGAGTTATGAAGGGGATAAGGAGGTAGAAGAGATCATCGCGAAACTACTGATTACTCCACCAGCTCAAGCTGAATTTGAATATGAAAGAGGGATACTTAAAAAAAGAGGGAAGATGTACATTGGAGCTGCTCATGATCTGAGACAATCATTGATCAAGCAGATGCACTCTACGCCACTAGGGGGACACTCAGGTCAGTATGCTTGTTATCAAAGATTGAAATCTTTTTTCAATTGGTCTGGTATGAAGAACGATGTGATAGAATATGTTCGAAGCTGTGATGTATGCCAGAGAATGAAATCAGAGCATGTAGCCTATCCAGGGTTGCTGCAGCCCTTGGAGATACCCCAACAATCGTGGTCTAATATCTCTATGGATTTTGTTGAGAAATTGCCAGAATCTGAAGGGTACAATACCATTCTAGTGGTGGTGGATAGGATGACAAAGTTCAGCCACTTTATTGCTCTAAAACCTCCTATAACCGCTCTTAAAGTAGCCAAAGAATTCCTGAATGTGGTGTACAGGTTGCATGGACTTCCAGAGTCGATTGTTATGGACCGTGATAAACTGTTTACCAGCTACTTCTGGACAGCTTTGTTTAGCATGCTTGGGGTCTCTCTCAACATGAGTTCAGCTTATCATCCCCAATCCGATGGCCAGACGGAGCGGGTTAATCAGTGCCTTGAAACTTACCTTAGGTGTTTTGCAGGGGATAAACCTTCTTCTTGGGCAGCTTGGTTGCCATTGGCGGAGCATTGGTACAATACATCTCATCACACGAGTATAAACATGACGCCCTTTGAAGCTCTTTATGGTCGGAAACCAACCCCTTTGCCTTTGGGATCTTGGAGCAGCTGTGCCATTCCGGCGGCTGAGGATATGCTTCAGCAGAGAGCTGAAGTAACCAGAATTTTGACGGAGCATTTGGTTAAGGCTCAAGACCGAATGAAGAAGTTTGCAGATGTCCATAGAACAGAGCGTCATTTCGCAGTGGGTGACTGGGTTTATTTGAAGATCCAACCCTACAGGCAGCAAACCATTGCACTTAGAGTTTGTCTGAAGCTAAGTGCTAAATACTATGGCCCTTATAAAATACTGGAGAAGGTGGGTCAGGTGGCATACAAGTTGCAGCTTCCTCCTAATGCCAAAATACATCCTGTATTTCATGTTGCTTTGCTGAAGAGACATGTAGGTGCAGCACCAGTTAACGCTACTCCGCTACTGGAATATGATCAGAACGATGTGTGCCCTCTAACTCCTCAAGCGGTTTTGCAGCGCCGCCAGATCATCAGGCAGAGAAGAGCAGTGGTTCAGTGGTTGATCAAGTGGAAAGATTTGTCAGAAGAAGAAGCTTCATGGGAGGATCAAACTTTCATCAGCAGGCAATTTCCAGAGTTTAAGACTTGAGGACAAGTCTAGTTTTCAAGAGGTGGCGTATGTCATGAACCAATGGTACTGTAGGGGTAAAAAAGGAAATTCAGTGCTTTCTTGAGGAGTTGATTTCCCAGTTCGAATTAGTATTAAACGTGAGTTAGCAGGAGAGATAAGCAGACTATGAATATGAGTTATCTTATTTTAGCTTAATTAGATTTGTACCCCTTTTATCTTTTAGTTATTTAATATAATTACATTTTGGCCCAATTGTACTTGGGCCACCGTAACATAATCTGGTTGGACCAGATTTGCCCCACATGCTTCAAATCTGTCTGGGCCGAACCGAACTAGGCCGGGCCGAACTGGGCCAGGCCTGCTGTTCAGTATTTTAAAAAATATATAAATAAAATTCTGAAATTGAGTGGGAGTAATTTTGACTTTGGAAGTGCAAAATTAAAGTTTATGAACATGGAATGTTGATTGAGGTTGATAATTTTAGAAATTCATCAACTTACTTAAATGTTAAATGATTTTTTTATAAATTAAGCCATTGGATGTGCTTAATTATAAATTATTTTATTTTTTAATTAAGACATTGGATGTGCTTGATTATAAATGATTATATTTTTTTAATTAAGGCATTGGATGTGCTTAATTATAAAAGTTAGAATGTGCACACAATAATTTTTTATTAAGGCATTGGATGCGCTTAATTATCGAAATTATAAATTTGTGAAAAGTAACTAAGGTTAATAATTTTAGAAATTAGTTAACTTAATTATTTTGGGCATGTTTTATTATGTAATTTCATCCCACGTTATTTATATTTAAATTACCTAATAAGTTTCTTTAATAATTTGGAATTATTAAAATGTGACAGAGCAATAATTAGGTTTCATAATTTTGGAAATTGATGAACTTAATTATTCTATGTTGAGAATTATTTAGGTATTAATATCAAAATATGTTAATTTAATAATTTGGAATTATTAAGAAGTAACATTAATTTTAATAATTGATTCTAGAGTTCATGTGTTGAACAAGCAGAATAAATAAACTTTGAAATTCTCATAAAACAACCTCATCGTAAATCGGAATAAGGAAGGCGGTCGCCGGTCCTGCTTGCTGATCCGTTCTAAGCTGACAACGGTGTAGGCGTTCTGATCGTGCTCTGTGGATACTTATAGAGGAATCACACTTGAGGTTCTTGTCTCCGGAGTGGATTGCACCTGAAGGAAGAACACGGTTGAAGAAAGTCCTTTGCTCCGCACAGATTTATTCTGTTCTACAAGGTAATTCTAAACACTCATTCAGATTCATATTAATGACATGCATGCGATCTTTGGTTTGGTAATTGATATTCCGCTAAATTAGATTTAATCAATTCCATCAGAGGAGTCCTCGGATGTTGAGACAAAAGAAGATAGTGTTACATGGGATGTATAATCTATCAACCAAGAGTAGTATTGGAAACTATTAGCAATGAGATTGCTTACCTGAAAATCAAAGCATTTAAGACAAGCTAAAGCATGCTTAAATTCTTGTGATTTTAGGATCTTGGAATCATTTTATTCATGGGACAAAATTTATGAATAAAATGTTGAATAACTTTGATTGCTTGTGTGCTTTTCTTTATGTTATTCTGTTTAGACGGTTTTCATTGCATTTATTTATGTCATAATAATCATGTTTTACAAGTTAACAACAAACAACAACTCTTCTAATCTGTGTTCAATCCTTTGGAAGGATGAATCGAATGACAGAAACTTGGCAAAGGAACTTAAGTTTGTTCGATTGCAAGTAAAGAAGAAGTATGTCGTTATATTCAAATCATTGATGTCTAGAGTCTTATGATGAATAGTATTGAGTACAAAATTGCTAGGCAAGTTTTGAACTCGTATACTTACCATGTCAATATGGAGCTCTGAAATGTGATTTAGGTGCAGTCCATGATTGAGAGGTTTGAGCCATCTGAGACTATTCTTAAAAGTGATCTCATATTTTGAAAAATGATTGGATTATTTTGAAAAATTATGGAGATTAATGGTTTGCTCATGGTTGAGAGCCAGATATTGACATCATTTCTATTCATTTCATATATGGTTTTGAACCATTTTAGTGGAAATGAATACAATTTGATTGAACTGCATAAGATGCTTAAATATGTTTAGTCAAAACTGAGACTATGAACGAGGTTCTATTAGTGCAGTGAAAAAAATGGATTTGAATATGACATTGAAGATTGAGGAAGTGAAATAGGGCAAGGACAATCAGTGTGCCTATGCGCTTATATTCTAACACTTCTACTGTAATTGTGTATGTCATTTAGAAATGATATTCATATTACAGTTATGTACATTATAGACTATCTCTATTGTAACACAATACTTATTGGTATTGGATACCATATGGTTCTCATAGAAGAAAGAGACACCAGAGTATGAGTTAGATAATGAGATGTCAAACTACACCAGTGTAATGAAGCAATAGTTGCTGCATTGACTGTAGGAGTTTATCTATACCTTAAGATATTGCACTAGATCATATAATGGTTATTTTGATCTTAGTGGCACAACAACACAATCATCATTTCTATGTTGGACATAGAAATGTTTCAATTATGTTGCAAGTTTGCAAAATTGGACAAAGGTCTTTATTTGCTAGCTATGGATAAACAAGTTTATGATGTAAACATCAAAAGGGCTAAACAAATGATTCAAGTATGGTATACCTCTGTCAATTAGGCCACAATGACGTTAAGCATAGATGGTTACTCCAGTTGGAGGGAACTGTGAAATCATTTGACTTGGAGTCAATTGATACTTTCAAGTTATTGTGTTGGGAATTGACAATAACCCTTCATAGTGATGGGTGATGGAGTAAATGAACGTTTTATTTACAAAAAATGGTTTGTAGATGGGTTCAACTCAAAGAGGTAAATATATCACTTCATTAGTTTCATCATGATTTGAGTAACAATGGATGTTTACTTCATGAGAGGAAATTTTGAATCCTTAATAAAATTTTAGGAGTTCAAAAATGAATTTTAGAATCAATTTGGCAAGAAAATTCAAACGCTCAATTGGATTGAGGTGGTGAATATTTGAGCCAGAAATTTGTTGACTATCTTATTGGAAATGCGTTTCCATGATGGTTCAAGCCAATCTTTCATGGATATATTTCTTAATAATAGTGTTCACACTAAATTTGGCCTTGTCAGAAGTTTAAGAAAAGACCATATGGCATATGGATAGGATTGGTTCCTTAAATGTCTTTTCTTATGAGATTTGAGGTTGTGAAGCATGTGGGATGTTTCCAGTAAGCTTTGTATCAAATCTGATATTTGTCTCTTTATGGAAATATTGAGATAGGGGTTTTTCTTCTATATTCTGAGAACTATATATTGTTGCTCGGAACGGAAATTTTTCCAACAAACACACCGGTCATTCTTATAAACCGCCAGTATTGAAAGAGTCGAGAGGGAACTTTGGGACGGGGGAGAATTGGAGACGAATCTCTCCACGAGAGTTCCAGGAATATAAGGAGAAGGGTCTATGTTACCGTTGTGGGGAAAAGTTTGGCGTTGGCCATGTATGCAAGCAGAAACACTTAAATGTGATACTATTGGAGGAAGAGGATATGGGATTTGAGGATGCACTGGAAGATTTGGAGGCAGAAACTGAACAGGAGCTCGTTATAGATGGAGAATTGAATGCAATCTCGAACGGGGTAGCAAGGCAACTCATCACCTTGGAGGGAAAAATACAAGAGTTGACGGTGCAGGTTTTGTTGGACATAGGGAGCTCAGACAATTACTTACACGAGAGGCTGGTAACAGCCCTGGGATTAGAGCAATGTGAAACAACACCTTCCAAAGTGATGTTGGCGGATGGCACTGTTATCATCAGTAAAGTAAAGTGCCCAAGAGTTCATTGGGAGCTACAAGGGTATAATTTTGATTTCGACTTGAGAAGCATGAACATAGGGCAGTGGGATATGTTACTTGGGGTGAACTGGTTGCGTAGACTCAGTCCCATCACATTTGACTTCGAACAAATGATGATTAAAGCTCGTTACAAAGGGTCAAAAATCAGGTTGTGGGGTGTTGTGAACAACCCGATTCTGAGGCTGGTTCTTGGCAAGGAAGAAAAGCCTTTTGTTGTGGATTTACGAAGGAGGGAAGCTAGAGTGAATGCTGTCTCACACGAATCAGAGGAGAACCACAGTGTGGAAGAAATTCAGCCGGTACTGGAACTTTACAAGGATGTGTTTGCTGTCCCTAAAGGATTGCCACCACAGCGGTCACTTGATCATGAGATACCTTTGAAGGAAGGTTCCAAGCCTTTCAAAATGAGGCCTTACAGGTACCCGTATTCTCAGAAGGCAGAAATGGAGAAGCAGGTTCAAGAAATGCTGGAAATGGGGGCCATTCAACATAGTAACAGCCCTTTTGCATCACCCGTGCTTTTAGTCCGAAAGAAAGACAATTCTTGGAGGTTTTGTGTGGACTATCGACGTTTGAATGAGTTGACTGTCAAAGATAGGTACCCGATACCTAATATCGATGAGTTGCTGGATGAGTTGTATGGGGCTAAGTACTTTTCCAAGATTGATTTACGGGCAGGTTATCATCAAATTCGGGTGAAGTTGGTTGATGTTCCGAAGACAGCTCTTCAGACGCATGAAGGCCACTTTGAATTCTTGGTCATGCCATTTGGTTTGACGAATGCTCCAGCCACCTTTCAATCCCTTATGAACAGAATTTTCCAGCCCTACTTAAGGGTGTTTGTGTTGGTCTTTTTCGATGATATATTGGTGTATAGCTCAGACCTAGAGCAACACAAGGAGCATTTGACAGCAGTGTTACAAGTTCTTAAAGAAAATCAGCTCTATGCAAAGTACTCGAAGTGTTCTTTTGCACAGAGGTCTGTTGAATATCTAGGGCACGTGATTGACGAGCATGGAGTAAAAATGGATGAAAACAAGGTGAAGAGCATCAAGGAGTGGCCAGTCCCTAAGGACATCACCGCCTTGAGAGGGTTCTTGGGATTAACAGGTTACTACAGGCACTTTATCCAGGGTTATGGGTTGATTTGCAAGCCCCTTACTGAACTCTTGAAGAAGAATAGTTTTGGCTGGAATGAGGAAGCACAAAAGGCGTTTGAGAAACTCAAGTTGGCAATGTGCAGTGCTCCTGTACTCGTGGCTCCGAATTTCAAGCAGGATTTTGTGGTCGAAACTGATGCAAGTGCAAAGGGGTTGGGTGCTGTACTCATGCAGGGTGGTAGACCCATTTCATATTTGAGCAAAGCTTTTAGTCAAAAAAATATGGGGTTGTCAATTTATGAGAAGGAGTTGCTTGCAGTGATTCATGCAGTAACAAAGTGGAGGCATTATCTGCTCGGTCACCACTTTGTCATTAAAACGGATCACCAAGCCCTCAAATTTCTTTTGGAGCAGAGGTTGAACACTCTGCTCCAAGTTGTTGGGCTTTGATTACAGTATTCAGTATAAACAAGGTGCTAATAACAAGGCAGCCGATGGTTTGTCACGAATGAATTTTGAAGGGCTGAATGTGTGTGCTATCACTCAGGTGAAGCCAGATTGGATGGCACAAGTGGAGTTGAGTTATGAAGGGGATAAGGAGGTAGAAGAGATCATCGCGAAACTACTGATTACTCCACCAGCTCAAGCTGAATTTGAATATGAAAGAGGGATACTTAAAAAAAGAGGGAAGATGTACATTGGAGCTGCTCATGATCTGAGACAATCATTGATCAAGCAGATGCACTCTACGCCACTAGGGGGACACTCAGGTCAGTATGCTTGTTATCAAAGATTGAAATCTTTTTTCAATTGGTCTGGTATGAAGAACGATGTGATAGAATATGTTCGAAGCTGTGATGTATGCCAGAGAATGAAATCAGAGCATGTAGCCTATCCAGGGTTGCTGCAGCCCTTGGAGATACCCCAACAATCGTGGTCTAATATCTCTATGGATTTTGTTGAGAAATTGCCAGAATCTGAAGGGTACAATACCATTCTAGTGGTGGTGGATAGGATGACAAAGTTCAGCCACTTTATTGCTCTAAAACCTCCTATAACCGCTCTTAAAGTAGCCAAAGAATTCCTGAATGTGGTGTACAGGTTGCATGGACTTCCAGAGTCGATTGTTATGGACCGTGATAAACTGTTTACCAGCTACTTCTGGACAGCTTTGTTTAGCATGCTTGGGGTCTCTCTCAACATGAGTTCAGCTTATCATCCCCAATCCGATGGCCAGACGGAGCGGGTTAATCAGTGCCTTGAAACTTACCTTAGGTGTTTTGCAGGGGATAAACCTTCTTCTTGGGCAGCTTGGTTGCCATTGGCGGAGCATTGGTACAATACAGCTCATCACACGAGTATAAACATGACGCCCTTTGAAGCTCTTTATGGTCGGAAACCAACCCCTTTGCCTTTGGGATCTTGGAGCAGCTGTGCCATTCCGGCGGCTGAGGATATGCTTCAGCAGAGAGCTGAAGTAACCAGAATTTTGACGGAGCATTTGGTTAAGGCTCAAGACCGAATGAAGAAGTTTGCAGATGTCCATAGAACAGAGCGTCATTTCGCAGTGGGTGACTGGGTTTATTTGAAGATCCAACCCTACAGGCAGCAAACCATTGCACTTAGAGTTTGTCTGAAGCTAAGTGCTAAATACTATGGCCCTTATAAAATACTGGAGAAGGTGGGTCAGGTGGCATACAAGTTGCAGCTTCCTCCTAATGCCAAAATACATCCTGTATTTCATGTTGCTTTGCTGAAGAGACATGTAGGTGCAGCACCAGTTAACGCTACTCCGCTACTGGAATATGATCAGAACGATGTGTGCCCTCTAACTCCTCAAGCGGTTTTGCAGCGCCGCCGGATCATCAGGCAGAGAAGAGCAGTGGTTCAGTGGTTGATCAAGTGGAAAGATTTGTCAGAAGAAGAAGCTTCATGGGAGGATCAAACTTTCATCAGCAGGCAATTTCCAGAGTTTAAGACTTGAGGACAAGTCTAGTTTTCAAGAGGTGGCGTATGTCATGAACCAATGGTACTGTAGGGGTAAAAAAGGAAATTCAGTGCTTTCTTGAGGAGTTGATTTCCCAGTTCGAATTAGTATTAAACGTGAGTTAGCAGGAGAGATAAGCAGACTATGAATATGAGTTATCTTATTTTAGCTTAATTAGATTTGTACCCCTTTTATCTTTTAGCTATTTAATATAATTACATTTTGGCCCAATTGTACTTGGGCCACCGTAACATAATCTGGTTGGACCAGATTTGCCCCACATGCTTCAAATCTGTCTGGGCCGGGCCGAACTGGGCCGGGCCTGCTGTTCAGTATTTTAAAAAATATATAAATATAATTCTGAAATTGAGTGGGAGTAATTTTGACTTTGGAAGTGCAAAATTAAAGTTTATGAACATGGAATGTTGATTGAGGTTGATAATTTTAGAAATTCATCAACTTAATTAAATGTTAAATGATTTTTTTATAAATTAAGCCATTGGATGTGCTTAATTATAAATTATTTTATTTTTTAATTAAGACATTGGATGTGCTTGATTGTAAATGATTATATTTTTTTAATTAAGGCATTGGATGTGCTTAATTATAAAAGTTAGAATGTGCACACAATAATTTTTTATTAAGGCATTGGATGCGCTTAATTATCGAAATTATAAATTTGTGAAAAGTAATTAAGGTTAATAATTTTAGAAATTAGTTAACTTAATTATTTTGGGCATGTTTTATTATGTAATTTCATCCCACGTTATTTATATTTCAATTACCTAATAAGTTTCTTTAATAATTTGGAATTATTAAAATGTGACAGAGCAATAATTAGGTTTCATAATTTTGGAAATTGATGAACTTAATTATTCTATGTTGAGAATTATTTAGGTATTAATATCAAATTATGTTAATTTAATAATTTGGAATTATTAAGAAGTAACATTAATTTTAATAATTGATTCTAGAGTTCATGTGTTGAACAAGCAGAATAAATAAACTCTGAAATTCTCATAAAACAACCTCATCGTAAATCGGAAGAAGGAAGGCGGTCGCCGGTCCTGCTTGCTGATCCGTTCTAAGCTGACAACGGTGTAGGCGTTCTGATCGTGCTCTGTGGATACTTATAGAGGAATCACACTTGAGGTTCTTGTCTCCGGAGTGGATTGCACCTGAAGGAAGAACACGGTTGAAGAAAGTCCTTTGCTCCGCACAGATTTATTCTGTTCTACAAGGTAATTCTAAACACTCATTCAGATTCATATTAATGACATGCATGCGATCTTTGGTTTGGTAATTGATATTCCGCTAAATTAGATTTAATCAATTCCATCAGAGGAGTCCTCGGATGTTGAGACAAAAGAAGATAGTGTTACATGGGATGTATAATCTATCAACCAAGAGTAGTATTGGAAACTATTAGCAATGAGATTGCTTACCTGAAAATCAAAGCATTTAAGACAAGCTAAAGCATGCTTAAATTCTTGTGATTTTAGGATCTTGGAATCATTTTATTCATGGGACAAAATTTATGAATAAAATGTTGAATAACTTTGATTGCTTGTGTGCTTTTCTTTATGTTATTCTGTTTAGACGGTTTTCATTGCATTTATTTATGTCATAATAATCATGTTTTACAAGTTAACAACAAACAACAACTCTTCTAATCTGTGTTCAATCCTTTGGAAGGATGAATCGAATGACAGAAACTTGGCAAAGGAACTTAAGTTTGTTCGATTGCAAGTAAAGAAGAAGTATGTCGTTATATTCAAATCATTGATGTCTAGAGTCTTATGATGAATAGTATTGAGTACAAAATTGCTAGGCAAGTTTTGAACTCGTATACTTACCATGTCAATATGGAGCTCTGAAATGTGATTTAGGTGCAGTCCATGATTGAGAGGTTTGAGCCATCTGAGACTATTCTTAAAAGTGATCTCATATTTTGAAAAATGATTGGATTATTTTGAAAAATTATGGAGATTAATGGTTTGCTCATGGTTGAGAGCCAGATATTGACATCATTTCTATTCATTTCATATATGGTTTTGAACCATTTTAGTGGAAATGAATACAATTTGATTGAACTGCATAAGATGCTTAAATATGTTTAGTCAAAACTGAGACTATGAACGAGGTTCTATTAGTGCAGTGAAAAAAATGGATTTGAATATGACATTGAAGATTGAGGAAGTGAAATAGGGCAAGGACAATCAGTGTGCCTATGCGCTTATATTCTAACACTTCTACTGTAATTGTGTATGTCATTTAGAAATGATATTCATATTACAGTTATGTACATTATAGACTATCTCTATTGTAACACAATACTTATTGGTATTGGATACCATATGGTTCTCATAGAAGAAAGAGACACCAGAGTATGAGTTAGATAATGAGATGTCAAACTACACCAGTGTAATGAAGCAATAGTTGCTGCATTGACTGTAGGAGTTTATCTATACCTTAAGATATTGCACTAGATCATATAATGGTTATTTTGATCTTAGTGGCACAACAACACAATCATCATTTCTATGTTGGACATAGAAATGTTTCAATTATGTTGCAAGTTTGCAAAATTGGACAAAGGTCTTTATTTGCTAGCTATGGATAAACAAGTTTATGATGTAAACATCAAAAGGGCTAAACAAATGATTCAAGTATGGTATACCTCTGTCAATTAGGCCACAATGACGTTAAGCATAGATGGTTACTCCAGTTGGAGGGAACTGTGAAATCATTTGACTTGGAGTCAATTGATACTTTCAAGTTATTGTGTTGGGAATTGACAATAACCCTTCATAGTGATGAGTGATGGAGTAAATGAACGTTTTATTTACAAAAAATGGTTTGTAGATGGGTTCAACTCAAAGAGGTAAATATATCACTTCATTAGTTTCATCATGATTTGAGTAACAATGGATGTTTACTTCATGAGAGGAAATTTTGAATCCTTAATAAAATTTTAGGAGTTCAAAAATGAATTTTAGAATCAATTTGGCAAGAAAATTCAAACGCTCAATTGGATTGAGGTGGTGAATATTTGAGCCAGAAATTTGTTGACTATCTTATTGGAAATGAGTTTCCATGATGGTTCAAGCCAATCTTTCATGGATATATTTCTTAATAATAGTGTTCACACTAAATTTGGCCTTGTCAGAAGTTTAAGAAAAGACCATATGGCATATGGATAGGATTGGTTCCTTAAATGTCTTTTCTTATGAGATTTGAGGTTGTGAAGCATGTGGGATGTTTCCAGTAAGCTTTGTATCAAATCTGATATTTGTCTCTTTATGGAAATATTGAGATAGGGGTTTTTCTTCTATATTCTGAGAACTATATATTGTTGCTCGAGAATGTGTTTTTTTTTGGAGAAGTGTCGTCTTTCCAAAATGACAAGTGGGAGAAATTTAGACCTCGATACTTTCGAGGTGAGCAACAATCAAAACCAAAAACATTGATCCCTTCTTTAGATGTGGTGAAAGATGAATATGGAAAACTCTTGGAGATTATTGAAGTTGCTCAAGCCCTATGTAAGCCAGTAAGGCATAGATTTCTTGCAAAGGCACATTTATGTCCTTGCAGCTGAAAGCTATGAAATCATACTTTTAGAAAGTGATGAACCTATACATGACTTACAGTTATAGCTTTGACAAGCCCTGACTCCGCAAAGTTGTTTAAGACCATGAAATTCGGAACAGATTCTATGTATGAAAATCAAGTTTGGAATTTGATTGAGTTACAAAGAAAGGCTAGGTTAGTAGTTAAAGAGTGTAAACAAATCCATGTGATGGATTGTGTTGAGACCTTTACTCTAATTGGAATCCTTGAGTCTATTCTAAATCCTGGAAAAAGGAGCTCATTGTGATTATGAAATTTAGTATATAAATTTCAAAATATACCTTCCTTAATTGGATTATGGAAGAAGATGTGCATGTCACATAGTTTGAGAGCTTTTATACTGCTGGGAATGAATACAAGTTTCGGTATCTATTTATGGATATTGAGGCAAGTATTAAGGAGTTAGAAAATATATTTCGATGAATCAATTTAGAGATTGACGCTCAAAGAAATGTGATCTTGTGCATACAAGGAGGTTAGTGGGAGCAATATTGAATTCCTAGTTCCTTATGTCGATGACATTTTATATATTGGAAATGACAATCTAACTAGAGTTCATGGAAACTTGGTTTGGAAAGTATTTTGCAATAAAGGACTTAGGAGGAAATGTACTGTTTATCTTGGGCATCGGTATCTAAGGTAGATTGAAATTGATGATTGACATATGTAAACACTTACTGAGTAGTGTGTTTGATATATTCAATATGAAAGATTGTAAAAGATTTTCAACCCAAGATTCATGGCATGACTCTTAGCAAGATTCAGTGTCTATGTAGACATGATGAGCGAAAGAGAATGAATATAACTGCAATCGCATCGGCAATAGAGTCTATCATGTATGATATGATACGTACCTGCAATGATATTTCATATACTTAGAGTATAACGGATATCAAATGCAATAGACTGGAAAATGGTGCAATGGTGTGCGTCCAACAAAATTTCATAGTGCCTGAAAAGGACTATGGATAGATTCCTATGTCTATGCTGAAAATGAGTTGGTTGTGAAAAGTGTTGTTGATTATACATTTACACTGAGTACACTGATGCTTTAGAAGAAGCAAGATAAAGTGTTTGAATTTGGAATTCATCACTAGTTTGTGTATGGTGGTTCTTGACTTAGTCAACTCGATGACTAAAATGGTAGAGTCATTGCTTAGACAAGATAAGTCAATAGGACATCAAAGTCAAACTTTGTACTTGGTAAATTTCACATTCTTCAAATGTGTATTGAGAATGGTGAAATTGTTTTATGAATTGCGAGAATGGATTGTCAATCCATAACCTAAACCTCTTCCACAAATATTGTTTATGGCTCATATATTTGTGATAGGAATCAAGCACTTTGGACAGTGGCTGTGATTTCTATGATGTTCTAGTTATTACAATTCTGTAATTTAGACATTGAAGAATGGACCGTTTGAAATATTATGAGATTATTATTTCTTATTCATTTAACTTGATTTAGTGTTAAATGAAAGTCCTAAACAATTTACAATTCCAAATAGGTTATCAAGATAAGGTCTTGGATAATGAAACCCTATTAAGTGAACTGGAATGTAAAATTGTTCGAGTCCCTAGTCCAGGTCATTGAGAGTGGACACTAATGACTAAAGAAGACTAGTTTGCAAGGTGATTTATAGCGCTGTTTCTTGGGCTCAAGGACATGAGATGTCTGAATCAATTGCATGGATACACGTTGGGAACTTGTATTGGACAGACCCACCATGAGAATACTTTAAGATATATGGAATGTTATAAGTATTTCTCATTGACTATGGAAACATATTCTTCAGACCTGAGTAATTCATTGTTTACTTACTTGTGGATTGGACATTTTAATTTCTGTCAAACGCCTTGCCGTAAAAGGGGGTTATAAAGACAGCTATTGGATTGCCATGAATCAAGTAGAGAAAACTTGAATGTACAAGATTGGAATTGTCCTCTCATTAACATGAGATTGTTGTCTTGTAGGCCTATCGGAGAGTTGAGACTGTAAAACGCATGGCCATGCTCAGATGGATTAGAGATTAATCATCTGTCTTTAACAGTTCACTCAGGAATTCGAGAAATGCATTTGAACTTGATAAGGATAACATGTTATCTTACCTTATGTTCGAATGAAGATATTAAGTGACAAAGGAATATGAGTGCACACTTGTCTAAAAGGACAAGTGGGAGATTGTTGGAATTATGTCCTTTAATCCATGTGCACTTTCCTAATATAGTTGGAGGTTACGTTAATTACGGAGATAATTAATTCAGTCATTTAAGTGATTAGAATGTTTAGCTGGAAACCGCTTCTATCAGCTAGTAGCAGCTTATTATGACTGAACCTGTAGGGTCACACACAAGGCATGAAATTGAGAAAAACTAATTATCAATTCGACTTAGAGTCTAATTGTAATTATATGAGATAAGTCATGGAATGCAATCGGATTAGGATTATCTTATCCAGTACGATAGAGATTATCTAACTGGATTGGGATTATCTAATCCAACAGGATTGGGATTACATGGACTAATTCAGATTGGAAACTAATTCAGTTTAACCAGTATAAATAGATGGTACTGGGTTAAACAGAATTAATAATTGATTCTAGAGTTCATGTGTTGAACAAGCAGAATAAATAAACTCTGAAATTCTCATAAAACAACCTCATCGTAAATCGGAAGAAGGAAGGCGGTCGCCGGTCCTGCTTGCTGATCCGTTCTAAGCTGACAACGGTGTAGGCGTTCTGATCGTGCTGTGTGGATACTTAAAGAGGAATCACACTTGAGGTTCTTGTCTCCGGAGTGGATTGCACCTGAAGGAAGAACACGGTTGAAGAAAGTCCTTTGCCCCGCACAGATTTATTCTGTTCTACAAGGTAATTCTAAACACTCATTCAGATTCATATTAATGACATGCATGCGATCTTTGGTTGGTAATTGATATTCCGCTAAATTAGATTTAATCAATTCCATCAGGTCAGACTCTTGAGAGACATTATTGAATATGCCGATATCAATCCATTGTCTGATAGTACCCAAAGTTTTCCTCTTTAACTTGACCCATTCAAGATCAGACAGTTTTCCGGTTTAGTAGGCTTGGATGTATTACTGTTGTCTGCAGCAACAGTCACTGCAATCGGATCATACAAGTCCTTGCAGTACAACAAATCTTCCATCATAGGTCTCCAAATAAAATAATTAGTTGATGTCAACTTAATCATAGAACAACTTCCACCAGAATCCATGATTATGCCAAAGTGAACCAAAGCTCTGATACCAATTGTTGGGGCGCAGCGGAAGAGATAAAACTCAAAACACCACAACAAGGACACGGCAAAACAACCAACCAATATTCTAAACACAGTTACAAAAGATACCAGCGATGAAGATATATAAAACCAGTCAACGGAAAAATAAAGGCAAAGAACACAGCGATTTATACGTGGAAAACCTCTTCGGTGTGAAGAGTAAAAACCACGGGATTGGAGGCGTCCACCTATTCTCCCTTATTATAATAAAATGAGGGAAACAAACCCCAATCAGTCTACAAAGGGTTACAACCCACCACAAGCATCATCAATAAGAACAAGAGGATAAAAGGTGCAAGATATCACCAAATAATAAGGGTGTACTTCGAGCTGCTATAACTCCCAAACCAGAGCACACACTGACGATCCAACCATTCAGAACGAAGGCTCAAGAGTCACGAACGTGCTGACAAAATTTCAGCAAAATAGGACTACGTTTGCTCCTTGATCAGATCTCCAAAATAGAACTGCTCACCAAAAACGGGATTTTTCCAACTCCTCTAAAACCCTTATTTTTCCTCTCTCTGTATTCTTGTATTTCGTCTCACGTATCCACAAGAAAACCCTAAACCTCTTTATATACTTTTCTTTATTATTTTCCAAGTATATAAAAGAGATAATTCTTTTTCCATAAAGTATACGGATTTGGGCTGGACTGACATTCTCTCAACAATGCTGTTCTTTTTTCTTATAAGTTGAAAACTAATTCACTTTTGTTCGGTTCTTGTGTGATCAAGTGACGTCAGCCACTACAGGATACTTCAAACATGTACTTGAACAATTTCACAAACATGTATTATCTACATTACATACACACTATTTTTAATTCCATGCCATCATTAGTCTTTGACAGATATATTTTTTTAATGTTTTTTTCACCAAAACCAACTCTACAAATCACAGTTTCGCCCAAAAAGGTAAAATCCTAGCAGCTGGCACAAGTAAAAGATTAAATAGACAGGAATAGAGACTCACACTTATTTGTGGGAGGAATCCTCGGAAGATCCATCAACATCGTTGATCTCTTCTCAAATATTAGAATCATAAACTCCAAAAATACAAAAATCTGTCAAGTTACAAACTTTCTACCTCTGGGATGATGCTGCAGACCTGTCTTGGATTTTTAGGAGCCATATAAACTGCAGACTATCTTACCATCACGCTTTCAACACTCGTCAATGCAGCTAATCACCCAAAAACACACACATACACACAAATTAAAAAAATCAAAACAGAGGCAAAAGACAGGGAACAGAAAAATTAGTTCCCAGGAAAAAGAATCCCTGAAAATATTAAAATCAAAATTGAAAAACTTAGCTGTATAGATGTTAGCCATCAAGGCTTCCTCATTTGATGGGCAATGAAAGAGCTTACCCCGTTCGTATAAAATCTACAAAACACATTGATGAGGTATTGACTCGAATGGAATCTCATCGCATGCTGAGTAAAAATTATGTGAAAAGCTCAGGCAAGCAATAATTTTGACAAATCACTTCAAAATCAAGCTAAAGTCACTACAAAAGATCATCTTTAATGATAAACTGAAAAGTACTGACCTTTATTGATGCATAACATAACATGTTATAAGCTCCAAAACCACAAAGGTTTATATACTTGGCAATAAAAAACACATATTCATCATTATTACATTAGTAAAGCTAAAATCGACCAATATATCTTCCAAGAAACAATCTTTATCCTCTAATTAACATATTCATCAAAAATTTGCTAAAGACTTGCAAGCCTAAAATGTAATCAGCTACCTTAACGTTGGCATGATTCTTCTCGTCGGAATGGTTGTGGATATTTCTGCATCACCATGGAGTATATCTTCTATACTTCTGGCGCTGCAATGCTTGGGTTAATAATACACCTCATGTGTTTGAGACGGAAGTTTCAGTTCTGGTGAACATCAACCCTGTTCCAATTTATCAATTGGGGAGGAGATAGAATCGAATTTGTCGAACAGATTTATTTCAATCTTATTGAGAGAGAGGCGTGCTCGAAGAAGAAGAGGCGAGAATATTCGTAGAAGTTTTAGGAATTAGTAGAATGAATCTAGACAGTTTGGAGAGCGCGCTGAATTAAATATGTTCATTATGGCGCCCTTCCTACGCAGGTACCTCGGAGCTAAAACAAAGGACACCTTCTCCAAATAAGGAGAAGCTACTTCAATAAGGCCTACGGGCCAAGCTTCTTTTCTTTTCATCTTTTATTTTTTCATACCCGAGCTCCCAAACTCGGGGTTGTCTTTTATAGTTTCACCAAAATATCAAGTTCGAAGAATACAATTTCTTTTCAATATATATCTTTTATTTTATTTTGAAAGCAGTCAACATTCTCTAATATAAAGAGACACTATGTCTTACAAAGCATAAGTAGAGACTGCTGCCTGAGATTTATACGCTTATAAGCGTGTGATTGATACTTATCTAATATGAGTTGTTTGCACTACGTGTCCGAACTACAATCACCTTAGGCCAAAATAAAATAATATACTTACAAAAAGTATATGGTTAACACCAACACAATATGAGTCACACAAACTCACAAAGTTTGGAACTCGACTCTTTTTCGTGATACACCTATTGAAGGTATACATCACTATTTATTCCGGCTATTCATAAGCCTGTGAGTCAATCTTCTCAAGGATTGCAATATAAAGACCTTTATAAAGGCAAAATTAAAAAAGTGTTATTACACTAAAACCTTCTTACACCTCGTGAAAGTCTTTAAATACAGGGGCACGACCCCGACCACGAGAAGAAGTAGAGGCACGACCTCGACCACTTTGGAGTCCATGACCCTAATTACTTTCCTCTGCCGTCCTCATCAATTGAGAGGGTGTAGGAGACCCCCTTCTACTTACTACAGGTCGAGCATGAGATCCTTGAGCTCCAGGAGTAGGTGGCACTTCTCTTCCTCTCCCATAGGAAGTCCCTTCTGGAGGATTTATCATCCCTCAAGATGTACCCCCTCGAGCATGAGACCTTATTAAAGGCCATGAATTCAGGATTGAAGAAGGCCCACCTATCTCCCTCCTTGAAGATACTGAAGGCGTGACAAACACACCTTGAGTTTCTAGTTCCTTTATTTGGAACCTACAAGCATTCAGCTCGGCCTGACACATTCTCGAGTCATCTATGATGGAGGAAATCTTATGATTCACGGTGATATTTTCATCTCGAAGAGTAGAGATACGAAGGTCCTTCTCGTGACTCTCACCCTTGATCTTCATTAAGTCACTCTTGGCTTTCCTTCATTCTCGATCGTAGTCCTTATTGGCGGCCAAGACTTTGTTGTGTTCATCTTCTAGACCCTTATACCTCGTCTGAAGATCACTCAACTACTGGTTCAGCTCAGCTCTCCGCTCCAGAGCTATCTTGAACCCGCCGCGAAGACTCTCATATTCTTCTCGCACGATGCTAAAACAGCCCTTGGAATCAGCCAAATCTTCCTTCAGTTTCCTGCTCTTTTGAAGGACAGCTTCATACTGGACCTGCAATTCAGCACAAGGAGCTACGCAACACTGGACATAAAGGAAGACATGGAATTATGAAATTCATGAAAGAAATATATTATTCAAAGTACATGGATATCAAAAGACTGAGTAAAAGTAAAAATTCCTAAATAAGGAGAGAAGGTTCTAAGGAATTACAATCTTGGATCCTCCATCTTGAGTACCAGGGTTCTCAGTTGAAGCTTCTGCAACCGGCTTCTCCACCAAATATGCCAACTCAGGGTATAGGCTGCATAGCTTCACCTGAAATTCCTCAAGAGTTAATGCCTTCTTCAAGGATGCCAATCTGGCTAAAATCTGCTCGGAACTTCTTCAGCTCCTCCGGTACTTCCTGCCAGGTATAAGCAGGAGCTAACCATCCCTGAATCTCCTCGCTGAGAACTCCCTGAAGAAGAACCCACATCTCCGAAAGCTCGGACTTATGGTAGAACTCGCCATACTTTTGGTGATGGGCCTCCATCTTTGGACAGTTAAGGAAGAAATCTATTATCAGACGAACTAGCCGCCTTTGACAAGTAGGATCAGCATATCGGTCTCTCTCCGTTTCCACCAAAGTCATCCTCCTCTTCAGCTCTTGGAAGGAACCGTCAGCCAACCTCTTTTCCTTCTTCAAAGCCTGGTTCTCCTTCTCCAAGGCCTCTCTCTTGGTCCTCTCTTGCGCCACTTCATCCTAGAGGTGTTTTACTACATCAGAAGCCTCCTTGGATCTCTTGGACATCTCTTCCTTCAAAAGCTCCAACTCAGATGCCTGTTCTTGAGAGCGGCTATACAGTGTCCGAGTGGATTCGTGCATATGTTTCACATGATTTAGAGATCGTGAAAGAAGATAAAGACGGTTAGATAATTACACCTCCAGTTCTGTTAAGAGCTAAGTTGATCATACCTGGCTAATCTCAGGACATCCTGGAACCATCTCAATCTGGACCTCGGGAGGAGGAGATGACACATACCTCTCAAACTCTTCTAGTGGTCCGAGTTCAAGCCTTGACTTTTTTGAAGACCTATCAGCAGAGCCCCTTGAGGTCTCAAAATCTCTCTTTTTATCACCATCGCTCGGTTGTCCTCTCGACTGTAACAATTGAGCCAACAAGTTCGCTGCTCTTTTGTCCTTGGGAGCCAACAAGTTTTGCAATATCTGAGATTTTGAATCATTATACATTCATGTTTCTTGTGTTTCAGGCTGATCATGGCGGATTCATGGAAGTGACCGTGATTAAGGAGTTCATGATGGAGACACTAAGAAATATATGAATGAATGATGCTATAATTCATCAGATTGATGGCTTGGGTTTCCAGACATGATTTCATACAAGCTTAGATATTATGTGTACATTATGTTTTTCTTGGTTATATGCATATTTGCATGCCTATGTTTCGCCAAGCTAATATCAATACTCAACAGGCTTGGGTTAAAAACTCTAATTTAGAGATTTTGTGGGAATTAATTGGCTTCGTAGGTTTGGATAGTTAAATGGATGAAGAGCCACAAATAAAATAACTTTTTCACATTATCATGTACAATGTTCAGTGACGGAACTGGGGAGGGCGAGAGAGAGGTCAGACGTCCTCCCAAAATCTGAGGACCAAGTATTTTATATTGTTCATAATTCTTTTAAGTCGTCCTCTATAAGATTTTTATAGCTATACCTCGCTAAAAATAGGCTCAACCCATCCCTGGATAAACTTTAAATAAAGAACTATCTCGATGCCACCGCGACGACGTACGCCATCAAAAATATCGCTCTCAATCAAAAATATCTGTTAGATAGTATTATGGGCCTAGAGCCCAATGTGTATTATCCTAGGGTTTAGCTAGGGTTTCTCGCTTTCCCTTTGTACCCATGTACTGTCTATATTATTGTGAATATCAGACACACCTCAGTATTGAGGTTTATCCCTCTAACATGGTATCAGTCGCCTTTACGATTCTCCGACCTGATTGTTGAGGTTGTATTGTTTGACCTTGATCGTCTGTTCCCAACATCTCTCTGACATCTTCGTTAGTTGGTTTGTCGCCAATCATCATCGATAATTGGCCTGCCGCCGGAAAGAAGCCCGCTGAGAAGAAGCCGGCGGACAAGGAGGAAACCACCTCCGCCGTCGCTGAGAAGGCCCCTGCCGCCGTTCCTCAACGTCTTCATCTGCTGATCATTGACGCCGGACATCTCTACCGTTTCCGATCCGTCAGCTCCTGCACGAGAAGTCAACGAAGCGGCCAGATCCACGCGCCTCTGCAGCGCGTGTTGTCACGCGCCCGAACAAGAAAATTCGCACCACTCGCGCGTGTTCGCACGTGCCAGGTTAGCGCGTCTGCGCGGCCTGCTATCCTTTCCCGCTTGTTTGCGTGCCTTGGCCCACCTTCTGGTTTTGTTATTGCCCATTGCGTCTTCTTGGTATTTCTCGGAACTTTTGATTTTATTTTCTTTTCATCAAGTTGAAGCATTTTCGTACGGATTTGAGTAATTCTTTTTGAAGAATTTATGAGATTTGAGCTGGAATATTTTATTTAAACCCAAGGGATTGGAGTTTGGAGAGTTTATATGAGCATCACCGGATTTGAGTATTATTTGCATTTGGTATTTTTGTTTTTGGGATATATTGATTTGTGGTGTATGCACGTTGTGTTGAGGTTATTTCAGATTTTATGATGGTGAATTTGGCTTTATTATCACGGGCAGATCGCTCCAATAGCTGGATTGCAGATAAGGTGAATCATTTGAATAATTCTGATTGTAGTCGTTCTTCGAACCAATGGATTGTAAATTCTGGTGCTACAGCTCATATGACTGATAGTTCTCGTCGTCTTGGGAATGTAATTCCTTACTTTGGTCCACCTGTTTATGTTGGTAATGGTCAGCCTATACCGGCATCTCACATTGGAGAGTGTAATACCTCTGGTTTATCCATTCGCGATGTACTTGTGGTTCCTCAGATTACTAAGAGCTTGTTGTCTGTTAGCAAACTCACTCTTGACTTGCCAGTGAGTATCACATTTGTTGACGATGTCTTTTCTATCCAGCATAAACAGACAGGACAGATAGTTGGTAAAGGCCGTCATATTGCGGGTCTTTATTATTTGGATACTGGTGATTCTTGTTTTTTGAGCGAGTTGAGCTCTGGAAAGCTCTGGGCCCCGTTTGAGCTATGGCATTCTCGTCTTGGGCACGTGTCCTATGACACCGTTCAGTTGCTGAATAAGAAGGGCCACATTTCTGCCACTTCACCTTTACCTGCACCTGTTAGTTGCTCCCCTTGTCAGATGGCCAAGAGCAGTCGGTTACCGTTTTCTGTTAGTGATAAGAGGGCAACGAGTTTGTTAGAGAAGGTGCATTGTGACTTATGGGGACCAGCTCCAGCACATGCTGCATCCGCACATGGTTTTTCATATTATGTTGTATTCATTGATGATTTTTCAAGATTCACATGGTTTTATCCATTACGGCATAAGTCGGATTTTTACGACACCTTTCTTCACTTTCAGAAATTTGTTGAGACCCAATTTTCTGCGAAGGTCAAGGTTTTTCAGACTGATGGTGGTACGGAGTTCACTAATCATCTTTTGCAGGCTCACTTTGTTTCTTGTGGCATTCATCATCAGATGACATGTCCCTATACACCTGCTCAGAATGGCCGAGCTGAGCGTAAACACCGTCAAATTACAAAGACCGGCCTTGCTATGTTATATCACTCATCTGTGCCGCATTCTTACTGGGTGGAAGCATTCTCTTCGGTTGTTTACATAATCAATCGTCTCCCCAGCTCAGTTCTTGGTGGCAGATCACCCTTTTAGACTGTCTATGGGACTACTCCGGACTACACAATCTTTCATCCTTTTGGTTGTCGTGTGTACCCGTGTTTGCGTGCGGTTGCTGAGAATAAGTTTGCACCTCGTTCTATACCATGTGTGTTTATTGGTTATAACCCCAGTTACAAGGGTTTTCAGTGCCTCGACCCTACTAGTGGACGTGTCTATTTCTCTCGCCATGTCCAGTTTGATGAATCATGTTTTCCCTATGTCTCAACTTCTAGGGAAAGACCTGTTTCGGATTTGGAAGTCTCATCATTTTTTGAGCCAGCAGGTGCACCAGTCGACCGTTTGCCATTTGTACCAGTTGAACCTTTGTTGGCTACACAGGTCGAGTCGTCATCGCCCGAAACGTCGTCCTCCAGGTCTTGTTCTATCTGTCTTTCAGATGACCATTCACCATCTCCACTGCTCCGACTCCAAGTTCACCGAGGTTGGTCGCTACTTCATCACCACCACCATCTCCTCCATCTCCACCATCTCCGCCATCTCCATCAGGTTCTCCGACTTCTTCTGGATCTGATTCCGACTCTACCACAGATTCAAATTCTCCTTCTCACTGCAAACATCATATGGTTACCAGGAACCAGGATGGTACTCGCCGTGTGATATCTCGCCCAGACTTTGTTACTACCGGTTTTCTTGCTCAGGTTATGGACCATTCTGAGCCTCGGGATTATCGTGCAGCTCTCAAAGACCCGAAATGGGTTCGTGCTATAGATGAGGAAATGGATGCTCTTCGCCATCAGAAAACTTTGGAGTTGGTACCTCGACCATCGCATGCAAACATAGTTGGCTCCAAATGGGTATTTCGGCTGAAGTATCGAGCTGATGGTAGCATTGAACGCTACAAGGCTCGACTGGTTGCTCAGGGATATTCTCAGATTCCTGGTTTTGACTTTGACCACACTTTCAGTCCAGTGGTCAAAGCTGCAATGGTGCGTACAGTGATTGTCATTGCTACTTTGAGACAGTGGCCTCTACACCAGCTTGATGTCAAGAATGCTTTTATCAATGGTGTTCTTGACACTCCGGTTTATATGGCTCAGCCTGTTGGTTATAAGGATCCATCTCGGCCTGACTATGTTTGTCGACTGCAGAAGGCCATTTATGGACTCAAACAAGCCCCTCGTGCCTGGTTTGATCGGTTCAGCTCTTATCTTCGACAACTTGGCTTTCGGTGTAGTTCTTCTGACACGTCGTTGTTTGTCTTCTCACGAGGTTCTACTCTATTATACTTGTTGGTCTACGTGGATGATATCATTCTTACTGGTAATGATGCTGGAGCCATTCGCCAGTTCATCGCACGGACTGATCGAGAGTTTTCGTCAAGGATTTGGGGTACTTGAATTACTTTCTTGGTCTTGAGGTCTCTTCCGCACCATCTGGCCTCTTTCTTGGATAGGCCAAGTATGCCCGAGATATTCTTAGTCGAGCGGGTATGACAGATGCTTCTCCAGTAACAACTCCATTTGTACCACTTTCGCAGCTTCACAGTAGCACTAGTGCACCGTTCAACAATCCGACTCTCTGTCGGTCTTTGGTTGGTGCACTTCAATACTTGACCATTACTCTTCCTGATCTGTCATTTGCGGTGAATTCTGTTAGTCAATATCTCCAGGACCCTCGTGAGGATCACTTTGCTGCAGTTACCCGGATTCTACGTTATGTGGCTGGGACGCCTCATCATGGTCTCACATTTCGCTCCGGAGGTTCGTCTACTCTTTGTGCTGATATTTGTGCTTACTCAGACGCTGATTGGGCTCGTTGTTTGGAAACTCGACGATCGACCTATGGCTATGCGGTGTTTTTAGGCGGTAATTTGGTATCTTGGAGTGCTAAGAAACAACCTACAGTTTCTCGTTCGAGTTCAGAGTCCGAGTACCGTGCCCTTGCCAATACAGCGGTAGAGGTTGTCTGGCTCTGTCATCTTCTTCGAGACTTACAGTTTCCTCTTGAAGGTCCACCATTGTTGTTATGTGACAACAACAGCGCCATTTTCTTAGCTGAGAATCCAGTGGCTCATAAGCGGGCCAAGCACATCGACATCGACTATCACTTTGTTCGGGAGTTAGTTGCTTCGGCTAAGGTCTGTGTTAGTCATGTTCCTACTTCGTTGCAGTTAGCGGACATCTTCACTAAGGGTCTTCCAAAGTCTTTATTTGAGTTCTTTAGATCCAAACTTTTGCGTCTCGGTTAACCCGACGCTTAACTTGAGGGGGGTGTTAGATAGTATTATGGGCCTAGAGCCCAATGTGTATTAGCCTAGGGTTTAGCTAGGGTTTCTCGCTTTCCCTTTGTACCCATGTACTGTCTATATTATTGTGAATATCAGACACACCTCAGTATTGAGGTTTATCCCTCTAACAATATCCATATCCATGTACCGTCTGCATCATATCGTATGATAATAAGTTTTGAGTTAGTATTTTTATTCGACAAATTCACAACGACTTTTCTTCAGAAATGGCAGTTGGTACCAACATTTGTATCTTTTGCGGTATCATTATGCGATCATTACTTAGTTAGAACGATGTCATCATATATAATTCGTTTCGTTTAAACCTAATCGATCATTCATGTACGTACGTACATGCTTAATCAGAATTCTAGTTTGCTGTTTTAATCTTTTTACTGGTACAACTTTTTTTCACCTAAAAACTATCAATAATGCTATAATAATAAGTAGATCCAAATTCGCTCAAGGAAAAAATAAAAATGTCCCAAAATAGTAACTGAAATAAATTATAAGCGTACATATATATCTTTTATACTATAATCACTTTTGAGAGATGTGATAAAAAAATGTATAACATCGACAATTGTCTTCTGAATCACTATGCTTCTACTAAGAAATGTTATATTAATTGATCCAAAACAGGATCTGTATTCTTAAACATGTAATATATAATATGTTGAAAATTACTCATATTAAATGTTTAATATCATTTGACACTAACATTATCACAATGAAAAGTTGAATTTATCCATACACACGTGAGCTTGAAATTTTGGCTAATCCTTGGTGAAATTAAGCAGTTGGTCAAGTATCATTATCATTTTGATCCATTCCAAATTTCCAATGAAAATTTCAAAATACAATCAAAATAATTATAATCATGAACCTTCCACTGGGCGTCGAGGTTTCTTGACATTATAATTAAATCTGCCACCACTATAGATATACGTACACACCATTTCATAGAGCAAAAAACACAAAAGTGAAAATTACATATAGAAACAATGGCAGCTTGTTAATTCAGATTAATTAAATTAGGTGTATTGTATTCTCCAATACGTTGGTGAAGTTTAAACATCAAGTTATCTTCAACTTGGGAAGGCCTATCGATGGAGCACAATGTTCTGTACCTGACTGTTCCCATCCTCAATTTATTTAGTTTTTCAGGGCCTTTTTGCAACTATAAATATCATTCTAGCTAAAGAATATACATCATCAACCTCAAAATTTCAAATCCTCTGAATTGAAAATGGCAGCTGAAGAAGGTAGCAATTTGAGTTTGAAGCTCCTGATAGATACGAAGGGGCAGCGAGTTCTATTCGCAGAGGCTGACAAAAAGGCCATAGACTTTCTGTTTCACATTCTCACCCTTCCAATGAGCACTGTCATAAACCTCCTCTCCAAGCAGCAAATGGTGGGCTGCATTGCTAACCTCTACGAGAGCATCGAGAATCTGAATGAAACCTACATTCAGACCAACCAGACTAAAGATACTCTTCTCAAGCCCCGAGCCTCTGTTGGATTTTCAAGCCCCTTGTTGGCCCTTCAACAAGATCCAGCTGATCATAACCTCCAGACAAAAGTGTTTTACCGCTGCACTTATAACAGTGGTAATTGTAGAACATGTGTCTGCGATGTGTCTGGCGCCCTTTGTCCCTATTGTAGTCATAGCATGATTACTCAGATGACATACGTTACGCCTCCGGGGAATCAATGTAGCACCCAAAATGTGACTCCGGATGGTGGATTTGTGAAGGGAGTTGTGACGTACATGGTGATGGATGACCTTGTGGTGCAGCCGATGTCGACCATTTCGAGCATCACTATGCTCAACAAGTTCAATGTCAAGGAAGTTGGAGCCCTCCAGGAGAAGGTTGTGAATCTGGGCATCAACGAGGTACTGAAATACTATCCTATCAATGTGTGTGTGGATTCAAAATAAGTGATTTCTGAGACATGCACGTATATTTGCTTGTAGAATGTAACATATATATGTTTAGGTGTTTGTACAAGAGGTGCATGACGGATAAAAATGATAGGATGTTATTATATGCAGTTCTGTTTTTTTGTTTTTATAGTCTAAAATATGATATACTTTTACAAAAATATTGTCTATATTATGATCATTAGAAAACTTAGTAATATTTAGGAAAAAATAATATAATTTTAATCATAGTTGGACTGCACTGAGTAAAATATAAAATTATGCATCAGTAAATTATTCTGTGATGTATAATACATTTCGTTTTTGTAATTCTCCTACTTTATGATTTTGTTTATATTTTTCTCCTCACTCTGTTACTGTAGGCCTTGAATCTGCTCAGAACATCACTGGTTCTTACTACTGTGTTCCTGCAAAATGTTCAAGGAAAGTAACTGCTGCTCATCTGTACGGCATGGATGTTGGATTCCCGTTGATAATAAATTGATAATTATAACGATTATCGATTATCCGAATAACTATTACCCCTCTGTTTTTCTTACCAATAATCGCACAATAAATTGGTTTATGTTGAATTTGCACGCATCATCATCGAATTTGCACGCATCGGCAGTTTAAACTTTTTTTAAAAAAGTAACTAGAAATTCAATAATTAAGCAATGCAACGAGGTTCTCAAACTCAACATCGGTAAGAGTAGGAATTTTGTTTTAATATTGTTCATCAAAAAGAAAAAAAAAAAACTTTATCGTACTACTATGTAAACCTATAATTTACTTTAAATATATATTTTTAATTTTAAAATATTGAACAAAGGTTAAATATTCAAACTTAACCGTTGCAAAAAAATAAAACTTTGATGAAGTAATATAATATTATGGTACCGAACATAATCAAACTAAAGAAAAATTTATTGTATTGAAAGCTAGTGGTAGTTAAATTAAACTGATTTTGATCAAATTATATTTCATTAAAATTGAATTAAACTAACATGAAAAAATTAAATTAAAATGAATTAAAAATTATTATAACGAGAATAACATACCATTAATCAATATTACTTATAAATATGTTCGTTACTTGTATACATTCATAATATTTTGAGATTTTACTAATCTTTTACATTACATAGTAATTTTTTATAATTATATTTAAATAAATATCCGTGTATCTGCACGAGGAATATTCTAACAAGTTAAATTGTACTAACCATTACATTGCAAGATAATGTAGAAATATTAACAGCCTGAAGTTACAATCATCAATTAAAAACAAGTTCAACCAACAAATTTGCAGTCCCTAATTCTATAATTAATCTAGGTTTCAGTGAAATTAAACTTACGGAAAGGAAGAAGACGAGCTTGAACGACAACTCGGGGAACTCTACAACGAGCACATAGCAAAGAACAGTGAATGTCTGGGAGCTAACCCTACTGAATCATCAACACTTGAAATCCGACCACCGACCCACTCCAACACCACACCCACCCGAAGCAACTCTGGAAACTCTTTAACGAGCAAATACTTAATGAATCTCTGGAAGCTAACACCACCCGAAGCTGATCAAATGATGCAGACCCGAGATCCCTCTATATGAAAGTACTGTGTGCTGCAAATTTTGTGCGAAATTGCACGATGTTCATGTTCATGTCGTTTCGTGCAACTTTTATTGTTGATCATGTCGTGCGAAATTGCACGATAACTTAAATTTTCTTTTTTTTCTTGCAAAGCCTAATTTTAAAAACAAAGCGTTTATGACATTTCTTGTTTACCACTTCTATAGTTAAAAACCCTCTATGAAGATCCGTTTATGTAAAACTTATCAAAAAACTTTAATTTGATTTAATTCAATTCACTACAGTTTTGAAGGATTTTGATTTGATGAAATCTAATTTAATTTAGTTATACCGTTACTATTTTATGTACATTTTTTGTTTAGGTTCTGTTAGGATAGAAGAACTTGATTAGATTAGGCCCAGTCCAATTTGCTCATATTCTAGATCATTCTTGTATATAGTCTAGATTATTAGATAATACCCGTGCGTTTACACGTATTTAAACTTAACTAAAAAATTAAATGTGAATTATAAAATAATGTGTAATTTTCTCAAATGGATTCTTTTAATATATCTAATGTTATAAGAGGTTCCAGCATATTCATCATTGTCGATTAAAACACTACATACATATTCTATTTACCATATTCTGAAAATTATTTATTTCAATTCGTTTATTCTCACTCCAAATATATAATCACACTCTTGTATTATATGTTTTTATCATTATTACCCTCGGACACTATTTTCATGTTAGATCAATAATAATTAGTCTTGTAATAAACCGTCTATATTATTGCTATAATATAGACGTATATTATTGCTATAATATAGACGGCCTATTTCTGCAATTAAAATTTGAAAAACGGCTCCTGTTTTGCAATTTAGAAATACGCAGGTCCTTTTTAGCAATTAGGGAAATTGCTAAAAAAACCCTCCTCCGTAAATATATAAAACATATTTCTATTTTTTAATTTTCCAAATATCATTCTGAAACCCACCGTTCCCAATTCCAAACCCTCGTTTCTGAAATCCAGTCGCGTCTAATCTGCCCAATCCAGTCGCGTCCAATCCAACCGGCGCAATCCAATCCAGGTATCGATTTGGTCATTGTTTTGTTGTTATTTAATGGTGATTTGATCTGCATTTTTGGTATTGAGTTTTGATTGTGTTTGATCTGCGTTCGTCGCTCAGTTGTTAATCGATTGGGTAATATTCCAATCTCTGAGTCAGGTGTGTTAATCCAACTGTGTTTGTGATGTTCATCATTCTGTTGGGTTTTGTGTTTTGTGTTTTGTGATTTGTGATTGGTGATTCTGCTTTTGTATTCTGCGGATCTGAATAAAATGAAGTCGTCTAAATCAGTGGAAGAAGGCAAACCAGTGGGGGTGCAGAGAGGTGATACTTTATGTCGCTGTGTTTTCCCGCTTTTTTGTTGTTTTTTTGTACTTCGTGACTGCTCTGGTTGGATTCAACTGCTCTGTTTAGTTTTTAACCTGAAAACTAGGCTTCTTGATTTTTGTTGAAATTTGCTTTTTTATTGTGAAAACTGTGGTGTTTTGTAAAATTTAATTTTTTAATGTGAAAACTGTTATTTTTGAAAACTTGGTTATTAAGGCTGAATACTATTGTGTCTGAAGAAGCTATATGATTTAGTCTGGAAACTGTGATTTGTCAAATTTTATTGTTGGAAACTTTGGTGTTTAGAAACTTGATTTTTTATTATGAAAACTATAAAAATTGTGAACTTACTTTTTTTAGGATGAAAACTAGAGTGATTGTAGAAACTTGATTTTTAAATGTGATAACTGTTTTTTTGTAAAAACTAGATTATTAAGGCTGAAAACTACATTGATTGTAGAAACTGTATTGTTTAGCCTGAAAACTGTTGACTGTAAAACTTGATTGTTTAGTTTGAAAACTGTTTTGTTTTGGAAACTTGACTGTTTAGTTTAGAAACTTGACTACACTTAATACAACATTATTTAACATAAACACCCTAGTTTTTATGTGCCTAAAATCTTAAGTTTATAATATGAAAACTTGTCTTTCTAGCCTGAATTCTTTTGTGTTTACAAGTGTTTAAAATTCAAAAATTATAATTACTGATTTGAAAAAAATTTCTTTGCAGTACGTGTAGTGTATAACACGCGCTCTACGATTGGGGCTGAGCCAATCAATGAGGATGCGAGCGACAACCAGAAGTTTGTTGATTCTGTTTTGGCAACCATTGTTCCACAAATCAATGAAGAGCATCCTGACAATGCTGAAGATGATTTTGAAGAGAATGAGCAGCTCCCTAGTAAAGGCAAAAAGGGAAAAGAAGTGGCTACTGCATCCACATGCACTCATAGTATGATCTTGTTTTCCCTGCAATTTTTATGTAGTTTTTATCTTATATAGTATATTTTTAACATTTACTAATGATAATTTTGTTTTTTAATACAGGCAAGAGGAAGTTGCATAAGAACAAACAATGCAGAGACTGTCCATCTACGGAGAAGAAACCTCCCCGTGCAGCGGAGAAGAAAGTTGTTGCTGAACCTGTGGTGAACAAGAAACGTCAACCGAAGAAACGTGTAAAGAAGATGTTAGTTGCTGACTCGTCCCAGTCCAGCACTGTCGAGCTCGAGGTCACCACTGATGAGCTCCAGTCCAGCACTGTCGAGCTCCATGTCAACGATCCCGAACCCCAACCCCAAGTCAGCGAGCCCTAGCCTCGGGTCGATGAGCCCCAGCCACAGTAGCCCCTGTTAAACATTCCCTCGTTCAAAGAGGTCCCGCTCAAGGAGTCCCAGCCTCAGCTTCAGTCCACCCAGCCCATGTTCAACCTATCCCCGTTCGAAGATGTCCCGCTCAAGGAGTCCCAGCCTCAGTCCCCCCAGGCCATGTTCAACCTTCCCCCGTTCGAAGAGTTCTCGCCCCTATCCCAACCCCAGGTCAGCGAGCCCCAGCCTCGGGTCATTGAGCCCCAGCCACAGCAGCCCCTGTTCAACATTCCCTCGTTCAAAGAGGTCCCGCTCAAGGAGCCTCAGCCTCAGCCCCCCCAGCCCCAGGTCCATTCCCAGTCCACTGTCTTTGATGTTCCTCCTTTAAAGACAGTTGGATGTGCTGCTGAAGGTGGTGTTCCAACTGACAAACGGAGGAAGAGGAAAAATGTGGAGACAACTGATGTAGGTGAAGTAGTGGAAAAGAGGGCCAGGAAAAAGTCGCAGCATGTTTGCATTGTGGAAAATGATGATATTAAACAAGTTTTAAAATTTAATTTTAGTTTTTTATATACTAAAATTCGATAGTTGCATTTTAACTGATATTTGAACATCTTTTTTGCAGGCTGGATAAGGACGTGAAAATAGCATGCCATTTAAGCATTGTTGCCAAGTTTTTAGCAAAACTGATCGAGGCTCAAAAGGCTGATGAGTCAATTGGTTTTGGGGGCCTGTTGAAGGTGCAGATGAGCAAGTTCCCGCTGGAAATCATCCCGTTCTTGATTTCCAGTCTAGATGGCCATGGAAATCAAACCATAGGGTCAGTGACCTACAAGATAGGGGTTGATGAGGTTTTTGAAGTGTTGGGTTTGCCGATAGGTGGAGTCGATGTACCTGTTGGTTCATTGTCTGGGAACATCGGCGCTGATAAATCTGAGAAGATTAAGCGGGAGAGGCTTGCATGGAAGAGGAGGTTCAAAGTGAATGACGATGAGGACATGCCTCTGGATCTTTGGTGAGAGAGATGGAAGCCCTTCCAGATGGTGGTGAAGAGTTTCTGCAGTTTTTTGTGTTGTTTATGCTCGGAAAATTTGTCAATCCTCTGCAAACCAGGTATGTCGACATGAAGATGATTCTGAAAACTTGTGTTTTTAATGTGGTTTCTAATGATTTGACTTTGAAAACTTGTGTATTTAATGTGACTTTTTTCTGTCTGACCCGATATCTTTCTGTGTATTTAAAATTTAGGTATGTCGATATGAGGATGATCCAGGCTGTGGCTGACGTGTCTGAGATAGCAACCATGGATTGGTGCAAGTATCTCTTGGAGCAGCTACTGAAAGGGGTGACTAACTTCCACAAACGGAGCAAGAAACACACTGCTCTTGGGGGTTGTGTTTATGTAGTTCTGATCCAATATCTTCAACGGTCGCCATATTTAGGTATGATTCTGAAAACTTGTGTGTTTAATGTGGTTTCTAATGCTTTAACTTTGAAAACTTGTGTGTTTAATGTGACTTTTTCTGTCTGACCTGGTATCTTTCCGTGTGTTTAAAATTTAGGTATGCCGGAACCTATTACAGTCCCTCTTGCTCAGCACTGGCCTCAAGATAAGGTGGCTGCAAGGGTTACTTGGCTCAAAATGAATGGCTTTGACAAGGTCCTCGTTGAGACCAGGTTGTACCCACTGACTCGTGCCGGGTGGGTTATCAATGCTGCTCGTGGGGACATACCAGCCAATAAGTTTAATGGCAGCTTCAACCTTCCAGGAACTGGGGAGTTTAAAACTGATCAAGAGATAGCGGACCTTGGTTTGAGTGTAAGTTTTACAAAACGTTTTGGCTTTTTTTATTCTGAATTCCTTCTAACTGTTTATTATTCTTCTACAGAATTCTGAACAAGCTTATGAGATTCTTAAAAGGGATATGGGACTTGTCACTGCGAAGTTTTTTGCAAGACTTAAGTCTAAATAAAGCCGCTGCCAAGGCTCAAAGTCAGAATGCAGAAGAGCGTCAAACTCAACCACAAGAAGCTGAACCTGTGTTGTCGCAGCAGCCAGTAGGGAGTCAACCTGAAGATGTATGGGAAAGTGAGGAGTTCTGGCAGGCGCCCGAGCTGCACAAGTGGTTTGACGAGGTAGTGAAATCTGCTATGCCGAAGGTCAAGGAAGCAATGCCAAGTTTTGATCTTCACATTGACGATTATGAATTTTGGGAAGATTCATAATCACCTTGGTTAGGATATCAAATTTAAGACTTGTGTGGGATATTAAAATTTAGTTTTTCATGTTAAACAGTGCACTTTGGTTATTAATGACTCTCTTTTTTAGTTTTATGAAAGTTTGTTCAGCTTTACATTTTCTATCTTAAGCATTCAGTTTTTAACTTAAACGCAACAATATTTAACCAGAACACCATAGTTTTCATAACAGCATAAGCTGGAAACAACTTTCCAAGTAAAGTTTCTAATTTCCCATGTCCATCTTAAACACAACAGTTTCCATCTTAAAAACAACAGTTTCCATCTTAAAAACAACAGTTTCTAAGCTAAACATCTTAGTTTAAATTATAAAATAAACACATTAGATTTTAGTCTAAACAACCTAGTTTCATTACTAAACACACAAGTTTCCAACCAACTTAAACTACAAACACCATTTTGAATTCCCATTTCTATCACCACTATACACAAATAGTTCCCGTGTCCATCATAAACACAATAATTTTCATGTTAAACACAATAATTTCCATCTTAAACACAACAGTTCCCATGAATGTTGTTTCGAGATCTTAAACACAACAGTTTCCATCTTAAAAACAACAGTTTCTAAGCCAAACACCTTAGTTTAAATTATAAAATAAACACATTAGATTTTAGTCTAAACACAAAAGTTTCCATTTTCCATCTAAAACACAACAGCTTTCAACTATAACATAAAAATCACAGTTTTCACTATAAACACCACTCTTTTTAACACAAACACCCTTATTTTTAACACAACAATGCAGCAGTTTCAAACCCCAATAATTAACATAACTCAATTCAAATCTCGACGGTACAATGTTTGTCTTTACCAAAAATCAAGAAAAAAAACAAAGATGGAACTTAAAATAATCGCAGCTTTGGAGTATATGATCCAAACTCATTTGTTGGCTTTGCTTTAGGGCGCTCGATTGATGACTTGATTCTTTTACCTCTCCCTTTGGTGTTTGCTTTGTCTGGATCTTCAATTGCAAACTCATCATCTTCTTCAATTGGAGCAGCAGTACCGGATGAGCTCTTTGGATCTGTGACTTCTTCTTCTTCTTCTTCTTTTCCTAGGACTTTTTGAATTGAAAATCGTTTGCCTCTTTACCGCATCTTCTAATAGTTTTCTAGCTTCCAGATTGTCTTCACTTTGGGCAACCAGATGGTAGAACTGCCCTGTGATCTGATGCCGCCATGGAATTGAGTCCTTCAATTTCTTACCCGCCTCAGCATTCTTGTCTTCTTCAAGAAACTTATCCCATATTTGCTTTTTGACATTCTTCGTCCATCTGCACACAATGTACTGTGGTGGAATCCTCATTATTGACATCATGTGCAATATCATGATCATGTGGTAGCATAGCAAGCCTGTTTCTTCAAACATTCTGTAGGAACAGTGAAACTCCACGAACTTATTTGCAGGGATTGTCACCATAACTTCACCTGCAAGACCTTCTGTAAATACACCAGTTTTCAAAACTAATACACCAGTTTCTAACCTAAATACACCAGTTTCTAACCTAAGGACATCAGTTTTTATCCAGAAGACTCTTCTTTCTCAGTTTACGTTCAAGAACCTAGCATGTTTAAGAATTTGAATACTAGAGTGTTTAGTTTTTAAACTAAACATTTAAAACTAAACACTCTAGTATTCACATTCTTAAACATGCTAGTATCTATTCTAAACAACACATTTTTTCACTTGTTGCAAATGCAACAGTTTTATAGTCAAACACACCAGTTTCTAACCTAAAGACATTAGATTTTATCCAACGGACTATTATATAAAAAAAAGTAGTTGTAAATAAAAACAAACCTGCTGTATCAGGATCTGTCTCTAAAGTCACTACAAAGCATCTGATGTATCCACCATTATTCAGCTTAGATCATAAATCGATGTTGTCATTGCCCATCCAAATTCTGCTTGAATTCCTCCTAAATCTTGAGTGTGTAGACTTCGGATGCATGCTTCAAAAGGCCACCTTTTGCTGATCGAGGTAGAAATCGTAGGCACCTACTTTCCTCTTTCTGTTCGTTCTTCCTCCATTTTCTAATCATTTTTTTCAAATGCCTTCTCAAACTGAGTCAACGATGTTGTTTTTGAGACCTTCACCTTGATTGCATGGTTTGCACTCTCACATCTTTGTGTAGCTAGTGTCCTAGCAGAGAAGAAATATTTGCTGAACGCTGCACACCACTTCTCGCGCAAATTATAAAGCCGTTCGAACCAGTCATCACCTTCCAAGTTGAACTCTATGAGCAAATTTCTCCAGAAATCTTCAAATTCTTGCTCGAATGAACAGCCATATAAGCATCGCTGGAATGCTGACTTGAAAGGCCCGTCTTTTTTCAGCTCGCCAAAATGGGAAATTGCATTCTGCATAAGGTGCCACAAACATAATCAATGTCTCGTCTCAGGGAAAACCTGTTTTTGTTACAGAAGATTTATGTCATTAGCCCAGGACAATATTAAAAACATGTTAAACATGCAGTATCAAGACACTACCTTTTCGATCGCATTTGTCATCGCAATATCTTGATCTGTAAACATTGTTATCGGTGCTTTACCCCCCATACATTTCTTGAATGTTTTAAGTACCACTCAAACGTTTCACTTGCTTCATCAGATATAAAAGCATAGGCAAACATCACATTACCTCGGCTATTATTCATTCCAAGTATCATAGCAAATATCAGATTGTACCTGTTTAAGAAAAAAAAAAATCTGTAAATACAACAGTTTTTAAAGTAAACACACCAGTTTTAAATATAAACACACCAGTTTCTAAATAGTCAATACTGTAGTCAGTTCCAAATGTCATTTTTAAGATTTAAACCTATTTCATAAAACATTCTATAAAGACTATAGTTTCAATGTAAATACACTTTTTTATAATATAAACACACCAGTTTCTAAATAGTTAATACTAAACAGTTTTCCACTAGTTGCAAACACAACAGTTTTCTAAATAAACACTCTAGTTTCTAACCTAAACACATCAATTTTCAATTTTTCCTGTTTGTTTTGAAGGTAGTGTCGAGTATTACACAGTCGCCATAAATGTTGTAATCTTCATGCATCATAGAATCCCTCCAAAACACAGGTTTCAACCTATTTTCATCTTCCGTTTTCAAAGCTCTGTAGAAAAAACCTTCTTGCTTCTTATTCTTTTCCTCTAAAGTTGTTTTTAATGTTTTTGCATCACCCTTTTCAATCTCTTTCATTCTGAGTCTTCCAACAAAATTGATCTGGTCTCTGAGTTCATGACCCACTGCCTCATCTCCTCCCGCTAAATATGTGAGATAGTTGTATCCATCAGCTGGTTTCATTCCAGCATCTTCCATCCCCATTATGACCTGAAACAACACAGCCTCACACAATTTAAAAAAATAGCAATCTGTGCTAAACATTTTACGTTGAACAATCCTATTTTTACCTTGGCTATTGCTAGAGTGATTCGGCGCTCGCTTCTTGCAAACTGCATCCATTTGGGCCTAAGCAAAGCATGATTATGCGTCAGGATATGATGTTTGACATGGAAAATTCCATCAACCAGCTTTACACGAAGTGAAGCCTTGCACTCTGTCTTGGTTATCGGATACTCCTTGTGCTTTCTTTTTCTTTTCTTTGATGTTGAACTTTCAGGTTCATCTGATAGTAGGACTGGGGTAGGCGGTGTTTGGGTGGTTTCTTTTTTAGGCTTTCCTGCACAAGAGCAACTAAAATATTGTTCGCAGTGAACGCCGTCATGATTTCTCCTACTTGTTGATTTTCTATAGCAAAAACCAATTGCTTTAGCATGCAGCTTGTAAAGTGCTTCTAGCTCTTCAAGGGTTTTAGCACTGAGTCCATCAAAACTCTGCTAAGATCAACGTCCTCCAAATCAGGCAGATCAGCATTGTTACCTAGTTTTCATGCTAAACAGTTCAGATTCCATCAGGGCACTTTTCACAAGCATGCATTTCAAAAAGTATTATTTCATGGTGCTTACAATTTCAAATCCAGTTTTCATGCTAAACACATCAGATCACAACCTAAACAGTCCACTTTCCACAGACATGCATTTCAACAGATATCCATGGTGCTCACACATTCAAATCCAGTTTTCATGCTAAACAATTCAGATTCCATCCTAAATAGGCCACTTTTCACAAGCATGCATTTCAAAAAGTATTATTCATGGTGCTTACAATTTCAAACCCATTTTTCATGCTAAACACACCAGATTCCATACTAAACAGTCCACTTTCCACAGACATGCATTTCAACAGATATACATAGTGCTTACACATTCAAATCCAGTTTTTCATGCTAAACACATCAGATCCCAACCTAAACAGTCCACTTTCCACAGACAAAACAAACTGAAAACTAAAACAAACATCCAGTATCAAACAGAACTCCAGTATTTACCTATTGCTAATGAAGATCGATCTTCCTTGTCATCTACGCATGAACCTAGATCGGTAACAGCAGAATCTACACCTTCTTTGCCACTTATTGAAAGCTGTGGTTTATAAATAAATAAAACATCAATTAGCAAGGATTCGATGCATCGAATTGTTGATTTATACATCAAAATTGATCGGAAATTCAATTGGAAACTCACCTTGCTTTGGATCTCCATGCCCATAGCTTAAACCACAGTGAAATCCAGTGTTTTTGCTCCAAATATATTCCTCGCGTTCTGATCTGTGCTTCTGATCTGCGTGTGCGGGGTTTTTGATTTATGAGGAAACTAAGCTGCTTCTTCGGTTAATTTGCGAGTTTGTGGCCGAAAATGGAGCAAAGTGATCTGTTTGTTATGACCCGATTCGGATCCACTTTTTGACCCACGAAATTTTGCATATATTACTATATTTGCAGCGTGGTCCCTGGTCTATATATTGCTCTGATATAAACGGTCACTCAGGAGACCGATTTGATCAATAATTGTCAATAATAATATACTAAAAACACATCATAAAATCATTTTTATAATATCTATTGTTATATTGAATATTAATGTACTTGAATTATACAATGATTATGTTCTACTGCTGTATTTTCGATATGCATATCATCAATTAACTTAATTAACATGACCAATTAATATTAGAAACTCAACACGTTGATGAAGATATGTACAAAGTGATGTACTTGAGATTGCTACATCTTTGTCTTGAGATTACATTCACAAAGTGATGTACAGTTGTAAATAACACTTGAAATCACACCTGCTGAACTATGTTATAAACCTATAATTTCTCTAAAGCTCAAAAGTTGCTCATCTCTCTTAGGCTCAAATACTGCATCAAATGCCTGCAATTTTTATCTTTGTACATAAACACTTGTATAAATCTTCAGTGTTAGCAAATTATAATTATGCAGTCATTGTGTTCTATCTACTTAGCTTTTGAACAACATTCAACATAATTGTGCACTTACATTATTAATTTTGTTTCCTGATAGCAGCATAACATAATATATACGCCCTAGTAAATTATTGCTCTTCAGCTCATATGTTACAATCATTTGACAAAAATGAAAATTACTGGAGATTACCGTATTGTAATTAAAAAGTTAGATTACCTAGACGCAGTAAATTAAAATGGTTAAGAGGAGTAATCGGAAAGGGCAACTGGTAAAAAAAATAATTTTTAGAGTTTTTTCGGGTAAGTTGGGAGAAAATTTGTGAGAGCGCCACGTGGTAAAAATGGTCTCTTTTAGTAGTTATTAAGATTCTGATGTACCTATTTATTTACCTAATTTACTTTTGAACCTCAATCAAGGAGGATATTCTAATAGGTTCTATTAAGTTAATATATTTTTATTTAGTTCAATTCATTTAAGTTCTAATACTGCCAAGCAAGTTATTGTTAAGTGTTATTCCACCATTTTATCATAATTGTTTTTCAGTTCTATTCAAATAAAATATAATATAATGTAATTTACATGTGGTAACACTATTACTATTTTATTACATTAGTTTAGTTCAACATATTCCAACTTATTTCAAATATTATACTTCCTTAATTGTACAGAATAAAACTAATCCTAACTAAAATACAACTCATGAATCTATTTCTGATCAAATCAGATCAGAACTGAATATTTTCGAATTTCTTAATTAATCGCACAAGAGTTGTATTGAAACACAATGACTGTGGCTTGATTTCTGATTCCGAATCAAATGTTTTTTTTAAAAAAATAAATGTTGTATATCATCTCAAGGTGATGGAAAACATCCAGCAACGTTTGACAAAAGAAATTATGTGGTAGAATCCCACTCTACGTAATTGAAACTACAATTCTTAGCAAATCTAGCGACCAAGTGCGCATCCGTATTTTCTAGTCTCGGTATCCAATACGGCCAAACTATACCTGATTGTAGAAATTCCGATCTTATTTCTGCCACCAAATTATTGCAACTGACTGGGATATCCATATCGCCATGGACCATTAGTATTAGATTAAGGGCATCACCTGCAATTGCTACATCCGTCCATGCTAGTTTGCGCGCCAACTTGATCGCCTCCAGTAACGATGCGGCTTCCGCCTACAGCACTTCCCGAACACCTTCAATTTTGCGCGCCTCTCCCACCACAAACATTCCTTCAGCAGACATAGCAACCACACCAAGGCCGCAACTTCCTTGCTCCATCCCTGCATCAAACGTGATCATTTTCCCAGAGGGAGGTGTCCTTAGAACGGTTCCCAGTTCCAGTGATTGCGAGCTTTGTTCCGGTCTCAGGTTTACTCGTGAGAAGCTAGCTAGTAAAGCTCTGATTGATGCGGCTGCCTGTTCAGACCTGAGGCACTTCCCTTGAAAGAGCTTGTTATTTCTTTGAAACCAAATCGCATCCACAGCCGTGGTTATCAATTCCTTCCAATCTGTTTCATCGTCCGAGAGGAGACTGCGAACCATGCTTCTCCCCTATTCCTCGAGTTGGCTGCTATAGCGTCTTCCAGGCCCAGTAGCCTCCATATTCTTTTAGCACAAGCGCATTCAAAGAATAGATGTTTTGTCGTCCCTCCATCTTGATCACATAATCGGCAAGTTAAGCTCATATCCATAGTTCTTCTCCTCAAATTCTCCGATGTAGGTAGAGAATCCAGACATAATCTCCATGCGGTGTGCTTCGATCTCGCCGGAACTTGGAGGCCCCATAGCATCGGCCAGAAACTGTCCACGAGGTCTGGGATAACCGACGGTTGGTCGTAGATGAAAGGCGATCTGGAATCCACCTTTAAAGTGTAGTACATTGATTTTACTGTGAACTTGCCGTTCAGGCCAGGGTTCCAAGTCCATTTGTTCGCTCCTTCTTGCCCTCGAAGCTAAATGTTCAAGATATCTGTCGCGTCCTCCTCGCAGAAGCTAGCTCGTATGAGATCCGTCCTCCATTGGGCAGTGTGTTCATCTATCAAGTCCGAGACTATTGTAAGTCCTCATGGTACTCGATCCGCATCCCGAATCATGAAAGAAGGTGAGCCTGGCAACCAGGGATCCTGCGTGATGCTAATTGTTCTTCCACTTGAGACATGTTTCCGACATCCTACTTTGATTGCATGAATACCTTTAACAATTCCACTCCAAGCTCCTGAAGCATTCCCTCCTTTCACCACCTCAAGAATCGTCAAGTTAGAGTAGTACTTGTCCTTAAAGACTCGGGCTAGCAGAGAGGATGGATTTGTGAGCTGCCTCCAAAACTGTTTGCTCGACAACACCGAATTTGTAGTTTTTAAGTCTCGAAACCCTAGTCCTCCTTTCCGTTTTGATCGTGTCAGCTCCGGCCATGGTATCCATTAGATCTTTCCTCTCGAATCTTGGTCTCCACCCCACCAGAACTTGCAAATCATTATTCGTATCTCCTGCAGAAATGTGTCCGGTGAGCTAAAGCAGCTCATAGGGTAGCTCGGTATAGCTTGTAGTACCGATTTTATCAATATCTCTTTCCCGGCCTTAGACAGGTTCTTCTCGCTCCAACCATCTAGTTTCGCGCGGATACAATCCTTGATATATTGGAATATCTGTTTCTTCTTCTGCACAATTTCCGAAGGTAGCCCTAGATACTTCCCATGCGATTGCACCTCCGGGATCTTTAGTATGTCACACATACTTCTTCTGGCTTAAGTAGGGGTATTTGGGCTGAAAAGTATACCTGATTTGTCTGAGTTTATTCATTGTCCTTAGATTCCTTCAAACAGCGAAATAGCCCATTGCATGTGCCTTGCCTCATCTTCTGTAGCTTCTCCAAATAATAATGTGTCATCAGCGAAGAAAAGGTGAGTTAACTTGGGCCTCTCCTGGATGCACCGATCCCCTTCAACTTTTCGGCTGCCATCAAGTCGCTTAACAAAATTGAGAATATTTCTGCACATATAATAAATAGGTATGGGGAGAGGGGGTCTCTCTGTCTTATGCCTCACTGTGGCTCTAGGTAACCGAGTTCTCCACCATTAAAAATGAACGAGAAAGAGGCGGTAGAGAGACATTGGTGAATGAGGCTAACGAAGCATGCTGGGAACCCCATCCGTGAGAGTGTTGCAGTGACAAACTTCCATTCGATTCTATCAAACGCTTTACTCATATCCAGCTTAATGCTCATGTGCCCTAATTTTCCAGTTCTTCGTTTCTTCATCGAATGGTGGAATAAAGGCTGACTGACCAAAACATTATATGTTATCAATCTACCCGGGATAAAGGCTGACTGAGATTCAGAGATGATCTTAGGAATTATCGGCCTTAGCCTGTTAGCCACCACTTTTGAAGCAACTCTATAAACCACGTTACAAAGGCTGACCGGCCTAAACTGAGTGATGAGCTCAGGCTTCTCCACTTTCGGCAGCAACACTATATGAGTGTAATTTGCTTTCGGATCAAATATACCGTCATTTAGAAATCCCAGCACGAACATATATGATTCCGGATCAAATGTTTAAACTTCCAGAGTATACGTTTAAACATTGTGATTTTTACAATATCCAACTATATCATCCTGAAACTTCTGTACTCTTCCCTGTATGTGAGTAATTATTAACTAGGAAGAAAGAAATTAGCTATCTTTCCAATCTAAAAAAATAATTTGATTCTGGTAGTGTCTTACTCAACTTAATTAACTCGTTGACTATCTCTTCGAATTTAAGTTTAGTTCATGCTAAATGAAATCTTACGTTAAATTTTCACCAAGCTCAACTCAATAAGCACCTTTGTAAATACGTAACATCATCCATACAACATAATTTGCATAATCTGCATATTTTGTGCATTCTACATTTTTCATTACAAGTCATTCTTTATAAAACACGATTACTATATGCTATAATATTCTCTGTCTTAAAACCAGTACAACATTTTTTTGATGGAAAAAACCAGCAAAATATTATGCCTTGTTTGGTATGAGAAAAATAACATTCATAATATAGAAGCCAAACTATTTCTCTACAGCATTCGTAAGATTAAATCATTGCATTAATTCTCCCAAAAGTAGGTTAAAACATCGACATTTTCCATGGGAAGTGTGAAGGCCTGTCGAGCGTCGTTCAATGTTCATTAACTGTACCCCTGACTGTTCGATCCTCAATTTATTTAGTTTTTGCAACTATAAATATCGATCCAGCTATCAGAATAGAATCACACAAAATTTGAAAGTTACAGAAAATGGCAGCTGAAGGTACTCAAGTGAGTTTGAAGCTCCTGATAGATACAAAAGGGCAGAGGGTTCTTTTCGCAGAGGCCGACAAGAAAGCCATAGATTTCCTGTTTCACATTCTCACCCTTCCTATGAGCACTGTCATCAAGCTCCTCTCCAAGCAACACATGGTGGGTTGCATTGCTAACCTCTACGAGAGCATCGAGAATCTGAATGAAAACTACATTCAGACCAGCCAAACTAAGGATATCATTCTCAAGCCTCGTGCCTCTGTTGGATTCTCAAGCCTCTTGTTAGCCCTTCAACAAGATTCTGACCATAACCCCCAGAAAAATGTTTATTACCGGTGCGGTTATACCAGTAATTATAATTCTAGTTGTAGAATATATGTCTGCGATGTGTCTGGTGCCATTTGTCCCAGTTGTAGTCATGGCATGGCTACTCAGATGACATATGTTACGCCTCCGGGGAATCAGAGTAGCACCCAAAATGTGCCAGTTGATGGTGGATTTGTGAAGGGAGTTGTGACGTATATGGTGATGAATGACCTTGTGGTGCAGCCGATGTCGACCATTTCAAGCATCACTATGCTGAACAAGTTCAACATCAGGGAAGTTGGAGCCCTCCAGGAGAAGGTTGTGAATCTAGGCATCAATGAGGTACTGAAATACTGTTATTTGACTAATAATCCTACTGGATGATATTGTTACATACTATAATTTGTTTCTGTTTTTCTCCTCACTTTGATACTGCAGGCATTGAATCTGCTTAAAGCATCACTGGCGTCCAAGAAAGTTCTTACTACTGTCTTCCTGCAAAATGTTCAAGGAAAGTAACTGCTGGTGATCATCTATGCTGCTGCATGGTTGTTGGATTCACATTCAAGATTATATAATGATTATGGATTATCCTAATAACCAGTACCTCTAATGTTTTCAGTGTTTTTTTTTTTTACAAATAATCGGAAGAAGTACCAAACTTCCATGCATCGTTGCATATGTTCTTTTGAAGTTTTTCGAATGGAAATTATGAATCAATAGCTATTTGATCGTGTTATTCACAATTAATTCAATCTATTGCACTACGTCTACAATTCACTATTGGCCAGAACCATAATTAAGTTTCAATGTTAATATTGAATTTTAGCCAAAAACAAATCTGACTAATTCATGTTAATGAGTGGAGACGAAATATATATTTAGTTAATTGAATGATTTAATATTTCAAAAGTATATTTTGTTAATTATTTACATTTTAATCCATGGCTTGAATACGAAGCCGGAGAACTAGTAGATACATCCTATACAAAGCACTGCTAATGTTTTGAAGAAAAGATTAAAACTGGCGCTTTCTATTCTCAAAACAAGATAATAATTACAAATTTGGTGATCTGATTCTCAAAACTCATTCTCATAAGTTCCAATTGGCATGGTGAACCTTTATGACAGCGTCCAGAACCTGAGCGGGACACACATTATCCAACCAAACCAAAGCTAAAGAAACCCTCCTTAATCCCGCCATCCCGGCGGCGGCCACCAAAGTTTTGGCTCTCCCACAGTCACCGGAAAAGAAGTTTAATTTTACAAGTGCACCTCCGGCACCGCCTCATGTTCCTGGTACGTCTTGTTAATGTATGTATGTACTAGCATGGGCAGGTCGTGCACTGCCCAATATTATTGATTTATAGAAAAATAAGTTAAGTTATAATACATAAAAAATTATGCATGTATTACTTTGATAAAATAGAAATTCACACTCTATCTCTAATTTTTTTTTTTCAATGATAAGCCAGCATAGGTGGAGGGATATTTATAATTAGGTTCCCCAATCCTTTGTAGTTAATCTCCTCAAAAGGAGGCAATTTGACAGATTACAGAATAAGTTGAAAAACCTAAACTGTATCTAAAGCGCGGATACACGCTGCATCTAAACGAAAAAGTGCGATGAAATACATCTGAAACATCCTAAAGTCTAATGACAAAAGCATCTAAATTATCTAGCAGATAAAGCATCTATAACTTGCATCAACCCGAACCGTAAAGTCCAAATTAACCAAGTCTACTAGTCTAGATTCATTCGCAGAAACGCCAAGAGTAAGTTTAACTAAACTACTCTGATTTGGATTTCTCATGTCTGTTTATGGAATAGAGACTAGAAACCGAGGGGATTTTCCATCTGTCCAGCTAATCCAATTACAGAGGAAAACATCAACTAGGCAAAGAATACTCGATAAACTAGTCCAGATAATTATACAAAAAGACCAAAATCAAGCACATATTCCATCTGACATAAGTAAATAAAAAAAAATAGAAATCATAAAACCAGCGACCGGGATACACTGTTTGAAGGCGGAAGGTGGCGGTAGAAGCAATGGCGGTACCCCTTGCTTTTCCGGCGTCGTGCGCAGCGGATCCGGACAGCCCATTGACGAAGATCCTTTGACCGGCAACTGCACGAAGCTGTCTTTCCGGCGATCTAAAAGGGCATAGATTTGTTACGGGCTTTCACTCCTTATCGATGTCGGCGCCGATCAGCGAGGGCGCTGCGATTCCGTCGTAACTGGCGGGTGGTGTTTATGGCTTCGTCTTTCACTGTATCTCTATTCATTTTGTAAGTTGTAATTGTAATTGAGTAATTAAAGATATTATCGATAAAATCATTATGTTAACTGTTAAATGTTAAAGTATGTCAAGTGAATGGGGGAATATTTAAACAAATAAAATTATATTATAAAAATCTATTGGAAATTCTTTGAAAATTTGTTTTAATTTTCTTATCTCATAAGTAGAACTCATTTTCTTGATCATATCAATAAAACCAGTTCAATTTAATGAAAATAACATTTGAGAAATTCCCATAAATTTAGTCACGCTAATATCATTATACAATTCATAATTTTTTTTCTAATTTAGTTAACCGCATCATAATATTAGAGTTAAGTAAAAAATAAATTCAAAATAGGACCATAGTAAGATATTCTTAAATTAGAAAGACTAATTATATTTTATTAATGTGCGAACTATGTATTGAAAATGTTTAATACGTTATATTTACGCACTAATAAATATTTTGAGTTTACTATACATTTTATTGATATGAAATTGAAGAAATTAAAATTCACTAGTGAAAATAGGTTCATTCATGAGTATTTAGATAACTTATCTGTTCGTATCGATATTAAGCAAGAGACAGACACCCAAAATTCCAAGAATAATGGTGAAATTAAGTGAGAAAAAAAAGTAACCCATCTAGCATTGTCTTCAATGCGTAATTACATGCAAGGTCATCCTAGTTAAGAGCTTAAATGTCCGCCGTCACCCCGCCTTCTGGTTGGAGATCTCAGACTGCCTCATAAATTTTCTAGAAAAAGAAGGCTGAATAGCTACAAATTAAAAATAACATCACAAGAAAAATTATTACCAACCTGCATCAACATAGAATATATCACAAACAATATTAACTGGAGACGCTATATCTAGATTACCAGTTCAATATCCACCAAGTGTTGAGCACACGATTGCACATACAAAACAAAACTTCTCACTAACAAATTCTTTTTTATCTTCATCAGCAATATTAAGTAGCCTTCAATCGATCTGTGAGAAGGAAAAGTAGTGCCAAACAGTATCCATGGAGCGGAAATCAGTCGAGAATGAACACGGTTGCACTGATCGAAGGAGAACATCCAGTTGTCGGAATGGATAACTGATATTGAAACTGGATGGATTCGGTGGAAATCGAGAACAGATGCACACTAGAAGTTTGGAGGAGGATTTATAAGAGGAAACATTGAGACTATAAAATAAACATGCATGCTAATAAACAGAGGAAGAGTAATTGGGAGAGGTTAATGATGAAGGGTGTTGCTATTTACACTACTCTAGTGGTGAAAATAACTTCGATATCATAAAAAGTTGGTGAACCATGTAGATAGAATAAATGTTATTTACACCTACCATATTTATTAAGTTTACAGTAAAACGTGTCATACTTATTGTATTTGATTATGTATGCTAATATTAGGTAAATTGTTATTACATCAGATAAATTATGTATTCTTGGATATTTTAAAAAAAAATTATTTGATACCACATTTTAAATCATGTTAATATAGAAATTTAATAAAAATATATGTTAATATTATATTGATAAAAATGTTACAAAAATTGGTTACCTAACCAACTCCAACTCACATTCATTCAATATCACATTCATTCCATTTTTTTTAAATGGATATAAATAAGAAGATGCCATATTAAATGAAGAGAAGATTTACCCAAAAAACCTTACCATTTATGTGTAGAAGTTAACAAGTAATAAATATCTATTTTACAAGTTGAGTAGTGATACATATTAATTTAGGCAAAAGTGGGCCAGGTGGGTGTATTTAGTAATTGAGGTGGTTTAAATAGAATCACCCATGGTGAAAGAGAATATGAAGAGTTATGCGACTAAATTGAATTGAAGAAGAAGACGAAGTGGAGAAAACAAAAGGGTTCAGCGGTTATGGATGGTAGGTTTTTTATATAGAAATTATAAAGGTGGACCATACTGCTTAGTTGTCGATGAGGTGGAGATTGAGTTGGCATGACACATGGCAGCTTCTAAGGTAGGAGTATTTGGATACGTTGTATTTGGACTAACTTTAGTCTTGTTTCTCTCTTGAAGGACTGCTTTGTGCCAGCTCTGCTCGAATCACCACATTTTGAGCCCCTGCCAATAAAGAAAGTACGCAAACCATGTTATGGATGGATCAATGATGACACTGATGATGATCATGATGATGACAAGTTTCTTTTAATGTCTCCACTAAATTAGTATGATTTACCTTTTGTTTCCTTTTGCTCTAGTACACCAGTAGATTGTGGAGATATGAGTTAAAAATGTTGGGTAAATTGAAAGGGTATTTGTGATGTATCTGGATTTCGATAGAGTCACGTAGGCTCGCTTTCCTTAGAGAATAATTCGACCCTTATAGCCTGGGTTTCACGAATTCCCTCGCAGGATAAAACTATCGAACCTTCTTGCTTCTAGGCCTGAAACAAGAAAATGCCTTTGAACATTTTGTTTAAGGACTGTAACTACCGTTCTGTGATCCAGTTTTTACATGCACCAAGGCATGTGTATTTATAGGGGAAAAACGTCAGTTTCAAACCACACCCGTACAGATAAGGATAGAGCAACTGCAAGCAACCACAGACATGCCAAGATGCAACTGCAGATAACCACAGAACATACTAGGCAACTGTACAGTATACCGCTCCAATCCATAACCGATGAGTAACTGAGACAACTGTATGCATGCATCCCTATCCAAATCCAATAACTGTGTACGTACGTACGTACGTACCACCAATTTGGAAATCAAAATCACATAACAAAATTTGATTTCATATTACATATACATTTCTGTATGTATCCATGTAACACTTCATTCCGGAGTAGTCATACCAAAATGATTATTCCAGAATTGTGAGCTCGTGGATGGGTTTATACAAGTGTGTACTCCGCACCACCAACCTTGTTATAACGTCCCGTACTCACCAATACTCAAATCCAATTATGCTTAAATGATTGTGTTTCATAAAACACCAACAATCCTCCCCCATTTAAGTATAATCCTTGATTTGGAAAAACAACAATCCATCAAAACCAAACAAGTGCATAAATGAAAATGTCTTATAGATTGAATTTTCATCTTAGTGAATTACACATTCCAAATGCTCGAGAATCGGGGTGTCTAAAAGATTGAACCCTTCAACCCATTTGAACACTTGAAGATAATACACACACAAGTTCAAATACAACTCAAAAGCTAAACTGACACTATTCAAGCCATGTGTCCCAATCCATTCATGAGGTGCATACAAAGCCAAGCCTTAACTTCTTGAAGCGGCTACACTTCGCTCTTCATATAGGTGAATCTTTTTAATCATACACATGCATATGTATTTTTTCAAAAAATCCATTAAGAAGTTTAAACTTCATCCTCTGGTCTTCATGCATGTCCAAACATATACCATTCGGGATATAAAATTATATGTTTCAATCTTAAATAATGGGCCTTCCACATTGAATTTGACTCTAGCGTCGTACTAGAGCGAAATTGGGTATACCACCATCAAAGATTTAAATAGGCTTTAAACCCATCCCGATCACCGACTTAAATACCAAGTCCCTAGCTAACCCCTTCGTCAAGTGGTCTGCTAGATTTTTCTGTGTTCTTACAAAATCAACTGAAATCACACCATGAGTTAATAACTCACGAACCGCACTATGCCTGATGCCCAAGTGTCTGGATTTTCCATTGTACACTTCCTTATAAGCATTAGACAAAGTATTTAGACTATCACAATGAATTGAGATAGGCGAAATTGGCTTAGGCCACAATGGAATTTCATAGATCAGATTATGCAACCATTCTGCCTCTTTACCGGCTGCGGCTAAAGCAATAAATTCAGCTTCCAATGTCGAGTCAGCAAGACAAGTTTGCTTCTTTGAAGACCATGAAATGGCTCCTCCACCAAGCAAAAATGCCCAACCGCTAGTAGAAGAATTAGCATCTCCGCTATTATTCCAACTAGCATCCGAATAACCTTCCAACACTGAAGGAAATCCCACATAGCACAAACTATAATCCTTGGTTTTCTTTAAATACTTGAGCACACGCCTAACATCTTGCCAATGAAAGGTGCTAGGATTACTCGTGTATCTACTCAACTTGCCAACTGCAAAAGCGATGTCTGGCCTTGTGCTTGTCATGGCATACATCAAGCATCCAATTACTCGAGAGTACTCGAGTTGTGATACTGCTTTACCCTTATTAGGTACAAGGTTCACACTTGTATCAATTGGAGTACTAACTGGGGAACAATTCTCACAATTAAACTTTTTGAGTATTTTTTCAATATAGTGAGATTGTGTCAGAGAGATTTCATTATTCTCTCGTTTTATCTTAATGCCAAGAATAACATCCGCCTCCCCCATGTCTTTCATGTCAAACCTTGAAGACAAAAAAGTCTTTGTAAGGTCAACCTGATTTTGGTTTGTACCAAAAATCAACATGTCATCCACATATAGACAAATAATAACTCCATTTCCAGAATTATCAAATTTGCTATATACACATTTGTTAGATTGGTTTAATTGATAACCATTTGACAAAACCACCTCATCAAACTTTTGATGCCATTGCTTAGGAGCTTGTTTTAACCCATACAATGATTTAACCAGTTTACAAACCTTATGCTCATTTCCTGGCATAACAAACCCTTCTGGTTGTTTCATGTAAACCTCCTCTTCTAGATCTCCATTTAAAAATGCTGTTTTGACATCCATTTGATGGATCACTAAGTTGTTGATAGCAGCCAAGGCAATCAACAACCTAATAGTGGAGATCCTGGCAACTGGGGCATATGTATCAAAGTAATCAACACCTTCCCTTTGCCTAAAGCCTTGGATAACCAATCTGGCTTTAAACTTGTCAATAGAACCATCGACTTTCATCTTTCTTTTGAAGATCCATTTGCAACCTAATGGTTTGCAACCACGTGGTAGATCAGAGAGAATCCACGTATTATTACCCATGATGGAATCCATCTCATCATTTATCGCTTCTTTCCAGAAAGCAACATCTCGTGATTTCATTGCCTCACTAAATGTTTTAGGATCCTCATCAACATGATAACAATAAGAATATTCATTATCAATCTCATCTCTTGATCCCTCAACCAAATACATTTGGAAATCAGGACCAAAAGACTTTTCAATCCTTCCTCTCTTGCTTCTTCGAAGTTCAAGTGACTTATCAGGTGAGATTTCATCTCCCTCTATAGTTCTTATTGAAATTGGAACTATATCCTTTGGTCTTGCCATTGAGGAGAATCGAGTTTCATCAAAAATAGCATCTACCGATTCAATTACGGTGTGAACCGAAATGAAATCATTAGGTTCAATAACATAGAACCTATAAGCCTTGGAATGCATGGCATATCCAATAAAGATGCAATCAATTGCTCGTTCCCCCAATGTTTTCCTTTTGGGATCAGGAAGTCTCACGACCGCCCGACAACCCCAAACTCGAAGATAAATCAAGTTTGGTTTCTTTTTGCACCAAAGTTCATATGGAGTTTTCTTGTTCCTTTTATTTGGAACCCTATTCAATAAATAGCAAGCCGTTAACATGGCTTCACCCCAAAATCCGTCACTCAAGCCCGAGTAGGATAGCATGGAATTTACCATTTCCTTAAGAACCCTATTTTTCCTTTCAGCCACACCATTTGATTGTGGTGTATAAGGAGCGGTAACTTCATGAATTATGCCACAAGATTCAAAAAACACAGGATCATAATATTCACCTCCTCTATCAGTGCGCAACTTTTTAATCAAAACAGATTGCTGCAATTCAACTTCATTTTTGAAAATCTTAAATTTAGCAATTGCCTCATCTTTAGAATGTAACAAATATATGTAACAAAATCTAGAATAATCATCTATAAATGTTACCAAATATTTTTTATTTCCCAAAGATGGTGTTGCATGCAAATCACATAAATCACTATGAATGAGTTCAAGCAAACTTGATGTCCTTTCAATACTTTTCATAGGTTGTTTGACAATTTTAGTCAACTTGCAAGTATCACATTTTTGAACATTTATATCAAAAGGTGGAATCAAGTTTTCTTTGGACATATTAAGCATGTGATTATAATGAACATGTCCTAATCTTGCATGCCATAAAGATGGTAAATCAACACCAGAACAAACCATGTTTACAGAATTAAAATTATCACTCAAATTCAACATAAACATACCATTACAATAATATCCAAACCCTACAAACACATAATACCTTGACAATACATACTTATCAGATTCAATCACTTGCTTATAGCCACACTTATTTAAAATGCCAACAGAAACTAAGTTCTTTCTAATTCTAGGTACATATAATACATCCTTTAGATGAAGATATTTCCCAGAACTAAATTTCAACACAACTTCTCCTCGACCAAGAATATCGGCGGTAGATTCGTTTCCCATATGAATAATGGCACCATTAGTAACCGGTTCGAATGACTTGAACCACTTTTTGTCCTTGCAAACATGTTTGGTTGCACCTGAATCTACCCACCACGCAACTTCATCATCCTGCATGTAAAATGCTTCAGGAATGAGTGTGACATAATTTTCATAAAAAATTAAATCATTGTCAAAATACTGACCTTGAGTTGGTGGACCTTGGTCCTTAGACCCCTGCCCAGAATGGTTTGATACCACTCCCTTCTTGCTCTTTCCGACACGACAGTCACGTTTAAAGTGCCCCGTCTTGCCGCAAATCCAACATGAACCCTTAGGCTTTTTGTTTGATTCCTTGTTGTTGTTGACAAAGGGACGCTTTTTGCCCTTTTTCTTCTTAGTACTTTCACCATCTTCCATCACATTGATAGAAGAAGATACCACTGTTTCTTTATCTTTGGGCTTGCCATTTTCCTGCACCCTTAGAGTTTCCTCTATGCGCAAATGGCTCCCAAGTTGAACAAGAGATAGCTCTTCCTTTTTATGCTTAAGCATGTGTTTGAAATCCTTCCAAGTGGATGGAAGCTTTTCGATTATGCTTGACACAGAAATAGATTCATCCATTTCCAATTTGTGTTGTGCGAATTGCCCAAGAATCCGAAGCAGTTCATTGTACTGCTCCATCACTGGCCTGGAGTCTGACATCCTGTAATTCATAAAATTACTGACAAGGAACTTCTTACTAGAAGCGTCCTCATCCATGTACTTTGACTCCAAAGAATTCCACAACTCCCTTGCAGATTCAACATGTTGGTATATATCAAACAGTGAATCAGACATACCATTCAAGATGTGACCACGACAGATGTAGTCATCATTCTCCCACTTGTTTCTCTTGCGTGTCTCCTCCAATGGTTCATCCTCTGCTGGTTCGGTGATCGGAGTAGACAAGACGTACACCACCTTGAGAGTGGTTAGGAGGAAGTGCATCTTTTGCTGCCACCTGCGAAAGTCCACACCTACAAACTTCTCTAACTTCATAAACTTAAAAGTCATATCACTTACAGAATCCATCATCACAATGACAACAAATTATTCTCTAAGATTGTTGGGTAAATTGAAAGGGTATTTGTGATGTATCTGGATTTCGATAGAGTCACGTAGGCTCGCTTTCCTTAGAGAATAATTCGACCCTTATAGCCTGGGTTTCACGAATTCCCTCGCAGGATAAAACTATCGAACCTTCTTGCTTCTAGGCCTGAAGCAAGAAAATGCCTTTGAACATTTTGTTTAAGGACTGTAACTACCGTTCTGTGATCCAGTTTTTACATGCACCAAGGCATGTGTATTTATAGGGGAAAAACGTCAGTTTCAAACCACACCCGTACAGATAAGGATAGAGCAACTGCAAGCAACCACAGACATGTCAAGATGCAACTGCAGATAACCGAACATACTAGGCAACTGTACAGTATACCGCTCCAATCCATAACCGATGAGTAACTGAGACAACTGTATGCATGCATCCCTATCCAAATCCAATAACTGTGTACGTACGTACGTACGTACCACCAATTTGGAAATCAAAATCACATAACAAAATTTGATTTCATATTACATATACATTTCTGTATGTATCCATGTAACACTTCATTCCAGAGTAGTCATACCAAAATGATTATTCCAGAATTGTGAGCTCGTGGATGGGTTTATACAAGTGTGCACTCCGCACCACCAACCTTGTTATAACGTCCCGAACTCACCAATACTCAAATCCAATTATGCTTAAATGATTGTGTTTCATAAAACACCAACAAAAAATGATCATGACTGTTGTTTTCTTCTCAGGAAATCTCTATTCAAACGTTAGGAAATCACTGAAGTTGAAGGTAGACACTAGTGCTATGATCACTCTCTATGCACCATATTCAGCCTCTCCCCGCTTCGATGCTCAATGATGCAACACAATCTATTTGCTCAAGAATTTCATGCAAATTAGCATTAATATTGTAGATTTAATGTAACACTGAAAATACTATGATTTCTGTAAAAATCATCTCATAAAACAAATCATGAACGATACATTGAACAGTAAGAAATTACAATCCGAACTTCTAGTCCATAGAAATAACACAATTTTAAAGATGGCAAAACATGAAATGACCAAATAAACTAGCCCATGTTATGATGAGACAGTCTCATATTATGAATATGTAAAAATAAATGTACTTCAAATATTTATCTCTAAAATAGATATTGACATAGTATTCAAAGTATTTATCTATGATCGATATTGAATAGTTTCTAAATATATAGGATTATATCATGCATAGTATGGTGAAAGATATTTACCATATACAGAATATGCTTCATATATAATTGAAATATGGTGTGTATTTCTTCGTACTAATACAGTTACAATTAAGAATAAGATTGTATAGTTGAAGATATTGATGATTCTATGGGTACAGAAGATATGGCTCTCCGTCAGAAACATAAAAATAAGGCTATGCAGAAGAATGTGTCTATAGGTATAGACAAAGGGGAAAAAGTTGCAGCTGATGGGAAGAAGGTTTCCCAGAAAGGGAATTTTAAAAAGAAGGTAGCAGAGAGTAAAACTGAGGATATAGATTCCGAGTCTGAGGAAAATGACATTGAATCAGAAAAACTGGACAGAGAATCAGCAAGCTAGCAGAACGTAAATTTAATGCGAAGCGCTTCCAGTAAAAAGATATGATTGGCACAATAAAGAAACTAACCACAAAAACCTCTATTTCTAAAAACTTAGACAAAGCTAGCCGAACTCCAGTAAAATATAACTAGTATAATGCTCGTGCCAATGCACGAATATTTATTTTAAAATATCATATGCATATATTAATTAATAATAATAATTTAATTAATGAAAAATTACATACGAATGTGCATGACATTTAATTCCTCACTAATGATATAGGGATGAGATCCTCTATGCAAGTTATAATGCGCAATTAATGCGCAACTTGTTAAACGACGCCGTTAGTTATGTACACGTGAAATTAAGTATTTTATTTCTTAACTCGAGATTCATACATGTTTTTTATTTAACAATTTATATTTAAACATATCATATTAGTTTTTTTAAAAAATTATGAGATACAACATTGTGCATTTTAATTTTACTATTTACATATTTTAATATAATTCAAGAGTATCTATATTTATATTATATTTTTCTTAAAGATATATTAAGTACGAGTAAATACCATTTCTAATTGAAATTTGTTACTTTAATAATGATAAAATAAATTAAATTATTTAAATAGAGTCTTTGAAAATGGAAGTTTTCATTCTGTTTACTATTACTTATGAATTCTACATTTTATCTCTAATATAATTGATGAAATTAAAATTATAGTTATTTTTTAAAAATATTTAATTTAGATATTAACTTATAATATAGATGCTAATTTTGAAAAATAAATGATATAAATGTTGGTAGTGAAAAATGTATTCCAAATTTAAAAGCTAAATAATAGCTGATTGTTTTTCTGGAAAAAACGTGAGCGATGAATCTCGAGTGAGGAATAAAATAATTAATTTCACGTGTAAATAACGGCGTTATTTGGCAAGCTGCGTACGGGTTGCGCATTATAACTTGCGTAGAGGATCCCATCCCATCTCCAATATACCAAATATATTACCTACCATGTCATTATATTAAATTGATTGAATTCTTCTGATATAGGTCTAAATGTTCAAAATGTTCACAATGTGAGAATGTTAATACAAACAAAATTAATAATTAATACATTTACTGGATGAAAGACAATTATAGCTATTTATGGTGATGAATATGATTAATTATGTGATTTGTCGTAATAAATATAATAAAGAGACAATTATGGTGATTTATGGTGATAATGAAAGAAAAATCAGCTAATCTTTTTTAATTGAAAAATAAATTGAGGTAAGCTTAATCAACTTGAATTGAAATGACTTGTTAAAATATCTGTAATAATTGATGCTTAGTAACAGAATGTTGATTAACTTGGCAGCAAAGCTGTGTCGTAGAACATAAATTGGAAACATATGAAAACTGAGAAGCAAAAAGGCAAAAGAATTCCAGAAAAATGTAACATACCTTTTAAACTGTTAACTAATTTTAAACATAACAAAATTTCATTCGTATCTTTAAAAAACCACAACTACTGTAAACAGAAAAACCAAGAGCTAAGAGCATCTTCAGTGGTAAGCAAGATGATGGTGTAGCTTGACTTGCCATGTCATTTTTTCAAGCAAGTGTTTAAATTAGGGGTAAGCTATCTTAAACATTAAATATTATGGTCCCACATGTACGTAATATCTACCCAATTCTATTGAAATAGTTATGTAGGACCCACACAAGTTAGTTGCTTGTGAAGGCAACCATTTATTGAGAAGGCTAATGACATGGCAAAAACAATGGTAAGCAATTAGGTTAACTATTTAGAAAAATTGCAAGAAAGTCCAAAAAATCAACCATTGGAGATGCTCTAATATGGAACAAATTATTACAATGAAAAAGAGAAGAAGAAACAACTAAACACGCAAAGTAAATGATAAAAACTAGTAAAAGAAATAATAAAGAGAATCTGTCCTCATTTTGAAGATATTTTCTTATCAATAATATTGATACACCTTCGTCTTCATGCAGAAACATCTGGATCACATTTTGAAGAAAACGATCTTTTCAATATTTTGAGATATTTTGTAAACCATTCACATACTAAACAACAAACACACTAATTTAAGCAAGACATACATACCTGAGGGATGTTTTACCGGAATTTAGAGAACATAATTTATAGAGAGAAAGCTAATAAAAAGGTGTAGAGAATTTGGAAAGGTGTAGAGAATTTGGAAAGGTTTGTTGTGAAAACATATGAGTCCATAAATGTAGCAGCTTTATTAAGGAGTAATTGGAGTATATGGAGTTTAATATATAGATGTTTCACTTTATTATGGAGAAATTTTGGGAAAGAGGACCAGAAAACGATTTAGAGTAGATTTATCAAGGAGTAATTGGAGTAATTAGAGCATATTTATTATGGAGCAGTTTATTAAAAAATATAATGTATCAGCTTTCCACGTTATCAGTGGAGAAATTTTAAGAAGGAGTAGAATAAAAAGTTTAAAAAAATTCAAAAAGAGTTGACACATGCCAAATTGTAGTTGATTGTAAAAAAATACTCAAAATACTTAGAAAATGACACGTCAGCTTTTATCATCTTACTTTAAAGAGTACTATAGATTCAAATTTTCAAAAAAAAAAAAAAAGTACTATAGATTCAAAAAATTGTAAAAAGACACATCATCAAATTTTCTTTTGTTTTGAAGAGTAATATACTATACTACATAGATAATGACTATTTAAATAGATGTTTAATATGGTGAATTAAGCCACTTTTAATTCTTTCAACCATTTCTTCTTTATAAATAAACGTTTTTTAAAAATTAATGCATGATCATTAAGTGGAAGTTAAAGCTAGGATTATTAGTCTAACTAAAAGTAAATAATAATATTTGTAAAAGGAAAAATAAGATGCTGATGTGTCAATTCCTCACTAATCCTAAAAATAATTCAAAATTTTTAGAAAATTATAATTCATCCTCTTTTATAGTATAGTATAGATGTTTAATATGGTGAATTAAGCCACTTTTAATTCTTTCAACCATTTCTTCTTTATAAAAAAACGTTTTTTTTAAATCAATGCGAAGTTAAAGGTAGGATTATTAGTCTAACTAAAAGTAAATAATAATATTTGTAAAAGGGAAAATAAGATGCTGATGTGTCAATTCCTCATTAATCCTTAAAATAATTCAAAATTCTTAGAAAATTCTAATTCATCCTCTTTTAAAGTATAGTATAGATATCACAATCCCATCTACCTAAGCTACCTAAGCTACTGCAGCAAATTGAAAACCTAAGCTACTGCCATCGAGCAACTCAACTAAAACCTAATCCCCCCAAATCAAGCAAATTGGAAAACTAGCAAGTTAGCAGAAAATAATCGCACAAAACTTAAAACCCTAGGGTGAATCAATCAAAAAAATTGCTGGAAAATCTGTGGATTTCAACGAATTGAAGAGACCAACGATTGCAGAAACACAAGGCACCGAGAAAGAAATACCTCATCGTCCGCGGGAGGAGTAGCATTGGTCAATGAGATACCGTCATCATTGGCAGCACCGCGGAGAGTAGTTATTTCGGCAATCATGTCCCAAAATCCCACATTTCTGAAACTTGGGCGCTTGATAAGTTCATTGTGCAGCTCTCTCCACCCTTTGTCGTTTGGTTGAAAATGAGGTACATCCATATAAACCCCGGACTGAATCCGGAGTTTTCCAATCTCCTCGAAAACCACCCGATGTGTTTCCTCAGTCCAGTTTGGGTTTTGTTTTGCCATCTCTAATTTTGGTTTGGGATTTTTAGGTTGGGTTGGGATTTTTTTGATTCTACAATTTTTCAAAACTGTTGTATCCTCTAGCTCCCGTTTTCTTTTCATCTTAATAACCCAATGTTTCTAGTTTGGAGAAGATAAATATTGGGAAGGGACTATTTTCCAACAGAGACCTGGGTCACTGCAAAAGCTGTCACTAGTAGAAAACCGCCAGAAAACGGCGCCGGAGGACGGCGGTTCCGCGGGAAAATAAGGAAACCGCCGTCCTTCTACATTTACGAACTCGTAAATGTTCGTTGTCTAGCCGGATGGCTTGTTACACGGCGGTTGTGATGCAACCGCCGTGTAATTGCCATTTTTGGTCGGCGGTTGCGTTTAACCGCCGACCAGCCTACATTTCCGACACCGGAAATGGCTAGCCGGAACTTTCCCCGTTGACCGGCTTGACTTTGACGGTCAAGTCGACGGGGCAAAGTTCTGATGTCGGTGGAGTCAAGTCAAAAAGTCGTCCGGGTAAGTTTACGGTACCGTAAACTTGTCCGGATAGTGGGAAAAATGGCCGGGCAGGATTTACGAACTCGGAAACGTAACCGGATGAGCTAAAACAGAATCTTATAAAACGAGAAACGGATCCTTTTGTTCTATCTACTCTATTCCATCTTTGTTTTGGGTTGAAGGACGCAGAGAATCTCCTAATATTTGGGCTCGCTGAATCCTAGGCTGCGATGAGGTAATCTCCCGCTAAATTTAGTATTGATGGGCGGATGTTTGTTAATTTCAAGCATGAATATGTATGTGTGTCCCTAATTTGCTTGAATAATATATGAACTTGCGTGTTGATTCCTAGTTATTAGTGTTTATGAAACCATATTGTATTTGATATGTTGTCAAGTAGCACGATGTAGATGAATGAATTCATTAATATTTGCTTAAATTTATGAAAATAGGTACACAAGTGTTATGGAACGTAGTAGGATTATTAGGGAGAATCGTCGGACCTCACCAGAGTATATGGGACTGGTTGAATATTTCATTGATGTTGCTTCTGATAATGCAAGATTAGAAAATCAGTCGGCCATGCGGTGCCCTTGTAAGGATTGCACTAACGATGTGTATTTAGGAGTTGAAGGTTTGCGTGAACATTTGATTGTTAGGGGTTTCCAAAATTCCTATACCACGTGGGTATGGCATGGGGAAGAACGTAGCACTGTTGTTGTTAATGAACCAATGGAGGTTGTAGGAGAAAATTCAATGGTTGGTAATTATGACGATAAATTGGATGACTTGGTAGATGATGTTGCCATGCATTTTTTTGGAAAACCAGAGGCGCTTGAAGCGATGTATAATGATAAGCAGACCCCTTTGTATGAGGGGTCAATCCACACTATTTTAAGCGCGACCTTATTGTTGATGAATTTAAAAGCCAAGCATGGGCTTTCAGATAAGGCATTAACAGAGGCGCTGGAGTTGATTAGACAGCTGCTTCCCACTGATAATTTATTGCCTGTTAGGGCATATGCTGCCAAGAGGGTACTATGTCCAATGGGTATGGAACTTGAGAAAATTCATGTTTGTCCTAATGATTGTATGTTGTTTAGAGGGGAAGATGAGATGAAATTGGAAAATTGTAGCGTTTGTGGCGAGTCACGATACAAAGTTGTGAAACAAAAAGTGGACGTGGGAGGAGATGTTGTTAAGGAAACCAACAAACGTGTTCCCGCGAAGGTCATGTGGTATCTCCCCATTATACCTAGGCTTCAAAGGTTGTTTGCTAACAAGGAAGAAGCTAAGAACTTGACATGGCATGCAGATAGAGAGAAGGTTGAAGATGATGATGTGATTGCACACTGTTCAGATGGTGATCAGTGGAAGAAAATTGATGAATTGTATCCTGAATTTGGGAAGGAAGCTCGGAATGTAAGGTTGGGTTTATCCACTGATGGTATGAATCCGTATGGAGATTTGAGTAGTACACACAGTTCTTGGCCTGTGATGGTTGTTATTTACAATCTACCATCGTGGTTGACCATGAAGAGGAAATATGTTATGTTGTCGTTGATGATAGCAGGGCCAAAGCAGCCTGGTAATGACATTGATGTGTTCCTAGAACCTTTAGTTGACGACCTTCAGAAACTGTGGTTCGAAGAGAATTGGACGTGGGATGAATATCGGCAGGAATGGTTTAAGTTGAAAGGAATGTTGTTCTGTACTGTGAACGATTTCCCTGCACTTGGTAATCTAGCTGGTTATTCAGTCAAAGGTCATCTAGCTTGTCCTGTTTGTGAGGAGAATACTAGTTTCTCTCAATTAAAACACGGGAGAAAAACTGTTTATCAAGGACATCGTCGTTTCTTACCATGCAGTCACGAGTTCCGTAAGGCTAAGAACTGGTTTAATGGGAAGGAAGAGAATGCACCGCCCCCCCTCCTATCAGTGGCGAGGAGGTATTCGAGAAAATCAAGGATATTGAAAATGATTTTGGGAAAAACCGTAGGAAGATGCCCATCCCCGGCCCTTGGAAGAAACGATCCATTTTCTTTGACTTACAATATTGGAAGCACTTGGCTGTCAGACATTATTTAGATGTAATGCACATTGAGAAGAATGTCTGCGATAGTTTGCTTGGTACGCTGCTGAATATTCCAGGAAAAAGCAAAGATGGACTTCAAGCACGTAAAGACTTGGACAGAATGGGTATTAGAAAGGAACTGGCTCCTGTAATCGAGAATAGGAACACTTTCTTGCCTCCAGCTTGCTACAATATGTCGTCTGCTGAGAAGACAAAATATTTGCAGTGCCTGAAAGATTTGAAGGTACCCTCTAATTTTTCCTCAAACATTGGTAACTATGTCAATGTTAAGGATCAAAAATTGATAGGGTTAAAATCACATGATTGTCACACTTTGATGCAAGACTTGAACATAATTGCCATTCGTGGTTCTCTTCCAAGCCACGTTAGGATGTGCATCAGCAAGCTCTGCTTATTTTTTAAGGGAATTTGCCAGAAAACAGTTAGCCGTCGTAAGCTAGATAAGCTGCAGACAATGGTGGTTGAAGTATTGTGCCAATTGGAGATGTATTTCCCCCCTTCTTTCTTTGATATAATGGTGCATTTGATTGTCCATCTTGTGCGGGAGATCAAGGAGTGTGGTCCGGTGTTCCTCCGGTGGATGTATCCTTTCGAGAGATACATGAAGATATTTAAATTCTTTTCGCAGAATAGGTACAGGCCTGACGCAAGCATTGTATCTAGATATGTCGCGGAGGAGGCGATTGAATTTTGTACGGCTTACTTAGATGAGGTTGACACGGTTGGACTACCCACCTCGAGGCATGATTTTCGTTTCAACGAGCATGGAACTAGAGGCACGCTGCATAACCCGCCAGCGGTCGATTTGCAGGCTGCTCATCTGTATGTGATGCGAAACCATGAATCGGTTCGCCCTTACGTTGACATTCATATGGAGGAATTGAGAAGTCTATACCCAACCCTAAAGCCTTTCCAACTACATGATGAACATATTAGAACCTTTTGTGAGTGGTTAAGGGACACGGTAGAGATTGGTGACCATCCCGAGGACGTGAAATGGCTATCCAGACGGTCGCTTACGACGGTCATCAGCTACAGCGGCTATGATGTGAAGGGTTACTCGTACGGGACCAAACAGAGCGATGGTAAAGGTGTTTCGCAGAATAGCGGTGTGACTACATTTTCCGAATCAATCGCTGTGTCGCGGAAGAAAAATCCAGAAGGATCCTACTCATTTGATAGGTATTTCGGTACCATTGTTCAGATCTGGGAGTTAAACTATGTGGCATTGAAGGTGGTTGTATTCAAGTGTCAGTGGGTTGATCAAAAGACAGGAACTAAGACCGATCCTTTAGGGTTTCAATTGGTTGATAGGAAGAAAGTGGGATCAAAGTCGGATGCGTTCATACTTGCTGGCGAAGGTGACCAAGTTTACTATGTTCAGGATCCTTCTGATCGGCACTACGAGATTGTTCTTGATGGGAAACAAATGGTGTGTGGTGATGAGCTATTCGAGGAGTATGACAAACGAGCTGCTCACATTTTTGTGCCAACGAAGAAAGACGCGATTAATATGGAGGAAACAGAGGAAAACATGTCAAACTATCGCGCAAGATCCGATCACGCCGAACGCATAGTGATAGACAGTAAAGGAAAAGAACGGAAGAGGAAGTTGATTTTCAAAGTTAAGCCGAAGACTAAGTTGAGGCGTTAGTCGTCGATCTTTTTGTGTTATCAGTTATTCATAATACAACTAGTCCGAACTTAGTTTGAATATGTAATTCATGTAAACATTTGGTTGCACCTTTGTTTGATCTATCCAATAGAATAAAAGAAAGTCGACGAATCTCAATTTTTAACCTATCCGGATAGTTTTACGGTATCTGAAACATTAGCCGGATAGTGTTAAATTAGGGTTTACCTACTTCCGGCTAACAATCCGGTTTAGCAAATGTAGAACAAGCCTATCCGGGTAACTTTCCGAGTTCGGAAACAAGTTACCCGGAAGTATTTTGTTTTGGCAAGACATTTTATTCAAATTCCAGACGGGTTCCCTGGTTGTCATCCGGTTTAGTAATCATAGAATGAGTGATCCGGCTAGAATTCCGAGTTCGTAAAGCTAACCGGAAGTGTTATTTTGAGGCGAAAACTAGCGCGCACTCACTAATCAGTAGTTATATAAAATTGATACTGCAAACACTTGTACGAATTGTAAATGCACAAACATTTGATCAATTTCCGTAGCATTCAAACGTTACTGAAATACAGTTAAAATGTAATAATATTCGATAAGGCAAATGAATTCTTAACTAAAAATTCAAAACAAATTAAACTAAATCAAGGCTCCATGTCATAGTCGGTGTGATGATCACCGCCACCATGTCCCTGCGAGGCGTCCCCACTTGTGGAAAATCCTTCTGCACGCTTGAGGGCTCGCAACTCCTTCCTTGCCTCGTAAGCGTCCTTCCTAACGCCAATCAATGTGAGCACCTTAGATTTCATGCCAGCATACATAGCTTTCATGTTGGCAACATGCGGTGAAGGCTCTCCATCGGGTACCTCCCTACCTAAAAAATGAAAATTCATATTTGAATTAAACTATGATCAAAAGTAGCATAAATTGTGAATAAGGAGGTGAAGATGACTTACTTCTTGATGCCCGCTTAGCCTTTTGTTGTGGAGGCGCCACAATCCATTTTCCATCGGCCAAAGTCCATTTCGGCCTATGGTTTTCAAAGTAGTGGTAGTCGTATAGCTTGCAAGGGGTGGGATCATCTTCAAATCGGAAATTTTGGTCCAATTTCAAGAGCAACTTAGTGATTAAACTCCCGTAGGGTAGGTTTTTCTTATGTCGCTCGTTAGCCCACGCAGTTCTCATCCAATTACATATTGCAAAGCCGGGATTGATAGGAACCTCCTTCACGACATAGTAAAATGTCATAACCGTGGTAACATTAGGCTCGCCGACATTTCCTCCTGTAGGGATGAAACTTCTATGCACCCACTCGTACACAATGCGATCATCAATGGGGCAGAACGCCATTTTGCACCCATCGGCTGAACTTTCATCATACGGGTCCCGACCAAAATAGTGATGTCCTAAATTCAGATAATTCAAGTACGGGAGTTTAATCATATGCGTTCCCGGCCACGCATTAGCATAGAAGATATCAAGTGGCCCATCCTTGAGCTTGGGATAAAGGTCTTTCATCGGATTTGATAGGATTCCCCAACAACTCATTCATCACCCAACAATCAAACTCAAACCTTTGCCCATTAACCATGGTAGTGTACTTACCATCACTAGGTTCATCAAAATTAGCATAAAATTGCAACACCTCATCCTTATAGGTGGGATTACTAACATCGAATAACAAGGCATCACAATTTTGAATAGCAAACTTCTCAACCATAGGGCCTAAACCTAGTGCCTCAACCCGATCTCTATCCAACACATATGTGTCTAGTACTGTAGCATTGTTAACAAGAATACCATAATACTTGTAAGCATCGAGACTAATAAACTTGTTAGCATCATACCAGTTTGGATTTGGCTTCCTCGCCACGACCTTGCTTCTCGGTGCCATGGGTTGATCGGGAATTGGTTGTGGTGGAACTGATGGAGAGTTTCGTCTGGGTAGGAGACGGGATTTCCGAACTCTGAATTGGGGGATGTGGGGGAAGTTTGTGAGTTGTGATCTGAAAAAAAGTCAATCACCCATATATATAAACCCGTTTCCGAACTCGGAAACCTAGCAGGATGGAAAATTAAGCCTATCCGGCTAGGTTTACGGTGTCTGAAAGTGTAACCGGAAGTTTTTAATTAAAAATCTCGTTTTTTGCTCAATTTGCCCGAAGGTTTCCCTGATAGCCATCCGGATAAGTAAATTACCCATCCGGATAGGTTTCCGATTTCGGAAATATAATTAACACTATCCGGATAGTGTTTCAGAACTCGGAAATCTACCCGGAACTATACTTAAACAGATTTTCACCATCATATTTGCCTCTTTATCTAAACAAAATGCATGTACAAAATAAGCGCCAATAGATTGAATCACTAAAATCTTTAAAATCGACCAAGTTTACATCCATATGAATAACGTACTAGGATAAATTTGTTTCACAAACGAAAAGAACAAATTCGATGTTTAACAAGAACAAATTCGATGTTTAACTAGAGTAGAACAAATTATTAACTAGAAACAATGCCCTACTCTCCAGTCGCCCTACTGCTGGATGGTCCCCCGGCCGCATCTTCTTCACTTGAGGATGGGAGATGACCAAAATCCGGCTCATTCAATTCCGGGCTAAGTTGGAGATCAAGTCCCTTCCGATCAATGTAAGCCCTTTGTTCGGCACGGAGCATTGCTACTTCTTCTTTAGCCTTGTCGACTTGTCCGGTGAAGCATTCCCACATTTTTGAGAGCTTACGCATCCACCGGCCCTCCTCACCTACAAAACAAACAAATGATTAGCTTTCGAAAACAAAAGCATTTTCACATGCGAAACTAAACAATAGAGGGAAAACATATATTCACTTACTTGTACCCGATGAACTCGCACCTCTGGCTTCTAGTTTTCTTCGCCTCGCAACTCTTCCTGCTGCGCCCGGAGCTAAGGCCTTCAAGACGTACCTTTGAGTTTCTTTATCCAGTGCAAAACCCTTATGATCAAACCAATCACCATCGTAGTACTCTAGAGGCTCAGGACGATCAACAACACCTCCACCTTGCTTCTTAATCATCTCAGTGACAAGTCCGGCATATGGAAACCATTGCCTCGACCCTCTCCCCACCTTGAACATGTATTCAACTATCGAGTGTCCAGGATTTATTTTCAACCCTTCCATCAAGTAATAGAAGAGCAGAACACGTCCACAACTAGGTTCACAACTATGACCCCCCGATGGATACACATTCTGACAAACCCAGTCAAATACAATCCTCTGCTCAACCGTAAGCTCCTCAACATTAAAATCACCTGGACAACTACCCGCCCCCTGACAAGTAGTTTTGAAGTACTTACGTCCCATTGCTTCAAGATCTAAGGGTTGGTTTGTCCCGGTTTCAGGAAACTTGTTGAAATTATAAATCTCATAAGGGCCTTCTGAGTGGTTAGGGCGCAAGTATGAGTTATCAACATAAGGGCAGCCTAGGACCTCATTTATATGAAACTTAGTGACATTAATCAGTTTACCATTCACCTTAGTGCACAGCCTATTCGACTCATACTCTCCTAAATTTGCATAAAATTGCACAACCTCATCTTGATGGCATGGGGATTCAAGCAAGAGCAATTTATCTAAATAACTAGGCTGAAAATGAGCAACCAAATACCCCATATGCAAAGTGTCAATAGAGGTAGGGCTAATCACCTTGGTGTGTGTTTTCCGCCCACACCATTCCACATAGTTGGCCTCCGCCCTACGATTGAAGAAATTCCGACTTGCCGATGCTTCAGGGGGCCTATCATGGCCTCTTTGCCGCTTTGTCTTCCTCGATTTGGCCTTGCTTAATCGGCTCCCACCCACGTGTTCTTCGGCTCTTGGAGGTGACTCTCCTTCCTCCTCGGAAGAGGACTCGTAGTGCACCTCTTGATTTCTTTGGATTTCCGCAACTTGCTTGCCTGTGGAAGGATTTTTAGTCCTAACCATGGTGAGAGATTGGACTGAAAATTTTGGAGAGGGGCGGACTGGTTTGGGGATGAACTTGGGGAGGGTTTGCAGATTTGGGGAAAAAAAACCCGTCTGCCCCTTTTATAATAAACACTTCCGGCTAGGTTTTACGAATTCGGAAACCTAGCCGGGTGAGGTTAATTTTTTTTTCCTTATCCGGCTAACTTCACGGTTTCGGAAACGTGGCCGGTCAGTACAAAAAATCAGAATAACTAACACTTAGACTATTTTCTTAGCTAGTCCTCTACCCATTCTCAACATTAGTTCCGAAAATTTCACTTTCCTCCCACCCATTTACTCTCTTCCACCAACAAAATCTTCTTCTCCAACCACCAAGAACACCATTACTCACATTGGCCCCATTTCTTGAGTTCTAGAACAAGAAAGTAGCTTCTTTGTCCATACTATTAGGGTTTTTATTCTACTTGAAAAGGAATTTCTTCAATTGTATAATCAATGTTGTTTATTGGCTAATTTGTCTTATTTGTTCATGGACTTTGCTTAATTATTACTACAAACTAGTTTTGTTTTATGGGCTACATTCTTGATTAATCAATTGGGATTATGGGCTATATTCTTGATTAGTCTTGATGGTCACTAGTTATGTTACTACTAATCTAGGGTTAAGTATGTCATATATGTATGCACTAATTTAATTACAAAGAATTAAGGGTGAAGCATGTGATCCTAATTAAACCCTACTTACCATTAGTCTAATAGGATAATAATAGGATTATTAAAGTGACTACTTACCATTAATTTAGCATATAATTATTCTTTCTTGATAGTGAGGTTATTTAATATATGTAAACTATTTTTTGTAGAGGAGTTATGGCACCACCTAAGAAGAAGGTAGTAGAAATCCCCAAAAGCTCTAAAACGCCTAGCACCGCGGGAGGTGTTAAAAAAAAGGGGGTGAGGCGTCCTAGGACATATTGTGCCGTCTTACAAAAAAGGATGAAGAAGGGGATTTTGACGGACATGACGTTCAACGATGGTGGGGAACCAATATCGGAAGAGTATTATTTATGGAAGAGTTGGGTTGGTAAAATTGGTCGAACTCGTGTGGATATAAAGTATGAATCTTGGCACGAGGTCCCCGACAAGGAGAAGACTAAATTATGGGAGGAGTGTTTGGTAAGTTTCTACCTTCATTTAAGGTATTTTTTTTTTGTACACATGAATGAGATTTTATCCAAATTTTCTTATAACCTTATGTAGGTACCATTCAAAATTGTTGCCCCAAATATGGAGAAACTTTTTGACACAACCATGTTTCGCTTGAGTAAGGCGGCACGGGATCATAGAGCAATGTTGTCTAAACATTACATTTATGGAGATTTTAAGGATGAGGACCCTTGGGTGGCCTACACCGATATTCTACAAGAAAGTTGGGCAATATTCAAAGCACGCACCTTGGAGAATGACCGACTAGTAAGATTAATTCCTACCATTCTAGTATTACTCCTTCGTTCACATAACTTAAATTCATTTATGTGTTAGGGTGTGAGGTTGACGAATAGCACCAATGCGAAAACTAATACGACACCTCACACAATGAGTAGGGAGGGCTATACTATAAGACTAATGAAACATGCAAACAAGAAACAAGAAGATGAGGTGCAAGAGAAAATGGATAGTGGGATGACGGAAGAGGAAGCGCGGGAGAGCACCGAGGTGGTTAATCCTAAAGAGTTCGATAAACTTACTAGCTTCTTGATTGGTCGACAAGATAGCAAAGGCGAATACACACACGAGGGAAACAAGAAGTTGATAAAAGATATTGTAAGTTGTTTCTTTGAATATATTGAGCTAATATTATTACAAATATTATTCCTATCTATTTTTCTTTCTACCATATATTTTTTTTCTATTAAATGATAGGATGATGTCAAAGAGAAAATTGCCTCGGGAGAATTCGTTCCCACACAAGACGATGACATCCTTTGTAAGGCGACGGAACGGAAGGAACACCCCGGTAGAGTTCGTGGATATGCATCACATGTGGTGAAGAGAGATCTCATCGGCAAACCAAAATCTTCTAAACCACCAAGACATACCAAGTACAACAAGTTGCAAGAGGAACTTGGAGATACAAAAAAAGAGCTCGGTGATACCAAGAAGGAGTTTGATGAGGCCGTGAAGAATATGATGAAAAGGGACAACCCACCATCGCCACAACCAAATCCACCATCGCCACAACCAAACATATGTGATGATAACTTAAACCGACCAAAAAAGGTAAACACACTAACTCACTTTTCGATCGCATTCTTATTCAAATTCTCTATTCGTTCTCTTAATAGTCTTAGCATGTTTACCTCGCCTTACTTTAAAAATGGAATCCACTATTTTAATTAGGTCAAGGTCGATGTCACATATCCATGCAAATTATATATCGATGGTGGAGTGAGGAAGCCTACTATGCATCTTGCAAATGGAATTTTCAATGAGTCGGCGAAGATGCATGGCGACGTTAAAATTGCAACCGGTTTGGGGGAGGTTTGCTTGAAAAAAACTTTGGTTTCAACCGCTCGAATTCCCATACCCAAAGGCCCGTGTAAGGTTGTTGGACCGGCGGAAGGTATGTATTTACTTTGGCCTCGTTGGCTAATTGTTGTCGAGAGTTTAGGAGAGACTCAACCCGCTAGCCTATACAACCCAATTACGAGCGTTGCACGCAAGGTTGAGCCAAAAATTACAAAAAAAATTCCCCAACCCTTGACCGCCCCAAAGACCGCCCCAAAGACCGCCCCAAAAGATGTTGTAGTTAAATCTATGACACCGCCTATGAAGGTGTTGTATGATAAATTGTCTACACATTGCAAATTTGGATACTACGAATTCCCGGCTCCAACGGAATTATTTGGTGGTATTGGAAGGCAAATTGTAATGTGTTGGGGTGATTTTGAAGATCTATCGAAGGGTGACAAGGTAACCGAGCCCCTAATGTCCTTATTCCAACTGTAAGTAATTTTAATGTCGAGACTATATTATCTTGTGTGTTTTCAACCGCCGTTCTCCCCGTTGTTTTAACCATTCATATTTTTTTTCTTAAGTTTCTTGAATCAATTAGTTCAAAAACGGTTGAAGCCATGGATAGGCTTCCTATGCCCTGAGCGAATCCAAGAATTAGGTCATACTGATGCAGAGCGATTAAGTTACATGAGAGAGGCTCTCGGTGTGGAGGACAAATTATTCTTCCTAGCACCACTCATTTCCGGGTAAGCATTTCATATTAACTAATTCTATACATTATTATCTCATGTTAACTTTTATGTTGTCATTATTGACAAATGGATATGCATTTTTTATTTAGTAAACATTGGAGCTTGGTTTTGATCCACAAAAAAACCAAAGAAGTTTATTGGATAGATCCTCTCCATCGTCCGCCAATCCCGTCTTTCGAACACCTCCTTAGACAAGCTTTGAATCATGTCAATCCCTCTAGGAGAGAGTTTGGAATGACTGAGATCAAGGTACTCTACACGTTTCTCCCTCATTAATAACACTAGTATTATCGACATCGATCGATTGTATTTAACAATGTGATCTTCCTTTTGTGTTAAAGTACAAGAGACAAGTTAGCAGCTGGGAATGCGGGTACTACGTTATGTTGTATGAGCTCAAATTGGTAGCGGGACTTAACGAATTCGACCAAGACCTTGAGCCCGTAAGTTCCAAATCTATAAGGCATCAACCTTACACATATTCATATGTTTGCGTCATATATTGAATTGTGTATGCTAATGCACAGATTTTCGAAGAGGATACAAGGCCCTACTCACCCGAAGACCTGAATCGACCGAGGAGTACTATTGCATCAATTGTCGTAACTTCGTATGCACATGCTCTAGTTCAAAATTGACACATTATGTATTATTGGCAATTGTTGTATTTAGCGCATTCAAGTGATTTATTACATTATACATTCATTCGTAATACATCACAACCATTTGAAACATATAATTCTTCACTAGCGCCATTTAAATACTTTCTATTTTGTATTCAAAAGCCGAAATAAATAAAAATCAGATTTTAAAGAATTATCCGGGCCACCTTTACGACATCTGAAATCCTGGCCGGACAGTTCAAATTACTTCCGGCTAGGTTTCCGGTTTCGGAATTCTGACCGGACGAAATTGGCTTCTTTTCACCCATTTTCCCGAACGTTTCCCTGGCAGGCGTCCGGTTAAGTAAACACTTCAGTCCGGCTAACTTTCCGGTACCGTAATCCTATCCGGAACTACATATTTTCCGCCACCGTTTCACGGTGGCCGGATTACTGCCGCCGCCGGAAAATCTCCCGGCTTACCGTCCGGGTGCGCAAAAAACTCCTTCCGGCTAACCGTCCGGCCCGTAATGGCCGGGGTAGCCTCCTGCTAGCAGCAGGTGTTTACGAGTCCGGAAATGTACCCATCCGGGTAAGTTTCCGAACTCGTAAACCTTACTCGGCGGTTTCAACCGCCGAGTAACGGTGGCGCCAATTGGACGGCGCCACCATGGACGGCGGTCAAAACCGCCGTCCAACCGGGACGGAACCGCCGTGTTCCGTCCCGTTTTCCACTAGTGTGTGTTCCCTGTGTGTGGCAGCGTGCACTCTTAGCTATAATATCGACTCCAGGTCAACGGCGCCAGGGAAAATAAGAATACGGAAAATATACGAACACCATGGGGAAAATATACGATACAGAAGGAAATAACAAAGGAAAACAAGTAGATATAAGTACAATCGAAAAATAAAATTATATTTTAAAAGTAAATTGATATTTAATTTATACTCTCTTCGATCTTAATTGTACTTCTAAAAAAATGATATTAAGTTATTCTTTCTTTGGTCTTCATATAGTTTGTAAAAATAAGTATAATACAGTTGTGATAAAAAATCTTATCTATTCCTAAACATGTTAACTGTCACGTATAAATCTTAATTTCCGTCTAAAATGTATTTACACTTCAGATTGTGGATGATTACTTCCCGTATTTTGTTGCAATATGGTTAACCACCAGAATGTGGATTAATTTTACCTTTTGATTGTTAAATGATATGCTTGCGCCTCTTACAAATTTGATTAAACTGATGCTTGATGTTAAGATTAAGATAATATATTGTTGGGAACAGTAGATTAATACTCTACATGATAGCTACTAAATAGTCATTTGCTTCTCCATACGAGGAAACATTAGTGAATAAGCTCAGGACTAAAGTAAAGTTTTCCCTATGTTGAGTCTTCATCTCTGGCATTGATTAAGTTTTGACTTTCCAGTGTTGTGTACTTTGCAAATTCCATTGTAATTGAGAATTGTTCCGCACAAAAAAAATATATGAATTTGTTTCATCACTTAGGGATCTAATGTCTGCTTGTGTGCTTCTGCTACTTAATTACTATTAGGCTTTAACACAAGGCTTTATCTTAATTTTAAAAAAAACATTGAATGCGTTGTATTTGGACTAACTTTAGTTTTGCTGCTCTCTTGAGGGACTGCTTTATGTTCTTAGCTAATTCAGGAAATGGAGCTAATTTCTCTTCTTTCAAGATTCAGAAGTGGAAAGCACAAGTTCAACAAGGTAGCTGTATTTGTATTTTCATTTATGGTATCACAAGATTGTAGTAGTTGAGGTTTTAATTAAAATATTATTTACAGGTTAAAACTTACGCAATCAACAGAGCATCATATAGTTCAAAGTAAGAAAATTTTCATTTAATGTGTTTTTTGATTGCATATCTTTTATGTAGCAATTAATTTTCGCATTTTATTTCAGAACAAATTGGGGTGTGTTCGGGTGGATATCATGATGGTTATGTGAAGGATGCTAGAGTATTGATTCCAAATTCCAACCCATACCCAGATGAATGGTCCACACACTTTTTGAAATTTAAAGATACTCCATTAATCTCTGAGGAAGATTTAGAAAAAAAAAAAAAGGTGTTGAAGTTAGTTGATATAGAGGAGACTCGATCGCTTTTTTTAAAAGATGCTCCCCGGATTTTGGATTTGAAACCTGAAGTACAGCAGATTGGGTATTCAATAGAAATTTGAATGAGATGGTTTTCTTTGATGGATGGTCAGTAGTTCACTGTGTGAATTCTATTATAATCTTTTTACTCATTTTCGGGTTAATTTCTTGAGGAGCTATCTCCAATGGCTAAGTATTTCAAGAGCCGATATTATTAAATTTGATGGGTTATTTACTATATTTAAGTCCAGTGACTTGTTTAGGGCGGTGAATTGCTTTTTTAATCCTTGAAACAATAATATTAGGGTTCGTATGCAAGGTGAGTATTTTGTTCTTCGAGATAAAAGTAGTAAGAAAGTTATAAATGAATTTAGGGAAAATTTGTGTTAAGGGCGTGAGAAGATTCAAAATTATCAAAAAGGGCGTAACTATTTAATATTTATTGTGAAGGGCATTCTAATTGTATAAAAGATTATTTATTTATTAAATGACATCTAATTTCTTGAAGAAGATTATTTATTTTTTTAAGGGCATTTGATTGGGTATCTAAAGAGCCTGTGAATATTCTCCTTACTCCAATTGTGAGTATTTTAATCTATCTTGTATTAAATTCATTTTCTTATTTTAGCCTTTATAATCATCTGAATTTTTTATCTACAGATGTTGGTTATTGTGGATCATGAATATGGGCTCATATACATCTACAAGAGAACGGGAATATCGATCCCTAAAAGACATCCATTTCAGGATTTCTTCAGACTTAGGAATTTCTAAGGATTTGCAGGTTCTGATCATACCTTTATTTTTTATCATTCAAGGTACTGGGAAAAATGTCCAATGGTGATTAATGGGGGATTGAAATTCAATTGAATTATTCTACTACAAGGGTAAGCTGACTATTGATCTATACCATCTCAGGGGATTTAATTTAAAAAAATCTAATATTGTCCTTTCGAAAACAAAAAGTCACACATCCATGAAAATCTCAAGCACGGTCTATTACGACTGCAAAATGGTGTAGCCAATGCTGTTTAACAAGTTTAACAACAATTAAAACGACTAGTTGATAAAAAACTACCAGCCGAACGCGGCGCAACAAGAACTATCTTCCTCCATCAAGCTTGGACTTTAAAGAATTCATTTTAACGGTGTAATAAGACTTGAAATTTCTATTTTAATTATAAAAATTTTAAAATCTCGATCGACTAAAGGCATTTATAAGTTTTATGACGATTATACTCTCTTATTGACTTTCAAATTTACTTCTTTTATTAGTTTAAAAATATTAACTTCAACCCCTACAAAACTTTTGCAATTGATATAAAATTAAGTAAAACTGTAAATTATCACTGATAACGTCCATTGGTATTGTATGTGGGAACTAGCAAAGATTCCACTGATAACGTCCATACAACGGTTCTCTCATGGTGGAACCTGTAAACTGTATCTGATTGCTTAATTAAAATAAGGCAGAAGCATGCCTATATATAGTTACATACAAGAGCCTAAAGCTAAATACTGAAGATAGTTAAACCCTAGGCACATAAGTGCAATATACAAAGTACATACATAATTAATAAATTAGTCCTCCAATTCTTCTTGTATTGTCACACCCCCCTTCAAGCGAAGCGTCGGATTGACTGAGACGCGAAGTTTGGACCGAAAGAAGTCAAACAACGCACGATTGAGCTCCTTGGTGAAGATATCCGCAACTTGTAAGGATGTCGGAACATGACCAACTCGTAGTTTGCCAGCACTAACTAGCTCCCTCACAAAGTGATAGTCGATGTCGATGTATTTAGCTCTCTTATGAGCAACTGGATTCTCCGCAAAAAAGATAGCACTGTTATTGTTACAAAGAAGCACCGGAGATCCCTGAAGTGGGATCTCCGGAGACCCCTACAAGTTGCGTCAAATTGCAATTTTGATATATGTGATGCTGGAAAAAAAAAAAAAAAAAAGAGTTTTACCCAATGCATGAATCCCGATGATAAGCATCCAGATACAAAATAAATTATGAACAGAAGCATCCAGATACAAAATAATAAACAAAAAAATCATTAAAAACACGGGGAAGGTCGGCAAAAATCTGGCAGAGGGATCATCATCACCCATCGAATTTATACTATTTAGGGTCATTTTCCTCTTTTCAAATCATTCAGAAATTGAAAATCGTCCAGAATTTCCATTGTCCTTTTTGTACGTTTCATAAATCTTCCTCGATCAAGCTTGGACTTTAAAGAATTCATTTTAAGGGTGTAATAAGACTTGAAATTTCTATTTTAATCATAAAACTTTTAAAATCTCGATCGACTAAAGGCATTTATAAGTTTTATGACGATTATACTCTCTTATTGACTTTCAAATTTACTTAACTTTTATTAGTTTAAAAATATTAACTTCAACCCCTACAAAACTTTTGCAATTGATATAAAATTAAGTAAAACTGTAAATTATCACTGATAACGTCCATTGGTATTGTGTGTGGGAACTAGCAAAGATTCCACTGATAACGTCCATACAACGGTTCTCTCATGGTGGAGCCGCCGCAACCACACGGTGGCGCCACCGCCGGAAAAACCTTCAGCCAAATATTAATCTCAGAAACTCCCTCACTTTTCCCCTCTCTCCCATCTAATCCAGAAATTCGCCCCATCACCAACTTCAATGGAAAGAAATCCTGCATGTACGATCGAAACTCTGTCCAAATACTCTCTAGTCACTACAATAACGCTCTCATTGGAAAGTTCTAGAGAGCCAAACCAGCGATGGCAAACATTCAGGCTGCGTTTCAAGCTACGGGGTTCACCGGAAGATTTCAGATCGGCTCGCTTGACTATAAGCATGTGCTGATCCGTTTCCAGGAACAATCAGACTACCAAAAGTGTTGGCTGAAATCCTTTTGGACAGTCACCGGCGCATCCATGAAGGTCTTAAAGTGGTCACCTGAATTTTCCCCGGAGCATGAATCTCTGGTTGTGCCTGTTTGGGTGTTGGTAAGAGATATCCCCCTTTACTACTATAATACAACTATGCTTGAAGATGTTGGAAATCAGATAGGGAAATTTATAAAGGTTGATTCTGCCACAAGCCAAATACTAGGCCATCCACCCTCAAAATTTGTGTGGAAGTTGACCTTACTGAAGAATTGCTTAGCTCAATACAGCTTGGTTGCCCGGAGGACTTTAAGGACTGCAAAATTGAGTACCTGAATCTTCCTCACTACTGCAAGCATTGCAGAAAGTTGGGTCACTCTGACAACAATTGCAGAATGCAACATCCTGAGCTCGGGAAGGCTTGGGCACAGAGATGGAGGGCTAGCCAATCTCCCTCACAACAGCATGCTCCACAACAAGCAAGCTCATTTGGACTCACAGCAAATGACAAACTTTTGGTTGTCCAGAAGCAAGCTAAGGAAACAGAAGGAAGCATTGGTACTATGATGGTGCCATATCAACCTCCCCCAAAGCCTGCTGAAGTGATCAAAGGAGTCAACAAGCAGACTGTATCCTTCTTCTCCCTTGATGAGTTAGATATAGATGGTTACAAAGAATTTCCAAACATAGCAATCACTCACACTTGCACAAGTGTCCTGCAAAATTATCAACTATGGTAGATCACCCTCTAGCTATAATACCATATAAATCTATGGAATTGTCCAATTCCTTTTCACTACTTCAGTCTGAACAGGTTGAAGTTGAGATTGAGATTGATCATGGCAACATTGTGGAAGATCCAGATCAACTGCCTCCTATCTCTAAAAAGTTGAATAATCAGGTGGCTTTTACTCCCTTCAAGGATAAGAACCAAATGAACAATCTTCAGGAGGAAAATTTCCCTCCCAAAACAGGTAACCCCTCAGCAGTCACAGGTAAGACTGCTGAGTCCCCACAATCCTCTCAACAAAAAAGTGGTCTATCTGATTTCAGTAGATTACTTTGACCAAGACCAAAAATAAACTATTTTTAATGGTTAATTACACACTTATTTCAAAAATGTTAGTTTGGAATGTAAGGGGATATGGTACATCCATTGACAGGCTTAGATTCCTAATTAATGTACATCAGGTTTCAATATTATGTGCCATAGAACCAATGCATGACAACATAGATATCACTAATCTTCAATTTGAGCTAGGATTTTCCCACTGTATAGCAGCTGAAAATGTTAAAATCTGGCTCTTTTATAGGAACAGTTTTACTATTGACATTCTATCACAATCTGACCAGTTCATTCAGGTCCAGATCACTGATAAAATTTCACTAGTTAACTGGAACTCAGTCTTTGTATATGCACACACAACTAGAGTGCCCAGACAGAATTTGTGGGCTGACCTCCTTAATCTTCCACTCACTCCAACAATATTTGCAGGTGACTTTAACACAGTTGCTTCAGTGTCTGAAAGGAAGGGTAGACGCAATCCTCCACTGCTCAGTATCAGTGAATTTAGGAATTTTATAGAGGGTAGACAATTGCAGGACATCCCAGAGTTGGAAACAGATATACATGGACTAATAACAGAGTTAAGGAAGACAGGCTACTACAGAAATTAGATAGAGCAATGTGCAGCCTTGACTGGAGCAACAAATTCCCTCATTCTTCTGTTCATGTACTGAATAGAACCACCTCAGATCACAATCCACTTTGATTTCAATCCAAGATTCAGTGGAACAATCCCCAAAGCCATTTAGATTCCAGGAAATGTGGACTGGCAGACCAGACTTCCTTGAATTAGTCAAAAACAATTGGGAGCTACCATCACAACTCTCAGGCCTGTGCAACATGATTTTTAAGCTTAAGAGAATGAAGATTCAGCTAAAGCAATGGAATAAAGAATCCTTTGGAAATGTCCATCAGAATTTAATAGAAGCTGAAAATAAGGTGACAGCTAAGGCATACCAACAATCTGGGAGTGAAGAGGACTTGATCAGCTTGAATTGAGAGAGGGCTCTGCTAATCAGATCAGAAAAGGAATCCACAGTATTCTGGAGACAGAAAGCAAGTGTGAAGTGGTTGAAAGAAGGTGATGCAAACTCCAGTTACTTCCATAATGCAGTCAGAGAAAAGAGATGTAAAGCTAGGATCACAAAGGTTAAAGATGGAAATGGGAACTGGTTATCAGATGCAGATGAGATCAAGCAGGAGGGGGTCAGATTTTATGAAGATCTACTGAATGAAAAAGAGGATGAAATGAACCACTCTGGACAGTATCATAGCCACTTTATGAATGATATCCCCACAATGATCACTGTAGAGGACAACTGCTCTTTACTGAAACCTTTGGATATGGAAGAATTGAAAACAGCAACATTTGGTCTCAACAGAGATGGTACCCCAGGGCCAGATGGCTTCTCTGGGCATTTCTTCACCAGATGTTGGGACATTATAAGCCAAGATCTCCTAGACTCTGCCACAGAATTCATGAGTGGAAAGAAACTTCCAAAAGCCATCTCAAGCACCTGGCTGGCCCTAATTCCAAAGAAAGACAACCCTGCCTCATTTGGTGACTACAGACCAATAAGCTTATCCAATTACCTTAACAAGAAATATATTCAAAGTTGTTGATGGAGAGGATGAAGCCATACATGCATAAGATAATCTCTGAGGAACAATCTGGTTTTTTACAGGGGAGAGACATTACTGACAACATTCTTCAGATGATGGAAATGACCAAGCTATTAGGCTCCAGTCAGAACCCTAAAAATCTTATTGTAAAGCTTGACATGCAGAAAGCTTTTGATAGGGTTTCTTGGGCCTTCATTAACTCAATTATGCTCAAGATGGGATTTCATGGAACTTTTGTTAGGCTGATTCTGCAAAATATTGAAGCAGCTATGTTTTATGTGCTTATAAATGGTGCAGCAACTGGTTTCTTTTCTTCAACCAGAGGGATCAAACAAGGTGACCCCATCTCCCCATTCCTCTACAACTTCATCACTGAAGTCTTTTCTAGAGGTATTAAGGAACTTATAAGGTTACATTACCTAGAAAGTTTTGCAATGCCTAGAAATGTCAGTACTATCTCCCACCTAATGTATGCTGATGATACAGCCATATTCATTAGTGGGAGGAAGAGGAATCTTAAGAGGCTGAGGTCTTTTTTACAAGCTCATGAGTCAGTTTCTGGACAGAAGATTAACTACTCAAAATCTGAGTTCTTCATCCACCACAGAACTGCATCAGACAAGATCAGGGTGACTAGAAAAATACTGGGAATGAGGCTTGGTAAAATGCCATTTACTTATCTTGGTGTTCCAGTATTTAAGGGGAGAAACTTGGGGAAACATTATTTCCCCCTTCTTGAAAGAATGGAAAAATCAACTCAGAACTGGAAAAATCAGTGGTTAACCTCTGCTGGTAAACTTATTTTGATTAACCATGTTTTGTTGGCAATACCTACCCACACAATTGCAGTACTTAAACCCCCAAAATTAGTAGTGAAGAGGATGGAAAGAATCTGCTCAAAGTTTTTTTGGGGTGAATCAGAATTTGGGCAAAGAAGAAGTTGGAAGAAATGGTCAGGGTTGTGCCTTCCAATTGCAGAAAATGGGCTTGGAATTAGGGATATCAGAACAGTGATTGATGCCTTCTCTTGCAAAATTTGGTGGAAATTGCAGCATAATACAACACTCTGGACTAAATATCTCTGGGATCTACCTCAAACTTACAAAGTATCACAGACCTGGTCCAGGATTTGTGCTATCACTGAGGTGGCCAACTCTCATTCACAAGTTTTGGTGGGTAAAGGTAACAGCCCTTTTTGGGATGGAGCTCTGTATTATAAATGGCCTCAACACATTGATCTCCCCTTCCCTGACATTACCATTTCTGAATTCTTTAGCAGAAAGGGTTTCTACATTAATTTGCTGGAGCCATATCTGGCTACCAACCTGATTCTTGTTTTGCAGGTAGCAGTACTCATATATGAGCACCAGGATAGGCTCATTTGGAAGCCTGGAGCAAATGGTGAATTTTCCATCAAGTCAGCATACCAGGCAATCAGACAAAGACAGCCCCCTCTGGCCCACATTGACAAATCCTGGGACAAATCTCTACAAAAAAAAGGTATCCATTTTCATTTGGAGAATGAGGAACTCTCTCTTACCTTTCCCTGAGATCCTAGTCAATCTAGGATTCCACCTCCCATCCAAATGCATATTATGTAGCAACCAGGATACTATAGAGCATTATTTTAATAAATGTCTAGTGAATGGTCAAGTGTGGTCACACATGCATAGAGTTTTGTTAATTCAACCACCCACCTTCCTGAATTTTAGAGCAAGATTACTTTACTATCTTTCATGCAAGGGTCTCTCCAAAACCCATTCAGTGGTGATCAGAATCACTGCTGCAGTGACCTTCTGGCATCTATGGATAAGAAGAAACAGACTCTTGTATGATGAGTGTAAATTTTCAACCTCTGAAATATGTTGCAACATTATTAAACAAGTCTCACTAATTTTTACAGCACATCAGTTAGTTGGAAACCCTGTCAGGAACCATTTTTTGATTAGCTCAAATCTGGTACCTTTTCCGAGACAGAAAAGACCAAAGTTGATTAAGATCATTAAGTGGTTTCCTCCAGATAGAGGCCTAAAAATTAATGTAGATGCTGCTTATAAGAATGGATAATGTGGGATTGGAATTATTGTAAGGAATGGACAGGGTGCAACAAAAACTATAAGGATGAAATATTTGCCAGCAACCTCTCCTCTCCATGCTGAGTTTCTGGCAATCAAGGAAGGACTCACAGAAGCTTCTCAAGGAGATACAATATCCTTCTGCATTGAATCTGACTGTTTGCTTGCAGTAACAGGTATTTCTGAACCCATTAAAACAGCCTGGAACGTTTACTCCATCTGTACTGACATTAGTAATATGAAGGCCAATATTCCCATTATACATATCTTAAGGGAGAGTAATAAACCTGCTGATTACCTTGCAAAGAGATGCCTTCAAATGTGCTTAACTGAGACACTAAACTTTAATCAAGCCCCTGATTTACTCAAAGGCTTACTTAGGCTTGACAGGCTGGGAATGGCTTCATGCAGAATTATATGAAACAGTTGCTACTAATAGCTCTGTCACATGTGCAGGTGGAGTACTCTGCTCACAAACCTAGATTTCTTTGGACAAAATAATCTGGACAGGAAGGACATGGACACTACATGAAAGCTGCATTATGGCAATCCTGGAAACTGCAGAGACAATTTTTTGTGTAAATATTGCCTTAGCTAATGGGAATATTCTGAATTTTCATTCCTTCGGGTGGCTAAGTTGTGCTTCGGTCTTTGTTGACTCGATCACTAAGTTGCTCCCCATTCGTGTAATGAAATCATAATATCACATTACCATTAGCAAGGTTTTAGGGAATAGGCATTCTTTTTGGCCATCTTTTTTTGGCTTTTGGAAGCTTAAATGCTTCACAAGCTCATTTGTATTAACATTTTATGCCTAATGGCATATTAAGTGGTTTGGGAAGCCAAATAAATTTCCTCCACCAAGGGTGATTTTAATTTTTTTAAAAAAAGTAAAGCTGTAAATTAATAAAAGGGTAAAGTTATCCTAACACTTATTAAATGTCTTTATTAGAAATTTTGAAAGTGATATGCTCTGAGCAGAAATTTCAAGTCTTAGGTCCTGTCAAGTGCAGCTTAAATTCTGCACATTTCAGATAAGTTAAGCTGACTTCAGCATACTTCAGCTGCTTCAGCGAAGTTCAGCAGATTTCAGCGGATTTCAGCGGATTTCAACAGATTTCAGCGGATTTCAGCTAGCTTCAGCGGATTTCAGCTGGGTGCAGCAGACTTCAAAAACAAATCCTTGTTTTCACTAAATTATGTTTTAATAAAATTTGCTGCAATTCAAAAATGTCAATGAAATACTTTTTTTTTGATTTATCAAATGAAGTTACTTGTGAACAAATGTTTTTTCAATATATTTTATTTTAATTGATCAAATAAAGTTACTTTTAATAGTTCTAATTTATACTTGAAATTAACAAATTCAACAATAAGAGCCTGTTTAGTACAATTTATCTGAATATTTCAGTTCAGTTCATTATTTTTCAGTTCATTTCAATTCAGTTCAGTATTTTTAGTTCAGTTCAGTACATTATACTTTAATTAAAATTTAAACAAAATATATGTTAATGATTCAGTCAAGTTCAATCCAATTCAGAGAAATTGTATTTAATTTCAATTTAGTTCCCTGAAAATATAATTTGACGATTTTAAGTTTATATTGAAAATTCAGTTCATTTTAGTTAAATGTAACAATTAAGTTCATTTCAGTTAAATGTAGTTCAATTCAGTTCTATTTTTTGTTCTTGAAATTCTTTGTCTCTACCATTAGATAGAGATTTCCATTTGATTTGGTTGCACTATCCATTCGATTAAGTTCAGTTCTGTTCAGGCGTATTAAACTTGCCCTAATTACGAATATGTCCATTAACAAACAAAATAATTATTGTGAAATCTTTATTATTTGATCAAATAATTACTGCGAAATAAAATATTTCTTCTTTTTGATTTGTAATGATATGTGTAATTTTTTAAAAACCATTGTACAAATAAAATAATTATTTTAAAATCTTTATTATTTGATCAAATTTGAAGTTGAACGTTTGAACTCAAATTAATAATAATATTATTATTATTATAACATTTTATAGTTTATTTCAGCAGAGTTCAGCATACTTCTGCAGACTTCAGCAAACTTCAGCGAATTTCAGCAGATTTCAGCGAATTTCAGCGGATTTCAGTAGATTTCAGCGAACTTCAGTAAAGTGAATTTCAGTTCAGCTGAACTTGACAGGTTATTATTTTTTTTGAAAATTAAAATCTTATTTCAAGCCTCTGGAAAACGTCCATAATCGTTTGACAAATCAAAAGCAGGCATATAATCCAAAACTATTCTAGCAATCACACCAACTTTTGCATGAGAAGCTAGTTGGTGAGCCATATTGTTCTTTAATCTAGGTATCCAGCAAGGAAATTTCATTCAAGAATTTCCAACTTCCTTCTTAGCCTGCCTATCAGTTCTGCACACTCAACAGGGGGTTGATCAAGCTCTCGAATTGCTCTGATTATTACCAGGCAGTCGCCTGCTAATGTAGCATCTCGAAGGTTTTCTTCCGCCGCCAAATCTAGCGTTAGTTACAAGCCCATTGCTTCTGCGAATATAGGATTCGAAACACATGAGCATTTCATAGTCATGGCTTTAATGAACTGCACATTTGTGTCCACTGCAGCAGCTGCTAAACTCGCACATCCATCCTTTATACCTGCATCAAATGTGATCAGAGGACTGCTTGGTATTGACTGCAGTAAGGAGGCTTTTTCAAGATCAGCCAAGAAGCGTTCCGGCCACCCAACTGCTTCATGGATATTATTATTATTATGCCTTGACAGATTATTATTATGACTTTTATATGAATTATCCCTAGAAAATAAGTGCCCGTCTAAAGGGAATCTAGCACTTCCCAAAAACTTCATAAGTAATCTGAACATAACAAAGAACTTGACGGTATTGAAGTATTTTTCTCTTTTAAGTGATTGCAGGTTCAATCCTAAATTTTTCTCTCTTAAAATTATTAAAACAACCAACATTAGAATTCACGGCAAATATTATTAAAACAACCAACATTAGAATTCACGGCAAATATTATTAAAGCAACCAATATTAAATCATCACACTAAAAATAGAATGATATATTGCTTTGAGTGATTATTCACGGCAATCCAATATTGTTAATCAACACTACCATATTAAAATATTCTAATTAATCAACACTACCATTTTAAAAAGTTATAATTAATCAACACTACCATATAAAAAAAATCTAATTATAACATCACACATTAGAATGATATATTGCTTTGAGTTATTATTCACATCAATCCAATATTACGTTGAATCCGGCGTTTCTCAGACCGAAAGAGAGCGTGTCCGCCATGCCGTACAGCTGAGCAAACTGGAGGTTCCGATCATCCTTGTGAATTCCCAGATCATGGTTATTGTAGGCTGCTCTTTCTTCATGATTGTAGGAATAAAATATGACTACTCTTTGGAGTGCTTGGACTGAACTTCATCTTGCCAACCACCAAGAATATCAGCCAAACCATATATCCTAATCAACAATAGTTAACTATGCAATCAAAAGAAAAGCCATCATACACAGGTAGGTATGTTTTTATTATTAATTTATGAAAACATGTGTTATAATTTGGTAATGTGATTACTGATAGTGTTAATTAATTGTGTTAATGTGTGTGAATGTGTATTTGTTCCACATCGAATTAATGATTACTGATAGTGTTAATTAATTAATTGTGTTAATGTGTGTGAATGTGATAATTGACATTCTAGAGCATCTGTTTATAATTATTTTGTAATTTCAGTTCTACATGTATATTAGAATGGACTATTTGTTTTGAATATAGTTACGGATTACACAAATAACAAGTGATACAATTATTTAATGAAGGACAACCACTCCTGGAGCAACAATGTATTCCAGTGAATACAATTTTCAAAAGACTTAAATGTGACATGATGTCCTTGACACCCAAAAATACAGGTATGTTTGATTTTTTATATTGAATTGATTCAAAAATAGGTGGCAATGATAAATTAATGATATATGAATGGCATTAAATGCAGATCTAATGCGTTCAAATTCTACTAACTCAGATGCAATGAGTTCAAATCCTACTAATGCAGATGCAATTAGTCAAGTTTCAAATCCTACTACTTCTATTCGTAGAAGAGGACGACCACCTGGTAGTGGAAGAGCAAATGTAACTACAGGTATATTCTCGATAATCAATCACTATATATTTTATATAGTGTGTATGTTTTTAATGTTAAATACTGTGTTTAATATTCAGGAATTAGTTATAAATTAGATGGTAATGGTAAATTAACGATATATGAATGGCAGGAAATGCAGATCCAATGAGTTCAAATCCTACTAATGCAGATGCAATGAGTCAAGTTTCAAATCCTACTACTTCTATTCGTAGAAGAGGACGCCCACCTGGTAGTGGAAGAGCAAATGTAACTACAGGTATATTCTCGATAATCAATCACTGTATATTTTATATAGTGTGTATGTTTTTAATGTTAAATACTGTGTTTAATATTCAGGAATTAGTTATAAATTAGATGGTAATGGTAAATTAACGATATATGAATGGCAGGAAATGCAAATCCAATGAGTTCAAATTCTACTAATGCAGATCAAATGAATTCAAATCCTACTATTACTGTTTGTAAAAGAGGAAGCCCATCTGGTAGTGGAATAGCTAATTTAACTACAGGTATATTCTCGATAATCAATCTGTATACATTTTATGTAGTGCGTATGTTTTTAATGTTATATTGTGTGTTTTATATTCAGGAATTACTTATCATAATCCTCCTCCTATAAGAATTCATGCTGACAGTTTTAATACTTCTACCAATATAACAGAGAACAAGGTAAATATGCAAACTTTAATTTTGCATTTTATGAAATCCCATTGTTGCAGTTTACAAATTATAAAATATTTCAGAAAACCACATCACCGTTACGAAAAAGAGGAAAAAAGTAGGACCTTACAATCGAAAATATAGACATGCATGAAAGAATCAAAACGGCGAATAACCAATGTTCTTCAGGTATAGTATATTTTCACCTTTTGAAACATAAGTTTGAATTATTTTTATCTAATATAATATAGTATGTTAATGATGCAGGTCAATTAAAGACTAACAAAAGAAAATATGCTGGCCTACAGTATGAGGTTCCAAAATCCAGTACAACTTTACCTACAGTTGATGATTGTTCTCATTGCAAAGCTGTTCTATTTGAAGGCGAATCTGAAAGCTTTTGCTGTGGTGGAGGAGAAATTCATATTGAGTCAATTCCAATGCCAGAAAAACTACATTCATTATTTGTTGGGAGGACAGCGCAAAGCAACCAATTCAGAAGAAATATAAGGTCGTATAACAACCATTTTGCATTTACAACTTTCAGAGCAGACTATGATAAGGATCTAACTGCATGTAAGGATGGGATCTACACATTCAAAATACATGGTAATGTATATCATTTCCTAAATCCCTTAATTCCCCCTAAAGATAGTGAATACAATAAGGCTGGCATACAATTGTATTTTTATGACACCGAGTACGAGGAATTACATGGTAGGAAGGAATGTGGAGAACAATTTGAAGAAGATACGTTGAGATTATTAATAGATGTGCTGAAGGACAATCCTTATGCTAAATTGTTCAAACATTTAAAGTCTCTTGGTGATATTGATACAAGAACAATTGTTTTGGATGCGAATCCAAAGCTTGACCAGAGAGTGTATAATAAACCAACAAGAGAACAGGTTTCGGTAATCTATGCTCAAGGGGAAACATATTATTCTGAGGGAATGATTGAAATAAAAGTGATTGGTCTTGATGATCGAGGACATACCATAAACCACCTTTTTGGTTGCTATGATCCGTTGCAATATCCACTAATGTTTCCTGGTGGACATCCTGGTTGGAACTTGAATGTTATAAGATGTCAGAAGAAAGAGATTAAACTTAATAACAGGGGAAGAAAATCGTCCACTTTCATTGTCCAGAATCACTAATCAATGCTGAAAATCAAGGTTGGTGTTCCAATTCATAGCATTTATTTGATTATTATTCTATAATGTAAATAAATTAGGATATATCCATGTACTTAATCAGCCCCATATAATAACTTTGTTTTGAAAACTTCTTGTTTAAACAGTTCTACGAGATGGTAAGAGAAACAAAGAAGCCGTGACTTGCAGAGAATATTACTGCTACAAGATGCAGATGAGAGCTGGAGATCAATCAAGTTTTTTACATGTGGGCCGTTTATTTCAACAGTTTGTTGTCGATGCATATGTGAAAATTGAATCTTGTCGGTTAGAATTCTACAGTGGGAATCAAGGTGAATTCAGAACTGAAATGGCTACCGGAATTGTTGATGGTATTGATGCAGGCATAGTTAGCGCCGCAGATGTTGGGCAACGAGTTGTTCTACCTGCTTCACACATCGGTGGACCTAGGGATATGAGGAAAAGGTATCTTGATGCCATGGCTATAGTTCAAAATTTTGGTAAGCCGGACATCTTCTTAACGATGACATGCAATCCTAATTGGCGAGAGATTCAAGATAACTTGAGATTTGGAGAGGATCCTAATGACAGGCCTGATCTGATAGCTCGAGTTTTTAAAGGTAAACTTGAACAGTTGAAGGATGAATTGGTTAAAAAAGAAGCTCTCGGTGTTGTTGAGTCAATTATTTTGCACGATATTTTTAATCTTTCTTTATGTAAATATTATGAACAAACTTATGAAGATGAGGATGAAGTGTGTTTAAAGAAAAAATCTGTAAGATAATTAGGATTAATAAAATTATAGTGGCAAATTTAAAAAGATTATGAAATTGTCAATATATTTCGTAATTGCCAGGTTATTCATCAAAGATAATTATTATAAAATAATATATATTAAGATCAAAATGTAAGAAATTTATTTAATATTAAGTTAATAGATAAATATTTTTATAAGTACATAATTTAAGGAAAAAATGATGATGTGTGTAATTTCTAAATTGATCATCCGCACTAATGGTAAAAAGAAACGAAATGGTAATATATGAAAAACGGAATATGGTGATCTTGTAGTAATACAGAATATTTCCATGCATATTTCATATATCGTACATTGATGCTTTCCTTTCGCAGACGTGTTAATTAGCATGATGGATTAAATTACCGTGTAAATTAGCGTGTAAATTAGAATTTTATAGGTGGAATGAGTTGTATTTGTAAAAATAAAAGGCGGAAGCTGTTGTATCATCATCGATGAAGCATGAAATAATAAAATTAAAAGAAACAAAAAAAGTAATATATAAAAATGGTAGGCACCGGAATAATATGGTGAACTTGCGGTCAGGTTTATTAATTTATTTACTGATCGGAGTAATAACTCTTCTAGTTCCCTTTAAGATAATAAATAATTTTCAAAAGAATACTAAAACAAAATCGTTCATTAGTGATGATTGATCGGCAGCGCATGACTGAGCATCAAATCAAATGCAGGCACCGCGGTCTGTAAAACAAAATCATGCCCTTTCACTTTCCATTCCCTAGACTGGAGTCATGACCGGTTGAAAAATAATCAAATAACGAAGCTAAAGAACACAGTTGCTAAATACAGAGTTGCCTTGGCAATGACATCTTCCCTAAACACACCTTCTTCCTAATCCTTGGCGTCACCACTGCAAAAGGAGAAACACAGTTCACCCTAATCCCGTTCTCCCCTGGCTCAACACACAAATTCTTGGATGTATAAGTGTGGAAGCTATTAGTACTATACTCTAAAACCGCACTGGAAGCGAAAAAGATAACCCCTCTCTTCTTTGAAACCATCACTCTAGCAGCATGTTTGGCGCAGAAAATTGAGTCGACAAGATTTACATCAATAATCCTATGGAGTTAGTATCAAGAATGTGGATGTCTGAACCGGAAATTCCATTGTTGAACATTATGTTCACCTTGTCGTACATGGAAATAGCCATGTCCACAACATTTTGAACATTTGATTCCTCGGAGACATGGCATTTTAACCTCGAAGACCGGAAGATTTGTCTTTGGAATGATGACGACAAACGTCCTATGACCTCGTACATATAAATATTGCGGATATTGAGATATCAATCATTCAATACGAAATCATTTTAAATCAAATTATAATATATTAATGGCATAATTATCTTAAAATGAGTAAATAATATATTTTATGTGTTACAATAAAAGGAAAAATAAATATACGCATATATTTGCATATGTAAAGCAATTTTTTGTTTTTTAAAGTTACACATGCATGATTAATTAATATTTTAGAAAATAATGTTGGATAAGATTAACACGATTTTATACGAGAATTACAGCAAAGATATTGGTAAAATTACCGAAATTAAAGGAGTAGTTATATGATATTTGCGGCTTGATTAAATGAATAATAAAACATGAAAAAGGGATATATATGGTATCTTAGGAGCACTATGGAAAACAAACAAAACTAAGAGCTGAAAATGAGTTGCACAACCATATAATTTGATCAATCCGGAATATGTAAAATTAAAACAAACAAAAAAAGAATATATAAAAATGGTAGGCGCCGGAATATGGTGAACTTGTGGCGGTTATGTGGCGGTTTTAGGCAAAAACTACGTAGTTTCATGTTTTTAATTCTTTTAATTAATCTATTTATTGATCGGAGCAATAACTCTTCTAGTTCCCTTTAGGAAAAAACCAAAATAGAATATTCTTTCATAAAAGAAGAATATCCTAGGATTAGACTGACAACTATAAAATTGGATATAGTTAAAAACTTAAAGCACAAAATTCATAAACCTAGGATTATCTGATATGTATAGAGATAACCTCACACATCAAACTGCAAGCATGCACGCTGTTCTTTCGCTGTATTGATTTTAACTCATAGACTCCTACTACAAATGATCATCTCAAATCTAAATAAGTATAAAACATGTAATCACATATGTATGTAAAAAAAAGCTCTTAAAAGTATAACGGAATATACATTAATAACTTTAATATATGATCTGATCGAGTCTGATAACTCCCATGGATCATTTACCTGATCCCAGAATATGAAGCGGGAAAGGTACCATTATTCAACGCATTCATCTCCACAAACGTTAACTATATATACATTAACTTTTAAAGCCACTTGAATTCATTCACTGTTTAATTATGATCATGTTGAAGAATGCAGTATAAATACAGAGTACAGATTATCTCCTTTCATATTTAGCATACCTTCAGAATAAAATGGCAAAAACATCCAAGAGTGTGAGTTTGAAGCTTGTGATAGATGTCAAAAACCAAAGAGTCCTGTACGCTGAGGCCGACAAAAATGCAGTTGATTTCCTCTTCCATATCCTCACTTTGCCGATGGCCACCGTCATCAAGCTTCTCAAGAAGCAACAGATGGTGGGTTGCCTTGGAAACCTCTACGACAGCGTAGAAAACCTGAGTGAAACCTATATTCAGCCAAACCACAACAAACAAAATCTTCTTCAACCTAGAATTTCAGTTGGTACTGCCTTCTTAAACTCTCCTCTGTCTCAAGATAATTTCGCGATTTACGCTGACAGGTGTCTCAACGATCATAGTTATTATACCGATTGGCAAGATGTTAACGTTCCCTGTCCCTCCTGCAAAAAAATTATGGCTGGGCCGATGAAATTTACTGCTCCTTCAGATGGATTTGTGAAGGAGGCGACAGTATTCATGGTGATGGATGACTTAGTTGTGAAACCCATGGCAACCACTTCAAGTATTTCCGTGCTCAGCAAGTTTAATGTGAAGGATGTTGAGACCCTCGAGGAGAGAGTTGTGAATCTAGGGATCAATGAGGTATGGTGTTTTTTCTGCAATAAGAACATGCATTTGTAAATAGAACATCAATTTAATTGACATATACTGTACAATTAAGTGTGTTTCAGAACAAAAAAGAGAATAGTTAGAATTATGAGTCCTATATCTATTTTCTTTTTTGCTCTGAAACACACCAAATTTTTAGATCCTGGTGCATCGTAACAGGATTAATGTACTGCAGTCCGGTTGTTTCCTAATCTGTGGTTGCTTTTATATGACAGGCACTGAACTTGCTGAAAGCATCCCTGGCCTCCAACAGAGTTCTTACCACATTGTTCATATAAAGATTGATGGCCTCTTCAGGTCTGTTTATGTGGATGAATTTTCAAGTGATTCTACCTGCAGTCTGGTTCATGCATGGGAGCACTGCTAGTTTTTTATTATTTAAATAATGGAATAAAGTACCATTTCAGATTCGTTATTTATTAATTAATTAATGTCGCTATAAACGTTTGCTCCGTTGGTATATGCATCATTTGAATTGGAAAATGGATGAATGATCTTCTGGATGAATGGATTACATAATTCACTATAAAGTATATTAAGTGATTGGTGATACCAGGCCCAAACCCAAATACTCCTTGATAGTATAGGCTTGGCCCGTTGCAAGGTAAAACTAGTTTGGCAGTATCCGGGTTCGTACAACTCGGACAGCGACACACACTAGAGGACACTCGGAACATGAACCACATGGAGAGCATGGGTTATTGTATAAATAGTGCTCCTCAGCACTATTCCAAATAAATATCTTCTCACTATTTAAGTGATTACCCCTTTTCTCTCCCGAGATCCATCTTTCATCATCACGCCGGAGGGTCTACTCTCGGGTACCTCCCGGGGCTCTGTCTTGCAGGGCCAGGTATTGGATCGGGGAGCAAGGGACTATCCGGACCGACCAGGCGGGCAACATCAGTGATTATTTAATATTTCTAATTGGGTTAAAAAGCTGAGGTATCCCAAATTTATAAGAAAGTGCCAATATTCCCCGGAGTTATTCAAAAGTGCTGATGTACCCCTATAATTATATTGAATAAAAAGTGCACCCCTAAAACCAATTTTCCAACAGCATTTTGAACTAAAAGACAAATTTACTCTCACTGTTGAGCTTTTTCCCTTGACCCAAATGCTCATGAGCACAAAAAAATCAAGAAATTAATATCACTGAATTACATAATAAATGCAAAATATTATTGAAAGGTGCATGCTAGATTTAGTCCGTATTTTGCTTATTTTGTAGCTCAAAATAAAAATGCGGTTTCGATATATATGATATGATCGATAATTATGTATATCAGACATATGCATCACATATATATATATATATATATATATATGTATTACTTATATTGCATACACTTGCAAATCAGTTATGTATCATAATTATAGTGATTATATAACAAAAATACGTACTGTAAATAAGCAAAATACGGACTGAATCTTGCAGGCCAGTATTGAAAAAAGTTAATATTTATATCCAAAAACTCAACAAATTGAAAACATTGGTAAACTTACCATAATCTCGCCAACTCTATTCTCCCTTTTCCTTTGGTAATTTGAGCTAGTCACGCTAATTATTACTGGGTGTGGCGGTTTCGGTCCCCCGACACACACTAATTTCTGGGCACGGTGGTGTTGGTCCCCTCGGCTTCAAACGCGTTCATCCGATAAAGTAACGGTGACTGGTAGTATGGATTTGGATTGCCTTGCTTAACTGAGTGTGAAGGTAAAATAGAAGCGGGGATTGGATGAATAATTAGGCAGGGGAGAATTATTCGTTGAATTGGTTGGGGCATTTTCGTCCTAAAATTTTTCTTTTTTAACATTAAATAATAGTGAGGGTATTCTTGACAGTTTACACTTGACAAAAGAAAATTATGCTCAAATTATACATTTGAGGGTATAGTGGCCCTTTTAAAAAATATAGGGGTACATTAGCATTTATTTAAATAGTTAGGGGTACAATAGCACTTTTTTCTTTCTAGTTGAATGTGCATTTGACTTTTGTACTATTTTTCATTAGTCTATGTATTTTCACATTTCTTATTCTCTTTCTTTTACCTTTAAAAACTATTCTCTCAATACTCAAGAAAAATCTAGCCCATCAAACTAACAAAAAAAACTAAAACCTCCATAAATTTTAAAGTATAATTTATGAATTTCACATTAAATTAACCAATTATTTTTATTTTTTTATTAATCTTGGAATAGACCGTCTATATTATACCTATAATATAGACGGCCTATTTCTGCAATTAAAATAGGAAAGGCGGCTCCTCTTTTGCAATTAATATTTACGCGGGTCATTTTTAGCAATATAGGGAAATTGCATCACAGACCCCCCTCCATAAATATATATACCATATTTCTATTTTTTATTTTACAAAACCTTCTAATCCTCGTTCCCAATTTCCCATCCCCAAACCCTCTTTCAATCGTCGCTCCCAATCTACGCAATCCAACCGGCAGGAGCTGTGGACTTGTAGGTTTCCACACGGCCGGTTGCCGGCGGCGCTGGTGGCGGTTCCGTCGCACCACCAGGTCCCGCCGTCGGAGTAATTCCGCGATCTTCCTCTGGACCGCCTTTATTGTCGTCTCCCTGCTTCTAGCATCGTCGGCGACGACGGAGGAGCAGAGCCTATTACGAATCCTCCGGTCAGATCGATCGCCGCACCTCAGCTCCGATCACCGTACGTACAGCTGCACCACCGTTTTAATTATTACTGTTTTTTTACTTTCATTTGATTGATTTCAATGCTTAGGCGGAGACTGCTATGACTCCGCCGCCGACTCCACCGTCTCCGGCCAATGCGTCGAGATCTCTGCCGACGCCGTTCCTGACCAAGACTTTCCAGCTTGTGGATGACCGCTCCATCAATGACGTCATCTCCTGGAATGAGGATGGATCTAGCTTCATCGTCTGGAATCCGAGTGCCACGGCGGCTCAGCCGTCGACTTCGAGTGGTATGATTTTTTGTTTGATCTCAAAAATAGTCATTGTTGTTTTAATTGATTATGTGTTTAGCTTGAAAACTAGACTGCTTAATGTGGTTTTTGTCTGCATATGAAATTTTATGTGTTTAACTTGAAAACTAGGCTTCTTGATTTGTGTTGAAACTTGATTATTTATTGTGAAAACTGTGGTGTTTGTAAAACTTGATTTTTTAAGGTGAAAACTGTGATTGTGAAAACTTGGTTATTAAGGTTGAAAACTACAGTGATTGTAGAAATTATATTTTTTAGGCTGAAAACTGTGGTGTTTGTAAAACTTGATTGTTTAGTTGAAAAATGTTTTTATTGTGAAAACTCGATTGTTTAGGTTGAAAACTTTGGTGTTTGCGAAACTTGATTATTTATTGTGAAAACTGTGATTTTTGTGAAACTTGATTGTTTAAGTTGAAAACTGTGATGATTGTGAATTTTTAGGCTGAAAACTTTGGTGAAACTTGACTATACTTGACACAACATTATTTAACCTAAACATCCTAGTTTTTATGTACCTAAAATCTGATGTTTATAATATGGAATCTTGTCTTTCTAACCTGAATTCTTTTGTGTTTACAAGTGTTTAAAATCCAGAAATTATATTAACTGATTTGTGTATCTTTGCGTGAACAGTGCCGTGAACAGTGCGCGTGAACAGTGCCGTGAATAGTACTTTTCCCAAATTTTGCAAATAAGGACCTCCTTCCTTCTATATTTTAATTTAGTCCTTGGTCTATATTATGCTATAATATAGACGGTCACTCCAGAGACTAACTCTTTTATTTTTGTGTTGATTGATGAGCCCTGAATATACTCTTCTTTTTATGACATTTGAGATCTAATTTGGGTAGCATTTGGTGCAAAGTAAGGAGCTTTAAAGCTAAACTTGTGAAAGTTACATTTTGAATAACAAGTGATGCACTAATATTTTGATCCTTGATTTTGGAAATGTTTGAAAATGAATTAGAGCACATGGATCATATCATTGAATTCCTCTCATCAAGAGCTTCGAAATGGACTACTAGAAGATGCAAATCGGATCAACGGTTAAAGTGCGCGACCCTTCACAAAAGTGCGCGGAGTGCTGCGCGGCCCGTGCACTGCATTCTATAAATACCCCTTATCTCCCCCAAGAGAGGAAAAAACGGCCACAACCATGTAGAGCTCCATTTTTCTTCATCTTTCTTTCCCTTTCTTCCATTCCTTTCCCTTAGATTAATAGTTTGATTCCATGTATTGTAGTATAGTTTAGTTTGATCCTTGGGAGCATTTGAATTCATTTCCCTTGAAACTTTGAGGGCCTTGTATGCTTAAACTTGAGATTTGGATTATCATTTGATGAACTTGAATTCTTGTGCATGAATGTTGTTCAATCTTTCTTAATTTGTTATGGGATTTGTGTTTTATATCAATTGCATGCTCCATAGTCATTAATTAGGTTAGCTTGGTTAGAGTAATTTAGTGTGATGATGATGGTGACTTAGCAAATGGTAGTGTAATCTCTAGTTGTTAGATTAATGACTATGGAAGGGGTTGAGTGATGACAAGTTCTTCCCCTTGTTGTGTGATTGTAGTAAAGGAATGCCATGATAAATATGAGTTGTTAGAAGTGGAAATCTTATGAACTTGCATGATTAATCAATTATGTGTTTAGGTAAGGATTGAATGTTATCATTGGTCCCCCTAATATGTGATTGTATACTTGAGCTGAAGATTCGTTTTTAACGTATGATTGTTATCAACGAATAACTAGAATTGTGGGTAGAACGTTATCGTTCACTCCAAAATCATTAAGTAGAAAAGTAGGAGTCGAGACATATATGCTATCATCGTCTTGGTTCTTGCTAGTTATCAAATATCTTATTTGTATACTCTCGCTATTGCGGGTGTGTGAGTAAGTTTGTCTCTCTCTAATCCTAATACCATTGTTGAGTTATCTATGATGTTATCATCTAGGTGAATCAACAATGAGAGCTTTTGAGTGGTGTTATCATCCTCTCTAGCTACATTCGAGAGAATATGATGATTTCATCCTTGACAAATGGTCTAAACTTCCTTGTAATTGCATTTGCTCGGTGATAAGTCGATAGTTGGAAATTGAAGTCATTTGCCTCCCAAGGCCTCATAATCTTAGAATATCCCCCTTAGCTTAGCTATTGATAGTTTAGTTTCCTTTTGTAGTGTAATAAAAACCAATCTCAAAACCCCCCATATTTACATTGCTTTCTATATAATATATAAGTATGCTTATTTTCTACTTTAAAACACTCTTACAAGTCCCTTCTCCTTGTGGTTCGACCCCTACTTCCCACTATCTACTCTCTAGTAGTTAGAAGTCGTAGGTGATTTATAAATAGTATTTTGATCTCGCGGAGTCCCATTTAACGACGTGGGAAATCGCTTGTCAAAATTGGCGCCGCTGCCGGGGAGAAGGCGTATTTTGTTTTTGTGTTTCATCGTAGATTATATTTCTATTTATAGTTTTTCAAAAAAAAATTATATTTTCTTGAAGTGTGTATTGCTTGAGTACTTTTGTGGACGACACCAGTTGTAGTGTGTACCGATTTAGAACTCTTGCACTACAAATTTCAAACTTTAATATTATGTTTACTCTAAGTAGGAAAGATTACATAGAATTCCTTGCCTTTAATGAGGAAAGGATTAGGAATAATTTGACAAGCTCGTGTGATGTATATAGTTTAAATTATTATCACGAGTCTTGTTGTGTTGATTCGAGAGATGAGCACTACAATAATGAAATGTCTTTTGGTTCTTTATACCAAAGTGACTATCATGATAAGTGATATAATGAGGAGAGAGTTGGTTTTCAAACTCAAGAAAGACATAATCCATACTACAATTCTTATGAGCCCCAAGTGAGTGATCATTTGAATTATGGATATCTAGATGAAAACCAACCCTATGAGTACCAAGACATGCCCCCACCTTGTTGGGATATGCCTCAAGAGCAAGATCCGATAGATCATGAAAGAAATCGGTGTTTTGAAAATCTTGAGAGGCGAATGCATGAAATGGTCGTAGAGGTAAAGCTCTTGGTAGCTCAATTTTTAGAGGAAGAGTCATCCCAGGTGGAACTTAATACAAATGTTTTGGTGAGTGATTCCACCATTATGTATGAGAAAGAAGTCCAATGGGATGAGGAGTTGTGTGTTGAATCTAGTGAATTAGATGATGCTACCAGTAAGCTCCGGGATACCAACTCCGGTACAAGGTGATCCGGGGGATAGCTGGAATCCTAGCCCGCGGCCAATCTCTCACCTGAACCCTGCAAAACAAAGCCCCCGGGGTCTCCCGAGGGTAGACGCTCCGGCGTGATGATGAAGATAGGGCTTTTTACAGAGGAGAGAGAATATGAATAAATACAGAGAGTATTTAAGTCTGATAAAACATACCTATTACTGTTGGTCGCCCCTCTATTTATAATGGATCGGATCAGAGAGGGTTTAAGCTAAGTGGTCCTTACCCCGGATGTGTCCAAGATAGGTGATGTCATGGGAGGACCACTGCTGGGCTTAACCCTCTTCTTCTCCTTTACCAGTATATCAACTGGACCAGGATATGGGCCTCGGCCCATATCACCACTAGCCCCCCGAGACCTTGGCTTCCGGGGTTCAACCCGGTGGGCTGGGTCTCTTAGAAGTGTTATTGGGTTGTAGGATATATGGAGCCGCATCATCACGCGCCGCGCGTGCTCGCCCTGCCTTTTTCTTGTTAGTTTCTACTGTGCGCACCTTTTCACCCTTCGCGCGACCATAAATGCTCATTATTACTTTTCTAAAATGCTGTGCTTACTTTTCCCCTCTTCGAGAAATTCCTTTTATCCTTCCCTATAAATACTTCATCAAAAAATCTCTGATTCACTTTCCATCAACTTAGCGCTGTCGCTTTCATTTTCTTCTCTTAGTCTTTGCTTTCTTTTACCAATATTTCTATCTTTTTACTCATCCGTCATGAGCAACAAAATCCTCAACCCGGCAGATGACCACTCCCTGGACATAGACGATACTCCTCTCCCCCCCCCCTCCGGCGGAAAAGGACTTATGACGTCCAGAGCCAAGATCGCGTACGGTGCCCCGGAGCCCGCGGACCCAGAAGATCCCGGCATGACCCCGGTGAGCGAGGCAGTCGTGGAGTTGGTGAAGAAGATGTACGTGCCTCTATCCTATGATGCGGGGTTAGAGCCTTACACCGGGGACGTGCAAACCCGGGTGTGTATCCCCCGGCACCACTTTCTGCATGGATTAACCTTTCCTCTGCCCCCTCTTTACCTCTCCTACTTGAAGTACTACAATATTTCTCCGGCCCAGGTGCATCCGAACGCCATCAGCGTGATGATCGCCTTTCTCCTATCTTGCCAGCGGGCGGGGATTACAGCGACTGTGGAAGTATTCCGCAGTTTCTACTATCTGGCGGCCACTTCTGTCCCGGGGGTATTCAACGCTCTGCGCCAGAACAAGACACCGAACATCTGCTCCGGGAGGCTGGAGTCCGTGAAGACCAGCGATTGGATGAACAGCTACTTCACCTTCAACGAGGAGAAGTACTCAGTCCCTGGGTGGAACCAGCCAAGGATTGCTGAGACCAAGGCGGCTCTACCCCCGGCACAGTTTCGGCAAGTGCAAGATGAGCACAACAAGGTTGCCAAATTCTTCGTCCAGTTGAAGGATTATCAGAAGCCGGGGGGTTATGAGTTTCCCCGAGAGGCGTATCCTGCAGAGGTGTTTACATGCCGCCGCCTCTATGCCAAGCGCAGTCTTGGTAATGTCTCAACTTATTTCCTCGAGTTTGCTTTCCTCATTTTCTGTTTTTGGCTAAGTTTATTACCATTCTTGTCTCAGTCGTATCTCCCAGACCAGCGATAGTCCCCCCGGGGTCGAAGTCCGGTGAAGGGAGTGATAAGGTCACAAAGAGGCTGAAACACGATAAGTCCGAGACCGAGAGAACGGCCACGGATTCGAAGAAAAGGAAGTCTGTGGAAGGTAGGTCCGGGGATAAGGAGACCGGGGCTTTCAAAGTTGCGAAATCTACAGGAGAACCCCCAGTCGGCCACCGTCGGCTAGCCTTTTCTATCCCAACTCCCGGGGGTAGTCACCCACTTAAAAGGAAGAAAACTGAGCCTCGCTCTGATGGCTCGTCCAAGATCCCCCGGAAGGAGGAAAACTCTACTGCCGACAGCCGCCTCCAGTCTATAAAGGAGATTCCGGACGGCTCTTCATCTCAACCTCTGGTCTTGGATGGTTCTCAGGTTTGTGTCCCCCCGGCCCTTCTTAGAATTTCAGTTCTTTGTTATTTCGTTTCTAAGTATATATATTTTGTTTTGTTTTATGTAGGACAATGCCTCCAAGCTATTAGAGTTTCCCGGGTTGCGAGATCTGGTTAACCAGGCTTGCGACTCTTTATCTGAGAGTTTGTCCCGGGAGGTCGACCAGTTGAAACTGGAAAAGGCCTCTCTCTACCGGGAACTTTCCGAGGCCCACAAAGAGCTATCCCGGGTGAAGAAAGACAGCAAGCGCGGTATGGCCCCAGCGCAGGAAGCTTTATGCCGGGCATTCACAGACCGGGTCCTTAAGAGCCGCTCCTTCGAAGCCAAAATGATGTCCCTTTGCGACATATCCAATGAAGCGGCCCTGCATGCCGCCTATTCAGCCATCCGGGGGTACATCCCCCGGGAGAGTCGAGCGGCATTCAGAGACTCCTGGTACCGCCCTAAAGCCAATGATCGGTTCAACTTTGCGGCGGACAGGTTGATGAAGGACGGCCTCGACGGGATAGTTCCCGGAGTGCTTGAAGTCTTTGAGGGGGCTCGAAGTGTCGACCCCCAGGACATCCTTAACTATGCCGGTGATGCCGCAAAGCTTGCTGAGGATAGGGCAGATCCCGGGCCGGAGGACTTAGATAATCTTGCTTCCATCGAGACCTCGGAGGAGGAGGACTCTGATGACGAAAATGCCAAGTCTCCAATCCCGGAACAAGAGTTCAAGCCAGTGGAGCCAGAAGAAGAGGAGACCCCGGGTGAAGAGGAGTCGACCCCTGAGAAAGGCGAGGCTCGTGAAGAAGAGCAGTCTCCCCAGGATGAAGACGAAGACGAAGTAAACATAGATACTTAGTCTTCTCGTTCTTTTAACTTTTCAACTGTGTTTTCTCTCTTCTCTTTTTTTTTCTTATTTTCCCCCGGGCTTCTTCCCTGAACCATTCGCTTTTGTAATTCAGGGAAGAGACACCAGCTCCGGGGACGAGAGTGACGACTCTAACGATGTAAGAGTCCCTCTTTTCTTTTCTGTAATCCAAACGTTCATTTCTATGATACTTGTCCGGGTGTATTATTTGATGTTTGTTTTCAAATTTCTATCTTTTCAAACTTCTATCTTATTTCTATCTTTTGTTATAATTTCCTGGGCTTTGTGCGAGCTTGTTTTAAATCTAAGTTCAAAATCTTTGTGCATCGTTTGCGCAGCCCCGGGATGATCCCCCCGGTGTAGTTCCATCCAGGGCGGTCTCGGATAACAAAAAGCCCTGCCCCCGGTGTGAGGAGTTAGAAGAACAGTTGAGTCGTTGGCAACTGGACGGCATTCAGACCCGGTATCTTCTCGTCCATTCCGGGATAGGTTCAGTAATCGATGAGTTCCCGGACGTTACCTCTCTAGTAACGAAACTCAGAGAAATATCCAATCAGTTTGGATCCCTTTCCCGGTGTCAATCCCTGGCTCAAGACCGAGTAAACGTTGTTCTGGATGCGGACAAGACTATTTCTATGCTGCAAGCCGAACATGACGCTTTTAAATCTCGTCTCAAGGAGGAGTTTGATCTTGTGTGGTCCGAGCTTCCATTTTACTGCGACAAGCTCAAATGGTTAGAGAGGCGGGGCGATCCCCTTAGGAGGAATCTAATGCTAGAAAGAGAGAACAGGGAGTTGGCAGCCCGGAACCTCACCCTCCGGGAAAATTTAGTAACCCTACAATTGACTTATCATTTGACAGGATTGCGTCTAGGTCGGGTTTCTCCCCCTCTCTATACTAATTTTCCCCGGGAGGTCTCCGCATTGTTAGTGCGCATGTTCCGGATGGGCTGGAACGACCCCGAGTCTCGGTACCGGCCCGCTTTCGAGGAAGCTGCAGCTTGGTGGCAGCGTCAAAGGGAGGGACAATATCTCCCCCCGTCCCTGGTACTTCTGCCAAGCCGGATTTCCCTTGATTTCACCGTTGAAAGGTATCTCGGGTTCCGTGTTTCAGTTGACCCGGAGGAGTCCGCCCGGAGGAGTCCGCCCGGAGGGTGTCTAGACTTCGTGAGGATGCCGCCAGGATCCGGGCCTACATTGCCCATGAAGACGCTGCTAAAGAAGAAAGGCGTCTGGCCCGGGAAAGGGGGAAAGGTAAAAGCAAAGTCGTTGCTACAAAAAAGAAGAAATCCCCCCGTGCCCAAGGACCCGTTATCATTGGGGCTCGCCGACGAACGCCATCTCCCGAAGTTTCATCCTCGGACGACGACTTCGACCCGTATGCCGAAGTTACCTCAGGGGCTGGTCCCTCGGGAGCTGGTCCTTCGGGAGCTGGTCCTTCGGGAGCTGGTCCCTCGGGAGCCGGTCCGTCCGGTACTCATCCAGCTGCAACCCCCAATGCCCCGGGGAGTAATGTTCCTAACAACCCAACTGCTGCTAATAATCGGCCAAATCACCCCGGGACCCAAGGTGATCCGGACTCTCCTATTAGCTGGGACGGTCCTCCTTCCCTCTGTTAGCTTTGTTTAGGTTTTTCAAGTTTCAAAGTTGTAAATGTTGTAATCTTTAATCATAAGTTAATGATTTGATTGTCATATTGCCCTTCCTTTATTTGTTCAAATATTCGTTTCAGTCGCTTATTCAAGCGTGCCTAGGTCGTCCTCCGGGTGCTTGTTCAAGCATCCCGTACATTCTTGCCCTAGCCCCCCGGGTGCTTGTTCAAGCGTTCCCGGATCGACTTGCTCTAGCCCCCCGAGCGCTTGTTCAAGCGGTCGGGGTTAACTGTACTTAAGAGAAAATACTACCTCGAAAAGCAATCTTCATAAATAAAATGGGAAAATGCAACTGCGGACCACGGGACAACCAAGGCTCAATCCTGGCCAGGGGTCCCCGTGCCGCTTCTCTGCCACCATCCTAGGCATAATCCATGCCAGAGGGGTGAATACATAGGAGAATCTAAGCATAGTACCTACGTAGGTTTGCAATATTCCAGTGTCTCGGGACCTTTTTCCCGGCCTTGTCCTGCAGTTCATAACTTCCCCCGGGGTGGGCTGCTACAACCTTGTAAGGCCCCTCCCAATTGGGGGCTAGCTTCCCGCTTGCAACCTGCTGGCTTTTGTCATTCCGGCGCATTACCCACTCCCCCGGGCTAAACTGCTCCTTGCGAACCCTTCTGTCGTGATATTTCTTGACCCGTTCCTTCACCCGGGCCTCATGCAGGGCTGCTTTTTCTCGCTTCTCCTCCAGTAGATCTAAATCCAGGAGCCGGTCGTTCTGGTTTGTCTGCTCATCCGGGAGCTTTGTTCGGAGGCTAGGAACTCCAATTTCAGCCGGGATGACCGCCTCCGCGCCATAAACCAAACTATAGGGGGATTCACCCGTAGAGGAGCTCTCTGTCGTTCTACTTGCCCATAAGACACTCGGGATTTCATCGACCCAATTTCCTCTTGCCCCTTGGAGCCGCGTCTTGATCCCGTTAACAAGGGTCCTGTTGGTCACTTCAACTTGCCCGTTAGCCTGTGGGTGATAGACCGAGGTCAACTTCTGTTCAATCCCGTACTCCTTGCACCAGGATTTGAAAGGGTCATTCTCGAACTGCGCCCCGTTATCTGTTACTATGAACCGGGGAATTCCGTAGCGACAGATGATGTTCTTCCAGCAAAATTTTACACATGTACTTCCCCTGATGTTTGTCAGAGGAGCAGCTTCTACCCATTTGCTGAAATAGTCAACTGCCACTATCAAATACTTGAAACCTCCCGGAGCAGTTGAAAAGGGGCCTACCAGGTCCAGACCCCATCGGATGAAGGGCCAAGTTCCTGATATCCCGATCAACTCCCCCTGTGGCACATGGATCAGGGGCGCAAATTTCTGGCACTGCTGACAGGAGCGGACTGCCTTTTGAGCATCCTCAAATAGTGTTGGCCAGTAATACCCCGTGCACATGATCTTCCGAGCTACTGTCCGAGCCCCTTGATGACTTCCATTAGGGCCCTCGTGAACTTCTTTCAAAAGGTGGCGTGCTTCCTCTCCATCCACACACTTCAACCAAGGTTGGAGATATCCCTTCCGGATTAACTCCCCGTCCAGGACGGCATACCGGGGTGCTTTGACCCGGATTTTCCGGGCCTTCACCTTGTCGTCTGGCAGCGTTCCATTCTCCAAGTACTCCCGGATGGGTGTGATCCAAGATTCGGCTTCACGCACTGCCGCAACTTGGCTTGGCTGCTCATATCCCCGGGTTGATACCATCTCCATATACAGATTCCGGTCCTGACTTGGCTTGAGCTCTGAGGAAGCCAACTTGCTTAATGCATCCGCTTGACAGTTTTCCTCCCGGGGGACCTGTGTTAGATTCACCCGGAGGAAACCCTGTATCATCAACTTCACCGCCTCCAAATATTTCTGCAAACTTCTTTCTTTTGCTTCATACTCCCCATTCACTTGCTGAACCACAATGGCCGAATCGCTGTAAGCTTGGATCACTTTGGCACCTGTCTCCCGGGCTAGGCGTAGTCCGGCAAGGAGAGCCTCATATTCAGCTTCATTATTGGTGGTTTTAAACTCAAACTGCAACGCATACCGATACTCCTTGCCACCAGGACTGACCAGCACTACCCCGGCACCGCTCCCCCCGGCATGGGAGGAACCATCTACGTGCAACTTCCATTCCGGTTCCCCTTCACCCGGGTCCTTCACTGTGTTTTCCGCCATCTCAACCAAGAAATCAGCCAAAGCCTGGCCCTTGATAGACTTCTTGGATTGATAAGTAATCTCGTGCTCTCCCAACTCTATCGCCCACTTCATCATTCGGCCAGATGCCTCTGGTTTCAGCATGACTTGCTTAAGTGGGTGATTTGTGGGGACTGTGATAGGATGACCCTGAAAGTATGGGCGAAGTCTCCGAGACGCGTGCACCAGTGCCAGCAGCAAACGTTCTAGTGAAGAATAACGCGTCTCCGGCCCTTGGAGAGCCCTACTCACAAAATACACCGGGCTCTGCGCTCTCCCGGATCCTCGAACCAAGGCCGCACTTATAGCCTGATCCGTGGCTGCCAGATATAAGAACAATTCTTCCCCCGGGACCGGCTTGGACAAAGTAGGGAGTTTACCCAGGTGCTCCTTCAACTCCTTGAAGGCTCGCTCGCACTCGGGAGTCCATTCGAACTTCTTTGCTCGTCTCAAAATGTTGAAAAAAGACAACTGCTTCTCTGCTCCCCGGGACAAGAATCTACTTAACGCCGCCAGGGACCCGGTTAAGCGCTGTACATCTTTCACCTTGCTCGGGGAGGGCATGCTCAGGATCGCTTCAACCTTTTCCGGGTTCACGTCAATGCCTCGGTTTGACACCATATATCCCAAAAACTTGCCTGCCGCCACCCCGATGGTACTTTTCTCCGGGCTTAGCTTCAAGTTTACCTCTCTCAACACGACGAAAAGCTCCCGGAGATCGTCCAAAAAAGCGTCATGAGTCCTGCTTTTGATCACCATATCATCTACATAGACCTCCATGATTCTTCCTAGCTGGTTTTTGAATACCCGGTCCACCATGCGCTGGTATGTTGCTCCTGCGTTTTTAAGACCGAATGGCATCTTCCTGTAACAAAAAGTACCAAATTCAGTGATAAAAGAGGTTTTTGGTCGGTCTTCCGGGGCCATGACGATCTGGTGGTATCCCCGGTGTGCGTCGAAGAAGGCTAGAAGCTGGTAGCCTGTTATAGCTTCCACCAGCTGGTCGATGGAGGGCAACGGGTAACTGTCTTTTGGGCAGCACTTGTTTAAATCTGTAAAATCGATACACATCCTCCAGGATCCGTCATGCTTTTTCACCAGGACCGGGTTGGCAATCCACTCCGGGTAAGTGATCTCCTCTACCATTCCCGCGTCTAGCATCCTCCTCACCTCCGCCCGGACGAATTCTACCCGATCTGCTGCCAAGGCTCTTTTCTTTTGCCTTATGGGCTTTAAATCCGAGTAGACATTCAACCGGTGGATGGCGAACTCCTCCGGTATCCCTGTTAAATCTTCCGTTCCCCACGAGAATACATCCTCATATTCCTTTAACAACTTCCGGAGCTCGTCCTTCACACTCTCCGGGAGGTGCTTCCCGATACTCACCTTTCCCCGGGATCCTACTTCCATGTCTTCCACTTCAAAAGAGGCCGGGTCACCATGCACGGCCCCCACCGTGCTATTCTTCCCAGAACACTCCCCGGGCTCCGACACGTTTGTTCTTTCTGATCCTCCATTCTTGGCTTCCTTTATTGCGGTGAGCATGCAGCTGCGGGCGGTCGTTTGATTGCCAATGACCGATGCAATTCCTTGATCCGTTGGGAACTTCATGGTCAGATGGTAGGGCGAACATATCGCCCGGGCCTGCGTCAACCAGGGACGACCTATGATCATGTTGTACGGGGAAGAGGCGTTGATGACCGCAAAGTTACATAGGACAGTGCACCTCTTGTTAATATCCAGATGATCAACAAGGGTCACCCGTAGCGCTATGACACCCAGCGGGTGAACTGTGCGCCCCGTAAAGCCTGACAACGGGGACAAGCATGGCTTCAAATTCTGTCGACCAATGTTCAATTGATCAAAGCAATCAGCAAACATAACTTCTACACTGCTCCCATCGTCCACAAAGACTCGCTTTATCACCACCCCTACTACCTCAGCTGAGATCACCATCGGGTCCGAGTGAGGTACTTGGGCCGGAACTGCATCCTTTTCTGAGAACGTGATTGTCTCATCATGTTTAAACCTTTTTCCCTGGATCTCCCCCGGGGGGACATATCTACTCTTGGCCTTCACCGCCGACAGGGTCTGCGCTCCATCCCCCACTATCCCGTTAATCACGTTTATCATCCGAGGTGCTCCGGGTCCCGGAACTCCTGGTCTAGGTGCTTGTGGGGCGGGGTTAGGAGCAATGTTGGTTTCCGCGGGGCGGTTGCCGCCCTGGCCCTGGCCTCGGTTATTCCTCCAGTTACGTTTCCTTCCTTGACCTGTCGGGGCAGCCGCCGGGTGTGCTTCACCTGCTACACAGTCCCGAAGCTGACCCCGCTCCACCAACTTCTGAATATCCGTCCGCAAGACACGGCAACCTTCTGTCGTGTGACCATAAGACTTGTGGAAATCACACCATTTCTGGGCATTTGCCGGGGCCGGGACCCCTTGTATAACTGGGGGATCTGTGAAAAGGCCCCGGTGAATGGCCAAAATCTCCGTTTTGGTCTTGGAGAGTGGAGTATATGCTGGCCTGACCACTAACGTCTGTCCTCCCGGCGCAGGTGCTGCACCCTGGGCCGGGGGGCGTCTTGCTGCCTCCGGGCGGGGCCCCTGGTGAGGAGTGGCCCGGAGTGTAGTTGCTTGGGTCGCTGTGGCCGTAATCACCCGCTGCTCAAAGAAACCGACCGTGTTCATCCGAGTGTGGTTAGCTTCATGCACAGTGCAATGCATTTCAACTGTCAACTGGAGATGGTAGAAAGTTCCTGGCATGTTCTTCATCAACTCAATGTAGAACATCTCGTCTCTCAGCCCATTGACAAAGTTTCCAATCAGGGCCTTCTCATGTAAGTGCCTATCCTGGACCTTCATGGACTCAGCAATATACCGGACATAATATTGCCAAGTAGACTCCGTCTCCAGCTGCCGCATGGCCAAGACCGTGGCCAGGTTGACGAAGTTGGTTTTCATTGCTGCATGTCTGTGGACCAGGACCGTGGCGAAGTCCCAGAAAGTCTTCAATGAGCCTTGCGGAAGGCTTTTGAACCAACTCAAGCAGTTGCCCCGGAGGTAAGAAGGCAACAACTTGCACTGCAACGGCTCCTCAATGTCCCGGGCCCCCATGACACTGAGGTAGGTGTGAACAAACTCCTCTGGATCCCCGTCCCCGTTGTACGTCGGAACCCCATCAGGCGCTTTAGTGCCCACCGGCCACTTATAGTTCAACACCTCTGGAACCCACGGGGAGTGAGGAATCATCCCCCGCCTACCAATAAGTCTAGTCAAACGATCTTCAATGGACCCGTCGTTAAACGGGGTGTTGTATCCACCATAAAATGGTTGTGCCTGCGGGTTCAGACCTCCTGGAAACTGCTGATCCGGGTACTGCTGCTGCCCTGGAAACATCTGCTGAACGAGAGGCATCTGCTGCCCTGGAGGCATCTGCTGACCCGGGGGCATCTGCTAACCCGGGGGCATTTGCTGATATCCAGGATTACCTCTCCCATTCTTCTCCAGGTCCACTACTTCGGGCACCTTGTTGGGTGCTGCTGCCTTAGCTGCCTTCCATGCCCGAAACTCCCCAAATTCCTCCGCATTGGTATGAATCGTCTCCGGGTCTCGGCACTCCGGGTCTTCTTCCCCGGAATCGAAATACTCCGGTTCGGATTCACCGCCTTCTCCGAACGTCTCCTGGTCCTGCCTTTCCTTTTCTTGCCGGGCCTTCTCCCTATGCTCCTTCTGCATCTCCCTGAGAGTACGCTCCGGCACCTTCTTCTTTCCTTGGCGCTTCTCAGCGGCCGCGCGGGCGGTCTCCTTGCGTGCCCGCTCCTTCTCTTCAGCCGCCTTCCGCGTCGCCTGGGCAGCCGCGGCCCTTTTAGTTTTAGGACCGCCTTCTGCCTGATTGGCTTTGGAAGAGGGTTCTTCCACCGTCTTTTTAGGTCTACCGCGGGGCATGACGAAGCCGATCCCACTGGGCGTGCCAACTGAGTGGTGATATGGGCCGAGGCCCATATCCTGGTCCAGTTGATATACTGGTAAAGGAGAAGAAGAGGGTTAAGCCCAGCAGTGGTCCTCCCATGACATCACCTATCTTGGACACACCCGGGGTAAGGACCACTTAGCTTAAACCCTCTCTGATCCGATCCATTATAAATAGAGGGGCGACCAACAGTAATAGGTATGTTTTATCAGACTTAAATACTCTCTGTATTTATTCATATTCTCTCTCCTCTGTAAAAAGCCCTATCTTCATCATCACGCCGGAGCGTCTACCCTCGGGAGACCCCGGGGGCTTTGTTTTGCAGGGTTCAGGTGAGAGATTGGCCGCGGGCTAGGATTCCAGCTATCCCCCGGATCACCTTGTACCGGAGCTGGTATCCCGGAGCTTACTGGTAGCATCATTAGAGAGGGAGGTGATCGCTATTCTTGAATTTTTACCATCACCGTTATCATCCTTGCCTCTACATACTACACAAATTCCCCAACTTCCCAAACCGTTAGAGGAGCCTAATAGGTTGTTAGAGGATGTACCATATCACATAGAACCTATTCCAAGTACTTTGGTGAGTGAAATCACCTCTTTGCATGAGGAAGAAGTTCAATGGGACGAAGAATTGGTTTTTGAGCCTAGTGAAGTAGAAAGGGAGGTGATAGCTCTTGAACATCCAATATCATCATTTTCACCACCTCCACCTATAATACCAATTCTACCACTTCCATCAATCTTGGAGGAGATTATAAAGCCATATATATTCATACTTCCAATTATCCATCCACCTCCAAAACCTCAACCATACAATCCTCCTCTTAAACCTCCTCGACTTCCCTTTACCTTCCATGTGAGGGTGAGAGATTTCAATCTTTTGTTGTTTGAATAACATTAGGGTCGTGACGACGACCTTAAAAATACGTAATTTCTCTTGAGGCACCCATTGCACCATTGGGATGAACCTCTCATGTCGTGTCGACAATGTTAAATAAACCGATTTTGATCGTAACTCCACGATTTTCTTTTTTCTTTTTCTCCTCTTTTATGTGCTTATAAAAATAAAAATAAAGATGCTTATTTTTAGTTTATTTGATTTTTTGTTTTTTTATAAGATTTTACACTTTGTATTGTTTTGATGAAGGAAGTTTGGAAGCATTGGGGAATGGAATTTTTATCAAAAAAAAAAAAAAAAAAAAAAGAGTACCGCGCGGGCCTTTGTTAATCAGAAAAAAAGTGCGCCTACCACCGCGCAAGCCGCGCGGTGTTTACTGGAGGGGTATTTCACCCTATATTTGCACAGCCTTTGTTTACTGTCCTACCTAGTGCACACACCGTGCACTTTGGTCTGACTTTCTCCCTTTCCTGATGACTTTGACCAAAAACATAAAAAAAAAAAAAACAAAAAACACAAACTCCTCCCCCATCAGCCCATCTCCTCTCCTCACCTTCTCCACCACAACCAGCCGCCTCCATCGACATCCCCTTCTACCACCATCTCCGGCCACCCTTATACCACCACATCATCACCGACTCCTCACCTCCACCACCACCGCGGTGATCAATCTCCGCCAAATCCACCACTCCACCGCCTTTCACCAGTCATCTTCTCCACCTCGTCGGCCACTCACCTCCACCGCCTCTGTACCACCACCATCGTTATTACCCCTTTCCTCCGATGATGGGCATCTCAATCACCGCCATCACCCAACAACCGCTGAGCCTGCCACCTCTCCTCAATCCTCACAACTGCCACTGGCCGGTCACTTTCTCCACACTCACCACATCGCCACTAAACCGCCAATCGGACACCACCACCACAGCTCCACTCTTTCACCACAGCCAGTCACTTCCACCCCATCCACTGACCACCGTCGACGGTGTCGCTAAACAGTTACAATCTCCGGCGTATGCTTCTCCACCTCTGCCACCATGCTTCATCATCACCACCGCCTTGCCCGCGCCGCCGCCATACACCCACCGCCGTCGGTGAGGTCATCACCGGCGTGCCCATCTCCGTCGTTTCCCAGCCACTATCACCGCCGGTCACTCCCACTCGAGCTCGCCTGAACCTGTCGGGCCCTGATCTCCGACATACAACTGAACCTTTCCATCACCGCAACACCCCCTCCTCCTTTCCATCTCCGACATGTCTTCTTTTCGATTATCCTGTGATCCTATGTGAGGGTTTGTGTTATATTAATGGTGTTTGTAAGTATGCATCGGCTTTCCGCCACTGATAGTTGTTGTGCTAGAATTGTTGCTTGCTAGGGTGGTTCTAATAGTGGTGATTGAATTGAAAAATCATTCCCTGCCCCTGTGTTATTATTTATTTGTTCTTGTAACATTGAGGATAATGTTTAGTTTAAGTGTGGGGAGGGTTTAGTATTCATGTTTTGCTTCGCTCTTTTGTAAAAATTGTACTCGTTTTGAAGAATTTGTTTTGAAAAGAAAAATGAATGAAAAGCCCGGATAAGTCAAAACATTAACAAGACCTAGGCAAAAGTGAGAGACTTGTGCGGAAAAATGAGAGGCTAGGTATTACCTAGGCAAAATGAGAGTGTGCGTAAAGAGAGGCTAGGTATAACCTAGGCAAAAGGAGAGTGTGTGGAATAATGAGAGGCTGGGTTATATCCTAGGCAAAAGGAGAGTTAAAAAAAAAAAACAAAGAAAAAAAGAAGAAGAGGGGCTATGTGAAAACCGAAAGGCCATAGGCAAAAGGAGAGGTAAACTTGCTCTTGTTTCGGTGGTCTCATTTTGATGAACTTTTTGTGATGTATTTTGTGGTCTCTTTAGGTAAGGTTGTGCCAAGGTAATTATTGTTCTTTTGTACTTGTAATTTTGGCACACTCTTTACTTTATGATGATATTGGGGGTTGGGTAGAACTCTCATTAGGATTAGAACATGAGACATGATTCTTGTGTTTTCATCTTAGGGAAAGTTTGTATTTTGTCAAGGTCTCAAATGTCTTGTTGTGAAATTGATAGGAGTATGCACTTAGACTTTAATTGTTCTTTCTCGAGGACGAGAAAGGTTTAAGTGTGGGGGTATTTGATGAGCCCTGAATATACTCTTCTTTTTATGACATTTGAGATCTAATTTGGGTAGCATTTGGTGCAAAGTAAGGAGCTTTAAAGCTAAACTTGTGAAAGTTACATTTTGAAGAACAAGTGATGCACTAATATTTTGAACCTTGATTTTGGAAATGTTTTCAAAGGAATTAGAGCACATGGATCATACCATTGAATTCCTCTCATCAAGAGCTTCGAAATGGACTATTAGAAGATGCAAATCGGATCAACGGTTAAAGTGCGCGACCCTTCACAAAAGTGCGCGGAGTGCTGCGCGGCCCGTGCACTGCATTCTATAAATACCCCTTATCTCCCCCAAGAGAGGAAAAAACGGCCACAACCATGTAGAGCTCCATTTTTCTTCATCTTTCTTTCCCTTTTCTTCCATTCCTTTCCCTTAGATTAGTAGTTTGATTCCATATATTGTAGTATAGCTTAGTTTGATCCTTGGGAGCATTTGAATTCATTTCCCTTGAAACTTTGAGGGTCTTGTATGCTTAAACTTGAGATTTGGATTATCATTTGATGAACTTGAATTCTTGTGCATGAATGTTGTTCAATCTTGCTTAATTTGTTATGGGCTTTGTGTTTTATATCAATTGCATGCTCCATAGTCATTAATTAGGTTAGCTTGGTTAGAGTAATTTAGTGTGATGATGATGGTGACTTAGCAAATGGTAGTGTAATCTCTAGTTGTTAGATTAATGACTATGGAAGGGGTTGAGTGATGACAAGTTCTTCCCCTTGTTGTGTGGTTGTAGTTAAGGAATGTCATGATAAATATGAGTTGTTAGAAGTGGAAATCTTATGAACTTGCATGATTAATCAATTATGTGTTTAGGTAAGGATTGAATGTTATCATTGGTCCCCCTAATATGTGATTGTATACTTGAGTTGAAGATTATTTTTTAACGTATGATTGTTATCAACGAATAGCTAGAATTGTGGGTAGAACGTTATCGTTCACTCCAAAATCATTAAGTAGCAAAGTAGGAGTCGAGACATATATGCTATCATCGTCTTGGTTCTTGCTAGTTATCAAATATCTTATTTGTATACTCTCGCTATTGCGGGTGTGTGAGTAAGTTTGTCTCTCTCTAATCCTAATACCATTGTTGAGTTATCTATGATGCTATCATCTAGGTGAATCAACAATGAGAGCTTTTGAGTGGTGTTATCATCCTCTCTAGCTACATTCGAGAGAATATGATGATTTCATCCTTGACAAATGGTCTAAACTTCCTTGTAATTGCATTTGCTCGGTGATAAGTCGATAGTTGGAAATTGAAGTCATTTGCCTCCCAAGGCCTCATAATCTTAGAATATCCCCCTTAGCTTAGCTATTGATAGTTTAGTTTCCTTTTGTAGTGTAATGAAAACCAATCTCAAAACCCCCCATATTTACATTGCTTTCTACATAATATATAAGTATGCTTATTTTCTACTTTAAAACACTCTTACAAGTCCCTTCTCCTTGTGGTTCGACCCCTACTTCCCACTATCTACTCTCTAGTAGTTAGAAGTCGTAGGTGATTTATAAATAGTATTTTGATCTCGCGGAGTCCTATTTAACGACGTGGGAAATCGCTTGTCATTGACTTATTGCAAACTATTTTTCCATTTACATATTAATTTAAGCTTTCATTAAAACACGGGAAAGTCGGCAAAAATCTGGCAAGACTTACCTAAATGTTCGACATTCATGAGGTAGAGGATCGTCCTCAAATCAATATGATTTAGGGTTATTTTTCTCTTTTCAAATCATTCTGAAATTGAAAAGTGTTCAGAATTTCCATGACATGCGCCATGATCATTTTTGTATGTTTCATAAATCTTTCTCGATCACTTTTTATATGTGATCGAGAAATTGAAACTTTTACTCAAATCATAAAAAATTTAAAATTTCGATTAAAGAAATTTGATAAGTTTTATGAGGATTATACTCTCTAATTGATTTTAAAATGAACATATTTTTTATTAGTTAAAATATTAAATTCAACCACTACAATACTATGAGCACGTAGTTGGAACTTTTTTGATTGATATAAAATTAAAACTATAAATTGCAATTGCAATGTTTTAATATTCAAATATTTTCGCGATTGTAAGGAAAGGTTGAGAAATTGGATTGGTTAAGGTTCTAGAATTGTGTTGAGTTGCCTGTGACGTTCTACACATCAAAGCTGCAGTATTGAGTTGGGATAGCAAATCCATTTTGCTCTAAGTCCATCAGTATTTGGCTAAATAATGGGTACACGCTTATTTTGGATTTGATATAATATTGTTCTGGAGTTTTTATCTGCTATCATTAGTTTTCCTAGAATAGGTTAAACTGTGATTAGCTTCAAATCTGATTCTTAGCGGTATGCGCCAAAGGAGAAATCCGAGTCAGAGTAGCTTAAATACTTACTTCTGGCGATTCCGTAATAGTCCGTGTTTGTGCGCAAGGAGAAATCCGAGTCAGAGTATGTTGGTTACTTACTCTTGGCGGGTTCGTACATCATTTGTAGACAGAACAAGCTGTCTAGGCATAACTAATCTGTGAAAGCAACTCGAGACATCTCTTACTGCCTCCGAGGGGAGATGCAAATAATGTTTAATGAGATGGATTGGGAAGTGCTCACATACTAATTATTGTCTAGACAACTTGTGACTGTTAGATTGAACTTTTATAATGCTTTGATGCTGTGAAAGTGAGCTGGTAAATCTCTTACTGCCTCCGAAGGGAGATGCAAATAACGTTTAATGAGATGAACCAGCGAGTGATTGCAAAATTAGAGTGTTAGAGAACAATATTTGCCAGATTCACCTCTGATCTCACCCACAATCTATTATAGACTCATTATTTAGTTTAAGGCTCTGTTTGTTTATTTGATACAGGGAATGTACTGCATTGCTATAGAACTAAATTTCCCTGTAATCTTACAAATTGTCTCGAACTCACGATATATCTCTTTGATTATTTCGGTTGGGAGGAGTCATGAATAATCATCTTTCTTTAAATTAAAAAAAAACTATAAATTAATAAAAGGGTAAAATTATCATAACACTTATCAAATATCTTTAGTAGAAATTTTGAGACTAGTATGATATAAGTATAAATTTCAAGTCTTATCACGCGTCTTATTACTGGAAGAAAGTATCCTACGGCCAATTTGTTCTTTGTCCAAGTATGTGAAATTAAACAAGCTTTAACTTCTTGGCTTTCAAGTGATACTGAAATTATAAAGAACATGGCTGAGAAAATGATAGAAAAATATGATAAGTATTGGAATACTATCAATGGATTGGTAGCTGTTGCTACCATATTAGATCCTAGGTTTAAGTTAGAGTGTGTGGAATTCTATTTCAAGGATATATATGGGAATGTGGATGTTGTATTTGAGGTACAAAGGGTGAAAGGTTTCTTATGTGATTTGATGCAAGAATATCA